>CM053789.1:328744254-329466754 GCA_028749045.1 Cupressus sempervirens
CATATGATGTAGTATGTTAGGTGTGACATTCCTACCATGTTAATATCGATGATCTCTTTGGTGATTTGGAATGTTATGCACGGAGGGATGACTAGGATCCACGATGGTCTAATGATGCTATTTATGGTTGGGAGGAACCATGCACTTAGTTTATTATGTTTGATCTTTATGATGGATGTATATATCTTCTATGATGATGTATCATGTATGACATGAGATTATCTTTACTTTGATGTATCATGGATTAGAATAGGATGATGTACCTTATTCCACATATGTATATTCTTTTAAGCCTTTCATACCCTATGACGTGTACAGTGGATGATTGAGCATTTAGAAATGTAATGTATAAACATTGGACTTATCATTATTATTTCATGTGGTTGTTGTATTAGATGGATTTGATAATGTTAGTTGATTTAGATGTAATTCAACATTAAGAGATCCTTAAAAAATGTAACTTGTTATGTTTGCTTTTAAATGGTTATTGCTATTGCTTCTGTATTTATGTGTTAATTGTAATTGAATTAGTTGTAAATGATATTACTTTCATGTTAAAAAAAAATGCTACCAAACTTAGTGAAATTTTAGGTTAATTCTTTGGATCCCTTGGGAGGGCATTACAGAATAAGTATCTCATTTGTTCTCTTTGTTGTATATCATAGTTTGTGTGTTTAGTATAGTTTGTTGCATAAGGAATCCAAAAATTAGTGCGTGGAGTAGCTGAGAGATAGACAATCTAGGTATTGTCAAAACAATAACTAATAGTGTAATCTAGGAATTACCTATTTTTCCATCTCTTCCTTTCTTCCTGTTGTCTCAGTTAGTTATGTGTGTTTCCTTTCATTTCATTTAGGTTATAGTAAGTTGCATGTTGTGAGTTAGTCCCCCTTTCAATTGCCTAACTTTTTTAAAGTGTTGAGCAACTTGGTTTCTACCTCTTCATCTCTCTAGTTAAGAGCATACTCACAAAACCCAAAAAACAAAATTTATTGCATGTTTCTTGCATTTAAAAGTGATTTGTACCTTTCAATTTAGTGTTCCTTGATAGATTACTACATTGACCAATTTTTTTGTTAACTCCTTTGTTCTCCACAATTTATTGGGCAAGTTAAGATTCAAGGTATAAACCAAAAAGATAAGGATACAAATTGTTAACCAACAACTATGTATTTAGTATTTGATCCTATGTACTAGGTGTTTGTAGTGGTTAGATAGCTATACATTTCAATGAGATTGATCATTTACCATATAGACATTCTTTCATTCTTGTTTTTGGAGGCCATGAAGATACCTTCCATCTTCAATTGATCGACTCATTAGACTTGTTGATATATGATTGAAAAGATCATTTGAGTAGAAGAATGTGTATTTTAAATCATTGTTTGTCACTAATGTCAAACTTGCTACATGCTAGGAAGACAATTGCTTATATGTTTCAAGCACTATCACTTAGTTGATTGATGAAGAGGATTTGATCAACAAGATGTAACAAAAGTACCTAGAGGAAAGGTTGAGTTATGATAATGTATTAAAGTGCAAGAATCGATTAAGATAATGATAACATAATATATTGATAATCTACTTGAGGTTACAAAGTGATTGGATACACTTAGAAAGTTTAGAAGAATAAGGTTGGACAAGGTTCATTTGCTAAGCTTGACCAAGTTGATAGAAGGTGCTAAGAAAAGTTAGTGCAAGCTGAGAAAAAAGTTAGTTGGATTCGAGTGAAAGTGATTTATAGTGGATATCGAGTAATTTAGTAGGTGTTGAGTAAGATAGTTGAAGCTGAGTGATTTTTAGTTGATGCCAAGCACCTTTTATAGTAGATGTCGAGTAACACAGTATGTGTCGAGCATCAATAAATTGATAATGTTGAGCTACTGCATTATGAAGAAGATCAAAGATTTGCCAAATAAAAAGTTGACTAGTTTGTTTTCTTGGAACTTGTGAATCAGGAGAAAAGATAAGATTGATGAGCTAGAGGCACAAAATCTTATGTAAATCATTTTGGAGGTGAATTCAAATGGATTCTAGGAGAATTTTCTAGAGAAGACAAGATATGGGGTAGATACATTGTATCCTACCTAATCCATCAAAAACCCTAATTTTTGAGATGGATAATGAGAAGGAAAAAGAGTTCTAATTTTATATATGTAGGGTAGTCTGGTCATGAAGAAAGGTTGGTTGGAGGTCAGAGAGTTTTTGGAAATGAAAATTTGACAAGGTGAAGCAAAAGGGTTTGCTTCATTAAGTGCAAGCTAAGCAAGAAGGCTAGAAGAGGACGAACGCTTAAGGGTGAACAAGCTATTAGAACTGCAAAGATTGGAAGCCAAGTAGAGTTGAGGACTGAATAGTGATCTATAATCTGCAAGGTTGTAAGTTGTATCAGATCAAAACTCTACTATTACTTTCTAAAAATTGTATCAAATTAGGGTAAATCCTTTGGAGAAAGGTTGACTTAATAGTCATTATAAAATTCTTTAATAGGGTGGCATTCCAAGTGAATGGCCTAAAGTCCTCTAACAAGGCTCACTTTTAATAGGGTGATTGAAATCCCTTAACTAGGTCACATTTAATAGTGTGTATTGTAACCTTAAACAGGGTTGGCCTTTAACAGGGCATCACTTCATAAGAGTGAAAAAGGAGTAGCATGTTACTGGTAGTTTTCCCCAAATTGGGTTTCCACATTAAATCATTGTGACAACTGTATTGATGGATGTGTTATGTTTTATGATTTACATTTATTCATGTTAATGTTACAGTAACATATCAATTTTGGTTAATACACAATGAACGCATGCATGGTTGAGAAAATTTTAAGGGTTTACTAAATTGTGAAAAGTTTTATTCATGCATCTAGACCTTGAATAACTAATTCACACCCCCCTCCCCCCGCCACCTCAATTATTCTAAAAGAATTCCAACAAGACTTAGTCTTCTCTACCTGGTCATGTTCTATACAGTGGGGGTTTTTTAGATCAGCAATTTGGTAGTGTCTGTAGCTTCATGCTTTAGTTGTATTCTTCATTATCATCCTTTTGTTTCTATCTTCTGGAACATTTTATTTCCATCTCTTTTTGGAGCAAGGCTTTTCCTATGTGGTTTTCTCTATTTCTCCTCTTTTTAAAGATTTGGTTGTGCCTGGGTACCTCATCAGGCCTTGTTATCAAGACCCAAATTTACTTTTAGTAGTAGTTTCTAGGTTTTTAGCTACTCCCTAACTTTATCATAAGGGGGGTGTAAAAGTAATAAAGTATTTTCTTATTAATTAAATCATACTAATTTAATTATTAAGTCACTTATTTTCTCTAGTTTACTTAAGCTAAACTCTGGGCATATAATAATTAATTCTTTTATTAATTTTTATCATGAAACCTAGGTTTTTTACCCATTACGATTTTGATCTCCCTTATAAGGATGATCTCTCTTTGTAATTTATTAATTCACTTTTGATAATAGAAATTTCTCTTCTTCTTTTTTTTGATCAAGAATGTCTCATCTATGTGTAGTGCCTACCCTCGTTCACATCTTTTCTAGACATATTGTTGCTATTATTATTAGACTATGATGGACTAATTTTATGTTGATGGATTAGTGGTATTATTTTGAGACTATCAGACATTATGTTATGGATTCAGTGATTATATGATGAGATCATTTAGACTTTACATTTCATGCATACATGATGATCATTATATTTTTTTCAGCTATGGTTGATGATTAGTTGATGGTTATTATCTCATGTGTTTTATTATGGATACTTACCCCATACTTGCATGTGTATGGTGTGCGTGCTTTCTTATTGTATGGCATTTCTACTGTGGTTAAGGAAGGGAGTCGTAGTCACCTACATAGTCGGGATCTACACGATGCACCACTTCCTGCCATTGTCTGTTTAGCTTAGCATTATATATATTGTATGTACATGCATGGTTTTTCTGCAGGTTGCAGGTACCGGGTATCGACTTCTCTAAATTACCAAGATGAGCGTACCCTATTATACTATCTCAATGATAAGAGAAGGGAGATAAATTCTCAAGTCCAAATCCCAAACCTTTAAGCCAATTGTCCTAGTAAGGTAGAACAAGTATCTGGATATTTTACCCACCGAATGTGTCGGATGACATAATTCATGATTTTTAACCCTTTAGACTGATTTTCAGTGATTTTCTCTATGATGGGTTTTCATACTTTATCTTGGAGGTCTATGGTGAATTTTCTATTAATTAAGTCTTTATAAATAGATTTAATTAATAAATTAAGTATTGGAGAAAATTAATATTAAATATCATGTTATTTGATATTTTGATTATAATTAATTAAATGAGAATTAATTGACGAAAAAGAATTAAATAAAAGAAAATTAGAAATTAAAATTAATAATAATAAAATAGTAATAAAGTAATAAATAAATAATAATAATAAAATCTATAATAAAACTTATAAAAATTAAAATAAAAGTTATAAATATTTAAATAGAAATTATATAAAAAGTGAATTGGAGTTATAAGCTTGCATGGGAGTTAACGCACTTTTCTATTTCTCATGTGTCAACAACACGGGGGTTAGTGCATCAATTAAGCACATGGTGTCTACAACCTTATGACCCATCTAGAAGGTTGGAAAAGATCCATGCTTAGTTGGTGACACCTTCTAGCTATTTTTAGAGGCATTCTAGATGTTTCCTGAGAGCTCTTTATATTCAGGCATTCTTAGAAGCCTAGACATAGCGGTTGGAGTGCAAATTGGAGCATTGGAGGACTCGAGAACTCTGAAGAAGGGAGGAGCTTGCTCTGCGGGTTTTTTGAGGAAGAGCGATTTAGCATCAGAATCTGGGTAGATTCTTGTAATTTTACTTATGTTATTTCTGCATCATGCATTCCCTGTCTTCTTCGTGTCTTCCATATGTCTTCTGAGAAGTTTCATTTTTTTTATTTGTATGCATTCTCAATACGGGTAGATTAATTTATTTGAGAATCTTTATATGCATAGATCTGAAAAGAATACGAGGCTAGGGTTGAATTGTAGCCAGATTCAGTAAAAAATTATTGAGAAAATTTAGAGAGTAAATATTTATAGGAAACTCATAAAATTATATATATTCTTTATGAAAATATATATATATAATTCAAATCTACATTTTCGCATATGATATATACTGTCTAAAATTTTGCATATATTTCTATACATACACACACACACACACACACACACACACACACACACACACACACACACACACACACACACACACACACACACACACACACACACATATATATACATATACATACATACATATATATATAATTAATTAATTGGAAGTCGAGCAAATTATCGCAGTAAATACTCATTTAAACGCATTGTGATTTGCAATCTCGTTTTGGGAAAACGTTGTATCAAAAAATGTTTTAAAAAAAAAAGTATTCATTATGATGTTGGGAAGGCGGGTATTCCATACCCCACCCACCGCAGGCCTGGGAGATCGTAGGGTACCTACGACCGCAGTGTACCTGCAATGCGATTGCATTGGTGGCCCGCGCGATTTTAATAAATCGCATTATGATTAAGTTTGGTTTTAAATTATAAAAAGTTTTATTTGAAATGTTATTTCATATGATATTTGAATATGAATTTCGATTTTGATTTTAATGTTGCATTGTTATTAATTATTAAATGTAATTATATATATATATATATATATATATATATATATATATATATATATATATATATATATATATATATATGTATGTATATAAGTATATATGTATATATATTATTATTAATTTATAAATAATTATTATATTTAAAAGATTGAATTAATGGGTTATGTTTTTAAAAAGATCATTGATTTAAAATATGAATTTATCAATTATTAATAAATGAAGAGATATTGATAATTAACTTAATTAAATTTAGTTTAATTAAGGTTAATTATTAGAAAGTGTTATGAGTCGAAGTTTTGAAATACGCAAATTCTGTTGATAATATTGAATTCATTGGAAATGTCATTTTCAAACAATGTTTACATAAACAAAATATTATTAGATCAATTAGAAAATTGAGTCTAATGGTTTTGGGGAGAAACTTTTATCTATCAAACAAATACATGGGTTAGGTAAAACATGAAATTTCTCCACTTGATATCTAAGTTGGAAAACGTAAACTAGAAACCTCCACATTTAATTCAAGTATGTAATTTTAGCAAACCAAAACATGTGTTTACTTTGTGTATTCTTATGCTGTTGTTTTGGGTTTTGGGTTGACTAGTGTTGACCAATTATAGGACGTCTACCAGAGGCTTGGGAGTTATGTGATTGTGATGTCATGATGATGTTTTAATCTCGATCTTTATAAACCCAACCATGGTTATGTGATGGAATGCTCTATGTATTATTTGTGATTACTAATTGTTATAGTTGAGATTCTTATGTATGAGACACTTGACTTAACCATTATTTTTGGTCATCGATCAGTTATCCTTGGTTATTTTCTAGTCGCCATGATGGGACTAAAATGTGGATTTATTCTTGATGATGTCATGTTGTGACATGTTTGACTCAACCATTTTTGGAGTCTTCGATTAGTATGATTGAGATATATTTTGGTTATTGAGAACCATTGGATACTTTGATTCTCAGTGATACTTCAGTTGCCAATAGAGAGTTGTTGTGCTCATGATTTTCTATGGATGTTTGCTCATGGAGAATTGATTCTTTTATGCATATTTGATGATTTTACTATGGATTATCTTTTGTGATTTTGAGATTTATGATTCCATGAGCATTAGGGTAGGATATCTGCATGTAGTGACGGGAAGTGGCTTGCAATGGGGGTCGGGGCCCTAAGAGGCTGCCAGGGTAACTCATTGTAAGTTGGATTAAGAAGTGATAACATTCACACCTAATACTAACTAAATGAACCTAAAAAGATAAGAATTTTTTTCTCGCCCATGCCTTGAGTGCTTGTACAGGCTAGGATGGGAGTAGTGAGACGCATGGTTGCGACCTTGCATTTCGTAGTATGCCACGTTAGTATGAGAGGATACTAGTGGCCGCATGAGATCAGTATGGACCTGTGGAGTTTAGCTAACTGTCAGGATAACTTGTACATGATAATTGCAATGACACTTTCCTGCTTGCATAGTAGGTTCCTACATGTCATTGTGTGCCTCTAGGATTAGATGTCAGATTTTGTGTTTGGAACCTTTGAGTTAGTATACTTTTAGGATTCTTGGACTTATAGAGATTTATGCTATGTGATTTTGATAGCCTGTTTGGGACTTGAGATTATCTCCTCAGCACGGTGGGAGTGGACCACTTAGGTACCACGCAGTCAAGTGGTAGTGTATTTTCCACTCTTATCATTTTGAGATTCATTGAGACATTGTGGCTGATGCGTCCTTCATGATGGTGGATATGTATCCTTTTCATTGATGATTAGCATTGTTAGATGATGTTATCTTATTCTTTTATGTGCATGTTAGATTACTTTCTACATATGATGTTGTATATATTAGGAGTGACATTCCTATTATGTTAGTACCGATGATCTCTTCGATGATTTGGGATGTTACGCACGGAGGGATGGCTAGGATCCACGATGGTCTAATGATGCTATTAATGGTTGGGAGGAACCGTGCACTTAGTTTATTATGTTGGTGAATGTATGATGTATCATGTGTATCGTGTGATTATCTTTACTTGATGTATCATGGATTAGAATAGGATGATGCACATTATTCTATGTATGTATTGTATAAAAATTGGACTTATCATTATTATTTCATGTGGATGTTGTATTAGATGGATTCATGTATCTAGATGTAATTAAATGTTAAGGGATCTTTAAAGAATGTAATCTGATTATATATGTTATGTTTACTTTCAAATGGACATTACTATTACTTCCATTATTGTGCATAAGTTATACGTGGTATTTACTTTCATCAAAAAAAAAATGCTACCAAACTTAGTGAAAATTCTAAGTTAATTCTTTGGATCCCTTGGCAGGGCATTACACTATGGATCTAGGAATTCCAACCTCCATAGCTTTTGCTCCTCTCTTTTTGTGATAGGTGTTTGCATGCAGGTGATTTTTGGGAGTTGTGGGGTTGACCTTTCATAAACTTCAACATGGTATAAGAGCTCCAGATCTTCATGCCTTTGTTCTATTTATGAGAGTTGTGGCTTGGCTTTCAAATTTGTTTTTTCTTTAAGAGGGTTTCATTTTTTCAGAGTTTTTTTTGTATTGGATCTAGTGATCACATTTTTTGGTGCACTTTGAGCCTAAACAGACCTCATTGTTGATCTTAGAGTGCTTGAAAACCCCTATTTCATATAGAATTAGTCCAATTTGGACACAGTTGGAATCTGGGGCAAATATATATATATCTCCCAAATTGGTCACATTTCCTGATGCGACAAATTTGTGATTTATTGGCACAAAAATTGGGATTTTTTAGCTCAAAAATTGAGATTTTTGGCATGAAATTGAGTTTTTTGCATGAAAATCAATATTTTACCATGAAAAATGATTTTCAGTATGCAAATCAATATTTTCTGGCATGTAAATCAAGAATTTTTGCATGGAAACTGAGATTTTGCATGCAAATCAAGGAAATTTTGGTATGAACCAACATGCATCCTAAGAAAGTTTTGGTACAAAATTGACATGTTTCTCTGGGTGATTTTTGTACTAGTGGCCATGCTTTCTGAGGCATTTTGGCACAGATCTCGAGGTGATAATTTTTTTTCCCTTCTAGCTCTTTTTGACCTACATGTGATCTTTTGGCCATAACTTTCTCATGAATCCAAACTTTATATTTCACAAAAAAGATATCACCAAAAAGCTAGTTCCAAGCATGTTCTAGTGGTATAGGTTATTTTTAGTTTTGGTTCTATTTTATGGCTTTTTTTGCTGTCAACTTTAGGAGTTCTATTTTGCACTCCGGGAGACATATCTTGAGTATCTAATCTTCGATTTGGGATTTGTTTATATCGTTGGAAAAGGTATTTGAGATCTCTTTCCAGTGATGATTGTTGTTTTTCCAAATTCTACTCTTAGCACATCCTATTTAGACATTTTCATT
This sequence comes from Cupressus sempervirens, assembly GCA_028749045.1. Taxonomy (NCBI): domain Eukaryota; kingdom Viridiplantae; phylum Streptophyta; class Pinopsida; order Cupressales; family Cupressaceae; genus Cupressus; species Cupressus sempervirens. The sequence continues at coordinate 328,753,352 of CM053789.1, forward strand.
TTTGCATTCTCGTGGATATCTTGGTTTTTTTAGGTCTAGGGATCAATTTCATTACTCTAGATAATTTTTCATGGGTTGTACTACATGTTATATCAACCTTATGTCTCTTCTAGTCTATTTAGACATTTTTGTAGCATTTAAATGTACTAAGATAAAGTGCCACTCTATTGTATTTTGGAATCTTGCACATTTATGTATTATGTTGTACTCACACTACATTATAAAGTTCTTTGGAGGGTTTCATGTTGGTCATATTCACCATCCTCCTTTGTCAACTAAGTGTTCCTTCCATAACATTAACCTCATGATGTGTTAATGACACATGCCATTATAGGCATTTGTACTTCTTTTGCACTCTCAATGTTCCTAGTTCTTTTTTCTATAGGAGATATTGCAATCAATTTCAGTGTTCATGTCTTAACTCTCATCATTATAGAGGGTTATGTTGGTTCTATTACTTTTTTGGTTCAATGGAGTGAGCTATTTGTTGGTCATGTTTTCACTTCATGTCTATCTGAATATATCTCAAAGTGAATGTTCTAGATTCCTTTTGTGAAAATTAGGGTTTGGTATTTTTAATTTTGTTAACCCTAGAAAAATCCTAAATTTTATTTCACTAAAATTTTTCCCTAGGAAAACCTTTGGGTTATGTGCCTTTTCAAATTAAATTGAGTGAGAGAAATCATTTAAAAATTCAACCCTTTCTATTTCCAAGAACCTTTTAAAGGTTGTTTGAATTATTTCCTAAAGCTCTAGAAATAATATTTAGTTGTTGAATCTTCTCAAGATCAATGGTGGTCATCATGTCATTATAAGAAATCATGTGCCTTTTATTCCTAGTGAAATAGTGATCAAGCAACTTTTGCCTGCATGACCAATTGTTGGAAATATTCAAGATAAGATAGGTTACTGAGAGGGGAGGGGTGAATCAATAACTTTAAAACTTTAGAACATTTCAATACTTTTAACCATATATACTATTCACCATTAATTCATCTAATCTACTACATAAATGAGAGATCAAACATTCATAACACATATACACAGTGATTTGGTGACCCAGAAACTTTCCAAATAGAAAGTAAAACTAGGATGGGGATGATACCCACAAAACTTTGTTACTGTAGTATGAAGTTGGTCTGTTAAGGCTTACATTGACCACTTTTGGTGATCTACCCTGTTAGGAGCACAAAGGACTGCTAGGTCCACCTTGTTAGAGGATTTACAAACATACACTAAATTATGCACTATGTTAAGAGATTTATACAAAGACTGTTAAGTCTACCCTGTTAAAGGATTTACAAAATTGATTCACCTGTTAGGATGAAACAGTGGATCTACTTACAAACTTGATTTTCTGATTAGATCCTTGAAATATAGATCACCTTCTTGTGATTGATGAATCTTTACTACTCCTTATAGACCTTGCTGAATATTCTGCTCTTTTGCTAATTCACATTTTTACTTCTCAAAACATTACATGTCTCTCCCTTTTTTCTCATCATATTCCATACTTCTTGCAAATGATATAATACATTACATATATACCATTCCAATAATTACAATTGCAAGGTTGGCTAAAACACAAGTGAACAAAATATTACTGAGTCATCCAAACAGTAAATAACTCGAGTTCACTGAACTGACTCGGTGACCTTCTGATACTCGACATCTACTGCATTACTTAGCATCGTCATGCACTCGGTAGAAGTGAAGGCTCGATCGATACTAATCACCTAACGTAGTTCTAAACTTGGTAACCATTGGAGACTGGGTGGATATAGTATCACTTGGTAAAAATTGAATCCTTCGTTTACCTTGCTATCACTCGGTAAACATTATACTTTCATTACTCAGTAAACACTATGCTTCCATCACTCGGTAAACATTGTGCTTCCATCACTCAGTAAATATTGTGCTTCCATTACTCAGTAAACATTGTGAATCTCGATGAACATTGTAAACTCGGTAGACACTGCTAGATTGCACATTCACTCGATAGCTATACTCAGCTCGATTAACACTAGAATGCTCGGTGTGAATTGCGAAGCTCGGTGTAAACTGCTTAAGTGATGAATGTACAAGGTAACCACTGTATGCTCATTATACATTGCAGATTGAGTGATGAACTTGGTAGCTATACTGATATAGATAAGTGTTGTCACTAATGGCAATACTAACTTAATGCCAAAAATCTCCCCCTTTGGCATTAGTGACAAAACACTTATAAGTCAAAACATATGTACACAACCTGAATTTACTAAATTTTGATTTTTCAAAATTGATCTTTGTAGAACTACTGCATATACAAATATACTTATGTACACATGCAAACTTTATTGAGTGCTAACTCCCCCTATCACTTATAGTGATGAATCTCCTCTGAATCTCTCCCCCTTTTTGATAATAATGCCAAAAGACTGCATATATACAATTTATATGGCTACACCAAAGTGAGATAGAAATTTTTGATGTACCTTAAGGATGATTGCAAAAGTACTATCCCAAGTCTACTGCAAAATTTGACAGGTGGAGAGGGCAATTTGAACTTCTACTCATAATTGGATCAAGTGATCAGCCACTGAGAAGTTCTGATCTTGGACCAATGTTTTACAGTGAATAATATGCTTCTGCATTGTGTCCATGATAGGCAGGATCATGTTCTAGATGTCTATGAGTGTAGACTAGATCCTTACTTCCTCTCTCAATAGTTCTGCCTGTACATCTACCAAATATCTAATTTTGGTGTGATGGGAGGTTGTGGAGGAGGAGTCCATCTTTAGCTTGGAGGCACTTGATTGCATATCAATGTCAATCTTATTTAACTTATCCTTTATTTCTTTGGTGAAGCCAGAAACATCACAAAGTTTAGTAAAAAGTGATGCTGCATTATTAAAAGAATTTTCAAAATTTTCCAAAAATGTTGACAATTCAACTTCCTTTATTGCTATCTTTTGAGCAATTTTCTCTAGCACCTTATTATCAAATTTCTTTTCAGCTTTCTCAATAAGTTTCTCTTGTCCGAAAGAATCTTCATTAAATTTCTGTACAACCTCTTCTAACTAAATCAAAATGTGTTGAGTAAAATCTACTTCAACACCTATAGCATCTGTAATTATATTCTTGGCATTCTCAATTATTCTGTATTCCTTATCCCTTTCAGACCTTAACTACTTTTGTGTAGCTTTCATCTCTATGAGTTGACTGGCTAACCTCATCTCTTCAATGGTAGCATTATCATAGTCAATCTTAGGAATCACTATCTCAATGTCTAGGTCAAAGTCTTCATCAAAAAAAAATTTAGTGATCAGAAGTTTTAATGGATGCTTTTGTTTGACTTCTATGATGACTGGTTTGACCTTAGGAATAGACACAATAGTGGAGATGGAAGGGCTAGCAATAAAAACTAGGATAGGACTTGAGGATTGAATGCCAATAGGAGTATTAACCAGATCAAAAATTGAAACACTTCCCAAAAATGGTATCATACTTGGTAGAGTACCCATAGTAGAACTGATTTGAGTGGAAGTGGATATAGATGATGCTAAGGGGAAAAAAATATAGAACTTGTTGGAATTGATGAAGACAAAATTGTGGAACTTACTGGTACACTTATTGTTGATGAAGGACCTAAGGAGGTTGACTTGGTGGCTACAGAAGTGATAGATAGCTTGGTAGATGAAGTGCTTGGCACCTCTGTTTTAGATACCTGGAGTTGGGAGGAGGTTGGTGAAGATTGAGCAATTGATGTGACTATTGTGCTCACAATCTCACTTGCAGAAGCTATCTCCATAGTGGATGTAACAGTCTTTGGTGGAGAGTAAGGAAGGGATGCAATCACTTCTGTTGCAATTTTAACTAGATCTTCTTCTTCCTCATGTGCTTCTTCCTCCTTGTCTTCTTCCTCTTTTTCTTCCATAAGTGCATGCAGCTCTCCTAGAGTAACTTTGATGGGTGGAGTGCTATCAAAATCATCACTGTCACTACTATCATCATCCTTGATCTCAACTAGATCTTCACTAGGATTTTGCAGATGATATATGTTCTTCCACATGTTTGTTGCATCATTTACAACATGCTAAATTTTTTTAATTAAAATCAAACATGTGTGAAATCTAATCATCATTTTACCTTCATGGTTCTTCATTACTGCCTTTATTTTCGCTCTAGTGAGACTCGGTAGAAGATTCTTCAGAGATTGCTCATATATGTCTTTGACTATTTGGGCAGCTGACTCCCATCTCGGTTGCAATCTCTCCAATAGTTCTTTGGAGATTTGAGAGGCAAGCTAGTCCGGGGAGTATTTCCATTTACCCATCTTATTGAGTACCAGTTCCTCAATCTACATTTTCTCAGCATCAATTCTTGTTTCAAATTTCAATGCCTTGAAATTTTTGATGCCAACTCCCTCTTCCAATTGTTTAAGCCTTTCCTTGAATGTGGGTGGAGGCCTGACCAGTATAGGTTCCTGCTTGCCTTTTCTGGTTCTTCTGGAGAATACTGCAGAAGGCTTTTTCTTAGGTTTGGTAATAGTTACCTTACCTTTCTTCTTAGGTTGTTCCTCTTCATATTCATGTTCTTCTTTTTTTTCTTCTCCTTCTTCTTCTTCATCATCTTTTTCATCCTCACCTTTTCCTTGATAAGCATAAGAGGACCGGTTGCAATTTTCAATTCGGCTATCTTCCTCTTGCCTTTGCTTATGGCCTAGGGTAGCTTGATTTCAAGCTCAATTCTAGCCTTTGCCTCATCATATGTTTCAAAAATTGGTTTCCTTGGGTCTACTGGCTCATTCATCAGTGCTTCAATAATGTCCCTGGCCTCATCAACATTTACCTCATAAGGAAGAGGTTTCATCCATGCAACTCAGTTTCTGACTGCTTGAATGTATACCTTATCACAATCAACCATAAAGCATACATCATCTCTGTAGTCTTCAACTAATTTTGGTGAAATCTAGAATCTGTTATTCATTCTTTCTTTGAAATCTTCAAAATAATTATCCATGATGCTATCAAAATTTTCACCCATTTCTGCTACAAACTCATTTATCTGATACAAAATTGGAATGTATTTTCTCCATACAACTATTCCTTTTGATGGAAAGAATTTTTAAACATAGAAAAATAAATAGATCAATAGAGAGCCAAATTTACAAGGATTATTCTTTGAAGTCCTTATACTATCCATATTTTTATTCAATTGTGTAGTGCCTGCCTCTAGTTCACATTTTGTTATCATTGTTGAACTCTTTTAAGACTAGTTTTATGTTGTTGGTTAGCAGCATTCTTTTGATATTAATAGATATTGTGCTAAAGATTCAGTTTATTATGTGATGAGATCACTTAGACTCTACATTTCATGTATGTAGGATGATTATTGTTCGCAATTATTGATGATGATTATTACATTGCTTTCAGTTATTAATGATGATTAGTAAGATGATTTATTATCATATGTGTTTTCTTATGGATACTTACCCCATACTTGCATGTGTATGGTGTGTGTGTTTTCTTTGCATGTTTATTTTTGTATGGTGTGTCTGATGTGGTTAAGGAAGGGAGTCATAGTCACCTGCTAGTTGGGATCTACACGATGCACCACTTCCTGCCATTGCCTGTTTAGTTTAGTATATATTGTGCTTGTACATGCGTGGTTTTTATGCAGGTTGCAGGTACCAGGTATCGACTTCCTTGAATTGTCAAGATGAGCGTACCCTATCACACTATCTCAATGATAAGAGAGGGGAGATAAATTCTCAAGTTCAAATCCCAACCTTTTAAGTCATTTGTTCTAATTGAAAAATTAGGACAAGTATCTGAGTTGAGTACCCTCCCAATACTTTGGATAACGTAACTCGTGATATTAACCCTTGGTTTGATTTTGTATGTATTTTGGCTATGATGGGTTTTCATATTTTTACCTTATGAGTCTTTGATTTATTTTCTATTAATTAAGCCTAATGAAAAAGATTTAATTAATGGTTTAATTTAATAAAAAATTAATATGATATTTTAATATTTATTTTATTTAATTAATTGAGAAATTAATTAAATAAAATAATTAAATTTGAAAATAAAAGTTATAATATTAAATTTGGAATGTGACAATATTTATTTTAATAATAATATATTTGGGATTCATTTTTTAAATAAATGACTAAATAATATTATTATTAAAGCTAATAAATATTTTAGCAATTAAGTTTTGGAAATGAAATTTAAAAGTGGAAAATATATTTAAATTATTAAAAGATTCTAAATCTCATGTGATTAAAATATAAATATATTAAGATTGCAAAGTGGAATTATTAAAAATATTTAATAAATAAATAAATAAAATTAGGAAGAGTAAATTAAATATTATATTAATTATTGTGTATTATTTTAATATTTAATCACATAGGAGTTAGCAAATTCTCGGGAGTTGTCATGTAGACAACACAGGAGTTTGCACTTTAAGAGTGCATAAGATGTCTACACTTAGAAGTTAGCATTTTATTTGAGCACATGGTGTCTACAACCTTAAGACTTATCTAGAAGGTTGGAGAAGGCTCATGTTTGGTTGTCATACTTATCTTCTAGTTGTTTCTAGAGACACTTTAGATGCATCTTAGAGGCCTTTAAATAGAGGCTCTCCTAGTGTGTTTGGACAAGCTGAAGTAGAAGTCTTATGGAAGCTACAAGCTACAAGCTCATATTCTTCTTCACGCTCATATATTTTCTATATGCTTCTATGTTCTTTCTAGCACATCTAGTCACTTGGAGGATTCAGTTGGCTCGGATCTTGGAGGATTTGCGAATGATGAAGAAGGAAGGGGATTTTTCGTAGACTTCTGAGGCATGGTGGATTAGCATTAGTGTCCAGGTGCACTCGTGATAATCACATATTCTCTTTGCATCATTTCTCTTCCTGTCTTCATCATGTTTGTTATATGTGTCCGATTATATTCCATGAATGAATTTGCAATTTGAATTGGGATCTAGATATTATGTTGGTTGACTAGAAAACATTAGGAAACCCTAGATCCAACTAAGGAAAAAATTAGATCTAAACGAGTTTGGGTTCGAATTAGAATCAAATTGAAATAGATTTGAAAATGGTTTCAAGATTTATGGCCAAATCCATTAGTGAAATTATTGGATGAATTTAGAGAACAATTATTTTAAGAGAAAATTCTTAATTAATCACAAACTGTCATGTCGCTGCCTTTTGGATAGATCCGAACTCAGTCATTCATAACTTTTTATCGGGATCGAATTTTTTCGATCGCTTCGGTCAGAATCGGCGCAACTTGGCCCTTTCCAACATATTTAAATTTCAGCCCGATCCAACAGTTCATTACGGAGTTATGGCCGTCGTACTGGGACTGTTTTATTCAAAGATAGTTATTTCTTCATTTTCCATAACCAAGAGTTCTTTATGCTTAAACTTCACAAAAAATAATATATCAAAGCATGGAATGAATTAAAGATATTAGTGTAATCTTTCTTTATTAGAATCTTATTAATATGCATTAGTTTTATATGATTTATTATCTAATCTAATTAAATCAAATTTAATTAAGATTAGTAAATAGTAGAAGTGTAATTAATTATTAGTCAATCTAAGTAAATGGATTTTTAAATGAGAGAAAATTAAGAGAAAAGAGATTTTAATATAGTTTATATAGTGAACTTTTTGTAATATATATTGAATACTATTTAATATATTAAACAATTTTAGAGTTGTTTAATGAAGATGATAATGTTAAAAAATTTGGAGATTATTCAATGAGTCTTATTGGTTTGAGATAGGGATCTTTTTCAAACAACTTTTATATAGACAAAATATTATTAGAACAATTAGAAAATGGAGTCTAATGGTTAATTTTAATATTGATTAAATAATTGTAAGATGATAATTTATATTATGTTGATTTAAATTTAGAAACTCTGAATGATATTGGATTAAGACTGAATTATTATATTATTGGTTAATACATTTGAATACCTTAATGGAGTTAAGAGTTAGTCAAATATTAACTAATGAGTTTATGGAAAGATTCTATAGATCAAGTATTATAGTTTGAGGAGTTATTATTTATTAATGTTTGTAAGGACTAGCAAACTATTAATAAATAATGGATTAAATAGATATCAACAAATTTGATTAGAGTTAATCTAGAAGAGATTATTTAACGATTGAAGTCTTGTAAAGACATTAGTTTTTGGATTTGGATTATAATTGATTAATGAGTTGTCAATATAATTAAATGTGATAGAGATTTAACTAGGAAATGATTATCATTAATACGAAATCATTAAGAAAGATGAATGTAGTCATTATGGATAAGATTTTCAAAATAACTTGTTAATATTATTATTATTAAAATATTAATATTTGTGTATTGGATTGAAGTTGACTAATACTTATTGGGTTGATGGTTTGATTGTGAAATTATTAATTAAATCAATTAATAGAGTTAATTGGATTTAATAATTAAGTTGTGTAATTGAGACTTAATTGATATAATTCTTTTAATGAGATTGTAGAATATTGATATCAAAATTGATAAGTCTTATGACTTGAATTATGACTTTAGATGTTATAAGATTGTCAATGATAATAACGATTGAATTAAAGGCTTAAATTTTGATAATATTTAATTTAGTCACAATTACGAACTATTAGAATGATAATAGGTCACAGATGGTGTGCCTATGTTAATTGATGGATTTAATTGATCATTTTGATTAAGTTAAGATATCTTATACGAAGAATGATAATTGGTTCTCTTATAATTTAATGAATAATGATCCTTGAGTTATGTTAAAAGTTGAAGTAACGATAAGAAGAGTTAATCAATTAGAATATGGATCATGGTTGAAATAGAGAACAATTTAATTAAGGTCAATGAAGATCAATTTAATGAGTGAATGTTTATCCTTAAGTTATTTTTAGAATGTGATTCTTAATAATGAAAGGATAATGCTATCGGAGAACAATTGGGTTGACTTGTAGGTCAAATAATGAAACTTAGACATTTGAAGTATACTTGAAAATGGAAACTAAAACCCCTACACTTGTAAATGGAAAATGAAACTCTACACTTGATTCAACCATAAGATATTAGTAAACCAAAACATGTGTTTGTATCGTGTATTCTATATGCTTCTTGTTTTGGGTTTTGGGTTGACTAGTGTTGACCAGTCATAGGTTACTACCAGAGGCTCGGGGGTTATGAAATGTGTTGGCATGTTGATCTTATTTGGTCTCGATCTTTATAAGCCCAACCATGGTTATGTGATCGTATACTGTATGAAATGTTTGTATTTGTTCATCAGTCTTCATGTGTGAAGCTGAGATGGATGTGTATGAGATACTTGAGCTAATCATTTTTGAGTCATCGATCAGTTATCCTTGGATTATTTTCTAGTCGCCATGATGGGACTATGATGTGGATTTATTCTTGATGATGTCATGTTGTGACATGTTTGACTCAACCATTTTGGAGTCTTCGATCAGTATGATTTTGAGATATTATTGGTTGCTTATTGAAGAACCAATGGATATGGTGATTATTTTGCGATATATTTTTATTATTGAGAACCAATGGATACTTATGATTATCAGTGATGCCTTCAGTTGCCAATAGAGAACTGTTGTGGTCATGATTTTCTATGGATGTTGCTCATGGAGATTTTGATGATTCTTATCTTGGTGATTTGATGATTCCTATTATGAATATTTGATGCTTTTATCATGGATATTTGATGATTCTTTTTATGGATTATCTTTTGGATTTTCTTTACAATCGCTTGTACAGGACTATGGTGATTTATAATTCCATGAGCATTAGGGTAGGTAATCTACTTGTAGTGTCGGGAAGTGGCTTGCAATGGGGGTCGGGGCCCTAAGTGGCTACCAGGGTAACTCATTGTAAGTTTGGTTAATAAGTGATAACATTTACACACTAAATGGGGATTAAATGAACCTAAAAAGATAATTGTTTTGGTTCTCGCCCATGCCTTAAGCGCTTGTACAGGCTAGGATGGGAGTAGTGAGACGCATGGTTGCGACCTTGCATTCCATAGTATGCCTCGTCAGTATGAGATGATACTAGTGGCCGCATGAGATCTGTATGGACCCGTGGAGTTTAGCTAACTGCCAGGGTAACTTGTATGAGATAAATACGATGACACTTTCCTGCTTGCAGAGTAGGTTTCCTACATGTCATTGTGTTGCCTCTGGGAATTAGCTGTCGATTTGGTGTGTGATGGAACCTTTGAGTTAGTATACTTTTTAGGATTCTTGGATTTAAAGAGACTTATGCTTTGTGGTTTTGATATCCTATTTGGGACTTGAGATTATCTCCTCAGCGCGGTGGGAGTGGACCACTTAGGTACCACGCGGTCGGGTGGTAGTGTTTTATCACTCTTATCATTTGAGATCCATTGAGACACCATGGCTGGAGTATTCTTGGTTGGTATTTATCTTCATTATGTTCTTGGAGCATTATGGTAGATGATATGCCTTATGATGGATGTATTTATTGGTATGTTTCTTATATTGATGATTAGCATATGTTAGATGATGTTATCTTATGCTTTACTTTGTATGTTAGTAGGATGTTTTAGGAGTGACATTCCTACTATGTTAATAGTCGATGATCTCTTCGGTGCTTTGGAATATTACACACAGAGGGATGGCTAGGATCCATGATGGTCTAATGATGCTATTAACGGTTGGAAGGAACCGTGCACTTAGTTAGTTATTTTTGTGATGTACGATTATCTTACATGATGGATGTTTATATCTTTTGTGATATTGTATCATGTATGGTTTATGGTTTCATTTACTTTAATTGCATCATAGATTAATATTGAATGATGATGTACTTTATTTACATGGATGTTTATTCTTTTAAATTTTTCATACCTTGTAACATGTATAGTGAATGAATAAGCAATCTAAAATGTACACTTGTATATGGTTTAAGAACATTGGATGTATCCTTGTTATTTCATTGTTAAGGATGTAATGTTAGATGAATAAGTTAGGATTAGAAGTAATTCAACGTTAAGGGATCTTTAAAGAATGTAATCTGTTATGTTATTTTTAGTTGGATGTTACTATTGCTTCCGCAAGTGTTGTGTATGGTTTTACTTTCATGACTAAAAAAAAAAATTGTTTGGCAAACTTAGTGAAATTCTTTGGATCCCTTGGCGGGGCATTACAAATTGTCTCAACAATAATTCTGACAAATCAAATTCAAGGTTTTTCTTTACAATTTTAAAGGCCAAATCCACAGCCTCACAAGGTACAATGTTTAGTCGACTAGAGCTATAGATTTTGTGGGCAATGACATCAATGCCAAATCTTAGTTTGACATCTAATACAATGCTAACCTTTAAACCTCTATCATCCCACTCGATTAGGGTTTGCTTCTGTAACTCCTCCCGACCTAGGGTTTTGGTGGTTTTTGCTTTGTTGAACATAGGGAGACCCGTGATTTTGTAAATCATCTTCTTTCTAATTAATACTGGCTTCTCTAACCATAGTTTCCCATTGTGCACCCGACTCAAAATATACCTAATCCATTTGGTTTGGAAGCTTCTAGGCATATGTGAGATATGAGTCAAGCCTTTGGTTTCAAGATGGTTATGCTTGGGTTTCAAAGAGACATCAATACTCATTTCTCCTAAGGCATTATTCATCTCTAGGTTTCCAATCTCTTGAACAGAATATTTAAAATGTGTACGAATATTGTTTATAAGGAGTACCTTTGGTGGAATTTGAGATTGAGCACCGTTAGGGTCTAGTGATTCTACAATGGTCAAAACAATTTTGAAGTTGGGCGCTTTCCATTCTGTACCCTTTACCAGCATTTCTGAACCTCGTTTTGCCTTGGTGCTGCTGCTACTCCCAGATGCCATTACTGCTTGGCAAGTGTAAGAAAATTCTAAACAAATTTTTTGCTTTAAAAAATTGCTCTAAATTGCTTGAATTTCACCTATAAATTTCTTAGCTCTGAAATCGCGATGAAGAATGAAATCAAATTCTGCTCTTTTGATGAAAATTTTGTCATTAATGCTTGGTACAAAGGTAGCTGAGATGACATAGTGCATGATAGGTTGTCATTCTCTTTCTTAGTAGAAGCTTGCAACTTGGTGATTGAACAAAACTTTTAGTTACTCCCGACCTAGCTCAATAAGGTCTTCAACCGACCTTCCTTGGTAGATGCAACTTGGTGAAAGATATGCTTTCTTTGATCTTTGTGTATCTGGAATACTAATTTGATCATTATGCTTTCTTTTATTTTGGAACTACTTGAGATATTACCAAATGATGCAGTTCCATATCCTCCTTTATAAATTTAATTTGAAATGGTGGAGTCACTCACTTCTTGAGTGACATTGCCATCATTTGAACTCTCTTGCTTGGTAGATTTTGGAATCCATTTTTGCCTCATTTGCTTTCAAATGTTTTTGGCTTCAGCTTTCTTTTCATCTTCAACTTTTCCTATACTCATGTAGTTTTTAGCTATATGACCGACTTCTGTACATGTATAACATCTTACTGTTGTATCTCTTTTTCTCAAGTGATGCCTTGAGCAGTCTTTGCCAATGTGTCCATATTCTCCACAATAATGACATTTGCACCAGGTATTGTAGTCCCATCCAAAGATTTTATTGACAAGTTGTTCAACTGGATTAAATGATTTGGATCTGCATTGGAATGCCTTGTGACCATACTTATTGCATTTGTGACAAATGCCTTCAAATTTTGGTTTCTCCTTGCATTCATTAGCTTTATGACCATGGTGACTGCAATTGTAGCATTTACCATTGAATTTGCCTTTTCCATTACTCTAACACTTGTTTGATGTGTGACCTAGCTTACCACAGTGATTGCAAGTAGGTCTTTGATTCCTTTGGGTACCTTGTTTCACCTTCTTCCTTGTAACCAAGTCCAGCTTTACCTTTTTGTCTATGAAGATTCTACTCACTTTGTTGATTTAATTGAGTCATGTCTGTTTGAGATTTCATCATTCTTTCATTGATTTTTTTTTTCAATGATCATGTCATTTTCCAAACTTTCATTGATTTGTCTTTTAGATCTCAAGTTGCTTTTTAAGCTTTCATTGATTTGTCTTTCAATGATTAAATCATTCCTCTGGCTTTCATTCTTAGATCTCATATTCATAATTTCTTCATTTGCATTAGATAGTTGATTTACAAGATCTTCATGCTGAAGGGATTGATTATTTCTTACCTTTAAGTCTTCATTTGTCTTGTCTTTCTGTTCCAAAACTTCACATAGCCTGATTGATTGAATTTCTTGTTCTCTTTTAAGCTTTCTTACTTCTTCCTACAAGGAACCATTCTTTGCTAGGAGTTCCTTGATTGCCTCATTAGCTTCATTTGAACTACTTGATGGTAAAAGGTCTTCAATATTTTCTTCAACATATTGATGATCATTCATTTGTCTTTCAAGTTCCTTCCTTCTCTTCAGGGATTGAGAGAAATGCTCCTTAGCTTCTTTGAGTTGAGCCATGGTCATTTCCAAATCTAGCTTTTCATTTTCAATAGCTTTGTCAAGTTTGAATATCTCCATTGCCCTTGATCTTTGCTCAAGCTGTCAAACTTTGTCCTGAGAACCAAGATGCTCTAATACCAATTGTTGGAAATATTCAAGATAAGATAGGTTACTGAGAGGGGAGGGGTGAATCAATAACTTTAAAACTTTAGAACATTTCAGTACTTTTAACCATATATACTATTCACGATTCATTCATCTAATCTACTACATAAATGAGAGATCAAACATTCATAACACGTGTACACAATGATTTGGTGACCCAAAAACCTTCCAAATAGAAAGTAAAATTGGGGTGGGGATGATACCCACAAAACTTCGTTACTGTAGTATGAAGTTGGCCTTTTAAGGCTTACATTGACCACTTTTGGTGATCTTCCCTATTAGGAGCACAAAGGACTGCTAGGTCCACCTTGTTAGAGGATTTACAAACATACACTGAAGTATGCACTCTATTAGGAGATTTATACAAAGACTGTTAAGTCTACCCTATTAAAGGATTTACAAAACTGATTCACTTATTAGGATGAAATAGTGGATCTACTTACAAACTTGATTTGCTGATTAGATCCTTGAAATATAGATCACCTTCTTGTGATCGATGAATCTTTACTACTCCTTGTAGACCTTGTTGAATATTCTGCTCTTCTACTGATTCGCATTTTTACTTCTCAAAACATTACATGTCTCTCCCTTTTTTCTCATCATATTCCATACTTCTTGCAAATGATATAATACATTACATATATACCATTCCAATAATTACAATTGCAAAGTCGGCTAAAACACAAGTGAACAAAATATTACTGAGTTGGCCAAACAGTAAATAACTTGAGTTCACTGAACTGACTTAGTGACCTTTTGATACTCAGTGTCCACTGCATTACTCGGCATCATCATGCACTCAATAGAAGTGAAGGCTTGATCCATACTAATCACTTGATGTAGTTCTAAACTCGGTAACCATTGGAGACTCGATGGATATAGTTTCACTCGGTAAAAATTGAATCCTTTGTTTACCTTGCTTTCACTTGGTAAACATTATATTTTCATTACTTGGTAAACACTATGCTTCCATCACTCAGTAAACATTGTGCTTCCATCACTCGGTAAACACTGCACTTCCATTACTCAATAAACATTGTGAAGCTTGGTGAACACTGTAAACTTGGTAGACACTGCTAGATTGCACATTCACTCAGTAGTTATACTTAGCTCGGTTAACATTAGAGTGCTTGGTGTGAACTATGAAGCTTGGTGTAAACTGCTTAAGTGATGAATGTATAAGGTAACCACTGAATGCTTGGTATACATTGCAGACTGAGTGATGAGCTTAGTAGCTATGCTGATATAGATAAGTGTTGTCACTAATGGAAATAATAACTTAATGCCAACAAAGAGGACACCTGGCCACAATTGGAAATTTGACCTTTCTTACAGCATCAACTTAGGAGCCTCTTAAGAAGAAATTTTTCAATACTAGGGCCATAGACATTTACATGAACTTATGTAGGGTTTTTGATGAGGATAAATAAGATTTTATGCCAATAAAGTTCATGTATATGATGACACAAATCTCTTCTCTTGGTGTGGATATCATCTTTGATTTTGCATCTTATTTAGCAAGGGAAATTCATGTAGAACTAGTTGGGATTGTAAAGAGAAAAATTGAGAAAACATTTGGCCATTATTCATTATTGATGCATAAGTTCTCATTTAAAGGGGTTACATACTTTGAAAAAGAGATGGTTTTAGATAGAGAATATGAGGGAGAATTTTTTTCAGTCTAGTGATGGAGTGTAGATATGACATGGGATGTAGAGGAGGCTAGCTTTGTTAGATTTGATAAGTACTTCGCATCCAGGTTGAGAAACCTCTTATTAAGGGACAATCCTAGAATTCCTAAGGCACTACTAGATTTTATTAGGCCTATGGACAACCTTGCTAGTTTGAATGTATCTCACAATTGGTTAGACATCATGCCTTACCTTATATTTTTAGTTTTTAGAGTGTATAGATTCCAAGGGACTCCTCATTTACTTCCTTAAGGTAGGATTAGCTGAAATGTTATGGCAGATAGGTGGATTGGAGGAAGCACAATTGACTGGTTGGTCTAGGGGCTCAATTTTCCCAAGTTGTACAGTTGCTCACTAGTTTATAATCACCAAGGGTGGTTGGTTTTATTTGCACAAATTCTTGAACCAATATAAAATGGATGTCTCCCATGTTCATTTCAATGATAGCGAGGGATTCGTTGATATATTCAGACGGAGGGCTAAGATTGGTGCCAAGGACCATCAGCCCTACTTCCCTAAGGACATAATAAGGAATGAATTCTCTCTTCAAGAGCAAGAGATCAAAAAGGAGAAATGGAGAGTTTACTCTAGGGTTTTAGAATTTATTAATTATTTTGATAAGGATTATAAGCCTCTAGAAGATGCCAAGATAGAGGTAGATAAATTAAATAAATTAATGATAACTTTTCCAGAGATCATGGAGGCTATGAATGAGAAGAAATTATTTTTTATTATTTCTTATCCTAATAAGACCTGAGAGGTCATGAGAAAATTATCTTTCACTCCTATAGTAGGATCAAGGTAGTTGATTATTTAGAGCAAACCTAGTTACAATGTCATTCAAAATAGAAGGTCTACAATGGACAAAGGAAAACAAATAATTAGATCTGTTGGCATTGTTTTGAAATAAATGCCTAGTGATCCCATGCCCAAGAGGCAAAGAATAGAAGAGAAACAAGTGTATCAAATAGAGGAGTACTCACCCACTCAGTCCCCATTACATATAGGAGATGAACAGCTCACTATGGAGCAAATGGAACAATTGGGATCCCAAGGGGGAGTTTTCATCATTGTTTCAGAGTTGGAAGAGGGAAATCCTTAGGAACCTCTCATGCCAAGCCTTGAGTTGATTGTTGCTGACTACAGAGGAAGGGAGTTAGACCTTGTTGTAGAATAGACCATAAATTTATTTTTGATGATAGTTTTGTTAAATCTAGAGCCTTTTGTCAGTTTGCATGGAGAACAAACATTGGACTATTTGAAGAGAGATGTAATAAGATGAAAATAGAGCATCCTAAGATGGAAGAGGCTTCCATACATCATCAAATCAAGGGTGAAATGATGCAATAATTTAAGAGGTTAACCCCTACAGAGGGGAGAAAAATGATAAAATCATTTAGGGTTTTGCTGCTACCAAATTGGGACATTATTGATGCAATGGTTTTTAATTTTGTCACCAAAAAATTAAATGCAGATGAAAAAGGTGAAGAAAGAACTAAAAGGTGTTAAATCTAGTGAGGATCATGCTACATTAGTGATCTGGTCAATTTCTTAAAATGATCCAAAGCTAGCTCTTCTCAGCCTGATAATACTGGCTTGATAGGGAGTTTAGTTGTGAAAAAAGTAGAAGATACTACAAGTGAAGAGGCCGTAGAGCTAGGTGTTGGATCATCCAACTTTACCCTAGCCACTACCCTAAGGGATAAAAGGAAAAGATTATAGTTGCAAGAAAAATATTAGAAGGTTTTGGCAGCATATAATAAAGAGGTGCAAAAGAGGATAGAACTTGAGAATAAGTTGATAGGGCAACAAGGACAATCTAGTAGGCGTGGAATAAATTATCCTTATCCACCAATGGATCCATTTAAAACTACTCCTCTTATTGAAATTCTAGACACACCATAGAGACCTCAATATTACACTATAGAGGATTTTGAAGAAGAAAAGAATAAACTATGGGCATTGCATGTTGAGCTAGATCTCTAGTATGAGGATAGATTGAGGAAAGCTATCATGTATTTAGTTGATAAAATTGTTTGGCCAACATTTTATGATCAATTAGAAAAGGTAATAAACATATGGGATGAGTTGAAAGCAAATGATGATGCTCTAAAGCCAATTGTCAATAAGTGGAGCAAGAGGGACAAAGATGTCACTCTTTTGTGTTTTTCAATTATTACTCTATCTTGTGAACATATAGAAAAGACTTATAAATTAAGTAATTATCTCTCCAAGTTTGATGGTAAGAGAACTATGTTACAAAGGAGAATCATTAATTATCTTGCAAAATATAAGAGTAAAAATTTCGGACTCTTCTCCCATGCCCTGGAAAGAAAGGATAAGTTGAAGAATAAGGAGGAATGGGCCCAGGAATTGAATGCCCTATTATGCCTTAGGATGAATAGGATTATAAATAAAAATAACAATGCATGGTGGGAAAGTACAACTAAAGAAGTTGTAAAAGTGCAATTATTTTATGATTCTTTGAGAGAAGATTTTATTGAGATTGACAAATTAGGAGAATATGTGATCAAGAAATAGCATGATATTCTAAATTTTAATTGGCTAGATGACACACTTTTTAACAAGTGGATGGCAGATTTTGTTCATGTAAAATAATTAGAATATGGTGAAACCGATGATGATGAAATGGAACAGGGTGATTTACAAATAATTGACACAGCAGTAAAAGTAGAAAAGGATAAAGAAGAGCAACCAATTGTAGTAACTAGCATAGAGGCCCAAATTGATGACTTGGTAGTAGGAGAATCAAATGTAATTGTTGTCTTTTCAGTACATGATGATGTGGATGGAGAGCCTCGAGTCAAAATGAGTCTACAAACTTCAAAATTAGGTCCACCACAAGTAGGTTCATTGGTTACACCGTCAAAGGAACAATAAAAACATTTAAGCCAATCATGAAACTCCCTAGCAACAAAAGGTGTAGCAAAAGTGGTCCCACAAAAGAATATTCATGATGAAACACTTTTTGTTACACTAATTTTTGTCTTTTGTAACAGTAACTTTCTAAATATCTTTCTATCTTAAGGATAGTTGTCAATACTCTCTAGACTTGAAGCTTGTTGCATCGCATATTATATAAGTGAGATTCCAAGGCTAAAGAAGGGACTCGAGTCATTATATAACTTTTAGTTTTACTAAGTTTCATTTGGTCCAGTCCTTGATGCAAGTTTTATGATGTATTTTCTCTGCAAATCTGAGAATACATTAATTTTCAAGGATCATGGTGTTTTGTCTTGAGTTATTTTGAGTTCTATTTCAATGTTACATAATTTTCAAAGAGAATTAAAAAAAAAGATGAATTGTCACCATATCTTTCTCTCTGAATCTTGTCTCCATTGTTACTTACTACTTATTTTGAGATTGCATGGGCAAAGCTTATTCAATTCAATGCAACTAGGATAGGTTGTATATCAGATCACTATTGCTTTTAATTCAATGAGTTAAGTAAAAGAACTATTAATTTAATTAAATATTTCCTATTCAATTAAAAGAACTTGCTCCCTTTTAATTAAATAAAATCCACTTTGAATTAAAAGAAGGTCCCTCTTTTAATTAAATAAATAAAATCCCACTTGAAAAAGGAAATAAAATAAATACAAATTAAATAAATTCTTTTTTTCCTCTACACTTAAATGCACATATTTCTAAGTGAGATTCCATTTAATTTTCCTCTTCTTTTCTCATTGGTAGAATTTTATCTCACATGGATCAAACTCTATTATCCCATATTGGGTTTGAGAAGTCTCCCACCTCCACATTTTCTTTTATACTGGAGAGCCTTCTCCTCATTTTTGACATCCACAATTATGCTATTGTTATGCTACACGTGTGGATAGTAATTTTTGGAGGAGTTTGAGCATTAAATCTTTTTGTGGAGAACTTCTATCTTCTTGTCTTCTTCTTGCATGCATCCATGGCTTCCATCATCATGATTCATCCTTGCATTTTCATATTAGCTTAGATCCATATTTGTTTTCATAGATTAACATTGCATTGTTATTTCTTTTCATTGATTAGATTTTCTTTCTTGCATTACTTTGCATTGTCATCATTTAGATTAGTTTGTATCTTCATTTGCATTCATATTTTGATCTTTGAATATCTTATTTCATGGTGTACTTGCATGGGCACAAACTGGGTCAAACTAAGGGTCTCCATCACAAACCCATGCACTCTAGAATAGAGAGTTATGAGCCATCATTCAAGACCTCATTCTTGAGAAATCTTGAATATAATGACTCATAGAAGTGTGCTCACATTTTAGGCATACATTTTTGGTACCCAACATGGGGTAACCCACCTTTACTTGCTAGTTTTAGATATTTTTGGAGCTAACCCCTTTATGCAGATTTTTTTGGAGATAAAAAACCCTAGATCTAAAAGATTTGATCATATCTCCCCAATGGCTTGGTATTTTAGTATGAATTTTTTTTGTAGGGTGGTGACATATCAAAAAAGCTTCAGTCAAATTTTATGAGTTTATTGAGGAATTTTTTGACTTTTTATAATTATTTCTTGATTTTTCATGAAAAATTATTTTAGGGTGCAAATTAGTGAATTTTTTGAAAAGTCTAAATTTTTGGAAATCTCTCTAAATTTTAAATAGAGTTGGTTCTTTGTATTTTGATTTTAGAGATTATATTAGGTCTTAATAATTCAATTTGCAAAAATTGATCTGCTTTGACAAAAATGGATCTCTAGGGCACAAATGAAAAGATCTGTTTAATATTCTAATATTTTTGGAAAGCTCTCTAATTTTTTATAGGAATCTCTTTTATTCATTTAGAAATTTGTGTCTGAATTCATGACATATAGGTCCAATCTTGTTGACTAGGTCAAAAATCAATATTCAAAAAAGGGCATTTAATGAATAGCTTGCATTTAATTTTCACATGGATCAACGGATGATGTGAGCTTTTATTTGGATTATTTTTTGGTTAGTAACACTCTTTAAAATATATATTTTTAGATATAACCATAGTTTTGCATGAGTTGGATATATATTACATATCTTGTGTTTTCTTATTTTGCTTGTTGCTTTGTTCATTGTGAGCGAGCATTCAAGCGTAAGTGAAAGGTACAACAGAGAAAAGATGTGTTGAAAGGATTACCAAGTATTTTTTTTTATCTCTTTAAAATTTGATTTGGAAGTAAAATGAACCCTCTCATGTGTTTGACTTGAGTGTTGTTACATGCTTTCATATATTCACACTTCATTTGGTGCTCTAAAATTGGATCTAGATTTACCTTCATGCATATGTGTTTCACATAACAATTAGGCCCTATGAACACTATTTGTGGAATTCTTAAGGGAATGTGCTTCATTTTCTTGCCTTACATATGAAGCTCTTCTCGATGATAGCTCCCCTTATAGGTAGGGAAGGATATTTGTTATTATCTCATTATTTTGCTTGGATTTGTCCTCCACATCCATTAGTACTTTCTCTTTTGAAATTGGTGGTGTTTGTTGGTGGCTTTTCCAAAAATTTGGTGAGGTGATTTCAAATTAGTGTGTCAAAGAATCTTGTTTTCTATATTTGGGTAAGGTGAAGAGGCTAAAGGAGTATGCTTTGTTCCCTTTTGGGTACATCAAAAACTTGGAACCCTTGAATCCAAACCAAGTCCCCATGTGGTACAACTTTTTGAGTCTTCCTTTTTTAGAGAGGGTTAACTGCAATGGACATTTCTTTTATTGGTTCAACCACGTAGATGGTACCTCATGTGGTAATAGTCATTTTTGACATGGTAGTAGCAACTGCTATATAAATGTCCTTGTGGGGAAAATCCTCATGAGTGTAGTTTTTTGTTGGGTTGTCAGATCTCCTCAGTATCTCTAATTGATTAAATTCTCAAAATATGTCAAAACCCTAGTGTGCGGGATTGGATTTTGCCCACTCTAGATTGCAAAAGCTATAAATTTGAACATTACTAAGAACCATAGTGCTGCCAAATTTTCTTTTCTAGGACTATGTGCATGATTGGAAAACATTTTGGAAACATACACAGTGGTGGTTTTAGGGATTAGATTGATACTATGACACAATTCTTGTTTATGTGCAAAGTTGCTTTGCCCCTTGCTCATTATTTGAAGATATTTTTTTGAAATCCCTAATTGTTGTCTTGTGTGCCTAGTTTATGATTCAAAATTTATCACACCTAGTTGGATATTTAAAACAAATAAAATATCAGTTCCTCAATCAAGACTTTATGATCAAACTACTTTGCTATCCTATTATTTCTAGTCTCCCTAGGTTGATCTGGTTTAGAATAGGCTACTTAGCCCATTGTTAGAAGCTTGTTTGCACCTTGGGTTATTGTACTTTGACCCCTTGAATTAGTGATCTTTGATTTCACAAGTGACCTTCTTTGGAGTCAGTGAGTTAGATATTGTTCTTGTTGAGAAAGATATACCTTTGAATTCTATGATATTATGCTTGGAGAGTCTTAGTAATTTCTTGTCCATCCACTTTTTAAAAAAATCAATTTTAATTATTTATAATTTGGGTAAATCATCCTCTTGATCCATATGTGCTAGGGTATTCACCAAAAGTTGTGGGCACCTTTGTGACAATGTTGGTTTATGTCTATTGCAAAATTCAATCTTATCACATCTCTTTTGGACAAGTGAGTGCTATTACTATCCTAGTTTGGTACCAACATTTATTAGGGTTATCCTATCACCTAGTACCTTTTATTTCATGATGGTCATGACAAGATATCAAATAGATCAAGGAAAGTGACCTCAAGTCATCTTTAAATAATTACCTTTATTTCTAACTCTTGAAGTCTCATGGCATTGTAGTCTTCATCTGTAACTAGACCTTTGAGGGAAACTCTAAGTGAAGGAATCTTAACCTCTAAAGGTAACACTACTTCAACACCATATGTAAGGGAAAAAGGAGTAGCCCTACTAGGAGTATGAATACTTGTTCTATAGGCCCACAAAGCCAGATTTATTTGTAAGTGTCAATCCCTAACCTTCTTATGAATTATTCTATGTAAGATTTTGAGAATATTTTTATTTGATGCTTCTGCTTGACCATTTCCTTACTGGAAGTAAATGGAGGACCAATGTTGTTTTATCTTGAATTTCTTACAAATTTGTTTAAGGTCCTTATTATTAAACTAGCCTCTGTTGTTAGTGATAATCTTAGAAGGAACTCCATATCTATATATAATATGATTCAAAATAAATAGAGAAATTGTCTTTCCTGAGGCAACAGAAAGTGGGACAGCTTCTACCCATTTAGTGAAGTAATTGGTAGCAGTGATAATAAACTTTTGTCCATATGATGAGTTGGGATTAATCTACCCAACAAGAACAAAGGTCCAATGCCGAAATGGCCAATGAGAGATAGAAGGAATGAGTTCCCTGTCTAGAGCATGTATCAAGTTACTGTGTTTTTGACACTTTTCACATGACTTTGCAAAAGCTACTGCATCAATCTACATTGTGCACCAATAGTACCCCACCTTTAAGAAACCATCAATGCATGGAAAGACCATTGGAATGTCCCCATAGATGCCCTCATGGATGTAAACTAATGCTTGATCAAATTCTTCCTTTTGTAAGCATCCAAGAAGTGTTCCATCTAGAACCCTCCTATACAAATCTCTAGATATAAGGAAATGGCAAGTGGCATTTTAAATAAGGTTTCTGCATTCATATTATTTTAAAGGTGTCAAGTATAATACCATCATGAAGGTATGAATAAATGGCACTATAATGAGATGACTCACAACCATCAAGGGTACAAATAACATGACTTTCTTGGGAATCATAGATAGGGTGATGTAGCTCTTCCACAAGGAATTCAAATCTTGATTCATGTTACTCTAATTGAAGAAGTGAAGAAAGTGTAGCCATAGCATTATCTACTTTATTTTCTACTCTAGAGATTTGCTGAAATGAGACAAATGTGAAGTAGCATCTCAAGGAATCAACCATTTGTTTGTAAGGTATCAATTTATCATTTTTTGTTAAATAATTGTCATTGACTTGGTTGATTATCAGCTATGAATCCCCATAGATGTGTAACTCTATAATTCTCCATTCTATAGCCATCTTAAGTCCATTTTTTAAAGATTCATACTCAGTAATGTTATTTGTACATGGAAATAATAACTTGTAAGATTTAGGAATCGTGTACCCATGAGGAGAAACAAACAACACACCAGCTCCAAAACCATTTTGCATAAAGGACCCATCAAAGAACATCTTCCATGTTCTTTCACTCATATACATGAGGTGCTCATCTAGGAAATCAACTTGAATAGGTGCATCACCTTGTAGTGGGAAATCAACCAATTGATTTGCTATGGCTTGCCCTTTGATTTCTTTACACTCAACATACTCTATATCAAACACTGAAAGGATCATCATCCATTTAGCAAGTCTACTCATGGGGGCAGCCTTACTGAGTAAATACTTAAGTGGATCAATTTCTATGAGGTGTATAGTGTTTACAAGCATATAATGTCGCAACTTTTGGGAAGAAAACACAACTATGGGGAAAGCTTTCTCAATATTGGTGTAATTAACCTCATATGAAACAAGAGTAAGACTAATGTAGTATATTACTCTTTCTTTCCCATGTGCATCTAGTTGAGCTAATAATGCCCCCAAGGAAGACTCTGTCGCTGAAATGTATAGAATAAGTGGTTTCCTTGGGATAGGAGGCATCAAAATAGGAGGATTTGCCATGTATTTTTTGATTTGATCTATGCTCTTTTGACACTCTTCATTCCATACACATTTGACTCCTTTGTGTAAGTTATTGTTGAAAGATTGAGCTCTATTTGTCAACTATGAAATAAACCTCCTTATAGATTGAAGATGCCCTTGAAGACTCCTCATTTGACTAATGTTTTTAGGAGGTGGCATATCCATGATTGCTTGAACTTTTTCAAGGTCCACCTCTATTCCTTTTGCTAAAATAATGAATCCTAGTAATTTTCCAGAGGTGACTTCAAATGCACACTTTTTAGGATTTAACCATAGTTGAAATTGTTCCATGTGATCTAGAATGACTTCTAAATCATTTAAGTGTGTATCTCTTTTATTAGACTTGGCCAAGGTGTCATCCACATAATCTTCCATGTTTTTATGCATCATATCATGAAAAATAGTTGTCATAGCTCTTTGATAGGTGGCTCTTGCATTTTTTAATCCAAAAGGCATAACGTTCCAACAATAGGTACCCCATGCACAAGTGAATGTAGTCTTTTATTGATCTTCAAGAGTTATCTTAATCTGATTATACCTAGAAAAAACATCCATTAAGGAATAAATCTCATAACCCGCAATCATATCCACTATCATGTCTATATTAGGAAGTGGAAAATCATCCTTTGGGCATGCTCTATTAATATCCCTAAAATCTATGAAAACTTGAATGGTTTTGTCATGTTTTGAAATTGGTACAATGTTTGATATCCATTCATCATAGTCAATAGCTCGTATTAATTTTGCACCAAGGAGTTTCTCTAATTCTACCTTAACTAGGAGAGCTATGAGAGGATGCATCTTTCTCAATTTCTGCTTAACTGGTTTAACACCTGGAGCTATGGATAAGTGATGCATAATAAGATTAGTGTCCAACCCTAGCATATCTGAATAAGTCCATGAAGAATTGATCTTCTTTTCTCATAAGAACTTAGTGTAGGATAAATTTTTCTTGTGATGACAAAAACTAAGCTAAATGTACCATTTGTGGAGCTTCATCCATACCCAAAATGACTTCTTGTGTTGGTTCAATGAGCACTAAAGATCTATCTTGAAAATAACTAGGGAGATAATCAAGTACCTCATCCTCAGGCACCTCAAGGAATTTTTCACCCTTGGATACATCCTTTCTTTTTACTTTTTATGGTTTTGACACTACCACATAGTGGTTTTTGCCATCAGAACTCCTATTCTTTTTTTATTATTTTCTTTTTATTTTGCAACTAAGTTACTTGATGTCTAGCTCTATCATGTTGGTAGTTGGTTCACTAGTGGAATAGACTACAAGTTCAATGGAATTCAAATAGAAGGCTATCTCATAATCATTTTGAAACATTAAAAATTTTGGTTCATGATTGCATTGGGACCAATCAATCAAATCAGGATGAACAAGGGGAAAATCAATGACTAGTTCAAGGTTATGAATATGAATGATATCTCTGGTGACCGAAGAGTCAGAGTCTATCAAGTAACTTCCTAAACTACCCAAATAAGGATTCGTCCTAACAAGCGAAGAATCATCCACTAAGGTAACATGTGAGTTCAAATCATCTGATCCTACACATGAATCGTCGATTAACTTAGGTTGAGAACTATATGTATGAACAACATCAATGTCCATATCAACTATAGAAGGCTCCGAGAGGGAGTCCCATTCATACTCATTAGAATCTATTTATGAATCTCAAATAGGATGCTTATACCATGAAGGCTTGGGATGCCTAGATAGGAAAGCCTCAATATTATCAAGGGTCACACTCTCTTGTTCTAAATTTGAAACTATCTCATGAGATACTAGACTATTTGAATCTTCCCAAAGGAGATTAGTAGAAGGGACCCAATCTTGACACATAGCTCATTGATTTTCCAAATTAGGTATGTACTCTTATTCTTCTTCATTATCTAACTAATCAAGGATAGGAACAATGTTATTGTGATTTGCATATCCTAGGCCAACCAACTTCTTAGACTTTCATCCAAAAAGACCATGATCAAGGGCTTCAGCTCTACCATCCAATCTATTACTAAGAGGACCATGTCCAGGATAGCCCATCTTCTTAACAAAAGTATACCCTCCTCCATAAGCTTTAGGAGAGGGAGTGAAGTTCTCATTGTGCATATACTTCTCTCCTCCATAAATCCAATCTCTAACAACCACGTCTTCTTTCTCATCTTGGATAGGCAGTAATGACTATACAAATGTGTCAAATAATGGCATAGCTGAAGAGGAAGGTTTCATCTTTTGTAAAGGTTTACCATAAGACCTAGGTGAAACTAGTAATGTTGTGAGGGAGTTGAGATGATATCCCCCCATGCCAAGTTCTATGGATTTGAACTTGTCTTTACATTTAGCTAAAGTTGCATCAAAATCATCTGCTTCTTTATTGAGGGGAACATGAGTACTTGCTAAAATCAAGTTAATAGACAAAGTATTATCCCCAGGTATACAAATCTTCCTTCCATTGTAAGGGAACTTAACACACTAATGATAGGTAGATGGCAATGCTTGAATATCATGAATCTATGGTCTACCAAGTAAAATATTGTATGCAAGGGATCCAACATCAACTATTTGGAATAAAATATCTTTTTCAATAGGACCAACCCTAATGGGAAGGATGGCCAACCCATTTGAACTTCTCTCTGCCTCATCACAGGATTTGGTAATAATCTTCCTTCTGGTGTCAATAACTTGTTCAAAATAACCTAATGTCTTTAAAAGACTCGAAGAAAAAATATTAAGCCCTACACCACCATCTATCAACACATGCCTAACATGGGTTCTATGGATCATGACCTCAATATGAAGGGCAAGATTGTGTGAATGGCTCAAAGATTTATTATCTTCCTTTGAAAAGGAAAGGTAATAAGAGCTAGCAATATAATTAACCATGTTCTAAAATTGATCAATATAAATGTTTAGGGACAGTCAGCATGTGCAAAGTGTCCTCAAGGACTTGTTTGTGTCTCAGAGACAACTCTAAAAGCTCAAAGATTGAAATTTGAGCCTGGGTTCTTTGCAATTGATCAACAAGATTATAATTCAACCTAGGATTGACCATTAGTTTTAAAGGAACATACTTGGATTTCACTTTTTTTGGCTTACTTAGTTGTTTTGAACTAGATCCTTTGATGACAAGGTGACCTTGACTTCACGTAACAATATTGAGACTTTGGGAAGACACTCACTTTGGTTTACTTGACTAGTTTGAATTGGGTCCTCTAATGACAAGGGGACCTTGACATGACTCTCTAGAGTGAGCACCCCTTAGCGCCAAAATAGGTTTTTCATCAAGGATAGGAGAGCTCAAATGTAAGTCATAACCACTGGGATTTTTATCTTCCATCATGTTGACACTTTCTTCTACAAACTCAAGCAGATTGACAACATTTTCTGCATTTGCATAAATGTAATTGATTGCAGCCAAGTTGTCATTCTTAGGTTGGGAAGCTTCCCCTTTCTCATATTTGGGAAAAGGCTCTTTGAATGTTGTGTGATCAGCATTCGTATTTAATCCATCTGTTTCAAGTTTTCCATTCTCAATAAGATCTTGAACAATATACTTAAATCTCCCACAATTTTCAATATTGTGTCCAATGCAATTGTGAAGCTTGCAATAGGCCTTCTAATCCCACCACCATGTCTTAACTTTAGGTATGAAAAACATTGTAGCATCATAAGGGTGCACAAGATTATGAGCAAGGAGTTTCATGAATATCTCTCCATATGACTCACCCAATTGTGTAAAGTTACATTTCTCTCCTTTAGGTCTTTCTTGATATCTTGGCTTGTTACATTGTTGATTGGCACTAGCTAAATGGAGAACAGCTTGGTCTTTAGGCTTAGAGGAATCCACAACTCCATCATTAACCACTTGTTTATTCTTATTCCAATATGTGTTCTTTCATTTATCCTTTTTATTGTTGTTATTATGACCATTTTTGTTGTTGTTTCCATTTTTTGTCAAAATACTTGCTCTCTCAAAACATCCTCAATTCTAAATGCACCTTCAACCATAGTATCAAAGGACTCAAAAACCATCTTCTTAACTTTGTACTTCATCTCAGGAACAATGTTACTAATGAGGATTTCAATCTTTTCTTTCTTAGGAATAGTCCTAAAATAGCGAGAGTATTGTCTTCTCCATCTTTGTAAGAAAGTAAGAAAGGAATCTCCTTGATTTTTCTTTGTGTGACATAAGTCCAATAGCGAGACAGATTGTGAAAGATTATATGCAAAGTGTTGAACAAATCTATAAATTAACTTAGGTAACATCTTAACAGGAGGAGTTATATTGGTAAACCATTCCATTGCTTGACCCTTAAGACTCCTTGGAAATAATCTCATAAGATATGAGTCCTCGTGATGAAACTCAAATCTCACAGTATAGAACTAACACACATGATCATTTGGATCCCCATTTCCATCATATTTGTCATATTGGGGGATCTTAGTTTTTCTAGGAAAATATTCATTTCAACACTCTTATCAAAAGGATTAGGACAAATTGAATCAAGCAAAAAAGAACTCTTAGATGCTGATATTTTCTTCAGTTGTTTCTTCGATTGGTAAATTTCTTCTTTCATAGAAGGATCATGTTTTTGAATCTTTTTGTCTACATCAAGTTTGTAAGGGACCTCAGCACCCTTGTTGATTAAATGTTGAAAGCGTGCATCTCTATTTTGGTCCATATATGCTTCCATATGTTGCTGAAAATGTGGGTCTAGTTGCATAGCCAAGAAATCATAAGCATTACAGTCAAAGTTTGAGCTACCACCTCCATATCGTGAACCATGATGAGCTTGTTGTGAAGGTTGTCTTGAAACTCTAGGAGATGTTGGTCTCCTATAATAATCATGTCTTGAAGCTCTCTTTACTCTAGGGCTAGGAGATTGTGAAGATGTTCTTGAGTATCTTCCACTTCATGGAGTCTTAGGAGGGGTGGATGGAGGAGAGTTGTTTCCATCACCAATGTGCAAATTGTTGAATTGATTATCAAGTTGCAAAGCCATGATAAGGTCTTGTGCTTCTTGATAGGATTTCCCCTCCATCTCAATAATAACTTGCCTTTCTTCCTCTAGGTGTCTAAATTGTTCTTCCTTCTTAGCTTATTCTTCTAGAAAATCTTTTCTCTTGTGATCAAGTACTTTGAGTCTACCACTCACATAACCTAAAGGTGTCATGAGTGGTGTACATGATCTTGATTGTCTAAACCAGTTACTAGTAAATTTTACATTCACACGAACACTAGAAGGCTCACTAATTCGATCATCATATTGGGACTTCTTTTGTTGATAGGCATAATGCTTATCTTTCTCATCCCTTTGGTGTGCATCCAAATATCTATCCTCAATATGGGGTGAGGTTGGTCTATTTTCATGAGTGGGACCACCACTCAAAAGGTCAACATAGTATTCACCACTTTGATTCTTCTTTTGTGGATCCATTTTAAAATCCATATCCATAACTAAGTGAAGTGATGCTAAGGGTGTAATCAACTCAATAAGGTCACTACTAGGGTCAAACAAAGGTTATGGAATATTCTCAAGTGATTGAACAAACACATGTTCTTTTCCCTTATGTCATTCACATTTGGATTTGAGCTTAAAATTAAAAAACCCTTTTGTCTTTTAATCCCCAAGATTTTCTTATTGATATTTTCTTCTTACATCCTTGTTAAGGAGTTTGAGGGGGACCTAAATAAGGGATCTTGATTTTTGTTTTTTTAGGGGGGCTATCTAGAGAAGTGATCACTCTAGGGGATGACCTCAACTCCCATGTTTTAGTAGAGTATAAATAGCCTGACTTGAATCTAAAGATAGGTCTCTTGGAAGTAGAAATAATGTCAATCATGGCTAAGCCCAAAAGAACTTTATACCTTTGAGAAGTGAAGGTAGAGATTGGGTTACTGTTTCCTACTGACTGTTTGATAGTATTCTCTTTCATTTATGGATTTGGGTCTCACATACCTTGCGTATATCAAGGACATACCCTAGTTGAGCTTGTGCATCCTTATAGAAACTTGAATAGGTTGTTGGTGTGTTTGATGTGCTTGAATGTTTATAACATTCCCCACTTTGAATAAAAGGGGACACATTCATCAAATTGAGCCTTAAGGATTCTTTCCTTTTATATGCTTTCAAAACCACTATGGGCTTCAAACCCTATGCTACCAAACCTCAATAAAGTCTAGCTAATTATGAGTTCTCTTGTTTCATTAAAAAGTATCTAGACTTACCTACCAAACCTCAATCAAGTCTAGATGATTATGAGTTCTCCTCTGCCATTAAAAAGTATCTAGACTTACCTGCTAGTTTCTCTTTTTCAAGTTCTACATCTTCTACTCCAAGACATCAATTTTCTTCATCTTATAGATCCAAAGACCTCTTGATAGAGAAAGTGAGTAATAACTCCCTTGAGAATATGATAATATTTCATGATGGGCCTATCTTTGACCGAGATGAGAATGACAAAAATGGTCCTAGATATACTTTTGAGAGAACTTTTACTCCTTTGGGATTTTCATATGACATGGTGCTTGAGACCTTAGTTGCAAATGAGACAATTACCTTACCATAAAAATTTTCTACACTTATGAACCTAAGGTAAAACCTTATTGGTGGAGAGATGATCACTATTGCAACTACCATACATGCAAAGGTCATAAAATTGAAGATTGTATTGCATTTAAATGTATAATTCAAGATCTTATTGATGATGGAATCATTGATGTTCAAATCCCTAAATACCTATGTAATGAAGATTCTTCTCTTGAGCAAGATCATGTTGATGAACCTATGTCTAGTGATGGTTTCCTTGATACTTCCATTTCTTCCAATACTTATGTATCTCCCAAGACTTCAAAGCTATCCAAAATTCTTCCATCAAACAAAGGTCCTAATGATTTCCATGTAGTTCCCTATACTTATCCTCAAGGGCTACCTCTTAAAGAAAGTCAAGCTAATTTACACTTGGCTGAAAACCCTTTTCATTCTTCTAAAACTAAACATCCTCAACCTTCATGTGATGCTATGTCAACTATGCCCAATTTAGCTAGTCCTTCATTACCCCTTCAAGATCATATCATGCAAGCCTCGTATACTTCCTTGTCCTTAGAAGTGGCTCCATGTCAAGAGGACTCAAAAAAAGATAAAAATAAATATGTCAAGAAAGATCAAGATCAAGCACCCCTTCGTCTCTTTCAAGATGTCACCTCTCCATATCCTATGTCTTATCCACCTCCTAAGTATGATAAAGACACTACTTCCATTATTTCCCTTGAGTTTACTAAAAATTGTGAACAAATTTCTATGCCTATTTTATCCAAAGAAACTTGTCAAGATCAAATAATCCCCTCTTGTTCTACTTCTCCATATTCACTTCAAAACTATGCTTAAGCTTCAAATACTCCTATCAAAGGTATTTCTCCTATTAAAGATACCCATGAGTCTATTGATGGCTTTGGTCATATTGCTCACTTTAAAGATGCTAATATACCTATTCACTATCCCTTCACATCTCCTAAATCTATCCTTGGTCCTTATCCATCAAAGATAAAGCCTTCAAGCATTTCATCTATATTGGGACCTTATGTTCCTCCATATCCTACTTTCACTCCTATCTTATCTTCTAGATCTCCTATCATACTTCAAGATCAAAAAAGACACTCATCCTTGATGAATTCTCATTCATCTATCCATATAAACTAGTCATATAATCCTTATTCATCCACAAATCCCAAATCTTTTGGAAGTAATTTGGAGGATGAATTTAAGAATAAACACAAGGACCAATTTAAAAATGAATATCACTATGTCCCATCTAATCAACATGTAAGTAAAAAGAAAGAAAAATTATTCAAGAGACCACAAAGTTCTACTACCCAAAGAGGTAAATCAAAGCAAATATGGGGTCCTAAATCCATTATTGAAGAAATGTGTTCTAAAGCATCCCATATTTCCTCTTTGATCTTGACAATGTTGAGCATTCCTTATGTATTGGCTATCTTATTTGTTAGCTTTCCTATTATGTTTTTTCATTCACTCATAGCCTACATATTTACCTTTATTCTTATTACTTTATCCTAGCACTATTCTATCCATTTGACCCCTTGGTCTTGATCACACAATGAGCAACATGGTTCTTAGGCCTCTTGACATGCCTACTTTTGTTTGACTACATGCTTTCATGCTATCTTAGTTATTAGTTTCCACTACTTATCCCACATGCTATCTCTTTTCATGGCTTTTTTTTCTTGTCCAACACATGTTTTATATGGTTATCTTTCCCTAGCTTGGGTACTCTTGAGGAGTCAGTCCTTGAAGATCACTTTCACTTGCTTCATACACTCTTTTCTTATCCATCATATCCTACACCTTGTTAGACATTGAAACAAAATCATGTGATCTTGCTTGAGAGTGAGTAATCTCTAAGTCCTTTTAAAAATCAAAAAAAAAAAATCATATATGATGCTGAAAAAAATCCTAAAAAGCATAAAATGTCCTGAAAAATGATCATATTAGTAATAAGTACTTTGATGTATCTCAAAAAAAATTATATATTCTAAAAAAATAAATAAATATCCAAGTGGTGAAAACTTGGAAATGGGTGCTACTTGAGGCCTTTGCACCCATGTTTCTTAGCATGCATCCTTGACACTTGGCCTTTCTCCATCATGCCTTGTCCTTGTTGCCTTGGTTTGGAATTGGTCTTTATCTAGGGGGCATAATTTTGTTTTCTTTGGTTTCTTGGCTGTGTTAGTCTTTATGACACCTCACGAATGGTGTTTTTCAACACTACCCCAACTATATTTTTTAATACAACCCCTAACATCGAGTTTTTTTTTCAACACTTATCAATTTGGTCTTACCCAGTTTCGTCATGTGATTTCCCCTGCATGCAAGCATTCAATCCTTATCCTTGAAACTCAGTATCATTTAAATTTTTAAACACTAACACTTAATGCTTGACCTATTTCATGATCTTTTCTTTGTGTGCTGAATATTAAATTGATTTTCATCGAGTGTCCTTATCTAATAAGTCTCTTCGAGATGAATAGCTAGAGGACTTGGGGCATGGGGCATGTTTTTATTTGTTTTCTTCTTGTGGATGTGGTTTTGAAACTCTAGAGTGTCTCTTGTTGTCCCCTTGAAACACTTAGGAGATTTGAGGCATCATCCTTGACTATTTTTGCATAATGATTCTTACAGTCACCTTGGCATCTATGGCTTGATGCGCCCATGGTTTTGCTACATTAAATTGGGTAAGATAACATTGAAGTCATCTTAACCTTTATGTCTTTGATGCTTACGTTAGAATCTTTCAACATTCCAATCTGATATAAATCATAGTCATATCTTCATAGTTGCGCTTGTAACTAGTAACAATTGTGTGATTTTTTTATGTCTGTTAATAATGGCCTAATGATGAAAACAAGTCCTTTAACATTATCTAATGAATGATGAAAACACAATCCTATGTTACAGATACTCTTTTTAAAGTACATCTTTGCATTTTCATGTAGCTTGCATTATTAGACTTCATGTTAGTTTGCACTTTTAGGTTGCATTATGACTTTGAGGGGGTTTTCTCTTCATCTTTCTTATGGACTTTTAATCATTTGTGGTCATGTTTTGATCTTCATTTCCTTATCTTCTTTTGTGATCTCAATCAAAATTTCTATCTTAAATAGTTGATTGATTTTGAGGCACTTTCTTTTCTTCTTTCTATTTCTTTCCATATCTTTTGAACTTCTATCTTCCATTTTCTTTTACCCCACTTCTTTTCTTCTAATTCAACTTTGGGGCATAATATTTCTTGCTTGATGATCTACCTTGGTTCTATGATTCTTATATCTTTCATCTTAGATCAAGAACTTTATCTTTTGTTCGATTTGATCAAATTTATCAATTTTTTGCTTCTTCTTTATCTCATTTTGATTTTGATCACGAGGGAGCAGTACCTATTAACTTCAATCCTTGATTCATTTTTATCAATTTTATCCTTGACTTTTTAAGTCAAAATTTATTTGTATTTTTTTTCCTAATGTGTTCCCGAATCAACCACACATCTGAGTTTTTTTGTGATCCCAAATCAATCTCACACTTCAATTTCTTTCTTTGACTACATGTGTTCCCAAATCAATCATACATTAGTCAAAGAGGGGAAAATGTATGCACCCTAAAATGGTCACCTAGACTATGGGCCCCCATCATTCAATTTATCAAATTTCCTGAATCAATTGTTTGCAATATTTTATTAAATCAATTCAAATTTATTTATTTGATCAAATCGTAATTTATTCAATTATTTCAACATTGCCTAAGGTTTGATCATTTTATCCTAAGTCTTATTTAATTAAAAGAAAACCTCTCATTTAATTAAATAATTAATCCACATTTAATTAATTAAGAGAAAAAACCCCTCTTTTAATTTAATGAAATATTTCCTATTTACTTAAAAGAACTTGCTCCCTTTTAATTAAATAAAATCCACTTTGAATTAAAAGAAGATCCCTCTTTTAATTAAATAAATAAAATCTCATTTGAAAAATGAAATTAAATAAATTCTTTTTTCACTCCACACTTAAATGCACATATTTCTAAGTGGGATTCCATTTAATTTTCTTCCTCTTTTCTCATTGGTGGAATTTTGTCTCACATGGATCAAACTCTATTATCCCATATTGCTTGTGAAAAGTCTCCCACCTCCACATTTTCCTTTATAAGGGAGAGCCCTCTCCTCATTTTTGACATCCACGATTATGCTATTGTTATGCTATAGGTTTGGAGAGTGATTTTTGGAGGAGTTTGAGCATTAAAGCTTTTTGTGGAGAACTTCTATCTTCTTCTCTCATGCATCCATGGCTTCCATCATCATGATTCATCCTTGCATTTTTAGATTAGCTTAGATCCATATTTGTTTTCATAGATTAATATTCCATTTTTATTTCCTTTCATAGATTAGATTTCCTTTCTTGTATTGCTTTGCATTGTCATCATTTAAATTAGTTTGCATCTTCATTTGCATTCATATGTTGATATTTGAATCTCTTGTTTCATGGTGTACTTGCATGGGCACAAACTAGGTCAAATTAAGGACCTCCATCACAAACCCTTGCACTCCATGAATAGAGAGCTATGAGCCACCATTCGAGACCTCATTCTTGAGAAATCTTTGATATAATGACTCATAGAAGTGTGCTCACATCTTAGCCATACATTTGCAGCTTCATGCTATAGTGGTGTTCTTCACAATCATCCCTTTATTCCTATCTTCTGAAACATTTTATTTCCATCTCTTTTTGGAATAGGGTTTTTCCCATGTGGTTTTCTCTATTTCTCCTCTTTTTAGAGATTTGGTTGTGCTTGGATACCTCATTAGGCCTTGTTTCCAGGATCAAAATTTACTTTCAGTAGTAGTTTCTAGGTTTTTAGTTACTCCCTAAGTTTATCTTAGGGGGTGTTTGAGTAATAAAGTATTTTCTTATTAATTAAATCATACTAATTTAATTATTAAGTCACTTATTATCTCTAGTTTACTTAAGCTAAACTTTGGGAAATAATAATTAATTTTTTTATCAATTATTATCATGCAACCTAGATTAGTTACCTATTAGGGTTGTGATCTCCTTTATAAGGGCGATCGCTCTTTGTAATTTATTAATTCACTTTTGGTATTAGAAATCTCTCTTTTTGGTCATCAATAATGTCTCATATATGGGTCCAAGAATTTCATCCTCCATAGCTTTTGCTCCTCTATTTTTATGACAGGTGTTTGCATGCAAGTGATTCTTGGGAGCTCTGGAGTTGATCTTTCATCAAATTCAATATTTAATGCCTTTGTTACTTTAAAAAATTATTTTGGATAAGGATAAATGTTATTTTACTAGTCATGATAAAGGGAAAGGAGGTGTGGCTATCTTTGTGGGTCATAAATGAGTGCATAAGGTGGTGTCTAAGGGATACACTCCCTGCCAAAGAACCCAATGGGTCATATTTAAGGAGAAGTAGGTTCTCTTTGGTATTTTTAATATATATGCATCTAATGGCTATAGGGAAAGAGTACTAGTCTTTTGGGTTTGGCTTGCCTCCAACCTCCTAGATGCCCACTGGTTGACAATAGAATATTTTAATATGATTGAACATAGAGGAGACAAATGTGGTGATAATAATTTGGATTAGAAGGGGAATGAAAAATAATTTTGGGCTAAATTCAAGAGGAAGTTGAAGATGTCTAAGCCTATTTTTGGTTTTAAAAAGGGGTTCATGATATCTAGTTTAGATGGTGTAGTAACTAATTTGTAAATAATAGAGTATATTGTAGATTAGATAGAATCTATTATAATATTTCAAATATATCTTTTCTTTAGACTATAGGACATTCTACAATTCATGTGCATCTAGTTAGCATGTTTGATCATTCACCCATTTCTTGCAAAATTGGGTTTGGTAGTTATAATTATCTCCCTCATAATCAAAGAAAGAATAATATTTACAAAATTGGTGTTTCAATTCTCTAGGATCAAGACTTTATTAATTTTATTAATATACTAACTAGCCTGATTAAGATTTGTAATCATGATAAGTCCCCCAAAGAACTATGGACTATTATCATTGATGATTGGAGAAACATTTTTTAGATTATTGGTAAAAATAATTGTATTGATAAGAATAGGGTAGTGAATCTTATATAGAGAAAATTGAATGATACCAAGGTATGGCTTCAAAGTCTTAGAAAGGATTAAGAGCTAGAAAAGAAGTTTATTTAAAGTGAAAGTGATATTATAAAATTACAAAACTATGATATTCAAGGTCAAAAAATCAAAGCCAAGATGAATTGGTTTCATAAAACTAATAGGGGAGAAATTTCTTCAGCTTAATTAGAGAGAAGTAAAATATGGAATTGGTCAAGGAAATACAAATTGATAACTATGTTAGCAAAGATGATAAGGATATCAAGAATAACTCTATGAGTTCTATAAAAACATATTTACTTCTTATTACAATCATAATAGGTAGAAAGCTTTGGAAGGATGTTTAAAATTGATTCCTAAAACAAATTCAAAAGAAAAATCCACTAGACTTAGTCATTGCATTTATCTAAATGAAATTAAAACTTCCATCAGTATTGTGCCTAATGGGAAGTCTCTAGGAATTAATGGTTTCTGTTTTGAGTTATACAAGGAAAAGTGTGACTAGATCAGTGAGGAGATTTTAAACCTATATGAAGATTATTTCAAGAAAGGTTCCTTAGAAGAAGAAATCAATAAAGGATTTATTAAATTGATTCCTAAATGTGGTGACAAGACACAAGTTAAAAATTGGAGAACAATTACATTGTTGAGTCTACCTTATAAGGTTATTACTAAAGCCTTAACAAGGATAATTGTTAACATTTTAGGTAACATCATTTCAGTTATCTAAACTAAATTCATTAAAGAGAGAGATATTTTGTAAAATTTGATAACTAGCTAGGAAGCTATGCATTGGGCTCGAGTTGATGGAGAAATTGATTCTATGATTCTCCTAGATTTTGAAAAGGTTTATCAAATAATTGAGTGGTAGTTTTTGGTTGGTATGTTATAGGCTTTTGGTTTTCCTCCTTATTTTTTCAAATAGATCTCCATTTTGTTCAAGTACTCCTCTATTATTGTGAATGTTAATGGAGTGTTTTTTGAAACTATTCCTCTAAAGAGATCCATCTAATAGGGATGTCTCATTTCTCCTCCCTTATTTATTATAGTTGTAAACACATTATTCTATATCCTTAGATTGAATGATGTTGGAACTCTTGTGAAAGGTATCACCCTTCCTAATAATGAGGACTTGTTAAGTGCATGATTTGATGATGATATTGCTCTTTTCCTTGAACTATCTTATTTGTTATGATAATGCAACGACTGTAACTTCTTTTTGTGACCTATGGTGGAAAGGTTGCACCACATAAATCCACTATGATAGATTGGTCTCATGGCCCTCCTCATTGATATTTCATAGGGGTTGAAAATGGAATTTACCTAGAATACTATAACTATGTACCTTGGGATCCCTTTTTTAATAGAACCCTCTACTAGAGATATGTGGAACTAGGATTTTTCAAAAAATTGAAAAGAAATGTGTAAAATAGTACACATTTATTATACCTTTCTAGTAGGGTTCATGTTGTTAAAAAATTTATCTTCTCATGCAATATATCACCCCTCTTCATGGTTATTTCCTAAGTACTAGTCTAATTAGTTAGAAAAAATATAAAGAGACTTCTTGTGATTGGATGGGATGGGTGATGAGGAAAGACATTGTGTGAAATGGGAATGGTGTTGTAAACCTAGAAATTTGGGAGGGTTGGGCCTTAAAGATATTAGAGTGCATGGCACTATCCTTGCTACAAAATGGATCTTTAATGTTATTTAAGGGAAAGAGCCCTAGAAAGTATTTGAGAGAAATAATAGAAAAAAATCTATTATTAAGAAAGCTCAGGTGTGGAATAATGTTCCATTATATATGATATTATTTTTGGTAACTTTTATATGAAAATCTTATAGTTGATAAACAACTATAACTTTCAAATGCTATGACATTTATGAAATACAAAATACTTGTCAAATTCTATGCTTTACCTACTACAAGGAAAAACAAGAAGTTTTCAATTTGATGAAGTTTATGTTAAGTTAAGGTTGTTAGACATGAGTTTTTTTTATTCTAGAGAATTTATAGTTGAAAAATCATAATTAATTATTTACTTGAAAAAATTTACAAAAAAATATATGCATCACATCCATAATAGAGTCTACTACTTATATCTAGAATCTTGTAAAAAAATATTTATCATTTGATTGTGTTTAAGGTTGTTAGATGAATACAACCATTTCTTATCTTTTTCTTGAAAGCTGAAATTTTCACCATTTAGAATTTTTTTTTTAAAGGACTCCTAGCTTAGAAAAAAATGCAACTATATATAGCCTCTCTTCTTACATATTTTTGAAATAAGATTGATAACTTGTTCAATTTTTTTATGCCAACTTGCCTAACCTTGATTTTATGAATTTGTGTTGCCACATAAGGGCTAGTTTGACATACCATTATCTTGTACCTACCCTTAGAGTGAATATGGATACATATTTTAATATTAAGAGCTCTAGGAAATATCATTTTTTAATACTAGACTCTACTATGATTTATATGGACTTATAAGTTTTTTAGTCATTTAAACATAACTACAACACTTGTCTTGTACCAATATGATTCATATATAAGTTTATACCAAAAATATATAAAAGGGAGGAGGAAATGACAAATCTCAAAATTTTATAGATGTACATGATTTTTAAATCAAACTCATCAATCACCTACAATTAAAAAATTTGACAGAAGGGAGAAGCAATGGAAGTGTTATAAATCCTTGTTATAAAGGCAAGAATGAATCCCTAGAACATACTAAGATCATAACAATTGTGTTAATCTTGTGATATGATATCTAAAAAGAAAAATTGACCAAGTAATCCTAATTATGTATATATAAATAAGACCTAAAATATAAAACTAGATAGATAATAAATAATGTTCACATCAACACTTAATCTAATCCTTTTTACAAAGACAAGAATGAAACCCTGAGACATACTAAGATCATGATAATTATTTAATGAAATTATATACAAAAGGAAATAGAAACTAAGTAATGTTAAGTATCTATATATAACTGGGAGCTAAAAAATAAAACTAGTAACAAAAATGCTTAAGAAATCCTTGTTATAAAGATAATGATGAAGCCCTATGACATACTAAAATTGTGATAAACAATTTAATCCTATGACATTCTCACTTTCTTTGGGTGTGTGTGTGCACGCAGACATGCGTGTGTACATACGTGTGCGTGCGTGCATGTGTGTGTGTGTGTGTGTGTGTGTTCGTGTGTGCGTGTGTGTGTGCATGTGTGTGTGCGTGTGTGTGTGGGTGTGTGTGCATGTGTGTGTGCATGTGCGTGTGCGTGTGCGTGTGCGTGTGCGTGTGCGTGTGCGTGTGCGTGTGCGTGTGCGTGTGTGTGTGCGTGTGCGTGTGCATGTGCGTGTGCATGTGTGTGTGCGTGTGCGTGTGCATGTGCGTGTGCGTGTGCGTGTGCGTGTGTGTGTGTGCGTGCGTGTGTGTGTGTGTGTGTGTGTGTGTGTGCGCGCGCGCGCCCCTGGAACATACTAAGATCATAACAATTGTGTTAATCTTGTGATATGATATCTAAAAGGAAAAATGAACCAAGTAGTCCTAATTATATATAAATAAGACCTAACATATAAAACTAGATAAGTAATAAATAATGTTCACATCAACATTTAATCTAATACTTTTTACAAAGAGAAGAATGAAACCCCGAGACATACTAAGATCATGATAATTATTTCAATTTAATGAAATTATATACAAAAGGAAATAGAAACTCAGCAATCTTAAGTATGTATATATAAGTAGGAGCTAAAATATAAAACTAGTAACACAAATGCTTAAGAAATCCTTGTTATAAATACAATGTTGAAACCCTATGACATACTAAAATCATGATATAAAAATTTAATCCTATGATACTCTCACTTTCATTTGTGTGTGTGTGTGTGTGCGCTCGCGCATGCACACGCATGTGTGTGTGTGTGTGTGTGTGTGTGTGTGTGTGTGTGTGTGTGTGTGTGTGTGTGTGCGTGCGCGCGCGCGCATGCATGTGTGTGTGTATGTGGGTGTGTGTGCATTTGTGTGTGTGTGTCCATGTGTGTGCATGTGTGTGTGTGTGTGTGTGTGTGTGTGTGTGCAAGCATGGGTGTGTCTATGTCTGTGTGTCTGTGTGTGTTTGTGTCTGTGTCTATGTTTGTGTCTGTGTGTGGTAGTGGTAATCATAATAATGTAAATATGAGTATGACCTAAAAATATAAAATAGTTAAGTAACAAAAAATCGTCACTCCAACACTTAGAAATACTTTCTATAAAGGCAATAGTGAAACCATAGAACATACTAAGATCATAATAATTGTTTTAATTTGTAAGCTTATAGAAATTAGTGCTCATTAATATGTATGGGAAAACAAGGATGCTTATGCACATCCCCCTACTTATATTGGAAGGAAGTTGGTCCACTAGACTCA
This sequence comes from Cupressus sempervirens, assembly GCA_028749045.1. Taxonomy (NCBI): domain Eukaryota; kingdom Viridiplantae; phylum Streptophyta; class Pinopsida; order Cupressales; family Cupressaceae; genus Cupressus; species Cupressus sempervirens. Next base: position 328,794,598 of record CM053789.1, read on the forward strand.
AGAAGGTTCAAGCACTAAGAAATGTAATGATCCTTAGATAAAATGAACTATAATTGTACTTGGAAAGATATAGTATTAAATAAAACTTCTATAAAATTTTCCTGACTAAAAACTAAGAACCAATTGACAAACATTTTACTTTTTATATAAATATACTAATAAAAATTATATACTTCAATATTTTCTTTAGATTTAAAAATCACAATTTTAAGAATATATACATGTTTAGGGGGCAATGGAAGCACTCAATAAGATGTGTGTATGTTCAAATGAAACTTTCACTCCTAACATTCAAATCTAAAGGGAAAGACAAGACTTCCAAGTACAACCCTCAATATAATGCAAGTTTGATTAGCAACCCAAAGATGATGGGGTGACAATATAAAACCTAAATTACGCTAAGGAAAAATGAAGAAAAGTCTCTTTCATGCAAATTTAAAGTAACCTAAGATTTTTTATATGAAATTACATTGATTAATTTGAATTGATTGCTAGATTGATTAACTTTCTTAGTGTTAATTTATTAAAATGCAAGAAACACAAGTACAATCCTAATTATGCAATAAATCAAATCTAAAAATGGTTTTGTTTCTTGGGAGAGGGTTTTCCTTGGTCAAGCCCTAGGTGAGGAATTACCATTGAAATGAAATTAAATGTAAGTAATGTAAGGAAGAAAGATAAACTATAAATAATTTGCTTTTCTTGATGAAATCCTTGTTAGGAGGATTTTGCAATGCTTGATGTTGTTGATGTTGAATCTTGAATGTAGAAAATATCCACAAATGAAATGAATATTGTTAACACTGACTCATGGACTCATGTGTGTAGATGTGATTGAATGAGGAAGAAGAAATAGATGAATATAACATATGCAATGTATATCTCCTCCCTTGATGGCCAATAATGGATGTTATATCTTGAAGAGGAAATGCTCTCAATAAATCCTTGAAGTCCTAGAATTCTTGAAGATTCCAATGTGTTTGATCATAAAATGCCTTAGGTGTCCTCTCATGCATATATTTAAGCCTTGATCTTGTGTGTATGAGGTATTTGATGTTTTATGTGTATGAGGTGTGAAAATGAAATGCCCAATCTCCCTTAAATACTAGTTTTCAAGATCAAAAACAAAATGAGTCAACTGGGGCATTAGAGAAACAAATTGGGGAACCTGAGAGGACATAAGATCTAAAATTCATTATGTCTTAAGTATAGGCTGACTTCTAGGAGGTCACATGGTTTGTGCTTGTAGGGTCTTGGGGGTTGTGTAGAAAGAAGCAAGAAATAAATTCAATCCGAGTGGGAAATGAAGTTAGAAATAGATTCATTCAAGCACAAATAAATCCATCGACCATAAATTCACTAAAGGGAGCAAGTTGAAGTCTTAAATGATAGGTTCTTCCATTTTAAGATAGTGTAGTACCTAAATAAGTATGTGAAATATAAATTTATGTAGTCTCCAAGAAATAAGAGTACAACTACACAACAAAACCTTGAAAAAAACTAATAAAAATAACACAAAGTTTCTTAAGACTTCTAGAGTTCAAATATAGCACCAATGAAACTCAACCTCAACAAGGAAATCATAATCCCCTATAGTTATTTCCATGACAATTAGAATGATACTAAAAAGGACTTGGAAAGAAAATCCCAACAACATGGACTTACAATGCTTAAAGACTTCTATTGATATCATAATTCCCTTAGTCAACAAGATCAACACTTTTGTTAATCAATATACAACATAGTCTACTCTTGTTTTGATCAAAACACAACTAGTATAAAAGGACCCTTCTTGCCAAATGTTATTGGTAATCTTTATTATGAACTATTTCCCACCACTTGGTAGCTTCTCAAATTGGCAAGGATAGAATAAAATTTGAGTTACTTTGATAATCATTCTATCATAGGGCTCTTTATAGTATAAGACACCCAATGAAAATTTATTGCATTTCCTATCAATTAGGGAATCCCAAGGAAACATTTCTTAAATAGAAGGTTCTTTTATAGGCTATTAGATTTATTGTTCAACATTGATGACTTGTAGTAATATGGGATTGCTTTTTCATTCTTATGGGGAGCATCTAAGTGTGATACAAATAGAATGTCCATACATTAGGATAAAATTCAAATTTATTATCTCCCCTCAAAAGTACAAGCTCTCCACCACTAAAACCTAACTTGACGAACTTACAAATAAAGAAAAAAAAAAAAAAACCAAAAATTATCTCTATCTTTTTCATTTTTCAAATCTTGATGTGGACTTCCCTCAAACCTTTTATTTCTTTTTCTTCCTCAAATGTAGATTTCCCTCGAGCATGAATGATTTTTCATGCTATCCTTAATATGCCTTGGGAATACTAGTCTGGTTCTTCACTTTGGCCTTACTATATGAGACCTTTAACATACTTTAGTTTGAGATGTTAATAGAATTTCCAACCACCTCTATATTCATTGTATCTCCATTCAACTACTTCTATAAGTGGTGATTTGCATGTAGTATTCTACATTAATATTGAATGTAGGTATGTGCAAAAAGTTGTGGTGCCAAAAGGGGCGTATAAGTGGCCACTTTTTTTTTTGAAATCAGCAATTTCTAAACTTTGACAAGAATTTGAAGATAGATCCGCTCAAAATTGTAAGATATGACAAAAATAAAAATTAGTAGTCCTTTGAATCTAGTTTCTAAGCTACTAACTTTTTTTCAAAATAGTTTAGTTTTAGGCCCTCGAAAAAGGGGGCCACAAAATGTGGTACTATTTTTAAGAAAAAACATAATATAGTGTAAAGTGTGGCCCCCCTAAAATTTTATTTTATTTTTTAAAATCTTTTACTCTCTACAGCCAAAATTTACCTAACATTGTGTAGTTTATCCTAGATTTTTTGGGTAATTTTATAATGTATAATTATTATTTTAATGAATTTTGTAAGTGGGCACATCCCAAAAATGTGAAATATATATGTGCTTCCCCTAGAAATTATTGAAAACTAATCTAAAATCAAAAAAAAAAAAAATCAAAGTGCATAGAATGGAGTCTAGTTTCTAAAAAACTAACTTGTTGCAAAATTTGATGAACGAACTAAGATCTATACCCCAATTAGCATATGTTGGTTTTAGAGAGAAAATGGAAATTCTTTCAAAAGAAATTATAGCTGAAAGGCTTAAAATAGTATAAATTAGAAATAAATTATATGGTTATATAGCTAACACATAGATCTACAATACCATGTAACCTGATTTTATCAATACTCAACCACAAGGAAACTTGAAGGAGAGCACAGAAGAAAACTCAAGCATTTTTTGTATGCTTGTTGCAAAACATGTCTCACACCAGTTTAGAGCCTCCAAACCTTTGGGTTGGATGCCCAAGGAAAATCCAAGCCTTAGGCTTGGTTTAATCCAATGCTTTATATAGCCCATGGGTGTAATAGCATGCATGTGCTAAAGTGTGTGCACGCAATGTTAAAAAAAAGAAATCGATTCAAGGCTTCCACAGTGTGCACACTTTGTAAGCCTTGTATTTCAATAGAGAGAATGGATAGGGAGAGAGAGGGAGAGAGAGGGAGAGAGGGTAGAGAGTGAGAAAGAGAAAAGAATGGGAGAAAGTAGGGAATAGGATGTAGAGAGAGAGAGAGAGAGAGAGAGAGAGAGAGAGAGAGAGAGAGAGAGAGAGAGAGAGAGAGAGAGAAGGGGATGGGGAAAGAACTTGGGATAGGATAGAGAGGGGGGGGATTAATGTAGAATAAGAGAATAAGAGAGAGTAGGGGATGGGGAGGGAGAAAGGGAGGAGAGTGAGAGAAATAGAGAGACAACTCAAGAGAGTAGGGGAGGGGGAGAGAGAGAGGGAAGGGGGGTGGGAGAGGGTGAAATATATATATATATATATATAGAGAGAGAGAGAGAGAGAGAGCAGATGGGGTAGGGAGAGAGGGAAAGAGAAATAGAGAGAGAGAGAGAAGGGGATGAGGGAGAGAGAGAGAGAGAGTTTTCACACAGTGTGTATGTGCTTTATAGTGCATACGCACTATATGAAAACACCAAAAAATGGTTATAAGGAAAGTTTGAGTCCCTACTGACCCATATTCTCTATTTTTGTTTGTATTTTGTTCTTTTGTTCTATCAAAAAATATGAGTTTCATGGTATTGGAAGCTAGAAAATGCCAAATTCAATCATTGGATACACTATCTGAAGCATTTTTTAACATTATTTTTATAGAAAAGGTTAGTGCACTCCTTTTTAAATATTCTTTGTTACTATAGAGATAAATTTCATTATAATTTGACAAGTTGTTTAATATATAGTGAATTCATTGAAATTTGTATGTTTGAATGAATTTTTTTTGGAAATAGTTAGAAATTTTAATGTATGAATAATTCATTATAATTTTGCAAGTTTTTTAATATATATTGTGTATTCACTGAAATAATTATAATTTGTATATGTAATTTGTAAGTGTATTAATATATTTCAATGTATTCAATGGCTGACAAGATTAGCAGGCGTACTTGTCAAAGAAAAGTTAATCGTATGTGGAGATTATTTTGTGAAGAATTAAATGTGATAGGTCAATGCCAATTATTTGTTGAAATGATGAAGAATTTGAAATTTAGGCCCATCATGAAGATTCTTGGGCTAAGAATGATGGATGATTCAAGCTAAAAATGCATCGTAAAGAATCTAATGAGTGCACATGACAAAGTGGGTTCTAAATCACACACCAAAGGTAGTAATATCACAAGACATGTACTTACATCAACAATAGTTAGTACCTAAATCAAGAAATCTTGACTCATGAGAAAGACAAGAAAAACATTGAAAATCGGTAAAGGTGCTCTAAGGAGAGCCATGGTAAGGCATGAGAGAATGGAAGGTCCAACAAAAATGAGTTATGGACATTTAGTGGTAGACTACCGCGAAAGGATAAAGAAATTAGTAAAGATTTGAAATATTTGATAGAATATTTTTGGAACATTGAAATTTGGTAGAGGTACTCTAAGGAGAACCATGGTAAGGCATGAGAGAGTGGAAGGTCCAACAAAAAATGAGTTATGGATATTTAGCAATAGACTACCATGAAAAGTTAAAAAAATTAGTGAAGATTTGAAATATTTGATTGAAGATTTTTGGAGTGTTTCCTCTAATCAAATAGATGTTTTCAGAAAGAGGATTGGTAGCTAAAATCATGATCCACATGCGAAACATTTTTTGGACTCAACTCAGACACAATTTTTGCAAAATTTATTAGTATGTATCCTCAAATTTGAATAAGTCAAAGATTTTTTGAGATGGGTAAACCTTTTTATGTGAAGATAAATTACACATGCACAACTTGTTTTTGTAGGATACATATTTAATTTTCTAACCATCTTGATGTTTTTAGGCATATATGTGTGTTTTTGTATTCTAAGTTTGTTTTGTAGGATTGTGACATAAATGAGCCACCTAGATCTTCAAGGGAATTCATATACAACATTTTATGTAAAATAGGGATAGTAAAAAAATTTACAAGTTTTCATGCTTGGGTAGTACATGTTTATTTTGCGGTTCTTTGCAACTTTTATCAACTTGTGAACATATGGATAGTACACATGAAATTGGAAATTAAATAGTAGATTACGAAAAATATAAGACAGTGACATATGCTCTAAAAGATGGGAAACAAGGTAAAAGATGTGATTTAGTCATTGAAAAGATTATTTATGAGTATGCAAGGCATACACATAGAGCTTGATGGCTAGATTTTAAATTCAAGCTATGAAAGGATGCATTTCCACTGGATACCATTGTTTTGGTTGTAGACTTTGTAGAGAACTACACACTACAACTACAAAATGAGGTGCAAGAAAGGTATTATACTTATCAATAGGTTTCCATACTTGTTCGCATAACATTCATGCATTCACCTACAAGTACAGAGGATGATAGAAAAATGTTGAGGGAGTACCATTTTTACATCAGTGATGATCGATCACATTCTAGGGTGTTTGTACATGGATGTTTTCAACTATTTTATGGTGATTTTTCTAATACTTCATACGATATCACCATAACATTATTTGGATAGATAATTGTGCATCTCAATTCAAGAATGCATGGATATTTTATTGGTTGAGCAAGATGCACAAGTTGTCTAGAATTCAGTATATGTAGAATTTCATAGAGGTTTCTCATGGAAAAGGAGAGCACGATGGTGTAGGCACATGCATCAAAAGAGCCTTAGCTCATGAAGAATTTAAGTACAAAGATGGAGCAATATTGATAGATGCAAAATCCCTCGTCTTGTGGTGTAACACTACAATGGTCTAGGTAGGGAAGGTGAGTCTACAGTTCATATATTTTTTTGGTTGATAGATAATACTAACATTGTACCATATGAGGATTATTGCACACTGACGAGATCAAGTGAGTTGCACTCTTTTAGAAGCTCTGATGCATGTTCATGGAGTATCTACACATGAAAAATGGCATTCTTTTGTCCATCATGTGCAAAGGAAAATTGGGATGAGTATGAGTTGACTGAATGGGTGGACGAATGGGATATACAGGTTTTGGACCCAACTGACGTGTATCATCCCTTACAAGCACTGGAAATGGTAGAGATGGATTCATCCATTGACTTTGACTGCTTGTCTAATCTAGTACAACCTAGTAATGTGTGTGTGTGTGTGTGTGTGTGTGTGTGTGTGTGTGTGTGTGTGTGTGTGTGTGTGTGTGTGTGTGTGTGTGTGTGTGTGTGTGTGTGTGTGTGTGTGTGTGTGTGTGCGCGTGTGCGTGTGTGTGTGTGTAAATTCAATATGTAACTTTATAACTTTTACCTAAGTATTTTTTGAATTATAATGAGTGCATTATGTACATTTATCACTGCAAACCATGTTTTTGATGTTATTGAGACAATGAAGAAGGGACAAATTATTATTTGCGTCGTTGTGTCCAAGCCAAAAAAAATTGGTTCACTCCATTATAGATGGTGAAGGTTTAGAGTACCATATAAGTGCAATGGTTGTAACCAGTACATGGCTTAGATGAAATTCTATGAAGAACCTTAACTTGTGGTTATTCAAGGATTGGCAAAACAAAGAGGAAAATTCTTTATTATTTGAACCTTATTGTCATGTAAAATGCCCACTTGATAAAATATGGAGGAAAACCACATAATAAGACTCTTTGGAAGGTTTGTGAGTCATACCATGAGGCAATAATTGAGACAATAAAATGTGGAGCAGATCCAATTGGTTCGTTAGATTGAATATAATTACAAAAACATTTGATGTAACATTTATATTTCATTTTTTTTGGACAAGATCGGATGTTTTCTCTCTTACCTCTTTCCTACCAGTGCCTTTTAGAGCTAATTTGTACATAAAAACTAATATCATTAAGATAAAGATATGAATATTATTATCTACTTGAAATATTTGTTGACTTATCTTAAATTAGATCCATTATTGTCTAGTTGGAAAATTTGTTGACTTTTTTTAAATTAGATCCAATCTTGCAATCAAAAAAATTTAGATTATTCGATCTTCGATTTATATTTCATTTTTAACTACACATTTCTATTATTTCACTTCCTCACCCCATCATGTTGACCACTCAAATGTACTCGGGTGCTCCAAATAAAATTGACCCTGAGAGTCACTAAATGCCATAGGCAGCAATCTTTGACGGGGCATGTCTCAAAGCTTGTGTTATATATTGATGCAATGTTGGGTGCTACGTGATCATTTTTTTGACACCTACAATAACCTCTCTCTCTTTTTCAAGATTTAATTCCATTTTTATTTGCATCCACATCTCGGTTGATGTTAAAACTTGTAGTGTTGGCTAGTACAAAGTTGCCAACTAGTGAATCTCTCTAACCATTCATCAAGGGATTGAACTATCTACTCCATTAACTCCAAGTGGCCAGGTAAAGCCTAGTCCCAAGCTCTTCCTATCCTGTTGATCACTCAAACACTCTCAGGCACACTGGACGGAATTGACCCTGAGAGTCACTAAATGTCATTGGGCAATGATCTTTGACGGGGCATATCTTGGAGCTCGAGCAAGGTACTGATGCAATGTTAGGTTCTAAAGTATCATGTTGTCAATACCTACAATAACCTCTCTCTCTCTTTGGAGATTCAATTTCATTTTGATTTTGTGGCCACATCTTGGGTGATTTTGAAACTTGTAGTGTTGACCAGTACAAAGTTGCCAACTAGTGAATCTCTCTAACTGTTCATCATGGGATCGAACTGTCTACTCTATTATCTTTGAGTGGTTGGGTAAACCCTAGTCCTAAGCTCATCTCATCCCTTTGATCTCTCAAAAAAATTTAGGCATGCCAAACAGAATTGACCGTAAGAGTCACTAAATATCATAGGGCAGCGATCTTTGACGGGACATATCTCAAAGCTCGTGTGAGGTATGGATGCAATGTTGGTTGATACAAGATCATGTTGGTGACACATACAATAACCTCTCTCTCTTTTTAGAGATTCAATTTTGTTTTGATTGTGTGGTCCCATATCAGGTGACGTTGAAACTTGTAGTGTTAGTCAATACAAAGTCGCCAACTAGTGAACCTCTCTAACCATTCATCATGGGATCAAATTGTCTACTCTATTAGCTTTGAGTGGCTAGAAAAATCCTAGTCCAAAGCTCATTTCTTTCCATTGATTTCTTAAACTTTCTTGGGCACATTGGACCGAATTGACCCTAAGAGTCACTAAATGTCATAGAGAAGTGATCTTTGAAGAGGCATATCTTAGAGCTCGTGTAAGGTATGGATGTAATGTTGGGTTTTGTAGGATTCATACAATAACATCTCTCTCTTTTTGGAGATTCAATTACATTTTGATTTTGTGGCCTCATCTTGAGTAATGTTGGAACTTGTAGTGTTGGCTAGTACAAAGTCCCCAACTAGTGAATCTCTCTAATCGTTCATGATGAGATCAAATTATATGCTTCATTAGCTCTAAGTGGCTAGGTAAACCCTAGTCCCAATCTTGTCATGTCCTATTGAGCACTAAAATTTTCTCAAGCATGCTGGACATAATTGACCTTGAGAGTCACTAAATACCATAGGGCAGCAATCTTTGATGGGGTATATCTTGGAACTCATGCAAGGTATCTATGCAATGTTGGTCACTACACAATCATGTTATTGACACCTATAATAACCTCTCTTGATTTTTGGAGATTTGATTCCATTTTGATTTTGCAGTCCCATCTTGGGTGATGCTAAAACTTGTAGTGTTGGCTAGTACAAAGTTGTCAATAGGTGAATCCCTCTAACTATTCATTGTGGGATTAAATTGTCTGCTCTATTAGCTCTGAGTGGCCAAGTAAACCCTAGTTCCAATCTCATCCCACCTCGTTGATCGCTTGAACATCCTTGGGTACACCAAACAAAATTGACCCTAAGAGTCACTAAAATTGTGCATTGATATTTTTAAGAATGAAAAAGATACAAAAAATTGAAGATGGCATCCTAGGGGTATAGAATTCATCACCATAAAAAGGAGGTCAAAGATAGTGTAGTCAATGCATAGTGGATAATGACACACAAAAGATATGTAATAAAAGATGTAACAACTATAGCTACAGGAATCATAAGAAGAGCATATATAATATGTTTTCATGAATGAAGCTCTCGAAGAGATGGATAAGCAATCAATCTTGATATCAAATTCCATGAATAAAATTGATTTCAAGTCTTCTCGCGTTGTGACGATAAAGCATATATAAACTCTTGACATGTTTATGATGACAATAATATTCAAGCTTAGACATTTACATAATGTAGCCAACTCAAGATTCAAATTTTAAAGTTAACTGTATAACAGTAATAAGAGTTCAAGTTTTATTATTTTCATCCCAACAAAAACTCCAAATAAGTTGTACTCATAATTAAAAGTACTCATAACTTGTACAATCTAAAAATTAATATCATAGCCTTATTCACATGTCAAAAGATACTATCAAAGCTTATTATAATGATCCATACCCTTATTTTGGATGAAAATTACATTAAAATGAAATGCATGAAATACTTAAAATGTAAACAAGAAAAACAAGCTATATATTAGGATAATCAATAATGTCATACATGAACAAACCGATGCATCAAAGTTGTAAGTCTAATAATTTCATGCATCAAATATATAATGTCATGTATACATCAAATGTATGTCGAATATGTCCACTAACATAAAATCCAAGATATATGTCAACTAATGCCTATATGTGTGTCCATCCCTCTATCTTCTCCTTCCCATGAGGGGAAGGAAACAAATCCCTAGAGGTCTTTGGTCATTGCATGGGGGAGATGATGGGTATGTTAGGGTCTTCCTCACACGCTCGCTCATCCTTTTTTTGGGCTCCTCTCTAACTGGAGTTGATACAAAGAAAGTATATATGAATCAATAATCATTATACATTGAAATCAAATATAGGTACACACAAAATTAATTACATCAAGAGGCGTTCTATACAATGGTAGCACAAATGCCTAGCATAGTAATATGCCAAGATTTCTTGTCAATAAAAAAGAAAGGAAGCAGTTACAAAATTCTAAATTGAATATTAAATTATTAAATCATAAAATAAAAAGTATTCCCATAATAATTGTTGGCCAAAATAATAGGAAATCAAATGGAGGCTGAAATAATAGGCCCAAAAAAATAGGGCTCAAAAAAGTAGGACTCAAAAAAATAGGGACCAAAAATATGCCCCTAAAAATAAGGCCCCAAAAATAGGGCCAAAACAATTTCAATATAATTTTTTTTTGTTAAATATAATTTTGCATGCACATTCATGCTTTTTTTTTGTGGGGAGAGGGGGAATTTGAAACAAATTCATGGAATGTAAAGAGATGTCCATTGGGGCATATGAGGAGCCTCTCACAAGTTATAAAATAAAGGCTCCTCATTTTATTTTCATTTTATGCTTTTGTAGGAAGGAAGAGGTGGAGATTATTAGAGGATTAGATTGAGTAGATTGAAGTTTTGGAGTAATTTTTTTGCAGGTGAGATTTCTATTTTTTATTTAGATTTTCATTTAGATTTAGATGTAGATGTAAATTGAGATTCAAAATTAGCTATAATATTCTGCTTTAATTTAGATTTCAATTTTTAATTAGTTTTGTTTAGATTTAGAATTCTATTCAAAAAAAATTAGGCTTGCATTTAATAATATAGTCTTGCACGTTTGATTTAGATTTAGATTTGCATTCAAAATCTATTTGATTTATATATTTTATAATACTTTTCATTTTTTGTGGGAGTGGGAGAATTTGAAACAAATTCATGGAATGTCAAAAGATATCTATTGGGGGATATGACGAGTCTCTAATAGGTTATAAAAAGAATGTTCCTCATTTCATTTACAAGGAGGAAGATGTTGAGATTATTGGAGTAGATTAGAGTTTTCAAAGAGGAGTAGATTAAAGATTTAGAGTAATTTTTTGCATGTGAGATTTCTATTTTTATTATAGTTTTGCATTTAGATTTAGATTTAGTTATGTATTAATGTAGATTTAGTTTCAAAATTAGTTATAATATTCTCCTTTGATTTAGATTTCAATTTCAATAAGTTTCATATAGTTTAGCCTTGTATGTTTGATTTAGATTTAGAATTCAAATTGATTCAAATCTATTTGATATAGATATTTGATAGCACATTTCATTTGCAGATTTTTAATGTGCATGTTTCAATTTAATTTTACATCTCCATGTTTCATATTAGTTTTAGATTTGCATAGTTCAAAATGCTTTTGGTTTGCATGTTTTAGATTTGTATGTTTCATAATAGTTTTATATTTGCATATTTCAAAATATTTATATTTTTATGTTTCATAATTAAATTGTATCATTAATGTGGATGGCAAGGTCGCCTTATCAATAAAAGTTGTATTTTATTAAAGTTAATGATTAATTTAAAATAAATGAATCATATATTTAGTTTATATTTTGTCATTATTTAATTAGATATGTATGTGTTTTATTTAAATATTTTTCATAATATATATAGATTTTTGTTAATGTTTATGTTTGTAATGTTTGAAAAGTGGAAGGCAATGCGACCATATTTCAAACACTACAATCTAACTATTTCATTTGAAATAGTTTTGATTTTTATTTATGTTATTTTGAACATTATTCATTTCAAATAATTTATGTTAACTATTAATACTTTTTCATTCTGATTATTTCTATATGTTGATTTTTTTTATAAGGTTGTATGTTTCTATTTGAGTTATGGATGCCTCGAACAAAGAATCAAACATTATTTGATACTAGCCTGATTACTTCAATGACATCAAATGATTTCTTTAAGACCAAGTTTGACAAATGCCTACAAATAATTAAAGTGACGTCCATAGCTATAATTAAAGTTGTGGAGAACGCAATATTTCCAATTGACTATGTTGAGGAAATGGAAGTAATGCATATGGAAGATGCATAAAAAATCCTATGTGACACATCTACAAAAGTGGATGGGTTTCCCTCAATGATGAAAGAAGTCTTTCACAATCATTGTTCAAATAAAGGTCTCAAAAGAATCCTCATCATTGAAGAATGTGACATGTATTTACACCATTATAGAGATATTTTTTTGTGTATAGTTCATTCTTGTCTCCAGTTTCAAAATGTTACTTCTAATTAGTTATATTGGCAGTTTTGTTTCCCCATTGTTCTATGTAACTTTCATGATGAAGAGAACAAGACAAAATAAATTTATTGTTGAACAAAACACTTCTTTAATGGATGTGGCTACTAAATATGTTAATTAATCTAGAAAAAAATCGTAAGTCTAAATAGATGTCCTTGATGATAGGCATATTTATTGATTACAATTCTTAATCATTGCAATAAAAATTGCATTGGCATTATTAAAAATTCAAAATATATAATGTTTTGACATCATCATGGAGAAATAATTTCCATAAAATTGATTCTTGCATATTCTTTCACATTTTTTACATCATCTAAATTGTTGTGTTGGGACTTATAATTTCCCTTTCATGTATTAAAAATTTTCCACTATTCGAGTCATTTGTATAACATATATCCCAAAATTTACCATAGTTTTACTCCAAATTCTCAAACACTACACCTAAATCTCATACATCCCTCAACCGTGTCCCTTATTTTAGTGTACAACATTTAATCGCTTATTAACCCTAACCATAACACTGAGTGTCATATAAATGAAATTGTAAACCTTGAATCCTAACTCTAACTCTTACTCTATATATGACTATACTAATCATTTAGTAAATTATATACCTTAACCTAACCCTATATGTACAAGTAACTAGAAATAATATTATATTTTTTTATAAGAGAATATATATATATATATATATATATATATAGAGAGAGAGAGAGAGAGAGAGAGAAGGAAAGAGATAGTCATATGAAGGTGTATCTAGAGAGAGATAGATTAGGGGGTTTATCTAGAGAGAGATTAGGAGGTGTATCTAGAGATCAAGGAGAGAGAGGGAGAGAAAGAGAGAGATTAGGGGTGCCTCTAGAGAGCATAGAGGGAGAGAGAGATTAGGAGCATCTAGAGAGAAGGGTGAGAGAGATAAGGGGGTGTATCTAGAGATTAGAGAGAGATTAGGGGGCATATCTAGAGACTAGAGAGAGAGATTAGAGAGTATATTTAGATAGTGGGGGGGAGATATTAATGGGTTTTGAGAGAGAGAGAGAGAGAGAGAGAGAGAGAGAGAGAGAGAGAGAGAGAGAGAGAGAGAGAGAGAGAGGGAGGGACTACATTATTATAAAGGTTAATAACTTGAATCACAATAGCACTAATCATGGGCACTATAATAGAACTAACCCACATTTAAATTTAACCTTTCAATTATCCTAACACTAAGGTAAAGTGTAATAATAGCACTAACATCAGCTATAATATGATTAAAGTAACCCAAAAAAACCTTAACTGTAATAATAACACAAAACCTAACTCTAACTCTAATTCTAACTCTAACTCTAACTCTAACTCTAATTATAACCCTAATCCTAATTCTAATTCTAACCCTAACCCTAACTCTAACTTTACCTCTAACTCTAACTCTAATTGTACCCCTAGCCCTAACCTTAACCCTTTATAACCCTAACTCTAATCCTAATTCTAATATCCCTAAGCCTAAGCCCTACTGTAGCTATAATCCTAACTCTAATTCTAACTCTAACGCTAATTCTAACCCTAAACCTAACCCTAATTTTAACCCATATTCTAACTCTAACATTAACTCTATCTCTAACCCTAACCCTACCCCTAATTCTAACCCCAACTCTAACTCTAACCCTAACTATAACTATAAGTCTAACTCTAATTGTAACCCTGACCCTAACCCTAACCCTACCCCTAATCCTAACCCTAACACTATATATAATGCTAATCCTAATCCTAACACTATATGTAACTCTAACTCTAACCCTAACCCTAATTATAATCCTAACCCCAAACCTAATTCTAACCCTAACTATAACCCTAAATCTAACCCTAACCCTAAATCTAACCCTAACCCCAACTCTATCTCCTACTTTAACTCTAACTCTAACTTGATCTCTAACTCTTACTCTAATTTTAACCCTAACCCTAGCCTCAATTCTAGCCCTAATTCTAACCCTAACTATAACTCTAACACTAACACTAACACTAATTGTAACCCTAACCCTAATGGTAACCCTAACTCTAACCGTAACCCTTTTGCTAACCCTAACCCTAACCCTAATTCTAACCCTAACTCTAACTCTAACCCTTGTTCTAACTCTAATTCTAACTCTAACTCTAGCTCAAGCCCTAACTCTAAATCTAACCCTAACCCCAACCCTAATTCTAATCCTAACAATATTTATAACCCTAATTCTAGGCCTAACCCTAATTCTTACCCTTACCCTAACCCTAACTCTCACTCAATCTATAACCCTAATTTTTTTTGTAACCCTAATTCTAACCCTAACCCTAACTCTAACCCTAATTCTAACCCTAACCCCAATTCTATCCCTAAACCTAACCTAATTACCCTAACTATAACTCTAATCCTAACTCTAACTCTCACCCTAACCCTAACCTTAACCCTAACACTAATTTTGACCCTAACTCTAACTCTAATGCTAATTCTAATCCTAATCCTAATTCTAACCCTAAATCTAACTCTAACTCTAACCATAACTCTAACTCTAACTTTATCTCTAATTCTAACCCTACCCCTAATTCTAACCCTAACTATAATTCTAACTCTAACTGGAACTCTAATTATAGCCCTAACCCTAACATTAACCCTAAACTTACTATAAACCTACCCCAAATCCTAATGCTAACACTAAGTATAACTCTAACCCTAATTCTAATCCTAATTCCAACCCTAACTCTAACCCTAACCCTAAATCTAACTAGGTAACTTTAACTCTAACCCTAGATCTAACTCTAACTCCAACTCTATCTCTAACTTTAACTCTAACACTATATTGAACTCTAACTCTAACTCTAATTCTAACCCTAACCCTAACCCTGATCCTATCCCCAATTCTAACTCTAACTCTAACTCTAACTCTTATACTAACTCTAACACTAGCACTACTTCTAATTTTAACTCTAACTCTAATTGTAACTCTAACCCTAATGCTAATCCTAACCCTAACACTAACACTAATATTAACCCTAATTCTAACCCTAATTTTAACCCTAACCTTAATTCTAACCCTAAATATAACCCTAACTCTAACTCTAACTGTAACCCTTATTCTAACTCTAATTCTAACTCTAACTCTAACTCCAACTCTAACCCTAACTCTTATTCTATCCCTAGCCCTAACCGTAACTAAATTTGTAACCCTAATTCTAATTCTTTTCCTAATTCTTACCCTTACCCTAACCCTAACTCTAACTCTAATCCTAACTATATATGTAACCCTAATTCTAACACTAACCCTAATCCTAACTCTAACTCTAATTCTAAACATAAACCTAACTCTAACCCTAACTATAACTCTAACCTTGACCCTAACTATAGCTCTAATTGTAAACCTAACCCTAACAATAATGCAAACTCTAATTCAAACCCTATCCCTCACCCTAACTTTAATCCTAATGCTAACCCTAACTCTAATTATAACCCTAACCCTAACCTTAATACTAACCCTAACCCTAATTTTAACCTTAACCCTGACCTTAACTCTAACTCTAACCCTAACCCCAACCTTAACACTAACCAAGTAATTGTAAACATTAATCTATGCCTAACTCTAAGCCTATATCTAACTCCACCATAATTGGACTCTAACCATAAACCTAACCCTAACTTTAATCTTGGCTCAAAACCTAACCCTAGTCGTAACTCTAACCTTAACCCTAACTCAAACCCTAACCCTAACCCTAGCCCTACTATAACCCTAACCATATCTATAACCATAACTCTAACCCTAACCTTAACCATGAACATAACTCTAACTCTAACCTTAACCATAAACATAACTCTATCCCTAACTCTAACCCTGAATCTAACTCCACCATAATTGGACTCTAACCCTTACCCTAACCCTAACTTTAATCTTGACTCAAACCTTAACCCTAACTCTAACCATAACCTTGACTCAAACCTTAACCCTAACCCTAGCCCTACAATAACCCTAACCCTAACTATAACCATAACTCTAACCCTAACCTTAACCATGAGCATAACTCTAATCCTAACCTTAACCATAAATATAACTCTATCCCTAACTTTAACCCTAAATCTAACTCTACCATAATTGGACTCTAACCCTAACCCTAACCCTAACTTTAATCCTAACACAAACCCTAACCCTAACTCAAACCTTAACCCTGACTCACACCCTAACCCTAGCCTTACTATAACCATAACCATAACCGTAACCGTAACTCTAACCCTAACCTTAACCATGACCATAACTCTAACCCTAACCTTAACAATAAACATAACTCTAATATAAACCTTAACAATAACTCTAACAATAACCATAACCATAACTCTAACCCAAACCTTAACCATAACTCAAACCCTAACCCTAACTCTAATGCTAATCCTAACCATAATTCTATCCCTAAGATTAACATTAACTATAATGGTAACTTTGTCCCTAACCATATATCTATGTTTGACTATAACATTTTACATTATAATATCCCAAAAATATAATTAATTATTTTTATCTAAATTAAACTCCATATATTAAAAAAAAAATTAAAATGTTTTGAAGCATAATTTTATAATAACTTTATACAACTCTAATTTATATATATATATATATATATATATATATTTTACGCCGAGAGTAATCGTTCTCAAGGCGCCTATTTTTATTTTCATAAATCTCAACTTCGATTAAAATAACCTTGGGATTAAATAAAAATAGGTGCCTCGAGAATGATTACTCTCAGTGTAATATATATAGGTATATATAAGCTAGTTATTTGCTTACCGTCATCAAATAGTCACTCTGTACATCCACCTCAAAGGGTCACGGATGATCAGGAGTAACAATGCCCTACAAAAATTCAATCAATATAATCACACGATCATAGTTATGAATGTCATTTAAAATTTCAATACTAACTATTATAAAAAACAACTAAAACTATGAAAATTCTTTCATACCTCATTCAATGGCTCTGAAATAGTCATCGCAACAACAACTCCATGATCAATGGACTAGCGAAGATGAGGAGGACATCAACAACTGCAGATCATATAATACAATTTACATTTTTTTATAGAATATAATATAATCAAATGAATTAAATTAACATGAAACAAATGTACCTCTATGAAGCTCATATCATGCCTAGGCTTCGAGTCCACTGTGAGCATCGATGGTCTAGTAGATAACTAATGCACATGGATTAAAAAAAATCGTCAATCCTTCATATGATTACTTAATAAATATATGTATTAACTGAAATGATTGAATCAATACATACTTGTTGACTCATCAACGGGATGTAAAATGGGGCCAGGGAATCTGTACTAGGGTCATCAACACTCTTACCCTGAATTTTGAACAATGTCAAGACATGCTAATTTATTAGTCATTCATTGTACATATAAAATGTGATCAAATTAGTTTGTTATAATTATAATTTACATGTGTGTCAATGTCAAATGTCTCATTCAGGAAGTCATCAGTGACTAGCCCATCATCCATGGTGTCTCCAACGTGACTACCAAACATGCATAAGGATTCACATGACGTGCACATGTGATCGAAGTACAAAGAAGGATCATCCTCAACTAATGGACTAGCCCAATGAATAAGGGTTTGTGTCAAAGCATTGATAGTCCCTAGAGTATTGATCTCTACATATTCCTCCACAATTGAAGGAATAATGATATGCTCACCCTGTGGCTTGAGAAAAGGCACCCTAAGTGCATTAGGGTCACGATGTACCCCTAGCCTCTCAAATGACAACCCCCCCACCTCTACTTTGAAAATCTAACATGTCAAAATAATTAGGGATCTCCCCAAGGAAAAATTCACAATAATATTTCCTTAAGAAATATATTGGAACCTTGTGTTTATTGCAGGGAGGGGCATCAAAGACCATCCACCATCTATCCCAAAAGTTATTTCTAATATCATCATGGATGCACCATTGGATGGAGAACCTTGTAGTTGTAATTTTAACAGTTTATTCTTCTCTCGGCTTTTTAAACAATGCACATATGTCATCTATCGTAATGTTTGTATTTATTTACAACTTCATAGGATAATTTGTTTGCATAATATCTTCTTTGTTCTTCTCTCTTAACATGTCAAATATCCATCTGACCACTAACAGAAGCTACCTGACTCATAAATGGACTCAAGGGAGGATGTCAATTGTGCTCTCATAGGATTTTTTTTCCCACAAGTTTTTAACCTACCAATGATTGTTTCTAATTGAGTTTTCTCTCTTTCTATTTCATTCATTATATTGTCTTGAGTGCCAGGAGGAGGTCTTGCAATCGATGGAGGTTGCGGAGGTTCTTGTTCTTCCTCATGAGGGTTTTCATTTTGATCTTGTGGAGGGTTTTCATTTTGATCTTGTGGAGGATTTTGTTGATCAAGATAGGGATTTAGTGGTTAATTATTCACATTTCCTGATAAAAAACTAATTGCATTTTTAAAAACTAAACAAACTTGAAGAAAAACTTTTAAAAACATACAAAACAATACAAAAACAAGTTAGAAGACATACTCGATGAACCTGATCTTGATCTCTGGTGACAAGGAGGCATTTTGAGGAGGAAAGCAAGTTGTTGGGGGTAGAGAAGGCAACCAACAAAAGAAATGGGAGAAAATGAAATGGGCCACAGGTTGCAATCATTTTATGATATTTCACATAGTGCGTGTGTGCTCCTAGGCAATGTGTGTGCGCTATAAGAAATTTTGAAAAACTAATATGGGTGTCATCTTTTTGGCACCACAACTTTGTGCATTCGCCCATGTGCAATGGTAAAACTTTTTTGTGATTTACTAAGAAATGTGATGTTGTTTTGTAAGCCCAACCAAGGAAAACCAGACTTTGTTTTCTCTACATATTAAAAAATTACATGAATAATTTTTGCTCATGTCTTTATATATTCTTTGTAATTTGAAGATCAATGTGATGAATAGAATTTCATTATGAACTATTATGTCTTTCCTCTTTTTTAATGTGTGATTTGTGTTTCTTTCTTATAGGAAGATCCTCAATTTATTTTGTTTTTTTAGCTGCAAAATTCTACGTCGTATCAAAGATTAAGAGCTAGGAAATAGAGTAATTTTTGTTTGTAGCTATTTAAGATCAAAGCTTTCAAGAATGGAATTATCAACATTTTTTATTATCGTGACATTCAACTAGTTTAAGTTCAAACCTAAGGTTTTGCTTCATTTCACAAGCAAAGGCTTGTATTGAATAGGTATGGCAATGGAAGTTGAGCCAAATTTTTTATCATAGACAAGCCAAGATTATCCTCTCTTTGCATGGGTCTTGTCTTCATTTCCACTTTGGTGACACCGTGTTAGTGGATTTGGCATGCCTCCCTTTCCAACATTATGAAGAGGTTTCTACTATTCATGTTGATGCGTCCTTAGTTTCACAATTGATTAGTTTTACATGCAATTGGCACCTATATTCAACTATCAATTCGTTCTTGCATGGTTGATTAGTGTTGTTAGGGTCACTCACAAAGACTCGTGTTATTTGCATCCTAAATTGATAGATGCTTTTCCTTTGTTTGTCATCTATTCACAATTTAGAGGTATTTATGCAAATTACTGTCATCTATATTTGTTATTGACAGATCATATTTTGCCTTTGTCATTTAATACTACAGATGTCCACACTTTTCTTGTCATAAAAGACTCTCTTATTAATTTGGAGGATTTTGTTCCCACTAGATTTTCCCTATTTCCTCTTTCCCTTCATTATTTTGTATTCTTCTTAATTAGAATCACGTGGGAGTGTTAGCCTAATTTCAACATTAATTGTGTCTGCATACAACTGCTTGTATAAGTGATAATTTAAATGCAGTATTCTACATTAATATTGGACATGCAATGTGCTTTTGTAAACCTAACTAAGAAGAACCATACTTTTTTCTCGACATATTTAGAAATTACATGCTTAATTTCTTGTCATGTCCCCTTTTCAAATAATTAAAAAATAATAATCTTTGCTAAGGCAGGCAGGCCCAAGAAAGTGAAGTTTCAAAAAAAGGGGGTTAATCTTTGGAAACCGTTGGACTAATAAATGAAAATTATTATTAAAATGTGTTTCATTAACCTCTCTTGGACGTGAGTTACAGTTATGCCCTCTTTTAAGGGGTTTGGAGGCATTTTGGGGGATGGGAGAACTTGATTTTTGCTCATTCTTTGTTATTCTTCACACGCTGCCAAACCTGTGGAGAAGGAGGCCCAAGAACGGGAGTTTGCAGGTTTCCAGGGAGACCCAAGAACGGAAGTTTGCAGGTTTCTAGGAAGGCTAAGGACGGGAGTTTGAAGCCATTCCATGTGCATGCTCATACAGAGTTTGCCTTTGTGCTGAACAGTGTAGATTTGTGGGTTTTTGGGTGTGTTTTTTGCATGAGTTTGGTGTTTTCAGTTGAGCATTTCATATCAGTTTTGGTTGCTGCTGTATTTTAGACTTTAAGCTGTTAAAATAGAGCTGAATATATGTATTGAGACGTGATTAAACTTCTGAGATAGTTTATTAGTGTTGTGTGGTGTTTCCGGGCATTTTTGTGTTAATTTCGGGAGCCCGATGAGCATAGTTTTTGTCCTACATTTGAGAACTATTGTGTAAAGGTTATACGGATCTGGAAATGTCATTTTGTAGGCTGTTATGCTGCTGAAATTTCTATAAAAATGTCCACTTTTAGATTTATTAATAATTGGTGAAGCTGTGAAGCTTTTGGCACAATTTCTGGCATACCCGATTTGGGGTTTCTTGAGAAATTTGGAGGATCTTTGTGATATTAGTTGTTTGATCTTAAAGATCTGATTAAAGGTTGGAAATATCATGTAAAAACAGAAAAGGGACATTTCAGTGGTATCAGAGCCATGATCTTGCCAGCCTGAGGGTTTGTAGAAGTTTGCAGGTCAGTTTTGACAACTACCCAGATCTTGCATTTCAGTTTTGAGAACTACCCAAATCTTGCATGTCATAATTTATGATTGCATGTTGCTTCTAATCAGCTGCATGTCAAAATTTATGGTTGCGTGCTACTTCTAATCATTTTCATGTTAGTTCTTGGTGAATTTGGTGATTGTAGAAGTTTGCATTTCAGTTTTGACAAGTACCCAGATCTTGCATGTCAGTTTTGACAACTACCCAGATCTTGCATGTCATAATTTGGTGGTTGCATGTTGCTTTTAATCAGTTGCATGTCCAAATCTATGGTTTCATGCTACTTCTAATCATTTTCATGTTAGTTCTTGGTGAATTTGGTGGTTGTAGAAGTTTGCATGTCAGTTTTGACAACTACCCAGATCTTGCATGTCATAATTTGGTGGTTGCATGTTGCTTCTAATCAGTTGCATGTCCAAATCTATGGTTGCATGCTACTTGTAATCATTTTCATGTTAGTTCTTGGTGTTTGAAGAAGTTATATCCTATTGGGGTTACACTCTACTTTATCCAGAATGGACATGTATAGTACAGAGTCTCAGAGGGAACGATCTTGGACAATTGATAGCCAGAGTCAAAATAGTAGAAAGGATGGTTATTTAGACATTCGAGATAAACTTATGAAAATAAGCCATGACATGTCTAAACAGTTGGTTGAGCACCACCGTATAATGAATGACATGTTATCTAACCCAACTAAGGTGGATAAGTTGACTGGATTTCTATTTGGCAGATTTTCTCACAGGATAGATGACACAATTCCCAAGAACTTGCATGAGGAGTTTGAGAAACTAGCTGATAGCCAAGTAGAGGTCTCAGATTCTACTCTGCCACAGGAGGTGGTGGGAAAGGATATTACACAGATTGATAGTAACGATCAACTTGATACTCAAATTGAGACAATTGTTTACAAGTTGTCAAAGGGTGATGCCACAGGTATTCAGGATGGTATAGTTACAACAAGCAGTGACTACAATGTAGTGGGTTCAGATGATGATTATAAGGATGTTGTTGTGCAGGATGGTGAGATACCTGGTAGAGATGAGCAAACATTGAGCATTCATGACTTTGCTGAGAAAGAGTACCAGGCACAGTTAGATGCTTCATCACATGAGGTTGAGGCAGGTAGTACTTCACATGATTTATCCCGCCAGCTGAAGGTGAGTGAAGATAGTATTTTGACTTCATTATCTCATCATGATAGGTATGTGGAGTTAGTTGGTATTGGTCATATTACTCAAGTGAGGATTTTGCTTGAGTTACCAGCTGATTCTAGTTTACAAATATGGACTCAAGATTGTTATATTGGCATTTGGGATTCAGTTGACAGGAGATCTTTAACACTTTTTGGTAGCAGTGTTTGTTTGGGTGCTATCATGGATTTGATTAGCAGATTGCACGGTGTTGTCTTTTCTTGTGCTAGCAGCTCGTCCAATGTTGGTATTAGTTTTTATACACTGATGTTGGGCTTTGTTCATATATCCAGTCGACCATACTTGCTAGAATGTGTTGATGATATTTCATATTTGGCAGTGTGTATAGATGAGTCCCAGGATCATATTGGCATTGATGACATCCAGGAGGATGCAGTGGGCAATTTTGAAGACTTAGTTTCCTTGGGTATAGAGGAGTTGGACAGCAATGCTAATGTTTTTGATACTCCGTATGTTGATATGAGTTTTAGATTTGATTCACAGGATATGGATGGTAATACTCTAGAGACTAGTAACTTTGAGGATACTCCTTTAGACAGTGCATCAGAGGAGGTTTGTAGGAGACAGTCAAGCCAGTGCCATCATGTGTCTAATCAGTTGAGAGTTAGTGACCAAGACATTGCTATCACTTGCCAGCATTTCAATGCTACTCGTCAGTTGTTAGCAGTTTATGGATGGGGTTCTCCTACTAGTGATGAGCAGGGAGGCAGTTATCTTTCCTTGAAAGAGTTCCACTCTTTATGGGAGGCTATCCAGATTCTGAGACAAGATTATATGCAGTTGGTAGCCGATAGAGATTATCTTATGAAGTGGGGCAGTACAGCATATGATGCATTGTTGGCCAAGGAAGATGAGGTAAGTGAGCTTACTGAGCAGCTTGTGGTGACTTCTGAGATTCTTGAGAGTACACAGTTGGCTTTCAAGGAGTCACAGTTTCATTTGGCTAAGGTGACCATGGAGTTAGAGCGACTACAATATTCACCTGATTCTATACAGTCACAAGCAGTGGTGTTTGGTGATCCAAGGATGTCTGTGGCCGAGATTGTCAGAGACAGTGGAGATGGGGATGCATCCATTCTTGATACTAACATTGGAATATCGGGTTCATTCCCACTAGAGTTAGGTTCAGTTGAGTGGGGTGTTGTAGCAGATTGTTGTATGCCTGACATGGTGGTGACCTCTAGTATTGATGGCACAGAGACTAGAGATTTATCAAAGATCATGTGTGATGTTGGTGAGTCGGCAGTTGGCATGGTTCCTACTAGTAACACTACTCCCTTGGTGATATCTTCGGAGGTAGTAGTTAGTTCCAACATGGTTAATGATCAATTGCAATTAGTTTCATCTAGATTACAGTCTGAGCCACTGACTGAGATTGGTGCATTCTATCGGCATTACACTGTGAGGTATGCTCATCAATTTACCTTTGATGACCATGTTGATGAGATAATGATACAGAGATGTACTTTGGTTCCTAGTGCTTATCATCAGTTATGGGACAATTTGATGCCTCAGGATGAGAGTTGTGATGGGCATGACATGGTGATAGGTTCTACAGTTGACAGCTTGATAATACATGACTTAGAGCAGGAGTTTTAGAGTGATGCTTCAGCAGGTGTTGTTATTGATTCTACTCCTTTGGCTATGACATCTCCTGACTTAGCTGGTGATCAGTCACAGTGGGTTGTATCACTTGTTCATGGTGAGTTGTTGACTAAGGTTGGTTTTTTTTATCAACATTATATTGCAAGGTATGTACATCAGTTAGCATTTGATCCTTGTGTTGAGGAGTTGATGGCAGGAAGATTTGGTTTGGGTTCCAATTCTTGCTATTTATCTTGTGATAGCTTTTCACCATCAGGGGTGCATGGTAGTTATGGTTATGAGATAGTGGCCGGTGATTTGCAAAGTTGTGTTGACTGCAGGAGTTGTACAGTGTGTGGATTCTCCATACTTGGTACAGTTTCATTCGAGAGCATTCACCATTGTGGCAGAGTTGGATTGTGCATTCCGTATAGGCCAGTGGGATGCGTTGATGGTATTTACTGTGTTGGTAGTTTGATTTGTCCACTTTGCTTGGGTTCTAATGTTCTAAGAGTTTGTGCCTCATGGGTTTTTGATTGTGGTAGTGGTGATTTCGGAGTTTGGTTGAGCTATAATTGTCAGTTTGATTATGGATTCCTCTTTGTCATATTGCAGAGGATATTGCAGGAGCCTGTGTTGATTGGTAGTAGTATAGTTCATGACTACATTTGGGATCCAGGTGGATTGATTGGATTATTGTTCAACCATTGCTTGAGGACAAACAATGTTTGGGAGGGGAGGACTTGTCATGTCCCCTTTTCAAATAATTAAAAAATAATAATCTTTGCTAAGGCAGGCAGGCCCAAGAAAGTGAAGTTTCGGAAAAAGGGGGTTAATCTTTGGAAACCGTTGGACTAATAAATGAAAATTATTATTAAAATATGTTTCATTAACCTCTCTTGGACGTGAGTTATAGTTATGCCCTCTTTTAAGGGGTTTGGAGGCATTTTGGGGGATGGGAGAACTTGATTTTTGCTCATTCTTTGTTATTCTTCAGAGGCTGCCAAACCTGTGGAGAAGGAGACCCAAGAACGGGAGTTTGCAGGTTTTCAGGGAGACCCAAGAACGGGAGTTTGCAGGTTTCCAGGAAGGCTAAGGACGGGAGTTTGAAGCCATTCCATGTGCATGCTCATACAGAGTTTGCCTTTGTGCTGAACAGTGTAGATTTGTGAGTTTTTGGGTGTGTTTTTTGCATGAGTTTGGTGTTTTCAGTTGAGCATTTCATATCAGTTTTGGTTTAAGCTATTAAAATAGAGCTGAATATATGTATTGGGACATGATTAAACTTCTGAGATAGTTTATTAGGGTTGTGTGGTGTTTCCGGGCATTTTTGTGTTAATTTCGGGAGCCCGATGAGCATAGTTTTTGTCTTACATTTGAGAATTGTTGTGTAAAGGTTATACGGATCTGGAAATGTCATTTTGTAGGCTGTTATGCTGCTGAAATTTCTGTAAAAATGTCCACTTTCAGATTTATTAATAATTGGTGAAGCTGTGAAGCTTTTGGCACAATTTCTGGCATACCCGATTTGGGGTTTCTTGAGAAATTTGGAGGATCTTTGTGATATTAGTTGTTTGATCTTAAAGATCTGATTAAAGGTTGGAAATATCATGTAAAATCAGAAAATGGACATTTCATTTCTGCTCACGGCATTATATATATATATATATATATATATATATATATTTTTTTTTTTTTTTTTTTTTTTTTAAAATCAATGTTAGTAATAGAATTTTATTCTGATCAATTCTAATTTTTTTCTTTACAACTCTACAAGTTTGGCTTCTTTTCAGAGACTTGAGCATTTGATCTTTTAGGTTTCTCTATATCTTCTTTCCCTCCCATTCTCACCCCTAATTAGCATATCAAGCAAGATATTTTTATCTCTCTGTGTTGTGGAGCAGAATTTTCCAAGGGAAACAACGAAATATTTTGCTGTAGCATAACTACGTTGGGTTCTTTGCCTTTTGCGTGCAATTTGCAAGACAGAATTGAACACAGTTGGTCGAACTATGGAATGCACTGCCTGCAAAAACACTTGATGAAAGATCTGGTCTGTATTGTATAATCTCACATGACACATCTATGATTTGCACCTCTGTTTAAATGATTGGAAATCTTCTCCTTTTGTTGGTTCTTGAAATTGTTTTGTAAACGAATCATAGATCTTTCCAGTTCGAAATTTTGCAGGGTTAATTACTTGAAGATTATAAAACTGATTGGACATTTTCTTGTTTGATTTATTATTGTCTGACATGCGTTCATATAATGGGGATAGATCCAAAAGGTGAGCCTTTTGTTCAATTTAGGTGTTTTGACAGTAATGCTGTCAAACCACCTAAATTGAACAAAAGGGCCGTGTGTTTTGTAAAGGATTGTACCATTTGTTTTACCAGTGCAATCCTCAAGCAGCAGTTTAAGAGTTGAAGTCCTTGGGTGGTAATTAAATCTTGAAAGAAAACATTATCCTCAAAGGTAAATCTGTCGTACAGTTTAAAGGCGTGAAAGCTGCACAGATACTCTGATTGACTCTCATTCTCCTTAATTGATCCCATTCAGTGACTCATTTTCTGTCTCACCTTTGGGCTCCACATTTTTAAAATACAAGGAGAATCTCTTAGCTGTATGATGAGTCTAATCCATTATTAGATATTTGTAAAGCGTTTGGATTTAGCGCCTGGGTTTTTATCTCTGTTCAGTGTTTAGTAGTTGAACTATTTTAGTCCCACTCGTATCTACCCAACATTTACTGTACTGGCTGAAATCTGACTTTTGTGTTTTATATAGCTTAAAATCAATTAAATTGTGGGAGAATCTCTTAGCCGTATGACAGTCTTTCTTTGGATATTTTTGGATTTAGCTTACATATAGCACTTGAACTATTTTGAGTGTTTTCCTCTTATTTGCTGAAGAGTTACTGCCCTAGTTGAAATCTAACATTTTTGCAATATATAACATAAACAAGTGAAAGAAAGTGCATGAATTAGACAACTGAACCATCATAAGCAGTCTGAAACAAGAATTACTCTAGTTCATATTTTAACCCATTTCAGCGGATGTAAGATATTAACATGAATCCATATCAGTTCTTGATTCTTATTTTGGGCTTTTTATGTTTTGATTAGGTTGATGCAGAGGTTTCTTCCGAGCTGCCAAGTCTTACAGATTTAGAGAAGATGGATGCCAATTTAGCTACTTAACAAGTGCGCGGCCAGGAACTGCCATCTTGTTTAGGGTTGGCCTCCATCAAACAACATGAATATACTACTGTACAATGATCAGAGCAGCAATATTGCCAACAAAAAACAATAAGATATAAGATAAACCTCAGCAGGCAATATTGCCAACAAATTAACAATTAAATATAAGATTAACCTTAGTAGGCAATATTGCCAACAAATTAACTATAAAATATAAGATAAACCTTTCAAATACTAATGTGCAATGCAGCAACCCTAAAAGTACAATTTTTTCATGTGTAAATCATTTTTGGAAACACATGTTGATAAACTATATATGGATGTTTGTTCATTTTCCTCTAAAAACAAAAAAAAGGGGTAAGAATACTGATGAATCATAATATACAAGCTGTACTGAAGTTTGTGCTTTAGCTTAAAATTGTGTAAGAAATTTTTCTAAAAAAATGTTTCTTGGAGAATTTATTTTACAATCAGTTTATATGAATTGTGGAAATCTTGATAATTTGATAATTATTCATAAATAGACATAAAGAAAAAAGTTAAACTATCTGAATGTTACTGCAAAGTAGAGATTGATTGACCATTTAATTGTAGAAACATTACTTCCAGAGTTTATCCCTACTCTACCAATTGGTGAAGATGTTCATCATTACCTATTTAAGAATGGGGTTTCTTCTGCCACAGGTATGGGATTTGAGGCCTGGTCAACAACCTTAACCATAAAAACAGGGTATAGCGTGAAAACATTATATAATAGCTTCATATACCCATTACTTAATAGTACTCTTGCGTCACAAAAGTTGCAATCCTGTGAATTCGTTTTGATTTTCTTTGGTAAAACCATCCACAAAGTCTTTGAAGTGATTTTTTTAATAATATTTTTTAACTATTTTGAGTACATGAGTAAGAAGTCAATACAAGTTAATGGGTACTAAATAATAAGGGATAAGGGAAGCGGCTATCTTTCATCCAAACTGTATAGTTGATCAATTTTGAAAGAAAAATTACTATGTTTTTTTGAATCTGAAAAAAAAGATTTTATTTATTTTATCTTTAGTACATTTTTGGATGAACCTGTCCTAATAATAAGAATGTGAGATGGTTCTTAAAGTTGGGTTTTCCAATTGAACTTGTAAGAATCTTCGACCCAAAAAAAAAAAAAAATCTTCCCGTGTCATCCAAGTTAAAATATTATGCTTTGAAGTACTCGTCACGAAAACTACTTGGGTTTCTGTATCGTAGCTTTGCAGATGCTATTAGATTGGATCCTCGGAATGCTTCTGCTTATACACATTGTAGGGGTTTGTATAAGTATTAGGGATACGTATTACAAGCGGAAGAGATATTTTGTGCTTCTAGATTCTAATTTTTTTAGCCCAAGATAACCTAGATTTTTACAATGATATATGCAAATGAATCTTTTGTTTGGAAGGCACCAAGTGTTTGACAAAATGTCTGATGGGTTTTGTGGACTACCATGATTGGAATACATGCTCAAAATCAATTTGCTGAGGAGTCACTGAAACGGTATGGTAAAATGCAGAAATTAGATATGAAGCAAGATAGCATTGTCACATGGAGACTCTTGATACTCTGTGGGATTTTGGCAGCTTTGATAGTCCATGCTCGAGATATTAGGGCTGGATTTTGAATGCCATCGGAGTTATGTCCGCCAAATGTGTAGCTATGAAAGATGTTGATCAATCAAATGTTTGACAGAATGATTGAAAGTGATGTGTTGTCATTGACTGCGATAATCGTGAGATATATTTAGAATGGTTATTGTGAGCAAACTCTAAATTTCTTTCCAGAAATTGCTGTGGGCAGACATTCAACCCAATAGATTCTTTTTTGCAAGTACTGTAACTGTTTGCGCTAACTTAGCAATGCTAGAACTGGGAAAGCAGCCACATGCCCATATCGTTGGAGTTTGATACGAGTCATTTTAAGCGTGGAAAGTTTTGTCATCAGTATAGATTATGCAGCTCTTTGTCTTAGATCAAATAGTTTCTAAATATTTGATCTCATTGAATTCTATGATTGTTGGTTATGCCATTAACGCAGATGACAAGGAAGATCTCCAACTCTATAAATTGATGATAGAGTCGTACATCAATCCAAGCCGAATCACTTTCTTAAATGTTATCTTTGCACGCAGCCATGCAGGACTAATGAATGAGGTACACCTGTGTTTTGAGTAATGAGAATGGAATATTAACTTAGTAAAATTAATCACTATGCATGAATGATTGACCTTGTGGACCGCGTTGGACAGATATGTGAAGCTGAAACATTGTCAACAATATGCATATTGAATATGATACTTTGGTGTGGAAAGTATTACTTCATGCCTGCAAAACTCATGGCAATGTGAAGTTGGGAGAACGTGCAGAGAAACATCTTCTTTTATGTCAACTGGAAGAACCTCCAAACTATTTGTTGTTGTCTAATGTATGTGCTGCAACAAATAGGTGGACATGTGCAGCAAAGGCAGGGGACTGAAAACGGAGTCAGGGTGCAGTTGGATTCATGTAAAAAGCATGCTCCATGCATTTGTTACAGGAAACACATCCAACCCATTTTCAGAGGAAATCTATGCAATGGCATAGAGAGTGGCTAGCTAGTTGGATGAAACAGGTTTTGTTCTTGGAACATGTGATGTTGAGGAAGAACTCGAGGAAGACTGATTTTGCTATCGCACCGAAAATGTAATCTTTATGAATGGACTTATCATCACACTTTCTGGATTGCTCATTAATTTTTCATAAGCCGGAGTAAGTATGTGGTAATTGTCACACAACTATCATTTTTACCTATTAAATTAGTTGTAAACAAATATTGTAAGTGACACCATTTCTTTACAGGCTTTATTCCTTCAGGATTCATTGCTAGATTAATGACACTAGATTTAGATTATGACACAATCTATGTTGGCAGTTTGTTGTATCTAGTAAAAAAAATTGTCAACATCTTGAGTCATATTTTTTTGATCCAGTGTAAATGGAATTTTTAATAAACATTGCAAATAGTTTCACCCATGGTTCAAAGAACAAAGCCCAAGTTCTGGGTCTGGTTTTAGGGTTTTAAAATCGCTTGAGCAAAAATCTGAAGGTCGTGGAAGTTAAGGATGATTTTATGCTTATCATCTTATTGATTGAAGAACCAACACACTCACAATTGGTACTTAAACACTTCTCTGGAGGAACCCTTTCACCTCCCTAAATTTGATTCTTTCGATTTGATTACACTTACATAGCACTTAATGAACTTTAGCATTGGCTCGAAATAATAGGTGTATGAAGTGCTCGTCTTAATTTTGAGCCTTCACTTGGGAATTGTTGGGAGGGTTCAAGACCATTTCTTCCTAATGATTTTTGTTAGGAAAGCAATGTGGCGGAAACACTTACCGAATGTCAAATTAACAGAAAAATATGCAAGAACAAAATTAAAACAAAGATGAACAAATAAATAAATTATCAGACACGAGACACAGAGAAAACACTAGATTTTAACATGGGAAACCCTTCTGGGAAAAAAACTACCACCCAAAACCCCGAGCAAACTCTGGAGATTTACACACAACGATTATGGATTTTCACAAGGTCAGATTGCCTTTTTCAATCATCCTAGTTTTCATCATCACATCTTTAAAAATCTTGCAGGCATGCAAATTCGTTACAGAATCTGGTAAAGAAACTATTATAGATAAAACGGTCTACAAGTTCAATTGTCGGTCATGGCTGAGAGCATCACTTTAGTCAGTGAATGCCTTTGGTGACACAGATGGCAATGTCTATACAGCAGAGGATTTGCACCCGAAGTGACAGTTTTTAGAATTAAATAATTAATTTATAAATCACACAGCAACTGTTATGCGATTTATAAATTAATTATTTAATTCTAAAAACTATCACTTCGGGTGCAAATCCTTTGTTGTTTAGCCATTTCCGACACAGATGGTACTATACATGGAAGTCCTCGTACTTAGCATGATCATACCACTCAAAGAGATGTACATAGCAACATGTATGGTGGATTCACTTAATGTCCTACACCACACCGTACCAAATTCCTCCTTCACCATACTCGTCAAAATTAAATGCCATCATTGTACGCACCATACCACACTCACTGTACTAGACCATAGTTCGTACGGTGCACTCCTCTATCATATAGTCCATGCGGTGGACAACTCCACTTCGGCATTCATGACAATTTTGCCAAAGAATCTTGAACTATTTTTTCAAAACCAGTACTCCAGAGATGGACACTGGTGCCTAAAGAATCACTTATTTTGTCTAGAGTGTATCGTTTCTCTTTTTTTTGCACTAATATAATTTAATTAGTATTGTTTTTGTTATAAACTATGTGTCTACTTAAACTTTAAATGCTTGGACCAAAAATAAATTTTAAAGTAAGAAATACAATAAAATGCAGGGCAAGAAAGACAACTACAAAAGGAGGTCTCTTCTTTGTTGCATGATCATTTAATTTATTCTATTGAATCTAATTTACTGATTTGAATATTTTATTTGAACTAGTGCACCTAAGGATGTAAACCCTTGATTTGTTTTGAATTTGAATTTTACATATAAGATCATGGACGAAAACCCTCGCTTCTAATCTTGAACAATTCCATCTAAAATCATAATTGTGCCAATCTACGAAGGACTGAAGATATATTCAATTTGTTGTAGTGTCTGTACAGGGTTTGTTGATGATTTGGATGTTTCCCACAAGATTCCTGTATAAGGGTGATTTTTTTGCAAATAAACATTGTTATTTTGTTGACACATTATTGTGAGAGGTTTTTAGTAATTTTCATGAGAAGATTTTTGTGTGATTATTTTTTTGGATTTGAGTAGTTTACACCATTTTGACAAACCTTAGTTGATGTTCAATAGGATAACTTTAGTGGCTAATATTCGCCAATTGGCTAATCTCACTCATCAAGGACCCTAGATTTAATTTATTTATTTTTTGCACTTTTGAGGTGTCCATTTCACCTACACTTCACCAAAATTGGGTCCCATGCTTAGGCTAATCGCCAATAATAATATAGAATTATTTATTTTTAGTGATGACTTCACTAATGAAATCTAGTTTTTCTATGTAGTAAATTAAATATTTTCACCTTAAATTTTGATAATTAATTAGGCTCTATATAATTATTATTATTATTATAATAAAATCATTGTTTCTAGGTATGTGTACTTTTTCCATGATTCTCATCAATAATAAAAGATTCGCCAGGGTTTTATAGAATTTTCATCTAATTGAAAAATAATCGCTAATAAAATTAAAAAATTTACTACTTAAAAAAATTTCGCCAATAGAAATTTATTTATTTTCCTTGAACTAATGTTCGATTTGCCAAAAATTTATACTTTTTCCTAAAGGGGGGTTTCTTAAATTTATCCTTGATGCTCATCAATCATTGGAGGCTTTGAATCAGATTTGACGTTATTTCCAGTTTCTTGCAAGGAATTTGTTTTTGTACCAATATATTATATTTTTAATCAAACCACTTGAGCACCATCTTTAGGAGAGAAAGTTTTATCGTTTCCAACCTTGTGATAGCCATGACTATCATTGATGTCAATTAGTAAAAATAAATAAAAAATTAAGTCTATAAACACCATAGATCTAATCGAAAAGAAAAATATGTCGACAATTTCATTTTTGTGAAGCAATAAACACCCCCTCTACATCAATACAAACCCTATTCCTTTGGCAAGAAAGGAAATCATGATATCCACTAGTATTACCATATATAAAAACCTCTCAAATTGGGATTTATTTTTTCTATTTTGAAAATCACTGGATAATAACAATGGTATGTCTTCAATCTCCTCTTCCTCCTCATAGATGGTACGAAACTAATAAAGCTCTAATGGAGATGTTTCTAATTAATACAAGGATGTAACATGTATTTAAGGCTGATATTTTATGCATTGAAGTTATACTATTGGTGCTCTCATCCTACGTGTAGTGTTTCTTGCTAGAATGTTCATTTTCATTGCGAATTGTGTTCATAACTAATGGAGGAGCCAATAGTCTTATTGTATTGAATTCTTGTGAGATTTTAGTTATTGGAGTTTGTCATGATTAGCCACATGATACCTCAGTTATGAAGAATTGGAGAAGGAAAATTCTACAAGTACATTCATATCAATTTGTCTCATGTGCATGCTTTTTCGTGGCTACACAATTTGATGAGTTCTAAAAAATCATAAAATCTTACAAAGTTCTATTGACAATTGCATCAATGAGATTATGGTTGCGATGCTCTGAATTTCATTGGTTTTCCACCATTCGCTTCGAAGGTTTAATTTGTAGACGTGTTGTCATTGTGGCTAATGTCTATTTAGGATTTCATTTTCAACAATTTTCTTATAATTCTCATCACCTTAACTTTTCTTTTACAATTCATTTATCAATTTGGTAAAACTAGAAAGTCATATTAGTTGCACACTGAAATTGCATTCATTTAAAATTAGAAAATACAAAAAAACATTATTTTCAACCAATTATTTTCTAAGTTTATTGCAGAATTATGGATTTGACTTCACCTAACCAGCAAAGGCCTCCTTGTGAACATAAATACTAAGTCTTCAATTGATACACCCAGGTTGTAGAAAGGCAACCTCAAATGTAGCCTAGGAATATGAAATTGATGTATATGCTTAATGGTGATGGAAGGATGTTAAAACATATGTAATGAATATACTAACAATTATATATTATGAAAGACAAAACTAGATGATATTATAATGATAAGGATGAATGCAAATGATTTTGAGTGGGTGTAAGAACAAAATAACTAGAATATGGAAATATGTAAGAAGAAATGTGGGTGAGTTTGATAACTACCATATAATAAGCACTTGTTTTGATTTATTGGAATAGCCTATGCACTACTATACAAGGAACCAATTTGACTTAATATCAAATACATAGGAATAATTCAACAAACCAAAATGTTATTATGGAGCATCTCATAAAGTTGAAGGGGACTTTAGCAAACATGGTGCTAAAAAAACACAAGAAGAAGGCATGTTGCAATATAACTAGAGACTACAATGATCTATGTGGGAATAATGTGGGAAATTTGTACAAAATGATAATATCACATTAAAATCCAATATCTTGCCCCTAGTTTCACCATTTATAACACACCATAAAATAAAGGACTTTGGAAACCATAAGAAAGTAAAAAGGAAACTCAAGATATAGATTTAAAAAAATACAAAAGAATGAAATAAATAACAAGCTCTCAAGTACCTTTTCCATACAGACTTAGGGTACATTTTCATTGGGCGGGGGGGGCTTCCTAAAAAGAATCATCTAGTACTCCAAAGATTTTTTAGGATTATTTTAAAGTGGGAGGTCCTATGAATAAATGTATTGGAGTTATTCTTAAAAAAATTAAGCCCCATAATTTATGGAAGCAAGTGGTCTCATGATTTTTTTTTAATTTAACATATTCAATTCACTTAATAAATAAATATGTTTTAAAAAACTATTGATAAAAAATAAAAATTGGTATATGATTGACAAGTGGAAAAGAAAAGCCTAAGCTAGTGGAGCAATTTCTAGCCCCCCATCTTTTCCACCCACTTAAATCTACACCCTAAAAGGTAGGAGTTGTTACATTTAAGAAGAAGATTCCAATTAATCCCGTAGAAAACTTTTTGTTAGCTTCATAAGACCACCCACTCCACAAAAATAGATCCTACAACCCCCCTCACGGGACCACCCTCTTAATGTGGTTTAAGATACGAATGACACATCTTGTTGTTGCCTGGATATCAAAATTGCCTCTATTCCTATCTTTTTGAGTTGTGGTTACTCTCAGAATATGCGTCATTTTAAGCATTAAAATGGTCACTTACTCTTAGATTTTTTGAGAAATTTTTTCCTTCAAATATCTCCAGCTTGTTCCCAGCTTCGTCCAGCACTTCAAATTTTCAAAATCCAGCTTCTGAGTCAAAAGTTATCGTAGGTTAATGGAACGAATCAAAATACTATTTTCAATCAAAATCTTTACCATTAACCTTTCAAGAGGTTAAGATAAAATTTCAAAACACGTGTTTCACTTTCAAATCTTAACCTCTCCATCAAAAAGAGGTTAAGATAAATGTCAAAAACATGTATTCCAAACCATTAACCTTAACCTCTCCTCCAAAAAGGTTACGGTTGGAGTTAGAAATGCATATTTTGGTTTCAGTTATTAACTTCTTTGACCCAAGTTGATAAATGACGATATCCTAAGACGATTTCATCACATGGGGTGCTAGCTCCGTTGCCAATTGGGTTCTTAGTATTCATAGTACATTTGGAAACAATACCAATCATGGGTGCAAGCATTAATCCTACAAGGAGTTTTGGACCAACTTTAGTCCATAACGATCAGCAGACTTGGAATGAACAATGGATATGTTGGTGTTTGAAAATGTTACCGATTTCCAATTACCCCGATGAGAATATGGTACATCTAGGGGCAACTAATTCTCATCTTTAACATATCAATTCAAACATTGGGCCAACTATAAGGCTTGACCCTTCTTCACTTCCTATCCTGCAAGACCTAGGTGGGTTAACCTTTAAGTTCTGATGTATGGTACCAATACAATTTAGACATAAATCTAAACATATTTATTGTCGATGAAAATCCCTGATATCTCCTAAAGACTTATGTAGTAACAAAGAAGTGCAATAGAAAATTGCAACTCTATGAAATGCACAAGCTGAGTGAGGGTTAAACTATTCTAGCTCTTCAACATAAAATGTAAAGATGATTTGAATTTGATTTGATTTTATGTGGGTGGGGAAAGTGGATGAAGACCAGGTATGAACAACAAACTTATGATCCTGTAACAGATCAATGCCTCATCCATTGGGCAATTCACGAATCTTCCTCATGCATTTTGGATATCTAGAACACATATCTTATGCCAAGACACCAAATCTATCTATTTACCTTGTAAATTGGATATTAATGTCCGATCTAAATCTCATTCTCACCTGATATCCTCCTCAATAAACCTGCAACCATGTTGATTTCCCTTAAGCATTTACATAATTCCTTGAATTAAAAGCAACATATAGCCTTAAGGGACTACAACTATGATCTAGGCTCTTTGTTCAAAGATCATAAAACATCACAGCTCACTAAGAAAGGAGACAAGATTTAAACTAAAACTCAACATTTGTTGTTCCTTGTATTGGTTTCCTTGAAATAATACATAAAAATGCATGAGATTAACACATAAAGAACCTAATAAACCAGACTATACAATGAACAAATGCTGTCATACAAGAGAGAAAATGGCGAATATTTCTGAATAGATGCTTCCTCCAAAACTCTATCAAATGAAAATAAAAATATTAATAAACATCTCATCAATACAATTCTCTATATTGTAAGGTTATTGGTAAGTCAAAAGAATGATTAAATCGCATTCATCTTTCACAATTAATTAGACTCGCCAATTAATTGACAGTGGCAAGCATTATCGCCAGTTCAACAACAATTCACCGCGAAGAACAAATGGAACAGATAAGCAAGCATAAATTATCATAGAATAATGGGTTTCTAGTCAAACATCTTTAACTATTAAGAGATCATTGAAATGGTGTAGTATCTTGAACGGAGGAGATAGTTGTTATATATATGACTGGATCCATGACAAACAAAGACGTGATTTGCATAGACTGAGCTAAGCCCTCTAACAATCATGGCTTCCACAAACCAATAGATGAACAAAATGTTTCCTACCACATAATATAAAACTGGATCAATTGCTACTACATATATGAAAGTGCCAAAAGTGTCAGAGAATAATAAAAGAAAATCTCAGAGGCTTTAGTTACTCACTACCCACCAACTCAACTCATCAGCATTGTTACATCTTCATCACGATCAGCATTGTAACATCATAATATTTATCATCAGAAAAGTTGGAGAAAGCAATCAGAGTCTTGTGTTTAAAGTACTTCAATTCAAACAAGGCTGATCAAGTCTTACAAGATCCGTGTTTTATATCCCTTAATTATAAACATGCGGAGTATAACATGGAAATATTTCTACGGGAGAAGGTATCATATTCTGGATGGAAGACTCCTTCAGACATCATTCTACTTTTCTTCCATTGGGCCCCGTTTGGTTGGGGAAGATGATTTTTTGACATAACCAGGTTATCTTATAACCAGGTTTTCGAAAACCTGGTTTTGCGATTTGGAAAGCCAATGGTCCGTTTGGTTGACACGGAAGATGAATATACTATGGACCCCACAATATTATTAAAAAAACTGTCATAAAATTCAAAACCTAGTTTTAATTTCGAATTCCACCTTTTTGTTGGAAGAAACTTCTTCCAATTTTTGACCAAAATTGGAAGATGAAATTGAAAACCAGGTTATAATTTTAACCAACCAAACACCAAAGTTTTTTTGCAAAACCTGGTTTTGCCTCTGATAACCCGGTTTTGGCCCTCATCTTCCAGCAACCAAACGGGGCCTTAAAGAAATATTGTTTCAATATCAGAGCAAAAGACCAACGTATGAATTTCCCAAAAGCTTTGTTGACTTTGCATGTGAATGGAGGAATCTATGACACGTCGGTGTGTTAGCTTCATTTTTCCACCATAAAATAGAAACTGAATAGACTGACTGCACAATGATGTCGGCTGTGCCATAAAAAGGGCAAGATTCGAAAGCATTGACTTCATCGATAAACCCAGACTCCAGTGCATATGTATGTTAGGTTGATTATATTTTATGTTTCGCGTTGATAATAGTCAAAATGACAACTTATAACAGCTTTTTAAGCTTTTCTTGAAAGGGAGCCCCAATGCAAAGAGGGCCCATTGTGTAGTATAAAAGTGCATCAGCTCAGTCCTAAATTATCACAAGCTCTTTCTTGGCTTTGAATAGACTATACAATGAACAGTATATTGTATATTGGAGCACCCATTTAGATCTTCCTAGTTCTAATGGTATATTGGAGCATCCATTTTGGAGGTCAATTTTTGCACAGGTGCTCACTGGTTCGCGCTATAAGCCAGTTTGTGATTCTCTGGGCATTCTCAGCAGAAGAAGCATATTTCATTATTGATCATCAGAATTGGTTAAAGGACAGATTTGAAGACCTTTTGAAGCATGAATGTGGTAAGAACAATTTGGAAAAGATTATTTTGCATTCTGGAGGTCATATTCAACTGATTTTTCACTTTTACCTTGAGTTCAATTCTGACATCAAAAATCAATTATGTTCTTTCATCATCAAGTTTTTGAGATTCTTTATTGCCTTTAAGAACCAAATTGATGGGGATTTGATTTGTAGTCACAGAGAGAACGTAGAGAGAAGGCTTTTTAACTTCTTAGGAAAGAATTCTGAGTGGACACATGTCAGTGGCATAACAGATCTGAGAATTCACTTCTTGCTATAGCTTTCCTTCTTTCATTCATTGTAAGGGTTGGAAAATATTGAAAAGTTTTATGGAATGAAGATAGTTAGTAGAATTGGCCCTAGAATTGATGAAGTCTGAATGGAAGATCTAGGATGTGTTGGTTCCAAACCATGAAGCTTTTGCTTTGGTTGTGACACTCCCTTCCCATCCCATCAGTTTCTCATTCCCACCATTTTCTCTCTTGTATGACAACATTTGTTCATTGTATATTCTGGTTTATTAGGTTCTTTATGTGTTAATTTCATGCATTTTTATGTATTATTTCAAGGAAATCAATACAAGGAACAGAAAATGTTGAGTTTCAGTTTAAATATTGTCTCCTTTCTCAGTGAGCTGTGATGTTTTATGATCTTTGAACAAAGAGCTTAGATCATAGTTGCAGTTCCTTAAGGTTGTATGTTGCTTCATTGTTGCTTGTAATTCATGAAATTATGTAAATGCTTCAAGGAAATCAACAGGGTTGCAGGTTTATTGAGAAAGATATCAAGTAAGAATGAGATTTAGATCGAACATTGATATCCAATTTACAAGGTAAATGGATAGATCTAGAGTCTTGGCATAAGATATGTGTTCTAGATATCCAAAATGCATGAGGGAGATTCATGAATTGCCCAATGGATGAGCCACTGATATGTTAGAGGATCATAAGTTTTTTGTTCATACCTAGTCTTCATCCACTTTCCCCACCCACATAAAATCAAATCAAATTCAAATCATCTTTACATTTTATGTTGAAGAGCTAGAATAGTTTAACCCTCACTCAACTTGTGCATTTCATAGAGTTGCAATTTCCTACTGCACTTCTTTGTTACTACATAAGTCTTTAAGAGATATAAGGGGTTTTCATCTGCAGTAAATAGGTTTAGATTTATGTCTAAATTGCACTAGTACCATACATCAGAACCTAAAGGTTAACCCACCTAGGTCTTGCAGAACCTGAAGTGAAGAAGGGTCAAGCCTTATAGTTGGCCCAGTGTCTAAATTGATATATTAAAGATGGGAGTTAGCTAACCCTAGATGTGCCATATTATCATCAAGGTAATTGGAAACCGGTAACATTTTCAAACACCAATAGGATATTTTGTGTAGGTCCCTTTGTTGGAGCAGCCATAGCAACAACATATCATGAGTTTATATTAAGAGAAATGGTTAGAAATTTCTTTGATTTAATAACTCAAAAATCTTACTCACTTCATATGTGACATCTGTGCCATGGTAAGCGCAAACGCAGAATCAAAATCCAGTAAAGTGATAAGACAAAAGAGCATTAATGGAAAGATCGGGTTGATGGACTTGTGCCTAGATAAAAAACAAAAATGGATTATGGTTAAGGATCTGGCTTGGGTCATCTCTGGTTCCTAGGAGAAGTTCATTTGCATTGGTGGCCAAATCAACAACTCCATGGTCCCTTGGAGCCACCACAAGGAAGAAGAATGATTATTTGACCACTATGTGAGAACAATATCATATGTGATTTCTCCCTCTCAATGTACACCAATGTTTAATGTCTCTGGCCTTGATTCTAGTTAGCAACATTCACTTAGCAAAGATGATAAGGCATAATGACTATTTGATGGAACACTTCTTGCAGTCTGTGGCCACATAGCATGTTAGAAAATTGGCAAAGTACACTTGCAATAAGTTCAACATTCCAAATACATAAAACTCGTTGTGAATATTGACATAGTAGGGATCATGATGCCCATGAACTATTTTGGCATTCTAGATATTGGTAACTCATGCTGGCAATAAATTTGGCATTTATAATTTGTGAGGATTTCTCTGAGCATTAGTACAATACGGATCATAATGCATGAGAAATGTTTGACATAATACTCCATGATGGAAATCAAATTCATTAGCTTTGTGGATTAATCTCAAACATTAAGATTGCATACGAGTTAACTCAGGCATGCTATTCTCTCCTTTATGCCCACACACAAAAGGGACATCTTCACATGAGTTGTCAATGTGTTCGTGAGGATCCCTAAGACTTGAGAATACATTGACAATAATGAGCCTACAAAGTATTACATAGCATCACACCATGAATGTATGCGGGTAAGCAATGCTTTGATGGCCTCATTACCAACCCACAATGTTATCTAATGTTTAAAAATCTAGTAAATTGTGAGTTCAGTATTCCCAAGTGTCGAAGGATGTTATAACATTGCAGTAGCCAAGATGACTCTGCATGGGAATTGTTTGACACAATTCTTAAACGCCCGATGCACAGGTGACCTCCGGCTCCCCATGATATCGCTAGAGAGACGTCAATGTCACCAAATGGTTCAAAGAGTTTGGAAAATGATGGAGTGAACATATTCAAGACCATCGTACTCACATGGTGAAACCAAATATCATCAATTGATTGCAATGAGTGTAGATTATGAGTAATACCATCACCTCCATCTAGTTCGTAATATAGCTTTTCTCAAATTGATGACAAGAATGTTTAATAAGCCACACTTTTCATGCTCCCTACTCACAAAGGAAGACCTATGGGCGGACATGCATGCACAATATAGAAGTCTAAATAAGGCATGTGAATTATTTGACTATATACCTTAGAAAAGACAAAACTCAGGCATCTAGAACAAGGCTTATTGGCAATGCTCTTCATATGTTTGATAGAATGTTTCAAGAAAACATTTCTCATCAGCTAAACAAATAGTCACAAAGTTAGGAACAAATGCAATGTGGAAGCAATGTTTATGTAGCTTTTATTCTTAGATAATTCCAGCTATTCCAAGGAGACTTGAATCAGCTTGAAGGGTATCATAGTATTGCATGCACATTGTCATAATTACTAGGGTTATCTCTTCCACACTGAAGAGCAATATTTTATTCATCTTATAAGTGGACTAATGAGGAGTATTGTTATGTATTAGAATGGTCTAAAATTGAGAACATAGCAAACTAAAGATTCGTTTGTCAAAATGTTTGGAAGAAATGATAATCTCATGGTATACGCAGCCTTCCAAGATGGAATGTTTTGAGAA
Source organism: Cupressus sempervirens (assembly GCA_028749045.1). Classification (NCBI taxonomy): domain Eukaryota; kingdom Viridiplantae; phylum Streptophyta; class Pinopsida; order Cupressales; family Cupressaceae; genus Cupressus; species Cupressus sempervirens. The sequence goes on from CM053789.1 coordinate 328,836,683, forward strand.
AATTATTGTTTCGATGTCAATAATTCCCATGTCAAGGTGTTGGTGGAGATCATAAGCATACTTGACATCAAATAATTTACTGAAATCAAGGACTCGACCATCTAAAGACAAATCTCAAGTCATGTATTGTAAATTGCATCTTTTGTTTTTGGGTTAATATTGTGGAGGTTAATTAACTTCACCCAAATCATGTATTTGGGAAGTAGTTATTAACCATGAAGAGGTAGTTCTTAACCTTTGTGTCTATATAAGGAGTCATTTTTTGCTTTGTAGGGGACTTTTTGGACTTTAAAAAAAGGGAGCACTATGCTAAAATTTTGATCAGAAGATGATATTTGGAAAGTATGTACAAATTTTGTCTTTGTAATCAGAAATTCCTCTTAGATTCTTGGTGCAAGAAAATAAAGAAAAAATCAATTTGAATTCCCTTCTTTCGAATTTAAATTGTTAGAAATGTTGATTCTTTTTTGTAGTGAGCATTCTCACGGTATGGTGCAGATGTTTATGAATCTTTAGATAAATATTGTGATAGTAATAGTTCTTAAGCATAGATCTTGATTGTTGTTATTAGCGGTTTTAAGTTAGTCCAGGAAATCTTTGAAGTCATGTGGTGCATTCGTCATCAATGGCTTTCTATTTATCTTTTAAAGTTTGATTTAACTTTTATTTGAAAAACTTCAAAATTATATCATATGAGAGAGTTGTCTCTCTAAACGCAAAGGAAGACCGCATATCAAGGGCCTATCCAACTGTTGTGAATAGTTTGCCACATACACTCTGTTGGGCCATTTTTAAGTGACAAATCTATTTACCAAAACTTGTGAAAATTGAAGATGGATACTAAACTAAAATTACCGTGATAAGAGATGAGAGAGACACTTGAAACCTCAAAGGGACTAATAAATTTATTAGGTGTAAGTGCACCAAGATGATGTATTATACAACAACATGGTCACCCACCCAAGAGATCATAAGGTCTTCTTGTGCATCTATTAAAGTGTTCTATGATACTTTAGTGGGCTTTTAGATTCATTAATGGATTCTAAAATATATTATTGTTTAGTAAGAGCTCAAGGGTTGCTAAGGATCCTAGGATACACTAATGGGTCTTAGGATGTATTAAGTGGTCCTATAGGTGCCTACGATACATTAAGTGGTCTTGGAATGTCTTAAGTGGTCCCAGATGTCTTAAGGGATGCTATGGTCTCCTCATAGGATACATTAATGGGTTTTGGGATAAATTAATGGTCTATAGAAATCTTAAGGGGTGCTCAAGGTTCCTAGGTGTCTTAAAAGGTCCAAGGAGTCCTAAGATACACTATCAGGTCTTATGATGTCTTAAGAGCATTTAAGTGTCATAGTTGGCCCTAAGGTGTCATAAGACATCTTTGTAATGTGTCTTCAGATTTCTTAAAGGAGAATAAGTGGCATAAGTGGTCCTAAGGGGTCTTAGGATAATTTAATGGGTCTTAGGGTATCTTAAGGTGTTTTGAGTGTTAATAATTAGGGGGGAGATGGAGAGAGGTGGAAGCAACAAGAGAGAAGAGATAGAGGAGATGGAGAATCTATGATGGGGGAAATGATGAGATGATGAGAGGAGAAGGGAGGGGAAAGAGTAAGAAAGGGGTTAGTTAGGGGGGAGGATGTCATAGGCCAAAGAGAGAAGGGTGAGATGGTGGGAGACATGAGGTAGAGATAGAGGGTAATTGTGGGGGGGGGGTGGAGAGGGCGAGAGATGGGGAGAGGAGATAGAGAGGGGGGAGGGGGGTATATGTTAGGTAGGGGTTTTATCTTGGGAATTTCCAAGAATCCTTGTTATTTGTAATGATTGTTGTAAATTCAAAATCTATAGTGAGGGGTTCTAGCTTGAAAATATCTAATGCTCCTTAGTTTGGATGGATTGTAAAAAATTGGATTACATGAGGTGGTCTATAGATAGATATCTTGATGTAAAGGGACTTATGAGGTGATGACATGATTTTATAAGAGGAAGGAAAAAATGGAGTATGGTATGATAATGATTTGATAAATGAAAGGATAATGGATGAAGAGATGGAGATAGAAGGGTATCCAAGGACTATGTCACTTGAAAGAATAGAACACCTAAGTTGAGATATATAATGACATGTGATGAGGAACCAAGAGTGTTGGTGTAATTAAATATTCACTAATTATACTTTACTTGAGCTTAACTAGAATAATGCATTGCTTAGTAATTCTTCATTGAGACACCTAAGAGTTTGCACCATAATTAACCACATGGTGTATGAGATTTCTACTTTAGGTGGTGATAGTTTTTATCTCATTCCACTTTATGTGTGAGATCCATCTTTGGTACACATATCATGTAGCACATACTTTATTTCATGGAGTATGATCCACCTTGTATAGGTGATGGCTTATCATCTACTTAAATTAATGTCTCTTATTGCCATGTCCCTATTATGTACTGTTCTATTATGTCCATTATCAATAATATCATTCTTGTATCTTAATGCAATTTTCTTCCCATTCTCTTGTGGAACTTATCTTGGTCTTTCATTTGATCTTAGGGTGTCGTAGAGTCACATAAAACTATAAGGATGTATATGATGGGATTTAAGGGAAAGTACAAAGATTCATTTATCTAAATCTATATATTTCTCTTTTTTGTGTGTGTGGAATAAATACCTTGATTTTTGGTGAAAATATGTGTTCAATAAAAAAATTTAAAAATTTACAAAATTAAACTAAATTTTAAATTTTAAAAATAACATTATTATAAATCTCACTCCTAGGATTGCAATAATTTAAAATTGTCTTATACTACTAATTTGTTTATTGCTCAACCCAAGATTTGAACATAAAAGATGAAAAAAGATGTCCAAGGTGGAGAAGTCCATGTAAGGACCTTCATTGGAAGTTCCTCCAAATAGAGGTTCTTACCATAACTTAAAGCATAATAAAATATAAAAACTTCAAATAAAATATGAAGAAAAATACAAATTTACTGAAAGGTAATTGTGCAAACTCTACAAATAAATTGAAAATTAATGTTAGCTGAATTTTCCCCAGTCATGCAAATTTTGAACTCCTTACTAGTAGGAATCTCATTGTATCTTCTCAGTATTTTAAAAATATCATTACACTTATCGCACACTTTGAAGTATTTCTTACAAGCAATAGCTTCACAAACTATACTCTTTAACACGCATTATTCTTCCTCAACAAAGAAATTACTAGGAAGAAAAAAATTTCAAAAAGGAACTAATCCTCTTTGAGAGTCACTTCTTTTGTGGATGTATCATTCCCAAATACTCATGCCTCGCACCAATATCAAGCTCTAAGATGGACAAAGACATGGCTCATGATGTAAAAACCATGTCCTACTTAAATTTTTCCACATCCTCAAATTGCGAAAAATGTGGAAGAGAACCAATCATATCAAAGTGGAAAAGTCAAACTATTTATCCAATAACAATTAGTTTATTCACATAATGAAAACATTAAGATGTTGATCTGCAATTCCACATTGTAAACATATTTAGAAATGTTCAGTGTTACATCAATAATGGTGACAACTAATCACTTAACACATCTCATGTTTTTTCGAGTACCTAATACTATATAAACTAGGTTACTGATCCAACATACATCAATTACTATGATTATACATTTTAAACAATTTCTAGAATTTACATTTTTCTCATATGCAATTTACATAGTTCAGTTCATCTCATGGATTAAAGTTACAGTAGAATGAAGTTAACCTTTCCTGTTGTGTCCTTCAACGTAACTTGTCTCCGAAGTCATAGGACGTCATCCATCTACTATCTGAGATGGGAGTGTGGCCCAGGCGCTTTTACCTCGCCAAACATAGAGTGATTACTCCCTCGAGATTCTTCTTGACATGAAGAATACCCCAACCCTGCCATGAGAATCCTAGCTTCCCGGAACAAGATGGATCGGATGGATCCAGTGCGACCGTGAAACACACTACATGTAACCATATGCCTAGTAGCCTAATCACAGAATGTAGCAGGGAATAAAAACTACACATCTACACATATGTAGTAAAACCAAATAAGCATAGCCACATACACACATATGCATTATCTGAAAAAATCAAGTGGCTTGGCCAAGCACTTATAAAGCCAGATTTAACGTTAGAAGCAACAAGAACAACATGTATCCATTCTACAAAATTAGTAGATAGAAGAAACTAAACATGAAGTATCCATTCTATCTCTCCCAATATTGCTATATTACACCTAGCCATGAAGGAAAATGCACACCTATATGCTAACTACAACAAGATGTTCAACTAAATTATGATTACATCTTAATAACTCATATGTGCATTCCCTCTTTAAGGCACAACCAATCACAGTGATTCTAGAAAGAATACTTTTGCATTTAAAAAACATGTATCACGTATGTCCATTCTTTTTTATATTACAGCCAATCAAGTACTGTTAAAAATGAGCTATTGTAACTATTTTAGATACGCAAGACCACTCTATTCTTATGGTACAATCAACTCTTCACTGCTGAATTCAATATCGTAAAACTTCAGACAACTAATAGAAATTTATTTATTCACAGTTTTGGAAGAAAATTTAGATGAAATTAACCACAAATTGATTAACCTTAAAACATTCAAAAATTTCTAGCAATAGTACATTCTAAAAATTGGAATTATTCGAGCTTCAAAATTCCAACTAAAGTTAAATTTGGCTATGAAACCTTCCAATTGCAAACTTCATGGTGACTTCTACATTTGTCAACTATGGTTGGAACCATTTTTGGGATTTCCAGATGAGATGAGGTATTTCTTTAGTGTTGATTTGATACCGGAAAAGAAAATCACTTATAAGTGATTGATGAGCTTTCTATAACCACATAGGATACACAATAAACAACATGGCAAAAATACTAAATTTTTTCGCTTTGTCTACTTAATGTTGAGAAGGAGGCGAATTGGAGTCATGATGTATATAGTTTCCTTTCACAATCTAGCTTGACTTAACTCTATGACTAACAACAAGGTCGAGCCCACCATGTCCCTCTATACTTCAGGTTGTACATAAGTAGCATTCTGTCAAACAAGTCACAGTCTACCTTTGTATTTTAGTGCAATTTATTGGAAAACCTAAAGGCAAGGGTTTAAGGGAGAAGAACACATCCCATACGGCTGGCAATGAAGCAACAAGAAACTAAGAACACCACACACACAGCTAAACATGGAAGTAAAAGAAAATGTGCGGACAATGTCTCCAAGATGAAACAGTTTTCAAATTGACATATTTGGGTTAAAAGAATTTGAGAGAACAAACATTCTTCCTTAATTTCTACACTAAAATACAGAAAGATCATATTCAGCATGCATCGATACAACAATGATTTCTCGACTTTATTACAAAACCATCTAAAGCAAGCAAGAACTGTACAGTCTGTGTGTTGAATAGAACAATCAAAATAGAAGGAACATAGCTCGATTGATGACTCTGTTCAAGGATGCCTCTGCTCAATGATGCCCTCCCTTCCTTCAAACCCCAACCGCCGATATCCCCCTCTTTTCCCCCCATTCCTCCTTTTCAATAATCCCCAATTGTAACTAACCTAAAAGAGTAAATCCTCGTGCGGTGTTTTCCTTTGCAATTTTATTTATTATTAATTTTCTTTGAAGTTAAAATAATAAAACATGTAAAACATTGTCCATGGCACTTGTATGTATTAAAATCAAATTCTATGTTCCTATCAAGAACTCAAAATAAGACTTTTGTTTGTATATCATGATAAACATCAAAAATCATCTGTTAGCCATTTAATATATTCACATTCTATCTACACATCTTTAAATATATCATTTATAAATCAAATGAAACATTTAATTTTCATTTTGAGCTTTCAAATTTAACTTTAGTATATGTAAAGAAAAAAAGAAAAAGAAAAAAACATAACAAACAACATAACTTCTATGTGATGTGTGTGTGTGGTAGCACAACATTTGATGCATTCCCTTCCGAGAGGCTAGCCCTCTCTACCTCAACCACACTCTCATCGTGACAATCCCTGCATTCACTCGGACACTTGCAACCAAAAATGAGTCAGTATCCATTATAATCAATATATCACATCTTAATTACATCATCATTAAGAAATAAATACATTAGCATAATCTCATTGACATTAAATCATGACATTTAAGAACACATCTTATGGCAACATCATCTTAACATAACAAATCATGTATTCCGTCATAAATAATGCGTTTAATTTTGATATAATCTAAGATGTTAACTTTCATTTATCTTAAATTAAGATTAATCCATCTTTGACCAAGTCAATATTTGACTATTCGCCACATAAGCAAGAAAATAAAATGATTCAAGAACCAGGCATGACACATGGACAAAACCTTAAATTCTATTTAGGTTACAAACAACATGGGGAGAGGTGTCGATGGAATAGTTAAACCTACAATAGCCAAAGAAAGCTATGGCCAAAGAAAATTATTCAAGCAACAACAATTGCTTTAGCCATCACATTAAATATTGTATATTTAATACATATTTTATCTTTCCAAAGAAACTGATGGCTCACCAACCTAGATCAATTATTCAAATGCAATAATCTTTCTAGACAAGGTATTTTTGTCACCCATGCTAAGTGTTTGCACTATAGCTAAACATTTGAATCAATAGTCAAACTTCAATCATAGCCAACAAAACTTGAAATCAATGACCACATCTCTTAAATCATCAAGAGCTTTTATAATGAATGCTTTTAACTATAAAAATTGATTATTTTTGTTAAAATAACTTTAAGAAGATTATGTTTTAAATATTTTAAAATAAACTACACTGATAACTATATTTTGATAAACAAGTTCTTCCATTTAAAATATCTACAATACAAAGAAAAGTCAAACTTTTACGAATATTTTACACACATAAATTTGAGTCCATTTGTCTAAATTTATTATTTTTTATTCTTCGATTGTCACCATTTCTATAATTGACTAATTTATAAATCCTTTAATTAATTAACTCTTACTATTTCATTTCTATAATTGACTAATTTATAAATCCTTTAATTAATTAACTCTTACTATTTCATTTTGCTAAGTGAATAAATTCTATTAATTTACCTAGTTCACTATAGTTTTGAGACACTACCAATAAATCCCCAAACTCATAAAACTAAAATCCTCTTTCCAACTTTTCCTCCATTTTGAATTCAAAATAATTTGATAGTTCTATTTTATTCTATTTTATCTAAGTAATTAGAGAGAGGGACAACTCATACCTCCACTTGCCTCTCTTTTTTCTAACTCTTAAGTACTACCTTGTTTTGAAAGCTACTCCACATGGATCTCCTCCTTCTCCAAGTAATTTAAAATTCCTTTCCACATGGATAAAGTAATTCTGACCAATATAAACTTATTTTCAATGGTTTCAAAACAAGTTGCAAACTATTGTATGATAAATAAGTTCTTACATTTAAGATATCTACGTATAAATACGTAACTTGAAATTGAAATAGACACGGTGAAAGAAAATGAACGGTACAGTGAATCTTCGTGTTTGACTTGGTCTATATTCTTCCTTTTGTGAGTAACACGTTTTGAGACTTTCGCGCTCCTCACCAAGTAATATTTGAAATCCCATTGTCTCACCTCTACTTAGCAACATATCCTCAAGCTTTGTCCGCGAGGTCGACTAGATTTCACCAATGGAAACAAAGAAACATTTTGCTGTGGCATGTCTATGCTCGTTTATTTGCCTTTTGCCTGCTATCTGCAATGCTGACAATTTTACTTTCCAACGCACCGCCTACCATTTCCAGCCTCCAAAAAACTGGATGAACGGTCTGCTTTTATAATCTCCTCTCAAAACTTCCTACTTTAGACTTTGGTTAAAATGATTAGAAATCTTCTACTTTTCTTTTAGTTCCTCAAATTCTTTTGCAAACGAGCTAAATAACTCGGAAGTTCAATCTTTTATATAGTTGGTGTTTTGGGCATTTTAATCTGATTGTTTTTCTCTGTTTGATCTTTTCAATGTCTGTCATTGGATTGTAAACTGCGAACAGATCCAAATGGTGAGTTTATTTGTTCATCTTCATTGGTTTGGTAATTTCATTTTGAAGTTTTGATTTGTGTAAACGGTTCATCTGAAATTGAAAAGAGAATGAATATAACATCCAATGTGTTTTACAGGGCCCATGTTCTACAAAGGTTTATACCATTTGTTTTACCAGTACAATCCTCAGGGGGCAGTATGGGGCAACATTGTGTGGGGGCATGGTGTGTCGAAGGATCTGATAAATTGGAAGCCATTAGACTTCGCAATCACTCCAAGTGAATGGTATGACATTAAAGGATGCTGGTCTGGCTCAGCTACACTTTTGTCTAGAGAAAAGCCAGTGATTCTTTACACAGGATGGGACAACTCCTCTAGACAGGTTCAAAACATGGTTGTTCCTAAAGACCCATCTGATCCCTACTTAAAAGAATGGGTGAAGATCCCTGAAAATCCCATCATTGTTCCAGAGAAAGGACTCAATGGGAGCTCTTTCAGAGATCCAACCACTGGATGGCTTGGAAAAGATGGAAGATGGAGAATTGTTGTGGGAAACAAGGAGGATCGGCATCTTAATGGAAAGGCCCTTCTTTACACAAGCAAAGATTTTGTTCACTGGACCAAAAAGAAGCACCCTCTCCATTCCTCTAAGAAGACAGGAATGTGGGAGTGCCCTGATTTTTATCCTGTTTCTCCATTGGGAAAACATGGTCTTGATACTTCTGTTACTGGGCCTAAGATCAAACATGTCTTGAAGGCATCCCTCGATGAAACAAAATTTGAGTATTATACACTTGGGACTTACTTCACAGACATTGATAGGTATGTTCCAGACAATACAAGTGCTGACAACAAATATGGACTGAGATATGACTATGGGAAATTCTATGCATCCAAAACATTTTTTGATAGTCATAAGAATAGAAGGGTTTTGTGGGGATGGATCAATGAGTCGGATAGTGTTCAGGATGATATTGCAAAGGGCTGGTCTGGTGTTCAGGTAAGGTTCGACTCAAATTTTCACTTCTATATATTTATGTAGTCTTATTACCTAGAAACTAATTGTATTGAATGTGTTTTGATCTTTATCCTTGAAGGCCATCCCAAGAGCAATCTGGCTAGACACTGTCTCAGAAAAACAGCTGATTCAGTGGCCAGTTTCAGAGTTGGAGGCCTTGCGAGGAAATAAAATCTACAAAGAAAATATCATTCTCAAGAGTGGATCTGCCATAGAGATTGAAGGCGTGAAAGCTGCACAGGTACTCACTATCATCGACTCCTATTCTGTCGCAACTTTGGGCTCCACATTTATAAAGGGAGAATCTCTGAGTTGTATGATATTCTGATCAATTTTATAGATATTCCTAAAGCTTATGGATGTGGCTTTTGTCTTTTATGTCTTGGAACTATTTAAGTCATTCTCCTCTTATCTGACCACCTCTTATTTGACCAACGGTTACTGTCCTTTTTGTAACATATGGCTAAAACTTGATCCTTCTTGTTACCCACAACAATTCTCCATCTTCCATCTTTTCCTATTCATCGAATTGAAGTTTTGTGTAAACCACTACTTACAAACATAGGTCAATTTTGATTCGAAAATTACACACTTGAGTCCTGATAACGATATCACAATTTGACTTGTTGTAGAAAATGTTTCCTACTTATCAATCGATGAGCTTAAGGGACTTTCTAATGAATGATTTATAAGACACTACACTTGATAAAGGTTTTGCAAATGGGGTTGCAAGAAGAGTAGGTTTAACCATGGAGGGAACTCTGTGCTCGAGCTGGAGCAGTAGTGGGATGGGTGACCTCTTGAGAAGTCCCAATGCTTCACCTATATAGACATCACCTGGACCCAATCAGTGCTAAGTGATCTATTCATTGTCATGAGAGATGGATTTGTGTAAACCACTACTCATGAAACATAGGTCAATAAGTTTGACTCGAAAACTACACAGTTGAATCCTAATAGTGATATCAAAAATACAAGTACAGTTCTGTCGTGAAACAAGTGAACGATGATAAGAAGTCTTAGACAAGGATAACTCAATATGATAGCATTTTATATTTCCAAGTGTTTTGGGTCTTATTTAGGCCTGTTTGTTATTGTTGTTAGGTTGATGTAGAGGTTTCTTTCGAGCTGCCAAGTCTTACAGATTTAGAGAAGATGGATGCCACTTTAGATGCTCAACAACTGTGCAGCCAGGATGGAGCAGCTTCAAAGACAAAGGTTGGTCCATTTGGGCTTCTGGTTTTGGCTTCTAAAGACATGGCTGAGAAAACTGCTATTTTCTTTAGAGTTGGACTTCATCAAAACAACATGAAAGTACTAATGTGCAGTGACCAGAGCAGGTAATCTTGCAAACAAATTAGCATGGGATACATAATATGTTTCGAAACATTAATGTGCAATATTGAGAGTGCAATTTCTTTTATGTGTAGATCATCTATGAAAGCAGATGTTGACAAAAGAACATATGGAAGTTTTGTTTCTTTTTCCTTCAACAAAAAGAATCTCTCTTTGAGAGTACTGGTGAGCCTTAATATAGCCATCTCCTTTAAAACTTAGAATTTGTGAAGAAGAAAATTGAACAGTGTGAATGTTATTGGGAAGTGCAGGTTGATCATTCAATTGTAGAGAGTTTTGGAGAAGGGGGAAAGACTTGCATAACTGCCAGAGTTTATCCTACACTGGCAATTGGAGAAGATGCCCATCTTTATTTATTCAACAATGGTGTTTCTTCTATCACGGCTAGTAAAATGACAGCATGGGATATGGGGCATGCTAAACAAATTTAGCTGCAAAATCATGGTATATGAATAAGAGTAGTAGCTTTGCAGTTTCTATCGCGTCTATTGTTGAAATATTATAGTATCAATAAATAAAAGTTGCAATGTACACATTATTTTTTATTAATGCAGCCATGAAAACTGTGCCCTTTACTATTCTGTGTGTCACAGTTGCTCTCATGAATTCATATAGATTATCTTATATAGAACTACATCAAATGGTATTGCAAAACCATTCAAGAATTTTCTTTTAAAAATAATTTAGAACTTGAGCATGCAAATTGAGGGAATCAATAAGTTGATTAGCTGCTCCGGAATTTCGCTATTGGTAATCAAAGTTACAATTTCTTTTATTTTTGATTGAAAAAGATACTTCAGATTATCTAAATAAAAGTCTTTTTACGAAGTAACTATTTAGATTTATAAAAAAAAAATTGAATAATATCTTTCTTTTTCAAAATACTTTGTCTTTAGGATCTGATTTTGTCGTTCAATAATTTAGTAAGTCAACTTTATTATATTACATTTAAATAGATTTCTTAGTTTTGTCTATGAGTAGATTTGATCATATTAGCCCAAACTTTCAATAATTGTAAAGTCCCTAAAGGTAGTTTTGTCATATGACTAGGTTATTCATTGCCTTTGCATGCATACACCCATATGGCTAATTCAACTCCTAAATGCCTACTTTTCGAAACCCCATATAGTTTGTGCTCATATGATCCCTCCAACTAAGCACTCATATGCCACTTGGTTGACCCTTACAGCAAGTTCAACCCTCACAATATACAATACTATTTTGTATGACCTTTGCACAATAAATTTGCTTCTGCACCAAAACTCATCTTCCCTTCGTATAGTCTCTCCGACTTTTCACCCGTATGGTACCTTTACCCATATGAAACTAACCAATGTACGATAGATTGCCCACTCACCTTCGACAATTGCTTCTCATACCCCTATGGCAAGAACCATAGTGCAATGTGATTTGAAGATTTTTCCCAATATAAGATTTTACAAAGACGGCAATATAATGGTTGAGTCCAAACAACAACAAAGAGAGTAAATATTGATATTTTCATATAATAGAGCTATTACAACAAATTTGAGAATATTGGGTAGATAAAGTTGAGTGTCCCCTACTAAAACTACACTTGCTAGAATATGGAGGATCTCTCACCTCCAAAATGGCGACAATGCAGAAATTCAACAGAAGTCGCAAATTCAAAGAAGCATAAAACTCGCAATGACTTCCTACAATGTCAACCATCTCTCTATAAAGAACTCCACGAAGTTTCCATAAGGGTTACAAAATAGCCAACATATTTTATTTATTTATTTATTATTTGGACCCCTTTTTAATTAATTAATTAATTAAATAGATCCTAATGATATTATTTACATTTTGGAATCACCTAATTAATTATTTCACTCCATTAATTTGGGGAGATTACAAATCCTTTCCACCTAGACGTTCCTTTCCCTCTTTTTCCCACTACGAAGCTCCAAGATCCCAAACCAAATGTGGATGTTGATGATTGTATCCCCTAAAAGTTTGATGCCACACCATGACTATGTGGACCACCTACAAAACCCCAACATTTTTTTGCTACTCTACTATGATATAAACAATGTCTTGCCCATAGTTGCCAAGAAAGTTATTGTGATCCATTGATTTTTTCTTGTCATCTTCAATTAGTGTTATTCCCTAATATTGAGAGTGTTATGCTACCACACTATTACTAATTTGGTTCTCGACCTATAAAGCTTTCTCATTCAAAGTATCATTGGTAGAGTCTACATCTTCATATAGTTAATTGACCATTGTTGGCTTAACAAAATTTATGCAAACATTGACTTCATCCCTATGCCTCTCTTGAAAGTTTATATGTTCTCTATTTGAGGGAACATTGTTGATTTGTGAATGTATGTATCCTCTTGTTGTTGATGTGAATATATGAGCATTTATTTATCCTCTATAGAATTTAAGGTGTGGTGTATCACATTGCCAATCTCTTGCTTTAGATTATTGTTGTAGACCTTATTACCCTCAAAGAATGGATAATTCATTCGAAGGTTTATGTGGTCTTCACAAATATGTCTATTAATCATCGACCATCAACTCAATCTTGTTTGATTTGCTTTAGTGACTCAACCAAAGTGAGGGGATGCATTTCTAGTTTCTTGATCCTTGGAGGGAAAATTAGCAACATTGATCTTGTATTAGGCCAATGTATGCATGGCATGTCGTCCTTCATTCTTTCATTTTCCAAGAACTTGAGTGTGTCGCCAATCTTCTTTTGTCCTCTTTCTAGGGTTTGGTAGAGTTGTTCTGACCTCTTTTTAGGTCCCCCAACAAGATTGTCATATCCACAAATGTATCTTCTTTTATGTCACTGGGTTCCATGATTTGGTTTGAATTTCTCAATACGTTACAAGACCACCAACTTCGACACCATATGTTCCCAAATAAAATTGCCTCGTATGGTTGGGTTATTCACCTCCTTAGCATCCATACACTTGTAAGAAAAATTTAACTCCTAACTACTTGTTTTATTCCAACATTCATACAATCATTGTTCATTGGGTCCCTTCTCCAACTAAGCACTCATATGACACTTGGATGGCCCATATGGAATGTCCAACCCTCACAATGTATAATAGTAATTCTGTTTGAACTTTGTGTGACAAATTTACTCCTATATGGAAACTCATCTTCCCTTTGTAAAGTCTCTTTTCTTTTCACTTGTACAATACCTTTACTCATAGAAAGCTAACCATCATGGACAAGACACCCACTCCCCTTTGACAATCTCTTTTCTTACACATACAAAAAGTTCCCCTACGATGGGCACCACAATGCAATATGATTTAAAGATTATCCCTGAGATAAGATTTTACATAGATAAAGATATAATGGTTGGGTCTAGAAATCAACAAAGAGAGTGAATATTAATATTTTAACATATTTGAGCTATTAAAATAAATTTGAGAACAATAGGTAGATTAGGTGAGGAGTGAACTGCAAATGCTAAAATAGGGAAGATCTCTCACCTTTGAAATGGCAACAATGCAAAATTTTCAATTGGAATTGCAAATACAAAGAAATTTTAAACTCATGATGACTTCCTACAATGTTAACCATGGCCTCACAAAGAGTTCCATGAAGTACCATTTAGGGCTAAAAAATAGCCGACATAATTTATTTAGGATTTTATTACTTGGGCCCCTTTTATTTATTTATTAATTAAGTAATCCTTATGATATTATTTAAATTGTGGAACGATCTAACTAATTATTTCACTCCATTAATTTATCTCTTATTATTTTCTCCATCAACTAAATGAATTTTATTTTATCCATGGAGTATCCAGGCTATATCTACCCATTCATATTTGAGATCCTATAAGGGATATTCTTTTTACTACACTTAATAAAGATGTGTTGTTATGGATGGTGCATATGTAGAAATCCTATTCTTTTTTCTCTCTTTCCTACTAAACAAATGCATTCATTTTAATCACTGTGTAATTAAGAAATGGAGATGATTAATAAAAAGAAAGTTCCAATGGTATAGTTTCCATGAGCATGATTTTGTACAATCCTAGTCTTTTTTAGAGGTATAATTTGTGTAAGATTGTTCTATGAAGGTAGACACTCAATATCTAGAAGCCAATCAAAAATCATAATAGAAAGAGAGCATGAATATGAAAAGAATAAAATATAGTTCTATCAATAATACAATATAGTGAATCAACTAGATTGATTGACTCAACTAAAACTAACTTGAATCAGATTATTACATAGAGACCCCTTGGATATACAGTCAAGATGAGAACAAAGGATTGGAGGAGGCAATGACAATTTGGCATTGTCTCATTGTATGATAATCAAGAGAAAAAGTATTAGCCATCTATGGTGGAATATGTCCACCAAAGGTGGATCTACTCCAATATGTAACAAAGTATGTGTAGCATGCGCAACAAAGGTGGCGATTGATAAAGTGAAAAGTGCACTAATGGTAGAGTCAACACATTAAGAAAAATGTGATGACATGATAAAACCACCTAAAATAGAAATGTTGTTGAAGGCTTCTATGTTGTTGTTGTGTAAGCTTATGTAAAGTGTAATTAGTAGTATTTTTGGCTATTTTTGCCACTATTCAACCCATAAAAAATCAATAATCTGAGAAATTTTCAATGAGATGAAATCTATCACAGTGGGTTAATACATCATGATATCAACTAAAATTTGTGTTACCCCCATTTTCCTATTTTGTAAGGTTCCCTTTTTTTCCTTTACGAAATGACAAAACTAGTTAAGGTTTTTCCACATAGTTTCCTTATGTTCGATCGACAAGTGTTGTGGGCCCATGCCAGTGCCATGTTTTATCAAGTTTTATGTCATGCATCTTTTTAATGATCAATCAACTAGGTTTCTTTCTCATTTTTGCAATAGCTTACTAGTAGTCCTTGTGAAATGACAACGATCAATGGGTCAACATTTCAGGTGGGTTAGCACTTTGTGTTATCCCATCCTAACAATTGTGACAATGACATCATTTAATTGCTTATGGCCATGACATGTTTCAAAAGCTTGGTATTTAATGTAAAGTGATTTCTTTTTCTTTCTTATCACAGTGCTATTGCATCCCCATAACTATTTACTTCTTTCAAGATTTGTTTTATGTTTTTCTAAATGTTAGATGCACTCATTTTGGCTTTTCTGTCACTTTATCATAAAGTTTTCCACAACAATCAAATTTTTTATGTTATTTTATTTTTAATGAGCCAGTTGCATTCAAAGATCACATTTCATTCTAATATTCATTTATTTCTCTCCTCTATAATCTAACTCCATTGTGGCTAGAGTTTTGGACTTCAAGTTTAGATTTGAGTTACGCATGAACTTAAAATGAGTTCTTCTCTAGTTCTTTGTAGTAGCATTATGCTCTATAGCTATAAATCCCTTTATTCTTATATTAATATGATTCCTTGATTTTCCCTCTTCTTGCCCATTATTAATATGTACATGTTTCTTGTCTTATTACAAATGCACCTTTTCTAGTTTCCTACTTTGAATGTTGTGTTAAATCTACTTAAATAACTATCATATTGTGAAAATTATGTTTCCTTCCAACATCTAATAACTTGTAACCTCCATGTGGGTCCTTGGATGATAGATATAATTAATATTTGTGTATGTTGTAGTTTTTTTGTTAATATTTTGTGCAATTATAGTCAGGTAGTATAATTGTGTTTCAATCTAGTGCATCACCTCTTTACCCTTTTAGCATTCAATGTTTACACAATTTTTCTCCCTTTTTTCAAGTGTTATAGTTTAAGTGTGTCATGATTATAAGGAATCTGACATTCTCCAGTTACTCAACCTCTAAGAGAAAGTCCCACACTTGGAGGTTTTTTCCATGTTACACAAGGTTGTGTATGGCTGCAAACTTTTGTGTTAGCAATTTTTGGCATACATGGTGAGACACATATTCAACTACATAGGTTCACTAGTTTTTCCAGTTAGATCCATTTATTAGGAATTTAGGTGTTATTATTAGTGGCATTACCTTTGGAGGTAGTGTGTCATGATTATAAGGAATCTGACATTCTCTAGTTACTCAACCTCTAAGAGAAAGTCCCACACTTGGAGGTTTTTTCCATGTTACACAAGGTTGTGTATGGCTGCAAACTTTTGTGTTAACAATTTTTGGCATACATGGTGGGACACATATTCAACTACATAGGTTCACTAGTTTTTCCATTTAGATCCATTTATTAGGAATTTAGGTGTTATTATTAGTGGCATTACCTTTGGAGGCATTTAAATTAAACACCATAGTGAATCTAAGTGTAAATCTAATAGTTTCAAATAGACCAAGTTTTGGTATGTGTAAAGATCATCTTTGATCTTTTATTTTTTCAAAAAGAAAAAAAATCTACGATTTTGGAGCTTTTATGAAGATCTAATCATGAACCCATTTCATTGAAATTCTTATTATTCTCCCCCATATCATGAAAATTATTTTCCTTATCCCTCCTACTATCAATATCAATCTTAGACAAAACCTATTTATGGCCTAAATTCACTTTCAACACCATATGGCTAGCATTTCTAATATGCCTATTGTCCTCCCACCTATGATCCATTAGACACCAATGATGAAATCAAAACCATGAAAGATATGATAGCTAACAAGGCTAAGAATTTATTCGACCTCCAAAAGCAAATAAATGAAGGGCTAAACAATTGCAAACCTAGGGACATGAGGTAAAGATACACCATAAACAACTAGAGTTTGATATACAACAACAAATGAAGGTCAAAAAAGAGCCATATGAGCATGAATTTTATTTTCAAGATTCTTCTCAAAAGCCAAAGCCAAACTATGCTTATGTTATTCAGTTTTTAGGGTGAGAGGAGTGAAAGGTGAAATTTGTAGCCAACTATGCTAGAAGGTTAACTATTGCAGATGAAGAGACAAGTCTCAAGCTTTATAAAATGTAAGAAACTAAAGAAAAAGATCCTCCAAAGCATAAATTTTATAGCTTTGGAAAGAGAATCCCTCCCCCTTTTCAAATTCTTGCACAAGAGTCAAAGGCCCACTCATCAACCATATTTCCAAACTCATTATTTGAAGAAGAACCACCCCTAGATAGAAGGATACTTATTGAACCAAGGAGTGTGACAGACTTGATGCAAGGGGGTTAGAAGATTAATATGAGATTCAGAGGGAGTTTCATAATTTATCATAAATAGTTGTAGATGAAAAGGTCAATAGTTTTATATTTTCCTAATGCATTCTTCTCTATGAGAGATGATTTCGAGGTGAAATTCCTTGTAATGATTTTTTCTATGTGGGAGATAAGTTTGGGGTGAAAGCCCTTGTTCCACACTCTAGGAATATCCATGGTGGATTCATCCTCTAATATGGTACGTGTTGGATAACATGTAAGTTACTACACGATTCTATAGAAACATCATAAAAGGTGACAATCTTTCATTGATGTTTTGGCTGTGGTTACTATTTAGGGGGAAATGGGAGACACTTTAATAGAACTGTAGATATCCCAATTCTAAGGTCCACTAAGCCATTCAACTATGTGTGTATGGGAAAGAGGGTAATTTCTAAGTACGATTCCACTTATGATCCTAATTAGATTAGCTATGATCCAAAGGAAAAAGAGAGCTAATACTAAATTTCAATTATAAAGAGAAATGCAATGCACGGAAATATACTATTTGACCCTTGATAGGATAATGTAAATGTGGAATTGAACCAATTTCTTAAATAATGTAAATCTAGGTGCTATGTGAAGACAATTAGCTCAATTAAGATATAAATCTAGGGTAAAGATGTGAAAGAAAATAAAATAATAAAGACTCACCTTGAATGCATAGAGGAAGATGTATTTTTGCTCCAAAACTAACAGATTTGAATTGTATCTAAATACCCATATGCTCATCTCCTAATAAAATGATGAAAGGAACAAAACCCAGAAATCTCCCCTAAAATAGAGACTAAAGGACCGGGTTGACTTGGGAAGACATCCTACTACTAGGTTGACGTAGTGCACCAATCTTAAAAATACTTCTCTAGAAAGATCATGAAAAAGTAGGTTCCAGATCCAAAATCCTTTAGTTTATAACCTATAAATCAACATAGAAAAGAAAGGTTTTGGGGTTGGGGTTTGGTGAGGGCTTTTGTTGGTCAATCCCTAGGCTAAGGAATTATCCATTATCAATAAATATAAATATAAATGACTAAAAATAAGATAAATTTTATGATTCACCTTACCTAATACCCTTATTTGTAAGGATTTTGTATGTAAATGTGTTGTAGAAATTGAATTATGAATGTAGGGTATCTCCACTCTTTGAAATGGATCTACCATAATCCCATCATGGCGTATGTTAGAATTCTTTAGAATAACTGAGAGGGGGGGGGGGGCTTGAATCAATTATTCAAGGTCTAAATGCCCTAATAATACTTATTCTCAAATCATAAACATTTCATCCATTCAAACTTAAATCAATCATCTTAGCAAATTATAGTAAATCAATCTGCAGGGATAAAACATGCAAGATCAACACATGACACAGTGATTTACGTGGAAACCCAATTTGGGAAAAACCACCAGTAACATGCTACTTAATTCTCACTCTTCTAAAGCGATGCCCTGTTAAAAGCCTGCACTATTAAAGGCTTACAACACACTGTTAAATGTGACCTTGTTAGAGGATTTCACCATACCTTTAGGAATGGGCCTGGTCAAAGGACTTTAGAACATTCACTTGGAATGTCACCCTGTTAAAGGATTTATAACATGGCTATTAAACCAACCTAAGTCCATAGGATTTAAACTATCTGTTACAATTGCTAGAGAGTAACAATAATGGCTTTCTGATCTGATACAACTTACAACATATTTTGCAGATTTCATATCACACTTCAGTTCAGTCCTTTTGCTTGGCTTTTAATCACTTCAGCTTTGACAGCTTGTCATCTCAAGCTTCATCTCCTTGAGTCTTCTTACTCATCATACCAATACAACCATATCTGTGGTCATCTGTTGAAGCAGAGTAACTGTGCTCTCTTACTCCTTAGCAACTCCTTCAGCAATTTATGCTTTCATGCTTGACCTCCTCTCACACTTTGCTTCATGACCTTATGACTCCTTAAATAGAAATCTGGAGTCCCTTTCCTGCTCGATTCTTCCTCTCCAATTTTTAGAGTTTCAGGTGGATTAAGTAGCATACAATGTATCTACACCATATCTTACTCTTATCTAGAAACTTTGTCTAAAGTCCAGTTGTATTCTCCAAAAATGTTTTACATGATGTTCTGTGCCACCAGCTCATCACTCTTATCTTCTATTTAATTCACAGAATTCTAGATAACAACCTTGTCGGCTCAAATCTGGCGAATCTTCGATCTTTTAAATAATGCAGCAACTCGGCATTATTGGTTTACTAATGCTCGAAACCTCTGTGTTACTCGGTACTTGTATCTGCTCGACACTTGTTTCTTGACTCGACACTTATATATGCTCGGCACTTGTTTCTTGACTCGGCACTTGTATCTGCTTGGCACTTGAAGATCACTCGGCACTTACTGAGGTTGAACTTGCTCAGCTTCAACTAGGAATCTGTTCAGCATTGACTAGCTTGCTCGGCTCCCTCTCTAATAGACTTAGTTAGGCTTCACAAATGACTTAGCTAAAATCTTACATTTTTGATATGTTCCAGTGTGCCCATTCTCTATGTCTTAGAGTATGTCATCAATACACTTTTTCATCAATGGCTTAGCTGATCCTTGTACTTCATTACAACATCATAACTTCAACTTTTCTCTAGGTGTTCTAGTTACATCTTATTGATTGTCTCCTCCTTGTCAATCAACCAATTGATAGTATTTGGATCGCTAAAGCAATTGTCATTCCTGCAAGTAGCAAGTTTGACATCAATGACAAAACAATGATTGAGAACATTCTTTACTATTTTCATTACTTTTTATGTATGATCTTTTCAATCATTTCCAACAATCTCCCTCTTTGGCATTGATGGCAAACCAAACTGATCAATTGATCAACTCTGTTACCACCAAAATTATATACATTTTTTGCTTCTTTCTATGTCTTCCTCTTGACTGTTGCATCCTTACTACTGATCTCATATATCTCCCTCTCTCATATATATCTCCCTCTTGCTTTGTATTGATCAGTTTTCTACATATTTCTCCCTCTTTGACATAAATGCCAAAGATGTAGCATCTTTAACATGCACAATATAAGCTTTGGCTCTTGATGTCTTCTCCCTCTGTCACCATGCTTGTGATTGATTTGGATTTTCTGCTCCTGTTGTCATCCTTTGCATCATTCTTCAGATATTTCAATGATTTATTCCTATTGATGCAGGGCAATTTCCTTGTTGCTTTACACTGCTTGAGTTAGGGGCATTACCCCCAACTTGACCCTAAGATATTCATAAGCATCCTTGGGCAATGGTTTGGTGAAGATATCTAAAGTTTGTTCCTTTGTGTGAATGTACTCCAACTTCACTTGTTTTTCTTCTCCCAATTCTCTGACATAGTGATACTTGATTGCAATATGCTTGGTTTTTGCATGCATTACTGGATTTTTGGATATGTTTATAGCACTTGTATTATCACGATACAATATCACAGGTTTGGTTTCCTCTTCTTTCATCATTTTTAATAGATGTTTGTGCAATTGACTGCTGCTGCCACATATTTTGATTCTACAGTGGACTGGGATGTGCATGTTTATTTCTTGCTAGTCCAGGTAACTAGCTTTTTACCTAAAAATAATGCACCTCCACTTGGGCTTTTTCTGTCATCAATGTTGCCTCCCCAATCTGCATCTGTATATGCATTGAGCTCAAACTTCTCATTCTTTTTGTAATATAGACCAAAGTTGCCAATTCCTTTGAGATACCTCATTATTCTTTTTACTGCTATGAGATGATTTTCTTTAGGATTAGTAGAGAATCTAGCCACTATTCCAACTGCTAATGCTATGTCTGGTCTTCTATGTACAACATATTGTAGTTTTCCAATCATGGATCTGTACATTGTTTGATTAACTTCAGTTGATACATCATTTTTGGATAACTTATTTCCTATTGCCATTGGTGTGCTGACTGGTTTGGATTCTTCCAATCCAAACGTTTTAAGTATCTCTTTGATATACTTTGATTGTGTCACAAATATACCATGTTTTAGTTGATGTACTTGCAATCCAACAAAAAATTTGATTTCTCCAAACATAGACATCTCAAACTCATGTTTCATTTTATCAGCAAAGCCTTTGCAAAGCACTTCCGTTCCTCCAAAAACTATGTCATCCACAAAGATTTTAGATACAATAATATCCTTACCTTCTTCTGATTTGATGTACATGTTGCTATTATCATCAGTTCTTTCAAATCCTATTTGCACTAGATACTTGTGAAGTCTCTCATACCATGCTCTGGGTGCTTGTTTCAGACCATAGAGTGCTTTATGTAATTTGCAAACCATATCCCTACTGTTCTCATCAAAAAATTCCTCTGGTTGTTCAATATAGACTTCCTCTTCCAATATACCATTTTAAAAAGTAGACTTTACATCCATCTAATAGACTTTAAGACCTTTATATGCAGCATATGCAAGCAAAGTTCTTACTCCTTCCATTCTAGCAACAGCGGCAAATGTTTCCCCATAGTCTAATCCTTCTTCTTGAGCATAACCCTTGCATACTAGTCCAGCTTTGTTTCTAGTAATCTCGCCATTCTCATCTAACTTGTTTCTAAATACCTACTTGGTGCCAATCACATTCTTGTCAACTAGTCTAGGAACCAAACTCTAGGTTTTGTTCTGATCAATCTCTTCTTCCATAGCTTTATACCAGTCATCATCTTGTAATGCACCATATACTGTCTTAGGTTCAAGTTTGTTGATCAGACATGATTCATGTCTTAGTCTATTCCTTGTCATTGGTCTCGCATCTTTGTCACCAATTATCTATTCAGCAGGGTGATGTCTTTTTACATATTTGGATAATCTTGGTTCTGTCCTTGTTTCCATGTTTGATCTTTCAGATTCAGGGTCACTATGCACTGAGTTGTCAGGTTGTTCTTCATCTCTTTCATGTGTATTATTTTTAAGATCAGATTGTGCATTTCTTTCATTTTGCAACTCGCCTTCTGAATGTAACTCAGCATACACTAGTTGTGACTCGGCTAAAACTAAAATTTGCTGTTGAATCCCAATTTGATTGACAGCGTCCTCGTCAACAGGCATTCCTTCATAAGAATACACAAAGGTTTTGTATTCATCCATTCTCTTGGGTTCTTTAGCTTGGACTTCTGTATGCTCATCAAAGTTTACATTTGCACTTTCCACAATTTTGTTAGTGTTAGTATTTAAACATTTACATGTCTTACTTCTACTGGAGTAACCAAGGAATATGCCTTCATCACTTTTTGCATCAAATTTTCCATTTCTAGCATCTTTAAGGATAAAGCATTTGCAACCAAATACTTTGAAATGTTTTACATTGGGTGAGTGACCATACCATAATTCAAAAGGTGTTGTATTTGTACCTTTCTTGACTTGTACACGATTCAGTGTATGAACAGCTACACTTACAGCTTCTCTCCAGTATTTTAGAGCAACAGTCTTTTCCATCATTAGTATTCTAGCACAATCAATCACAGATCTATTTCTTCTCTGAGAAATTCCATTTTGTGGGAGAGTTCTAGGAGCTGACGTTTGTCTTTTGATTCCTTTTTCATTACAAAATTTCTCAAATTTATTTGATGTGAATTCACCACCTCTGTCTGATCTCAAGCATTTCAAACTCTTTCCTATTTCCTTTTCAACTCTAGCCACATACCACTTAAACATTTGAAAAGCATCAGATTTTTGCTTTAAGAACATAACAGTCATCATCCTGGAATAGTCATCAATAAACAACATTATATATTTATCTCCTTTGTAGCTTTGTACTTCCATTGGACCACAAAAGTCAGTATGGACTAACTCAAGTACTTCTTTAGATGTATATTTTTTACTTTTGAAACTTGACTTTATCATCTTTCCTAGTTGACATTGTTTGCACATGATATTATCAGGTTTCTTCAATTTAGGTAAACCTCTGACTTTCTTCATTTTACTGATATTGACCAGATTGTCAAAGTTGACATGACATAGCCTTCTATGCCATAACCATTCATCATCAAATTTTGCAACAAAACAAGAAACATCATCCATATCAAGGTAAAACAGATTACTTCTTGTTTGATCTCCTTTTCCTATCAATTTACCATCAATACCATAGATTTTTGCAGTTTTGTTTCCAAATTCTACTTTGCATCCTACATTGCCTAACTGTGAGACACTCAGCAAATTGTAGTTTAATCCTTCAACATAGTATGCATTATCACATGAAATTTGTTCTGTAAGCTTAATGGAGCCTTTTCCTTTTATTTGACATGGAGCATCATTACCAAATCTAACACTATTTCCATCATACTAAGTAAGGTTAACAAACTTACTTTTGTCTCCTGTCATGTGATGTGAGCATCCACTATTTATGATCCATCTGTCATTTTTGTATATACTTGTTACCAATGCTATAGGTTCTTCTTCATCAGATTGGACCTTCATGGCTACATAAACAACTTCATCATCATGATCATCGAAATTCTCTTCAACAATATAACACTTCGTGCCTTTGTCTTTGTAATCTCTCTTATCATCTTCTCTTCTATATTTGTTGCCTTCCTTATAACCCTTTTTCTATGTACACCTTGTAGCAATATGTCCTACTTCATTGCAATTGAAACAAATGATAGGCATCTTACCTTTGAATTTTCCTTTGCCTCTATGAAATCTTCTAGCTAGCAATGCTTCCAATTGTTCCACATCTTCCTCATCAGTGCTACTATCACTGGATATATATTTCATTTTTCTTCCTTTCTTTGGTTTCACCTATTCAGCATCTTTCAGTGATAGCTTGGCCTTGAAAGCAGATTCAACATTCTCAAGTTTGTAATTGTCAAAGTTAAATAACTCAAATGCAGTGAGTCTACCCACTATTCCTTCAAAACTTAGATTGTTTCCTAGTACACATCTTAGTTCTTGTATTGTTGATACTCTAATAGCATAGATAGGGAGCAAGGTTCTTAAGAGCTTACTATTAATAGTATCTTCATCCAATTGACCGCTCAAACATTTTATTGCACATACCACTTCCTTTATTCTGGCACCATACTGAGCAGCATTCTCACTTTCCTCCATTTTCATATCATCAAACTTTCCTCTGAGGCTTTCTCTTTTTTCTCTTTGGACATTCTGATCTCCTCCATAGATTTTTGATAGGGCTTTCCACATTTTGAATGCAGTGTCACATCCTTTGATATCATCGAATTCAGCATAGTTGAGTGCTGAAGCAATCTCCAGCATTGTCTGATTGTGTTCCTGTTTATTTTTCAAATCTTCAATAGTAAGAGTACCAGTTGGATCAACATGTTTAGTAACAATTTAATTTTGGGCATAATCTCCTATGGATCCAAGATGGAGCTTCATCAAACTCTACCATGCAACAAAGTTGTCGTTATTGAGCTTGGGAACTTCTCTCTTAAGCATTTTGATCTTTTCTGCTTCTAGTCCCTTTAAACTAAATCAGCAGTTTGGCTCTAATACCAATTGTTAGAATTCTTTAGAATAACTGAGAGGGGGGGGGGGGGTGAATCAGTTATTCAAGTTCTAAATGCCCTAATAATACTTTTTCTCAAATCATAAACTTTTCATCCATTCAAACTTAAATCAATCATCTTAGCAAATTACAGTAAATCAATCTGCAGGGATAAAACATGCAAGATCAACACATGACACAATGATTTACGTGGAAACCCAATTTGGGAAAAACCACAAGTAACATGCTACTTAATTCTCACTCTTCTAAAGTGATGCCCTGTTAAAAGCCTACCCTGTTAAAGGCTTACAACACACTGTTAAATGTGACCTTGTTAGAGGATTTCACCATACTATTAGGAATGGGCCTAGTCAAAAGACTTTAGAATATTCACTTGGAATGTCAACCTGTTAAAGGATTTATAACATGGCTATTAAACCAGCCTAAGTCCATAGGATTTAAACTATCTGTTACAATTGCTAGAGAGTAACAATAATGGCTTTCTGATCTGATACAACTTACAACATATTTTGCAAATTTCATATCACACTTTAGTTCAGTCCTTTTGCTTGGCTTTTAATCACTTTAGCTTTGACAGCTTGTCATCTCAAGCTTCATCTCCTTGAGTCTTCTTACTCATCATACCAATGCAACCATATATGTGGTCATTTGTTGAAGCAGAGTAACTGTGTTCTCTTACTCCTTAGCACCTCCTTCAACAATGTATGCTTTCATGCTTGACCTCCTCTCACACTTTACTTCGTGACCTTATGACTCCTTAAATAGAAATCTAGAGTCCCTTTTCGGCTCAATTCTTCCTCTCCAATTTTTAGGGTTTCGGGTGGATTAGGTAGGGTACAATGTATCTACCCCATATCTTGCTCTTATCTAGAAACTTCGTTTAAAGTCTAGTTGTATTCTCCAAAAATGTTTTACATGATGTTCTGTGCCACTAGCTCATCACTCTTATCTTCTATTTAATTCATAGAATTCTAGATAACAACCTTATCAGCTCAGATCTGGCAAATTTTTGATCTTTGAAATAATGCAGCAACTTGGCATTATTGGTTTACTGATGCTCGGCACCTCTATGTTACTCGGTACTTGTATCTGCTCAGCACTTGTTTCTTGACTCGGCACTTGTATCTGCTCGGCACTTGTTTCTTGACTCAGCACTTGTATCTGCTCGGCACTTGAAGATCACTCGGTGCTTACTGAGGTTGAACTTGCTCGACTTCAACTAGGAATCTGTTCAGCACTGACTAGCTTGCTTGGCTCCCTCTCTAATAGACTTAGTTATGCTTCACAAATGACTTAGCTAAAATCTTACATTTTTGATATGTTTCAATGTGCCCATTCTCTGTGTCTTAGAGTATGTCATCGATACACTTTTTCATCAATGGCTTAGCTGATCCTTGTACTTCATTAAAACATCATAACTTCAACCTTTCTCTAGGTGTTCTAGTTACATCTTATTGATTGCCTCCTCCTTGTCAATCAACCAATTGATAGTATTTGGATCACTAAAGCAATTGTCATTCCTACAAGTAGCAAGTTTGACATCAATGACAAAACAATGATTGAGAACATTCTTTACTATTTCCATTACTTTTTATGTATGATCTTTTCAATCATTTCCAATAGGCATCATGGATATAAAATTTCATCAATGAAGAAGATGATGCATGCTTCAATGTAGATATCCTCCCTTGAAGAGGAAATGTTCAAAAAGGATCCTTGAATGCTAGATAGAAATATACTTGCTTAAATGCTTGAAAAACTTGAATACTTGAACACCTTGAATGCAAAAGATAAAAATCTAGATTTGAGAGAAAGAGCTTGAGAATATGATCTTGTGTTATTAAAATGAAGCCTCCAAGTCTCCTTATATATGAGCTTTTAGGTGGAAAAACAATACAAGCCGATTGGATAATTATAAAAAGCTAGTTAAACCCCTTAGGCCTTTTGAGCCCTGAGTCTTGAGCCCCAAAACCTCCAGGGAAGTCCTAAATAGGTTGACCTAAGTTGACCTAGTCTTGGAGATTAGGTTTGAGAAGCCACAAAGAGAAGGGGAATATACTAGAAGGAATAAGGTGGAAAGAGAAAGAAGAAGAGGGAAAAGAAGATCAAGCATAGGAATATCCATGGTTTGAAGAGGGTATTATTAAGAGGGAGTTAAAAGGTCTTAAAAGGAAAGTGTATCCATTTTAAGATTGTACATTTAAAATTGTAAGGTAATGATCTTAATAATAGTTTAACATGTTGTCATGATGTATATCATTTGGTTGGTGCCTATGGAGATCATGATAGTACATGTCTCATAGATAATTCTTGAAGTTATCATACTGAGATATGGCATGGTGTATACTATGAGACATAGTATTGGAGACATCATGTGCAAATATTTTTCTTGGTAGGCATCATGAGACTTGATGCCAATGCACATACTAAAGAAAATATAAGTATGATGGATATCATATGGTTGAATATATTCTTAATTGAATCATACTTGGTGATACCATAAGGTAGAATCTAAATTATGTTGTTTTATATAATTCAAAATATCATATTGAGATGATATTTCTCTCTCATTACTCGAGCATATAGAGTGTCCATCTTACAAACAAATTCTCCCTAGTGAAGAGAGAGTGTTAATGTTGTAGCTTTAGTCAGATTTATTTGATCAAGAGATTAAATTGTTCTTAGTAGTTGTGTTTACCAATTAAACACTATTACCAATAATTAATAATTATTAGATGATTTTATATATATATATATACATGCACACACACACACACACACACATATATGCACACACACATATCTATACATATAGAGAGAGGTATAGATATAGATAAATATACATATGCATATATATAATGTAATTTTATTTACATCTAATAATTATTAGTTAATGTTATTGACCAACATAGAGACATGTCAATACATGGGACATGTCTCTTCTACCCTTATATATATACATTTAGATATACACTTGGAATACACATAAGTTAAAGCAATGTTAATACATTTGTAGCCATCATTCCTCAATAGATTTAATAGTATAATATAAATTGTTAAACCATCAATTCTTATTTGGCACTCTTCTCTCTCATGGAAACCTAGCACAACATAAATTTCCTAGCATATATCATCCATGATTATCTTGATATCTCCTTCATAACTTAACACACTTTGTTATGTGATCAAATCATGGAGTTTCATCTTATCATTAATGTATGCTCTTTCTCTTTTCAAGTGACCACTTGATGGGGGGCACAATCCAAGACAAAAATGAACACAACAGGAAAGGGGGAATATTATTATCAGAAATGATATGCTATTACATTCAGTACAACAAAAATAGACTCTACGATATGCCCTATGGGCTTGCAATGTTATCAAATTTTGGAGAAAACCCTTCTCACAATACCTTCTCCCAAACTCCACCAAAAATTGCCTTTGCAATGCCAGAAGTGACCTTAAGTAACCTGAATTAGGTTTAGAGTTAGGAATACATTTTAGAATATACCATTTGGCATCTACCATGTTAGTGTAAATAATTAATTATTATTACACTTTACTTAAGTTTACTTAAGAATATGCATAGACATATGAGTTGTCTTGTTGACAACACAAGAGTTAGCAACTTATTTGAGCACATGATGCCTACAACATCTCTTTATGAGATACACCTATGTAAACTTATCCTCTCATCATTGCACAAACTACTGTGCTCAATGGAGGATAATCCACTCTTGGTAGGCATGTGCTTAGTTGTGATGCTTATCTCTTTGTTGAATCCTAGTCATTCTAGTTGCCTTTATATACAAGGCATTTGTAGTGTGTATTCATCTAATATTCATTCTCATTTGATCTTATCTTATCTCTCTTGTGCTATCTCTTGAGCTTCTAGATCTTGGCATTTCATTCTTGCCTTAGGAAAATTCTTACATGGTATGAGAGCTATACCAAATTCTTACACACTGCCAAAATAGAAGGTTTTAGAAAACACGTTAGAAGTCAATGTCAAATTATAAGAATCTAGAAATGGTAGTCCAACTTTTGGAAGGCATAACTTTTGATCTAGGACTCCGATTGACGAACTGTTTACATTTCCAAAAAGCTCTCCAAGTACTTTATAGCCCATAGAAGAGCGTTTCTTGTCCCCCATATTTTGGGCCCGTACGAGGCCATTTAGTGCCTCAAATATGACTTTGAAATGCTCTTAGGAGGTCTCTAAGCAACTTGAAACTGCAATAACTTTCAAACTGTAAAGCCTTTTGACCTGATTCTTTTTTCTAGAGTGCTTTAAATTACAATTATAATCATCCCTCCAACTTACACCCTATAACTCATCATAATTGTGGGTCAATTATAAAATAACCTATTTTCTACATTGTACATATCCCAAGGTGCTCAAAACTCTAACCCAAAAAACTAATAATGGAACTATGAGAGTTGGAATCTCTATTTGACCCAAATGGGTATCCGGAAATGAAAACACTTTAAATAGAAACTAACACTAAGCATATTTTTTGGTGATACAAGATTGCCCTTACACTACTGGATGCTCCTGCATCAAACACCCAAGGTAGATTGAAAAGTGACCCTGTCACTTTATAGCTGGTAGAGGAAAACCCAAATGGGCAACCTCCATTGTAGATATCCCAGTTGAGTCTTCTATTGGTCATCCTTTCCACTTCACCAAGTATTCTTCATACTACCTCTTTTTGGTACTCTAGCCCACATGACTATCAAGAATTTCTTCAATCTCTTCCTCCACAAAAGTATGAATTAGACATGGTAATAGCATCAACTCCTCGTCTACACCATCATCATAATATTCTATTAAGTCTGCAATATTGAAAATAGGAGAAATGTGAATCCCATCTAGTAAATCCACCTCATATGGTCATGTTTCTTCAAAATTTTGCAAGGGCCAAATTTCTTCATCTTTAGCTTGTTGTAGGTACCCACTGAAAATTGTTCCTTCCTCAAATATACCATAACCTGATCACTAACTTGGAACTCTTTATGTCTCCTTTTTTAATCTACCCTATCCTTATACCGTAAGTTCATCTTGGTAATATGTGCTCACACCTCTTCATGTAGGTTCTTAACATGTTCAGCAAAGTCTTTTTCCTCAGTACTTGTCCTCTCTCCTTGCTCCATTTTCCTCAGCTCTAGTGTAGTTCTTGGACTACTCCCATACACAATTTGGAATGGTGATTTACCAGTGCTCCTATTTATATAATTATTGTATGAAAAATCTTCTTGTGGTAGAATCAAATCCCATCCCTTGGGCTTATCTCCTACTACACACCTCAACAAATTGCCCAAACTTCTATTCACTACTTTTGTTTGTCCATCAGTCTACAGATGATGTGAAGAACTAAACTTCAATTCTATCTTCAACTTCTTCCACAAAGTGCTCCAGAAATACCCAACAAATTTAGTATCTCTGTCAGAAATAATACTTTTTGGGAGACCATGTAGCCTCACCACCTCTTTGAAAAAAAACTGCAATATGCACTACATCATGAGTCTTGTGGCATGGAATGAAATGTGCCATCTTGGAGAACCTATCAACCACCACAAATACTGAGTCATTTCCCCTTTGTGTCCTTGGCAATCCAAGAACAAAATCCATACTTATGTCCTCTCAAGGCTTCAATGGAATAGGCAATGGTTGATAGAGTCCAGTATTTTGACTAAATCATTTGGTTGTTTGACATACTTGACAACTCTACACAAACTTCTTCACGTCCTATGATAGTTGAGGCCAAAATTAATATTCTCTAATAATGGAAATGGTCTTATCTTGACCAAAGTGTCCTACCATCCCTCCACTATGCTTCTTCTGGATTAAGTCCTCCCTCATGGAACTCCTTGGAATACATAATTGACTTCCCTTGAACAACATATCATCATGAATCTTGTAATCTAGACACATGGTCCTATCTAGAGTAATAGGTTCTTTACAAGCCTTACAAGCCTCTACAAAGTCAAGATCCTCAGGGTACATATTCTTGAGTTCATCAAACCCAACCACTTCAACCTGCATTACTGTCAGCAACAACTATCTCCTACTTAATGCATCTGCAACCCTATTAGACCTTCCACTTCTATGTTTCAATACAAATGTATAGATTTGCACGAACTCTCCATCCTTCTTTGGTGCCAGCACTACAGGTACTGCACATGAACTCAGGCTCTCTCAAATCAAATATTTCCTCAACATCTCCTGAACTTGTCTGTTTAGCTCCTCTATCTCAATGGGAGTCATCCTATGAGCAGCCTTGTTAGGCAAACTAGCTCCAAGGACTAATTCTATTTGATGACTAATTTTCCTTATTGGTGGCAACCCTTCTAGGACATTATCAGAGATGACATCTCCATACTCACTTAATAGACCTGAAACTTTAAGTGGAATTTCGCTACTACCTTCCTTATCTTTTCTATGAATTAAAGCATAACACATATGATGATGTTTCATGCCATCCAAAAAATTTCTTCCATAAACAAGACATACCCTAGCACTATTGCATATCTTTTCACCCTTCTTTATCAGGGGCTTCAATTTGTGGCAAACTCCATCCTTTGTCAGAGAGTATGTATTTGCATAAACATCATGTATAACATGCCTATCAAACTGCCACAGCCTTCCCAACAATAGATGGTAGGCATCCATTGGAATGATGTCACAAAGAGCCTCGTCATGGTAACTCCCAATCTTGAACTTTACCAAACATTACTCACTAACCAAGACCTCATGATCATTCTACACCCAAGAAATCTAATAAGGTTGGGGGTGTTTCTCCCTCTTGAGCTTTAGCTTTGAGACCATCTCTGACACCAAGTTGTTAGTGCTTCCACCATCAACAATCACACGAAAACATTTACCCCCGCACTTGCACCTGGTACAAAACAAACTCCTCCTTTGTTCAGCTTTAGTCTCACCACTCAGTAAGACCCTTTGATTAACTAGAACCTCTCCTCTTTCTACATCTTTTGAATGTGATGATTATGCATCATCATCCACATGAGCAACCCTTGCTTGACCATTAACTCTCCTATATGTCCTTCCTTAGTGTTGAGGGCATTTGAAGGCACAATGACCTTCTTCATTGCAATGAAAATAGGTACCATAGAAGCCTCCTCTGCCTAAACCTTGTCCATTTCCTCTACCTCTTCCTCTCTAATCTCCAAATTTTTGATCATGAGAGTGGCTGAAACCCTCGTTCCTCTGATTTCAGCTAGTACCTAGATCTTCATTTTTCTTCTAGTTCTAATTTTGGCCTCCAAATGACTTGCCACCACTCCTTCCTCATTGACTGTGACCTCTTTTCCTTCCATCAAACTTTTTGTTTAGTTTCTCCTCAACTTGCAAGGCAAACTGGTATGCCTCTTCAATACTAGTCATTCTAATCATACTTAACTCCTCCTAAATGTTAGGTCTTAACCCACTAAGGTAATGGGCAACCTTCTCTTTGTTTTCTTTTGCATGCCCCACCCTACTAAGGATTGGTAAAATTCCTCTGTGTATTCCTGGATATATTTTCTCTCTTTCTTTAATCCTTGCATCTTTTTGAACAAATCAAGCTCGTAATCAACAGGAATGAAATGCTTCTTTAGTTTGTCCACCATGCGATCCCATCTTGTGATTTTCTTTTTTCTTCTTCTATTTCTTTCCAACTGAATCTCTTGCCACCAGATTTTGGGATGGCCTTTCATTTTGGCCTTCACAAACTTAACCCTATCAGGGTTCTCAATATCCTCATACTCAAAATATTCCTCCAACTCATTGATCTAGTCAATCAACTCATCCGAGTTTAGATTTTATGAAAACATGCCAATGTCAATTTTAGGTATTTTTCCAAGCTTGGCAATGTCCCTAAAAAGCCTCTCCTCCACCTAGTTTAGGACTTCTCTATCTCCTTCCCCTTCTTGACCAATATTTCCTTCTTCTTCATTTTCCTCCTCACTTTCGTCGCCTATAGCAACATTCAGCCTTCTACGAATCTCCTCATGCAATGCTTGGACTTGTCTCTGGAGGGCTCTAACCTTAGGAGTAAGAACGTTGGCCCTTCCACCACACTCGCTTCATGGAGAAATCCTCTTGTATCAAAATCCACAACCACATAGTCTTGGTGCAAGCTACCTCATAATTGGCACTCTATCTACACACTCAAGAAAACCAACTCTTATACCACTTGATAGGGGGCACAATCCAAGACAAAAATGAACACAACAGGAAAAGGGAAATATTATTATTAGAAATGATATGCTATTATATTTAGTACAACAAAAATAGACTACGCGACATGCCCTATGGGCTTACAATGTGATCAAATTCTAAAGAAAACCCTTCTCACAGTACCTTCTCCCAAACTCCACCAAAAACTGCCTTTACAATGCCATAAGTGACCTTAAGTAACCTGAATTAGGTTTAGGATTAGGAATAAATTTTAGAATATGTCATTTAGAATCCACCACCAAAACAAAAGATTCTAGAAAACACATTAGAAGTTGATGTAAAATTAGAAGAATCCAGAAATGGCAGTCAACCTTTTGGGAGACATAACTTTTGATCTGGGACTCCAATTGACAAATCATTTACATTTGTAGAAAGCTCTCCAATCACTCTATAGCCCTATGGAGGAGCTTTCTTGTCTCCTATTTTTTGGGCCCGTACAAGGCTGTTTAGTGCCTCAAATCTAACTTTGAGGTGCTCTTAGGTCTTCAAGCAACTTAAAACTACAATAACTCTCAAACCGTAAAGCCTTTTGACCTGATTCTTTTTCTGGAGTGCTTTAAATTACAAGTATAATCATCCCTCCAACTTAAACCTCTAACTAATCATAATTATGGATCAATTACAAAATAAACTATTTTTTGTATTGGCACATATCCCAAGGTGCTCAAAAACTCTAACACAGAAAACCAATACTAGAACTATGAGAGTTGGAATCTCTATTTGACCCAAATGGGTATTCAAAAATGAAAACACTTTAAATAGAAACTAACACTAGGCATATTTTTGGGTGATATAGGATTGCCCTTACACCACTGTATGCTCCTGCATCACCACTTGTGCTCTTCCAATAGCTTTCTAAGTATGATATTAGTGGTTGATACATTTTATCTTGCAAATTCTCTTAAAATATTTGACTTGCAATCTTAATAAGCACTAAGCATTTTTTTTGTTTTCTATGTCCTTTTATATGGATGTATAAGTTAATATCCTTTGTTAGGGGACTTTTGATCTTGAACTTAGCAATCTCCTATCTACTTGAATTTTTCCCATGATCTTCATCTTTCTCACTTTCTATTACTTTGGCATGACCATGAGGTGGAGTCATAATCTTCCTAAAGTAGTGGCTAAATGTATCATCCTAGAATGTAAGCACCCTTGTTAGGTTCTCAATTTTATCCAATTTGGCATTTTTTGGTTCCCACATTTATATTAGGTTCTCCTAAGTCTTTTGCATCCTCCAAAGCAATATTATTTTTTGAGAACTTGAGAATGGACCTAATTGCTATGTGTAATTCCATAATTATCCATTTCCATAATTTCAAGATTCAAATGCAATTATATTTGATTTTCCTTCTTATCTTATTGAATCTTCCCATGGCTCCTTAGACTTCTCGAATCCCAAAACCACTTTTAAACCTAAACCTCAATGGGGTGAATTTTAAGTGGGCCTTGGGACTGATGAGATGTTTATTTTTCTCACCTAGTGTAGTCATCCTTTACAAGCTTGGACTCTGAAATTGCTATAAAAAGAGACTTATTCCCCTCATTTTCACATCTCATTCAATAAATTCATCCTAATGAGAAGAAAGTCTTGCTATTCTGCTAATTAATATTTTCTTGTTCCTTATCATGTCAAAGACAAAGATTCATGTTGTGAAGCAGTTCTTCATGAAAGCATTTTTAAAATCTCTGAGTGTTTCTAGCTTCATGGTCAAAGGTTTATATCTAAAAGAAGGATATGTTTAAAGAGATCACAAGCATATATAGAGAAAATGCAATAGAGAACATCGAAGACTGAGGCTAAAAGATTGATATATAGATCATGGGAATAAGTCAGAAGCAAGACCACTCAAATTTAATACAGAGTGAGCACTCAAAAATGCAGAAATGGTGAAAGAACCAAGTCAAAGGTGGTATGACTCTTTTTGAAATGAAATTGATGGTTAATATTTAATCCACACGTGTATACGTTGTAGAGTTGAAAAGTAAATTAAACCAAGGTATTTTTTAGTGGCTAATATTCGTAAATTGGCTAATTTTAGATTTTTTGCCTAGTAATTTGGCTAATAATGTAATATTTGATACAACCTAAATCACCATATTTCTATAAAATTTAGCCCTAGAATATTTAAAATCACTCAATAATTTATTTTACTGAAAAATTTAAACTCAAATATTCACCGCAATATTCGACACATGATTAGATTTGAATCACCTAAATATTATATATTATTAGAGAAATTAAATTGAACTTGTAGACACCTAAAAACCTTTAGAAAATAAAATATTTTTATTTTCTGAAAAATTTCTGATGACATCATCATTTATTAATTATTTATTTATTTAATTAATTAATTAATTTTTATGCCATTAAATCCCTTTATCTTAATTAAAAATATTTAATTAAGGAATCCCTCCCAAAAATGTTTAAATCTTATTTAAACATTATTTCCTTATTTATTAATTATTTAATTAATAAATTGACCAAAAAACCCAAAATAAATTTAAAAATTTATTTTTTGCCCAAAACTTGGCCAATTTCTTTAAGACCACTAACCTCTTCCAAAATCTTCTAATCCTTCTTTAATTTTGATTAAAGGCTAATCCCATCATTTCCTACCCCTAATCCCAACTCAAAATATTTAATTAAGATTAAATATTAATCCTCATGTTTATTAAAAAAGTTTTAATAAATATCTCCTCAACCCAAACCCTTGAAATAAATAAAACTTTATTTATTTCCTAAAAATCTAATTTATCCTCATCCTAAGAAGTTCTAGACTCTTCTAGAAAGTCTTTATCCTCATCCTAGGAAATTCTAGACTATTCTAGAAAGTCTTTATCCTCATCCAAAGTCTAAACTCTTCTAGAAGATGTCTTTAAACCTAATCCTAATCCCCTCCTAACCTTGTCACATTCCCTAAACATGGGTTAAGACTTACTAACCCAAGCCAAAGTTAACAAATATCTCCTCCTTCACCCACCCTCATTAAATGCCATCCACTTGCCTATCCCTAAGCTAATCCTAATCCATCCTCTAATCATTTGCACAATCCTAAGCAAGCTTAAAACCCTCCTAATCAAGCCCAAGTCGAAATTCCTCTCATCTCCTTCAAAATATCTCAACCATAAAACTTTATGAAGCCCA
The DNA here is from genome assembly GCA_028749045.1 of Cupressus sempervirens. NCBI lineage: Eukaryota > Viridiplantae > Streptophyta > Pinopsida > Cupressales > Cupressaceae > Cupressus > Cupressus sempervirens. The sequence continues at coordinate 328,873,160 of CM053789.1, forward strand.
CTAGGCCATAAATGACTCTTCCAAGCCCTTTTATTGCTCTTACAAGCCATTATGAGGGTCTTTATGAAGATTTTATCCCTTGAGCCTCCTTTGTTGACTCATCCTTCCCCTTTCCTCCATCCTCTCACTATGTGACATGTGTCACTCCTTGATTGGCTATAAGGAAGCACAATCCATGTGCTCTCCTCTCATGCAATCTGAGCCCTCCATGAGCTTTTTCCCATCCTTGCATCTTAGCCCTCAATCCCTCAAGCCTCTTGCCTATAAATTGGATCCTTCCCCTTTGCAAAATAACACAATCCATGAAGTAAAGTCATAATGCCATTTTAAGAAGCCATTTTACATCAAAACCATACACTCACACCCAAATTCCAACTCCATTTGAAGCCCTTTTTGAAGCATAAAGCTTGAGCATACATCCTATCTATTTAGACAAAGCTACTCAACAAGAGAGCTTCTCATTGAGAGAGCCCATTAATGGCTCATATTCTCAATTGAGAGTTCATCTTAGTCTATCTTGAAGTTTATGAATTTTGTTTAGTTTGTAGAAGCTTTATTTAAATTTGGTTTCTATTAGCATACTAACATTGCTCATATACAGAACTGGCCAATAATTATCATAATTATTAGTTACTTTAAGGATATATCACCAATATTTAGTTTTCACTATTGATTTAAATTACATATAATGATCCTCATAATATTCCATGAGGTAAAAAAAATGTTCAATTTTGATTTGTAATATTTCATGATGATTAATGAACTTCCTATTATTATTGAGATTCATCAATATTTTATATAAAAAAATTATGATTCGAAAATAATTGTCAATATTAATCATATTTAAAATAAAAAATTGAGAGATTCACCAATAGAAATAATTTTATTTTTTAAAATAATGAAAGGTTTGCCAATATTTTATATCTTATTTTGGAGGTAACTTTCTTAAAGTTTACCTTGAATTGAATGAAAGAATGTGTTCTATTGGCCAGTTGAAAAGTCCAAATGCTCACCTGTCAAATCGGGTCCCATTCAAATATTAAACAAATGTTAGATGCCTTCAACCATCAGATCTTACAAGATCCACGTCCATTGCTTTGTTTCTTTCCAAAGTCACACGAACATTAATTTATGCAACAAAGTGACAATTCAACATGTGTCCTAAGGGACCCCTTCAATTCCACAAGGTACAATCCAGTCATGAAGTGCCACAAAGAAAGGTAATCTAATGTCAGATTCACCAATCAATAAACTGCCACATGTCTACCACAAGGTATATAGTTGGAAAGTGGACCCGTGCCACAAAAGAAAGATACTTGACATTATTTTATTACTACCACCATTGGATTAAAAGAAAGATCTATGGCGCTCACCATCTCGCTATGTAAAGTTGCAAGGAAAATAATCTACATAACATAACAATGAAATGACACGTGTACTCGGTGAAACCACGAAAGATATTATAAAGGAAAAGACAACAGAAGCTTGTAATAATTTAATCTTGAACGTTGGTTTGAGATCAACGATGGGAATTCAAAGTTTTAGTGACTATTAGAACATGAAATATTCCGGTTGGTGCGAAATAGCAGAATATGAAGAACTGAAGGTTTCTATAGGATTTTTTTATTTGCATGAAGCTAAAAGGTCATGGAGTGTTTTCAAGAATACCATGGATTCAAAATCGTCAATAGAAGAGATACCATGTGCTCATATCATGATGCAGATTGGATAATTTCATATTTTATTCTCATTTTCTTTTCTATTATATGATTGTTGCTCTGCCAGAATTAAGAAATGATAGAGAGCTACAAATGTAATCTCATTTGATAATATAAAGGTCAGAAAAATTGATGGTGAATTGGTCTATAATTCCATTTACCCTATTTTCTTGTCATGCTTTGTTGCCCATGGATAGATTAAATTTGCATTAAGAGTTGAAGGAAAATTGTTTATGATTCTATGATAATCAAGTGGATTACATTTCATTTTGATATTTGTAATAGAAGTGATTCCATTTATTTTCTTCATATATGATTCTCCTTCCTCTCTTATTCATTTCATATTATGCTTGATAGTTTCATTGGGAATTGAAGGGTAGATGTGTATGAATTATTAGTAACTTGTTGAATTCCATTTCAATCAAGCCTAATAGTCAAAGCAATTCCATTTGCCCCTCATGTGTATTTCTTCTTCTCTTCCTCTTTTGCATTTAGATGGTTAACTCTACATTTAGAATAGAAGTAAGAGTCAAAAATTTCAAGATAATCTATTACAATTATTCCATTGGGTGTAATAGCTTATCCAAATCTATTTTTCCTAAATTGTCTGTGCCTACAAACAATTTGGTTATCCTTCACTACTCTTAGGTTAACAGCTTAATGTAAAAACTTATGATCTCATAAAAACATATTCATGGCATATCATTGTAAATCATAGAGATTTGTACCTAGTCAATTCAAAGGGCACTGATAGAATACATACACTGACCCATTTGTTGGTAAACATCCTTTTGTCTCTCCAAGCATTGGGTATCAAAGAGCCAAGGTTATTAAATCTACTAGGAGAACAAATTGTTAACCAACAATTTTTGACAACTCTGTTGGGGAGATTCAAATGAAAGCTCTGAAGAATTTTCCTTCATACTAATTTGCAAGATATTTGAGTTGCAAGAAGGAATTTTGGTAGTAAGGTGTTTGCCATAAGAATTTGATACCAGTTTTACAGCCTCAACCTATTGGAGAAAAGAAGCAAATTCAAAGTTGAAGATTGGTAAGATAAATTCAAAACACTATTTTTCTGAATATTTGATACGCTATGGATTCCAGATATACCAGAAGTGCCAAGGAGAAAGGAAATATTGACCCAATATACAAAGAGCTCAAGAAGGTTAACTTTCCTATCCTAGAAGACCTTTGCAGAAGAGGAAGTACACGTGCAAAGGAATCTGTTACCAAGCAACTCCAAGATACTCTCTTATCTACAATTGTTCCTCCAAATAGATCACAAAGAAGTCAACCTTCTGCTCCTCATATTTCTAAAGCTTCCATTCCTATTGCTTTTTATGCTTTGTTTTTGATTGGTGCAACACTCCCACTTTCTATCACCTTTCAAACAAATCAAAATATACTAGCAGTTATGGCACAACCATGGGGAAATGGTATTTATCCTCTTACCCTTGCAACTAATAATGATTTTCCAAGAGCATCAAGGAAGAACTTTCCAATATTTATTGGTGATGGTATCACCTCTGTAGAATAGTACTTAAGTGATTTCCATAAGACTTGTGTTGTAGTAAATCCTCAACATGAGGATGTGGTTGTCAGGATGTTTGTAGATACACTGGTGGACAATGATGTTGATTGGGTTCAAGATTTACCTACAGGATGCATCACTAAATGGGATACTATGAAAAAAAGGTTTGAGGAATGTTACAAAAGTACAGAGGATGCACAAGTATTGTTGTTACAATTGGCACAGATAAAGAAAGAACCATTAGTTTCTATGAGAGATTTTCATGCAAGATTCAAAAAACTCATCAAAAGAATACCCATTGCAAGTGCACCTACAAATGATAAGAAGAAGAATTTATACATTAGTTTTATGTCTCCTGATTTGGGATATCAAATTATAAGAGCAAATGTGGTAAACTTGTAAGCTGCCCAGACATTAGCTATGGAGATGGAAGATGATATGATAGCCTTTGATAAGTGGAAAAGAGAATTCCAATATGGAACCATGGGTAATATAGTTATTACTTCTAATAATATAGAAGCCATGCTTCAAAAATTGTCTAATGAGCTCATTTCATTGAAGAAACAAATCAATAGGCCTACTCATTCTTTTCATCAACCTCATCAAGAAGGTTATAGAGACCCAAATAGAGAACACATTGCAAATTCCATGTATTCAACAAAGATTAGCAATTGAAGGTGCTCCTAAGAGACAAAAATGTGTGCTTTTCACTTAAGGGTAGACCATGATGGAGATACATGTGCTGGTATGATCAGATATAGGCAGATGGTGGATAATAAAGAACAAACAATTAAATATCCTAAAAGTGAGGATGAACATGCTCCTTGTGGTGACTTTGAAAACTTTTTCTTGGAGTATGAATTAAATTCAAAGACAGGAGGTGACTGCTTTGCAACTCTAAAAGAGCCTCAGTCGACAGTAATGACCAGAGGTTAGAAGAATAGAAATCGGATCAACAATTAAGTCCCTTTCAAAAATAATGCACCATCAAACAAAACTGATAAAGATAAAGGCATGGTAACTTCAACTTCACGGAAGGAACACAAAGGTAAATCATCTAATTCTTTTGACATAATACAATACTATGAAGAGACAAGAATTCAGATATCTCCAGTAGATTATTTGAAAGTTAATCTTGATCAGTTGAAAAGGTTAGTTGAACATTGCAAAAAAGATAAAAAACTAGTTTGTCATTTGAGCTTTTTAGTGATTTTCATAGTTGCATTGTTACTAACTCTTGGTAGTTGATAGATTTCATTTCCTCTTGCATTATTAGACTAGTTTATTTTCTTGCATCCACCTCCATATCTTTTGAATGCTCTCAAGCATGGTTGCTTCCATAGCCATTGTTTGAAGTATTCTCCACTCATTTAGCATAGGATCATTCTCATATTTGCATTTCCTATCAAGAGATTCACCATAGTTGTGTTTTGGGAGAGCATACCAACATCCCTCCAATCAAAAACACACCAACAGGGCCTCTCATGGGTGTCTTTGTTGAGTTGTTTGAGGTTGCATGAGGACTTGGTCTTTTGGTTGCTTTGAATTGCAAAAATCAAGCAAGTGTTAGTTATGCTTTATTTCATTTGAATACTTGATATATCTATTGTAGCTACCATTTTCTTTTTTTCTCTTGCTTCCAATAGGTAGGTCTTCTTGCATACATTTTGGCATGCCCAGTGGGTCCCATGTCCTTGTTTTCCCTTCAAAAAATCATAACTCACTGTCAAAATCCATGCATTATTGTCTATGCTAAACGTAGTGTCATCTACAATCTGTTGTCTCCATAAATTAATGTTTGCACAGACTAGCGTCTATGCACATTGGCATCTGCACATATTGTCATCTCTACAGTTTGGCATCTCCGCTTGTTTAAAGTTTTTTTTTAATTCTATTATGTCGTCTTCATAGTTTCATCATCTTGGAGTTATAGTCTATCATCTTTGCAATTTCATTACTTTGTCGTTTGCATTGTGGGCGACCAAAAATTGGTCATTTTGATAGACTGTCATCTCCGTAGTTTAGTGTCTCTACTGTAGACTATCGTCTGCATTTTTTTAGTGACCCACTATTTTGGTGTTTGCAATTTTTCGACATCTCCTAGTTTTGACGTCTGTACTATTTAACCTATTCTGTCATCTGCATTATGGGTGGCCAAAAACTAGTCATCTTGATAGACTATCATCCCCGTAGTTTGGTGTCTCTGATCTCTACTTTGTTGTCTACGATCTACAAGTGTAAGTATTAGGTATATCATACTACTTTTTATTCTATCATCTCTTAGTTTTGTCGTCTCTGCTATCTTTCGTCTCTACTTGCATTTTGTCGTCTGCCATTTAAAACAAAAAGACAAAACAAAAAAGTAAATTTTTAAAAAATAATAATAAATTTTTTTTAAAAATTTAAAAATAATAATTAAAATCATTTTGCTTGTTGCAGGTTGGACATCGCAGGCACCACCACTGGCGGTGCCCGCGAGCACCACCACTGTCCACCACTACCTCCCATAGCCCTACACCTCCCACGGCCCTAGTCTTCCCTCATCATTGCTACTCACCCCCACTCAATTAGTGGTTCCCCCCACGGCTGTTGAACCCTCACCATTGTCACCTTACTATCTGCGCCGCCCGCAACCCTCAGCGCGCACTACTTCCTCTACCCATTACTCGCCTCCACTCAGCCACTGCTTCCCCTTGCCACCAATGAACTCTCATCACCACCGCCCTACAACCCTTTGCCCGCTGCCACTGCTCCTCCCCTCCCCATGTCTGCTCTACTATCCGTGTTGCTCCCTCTCTCTGCCTGTTGTGCTACTCTACCCTACCCTCTGCCTCCACTCGCAAACCACCACTAAACCACCACCCACATGACCTCCTCTAGTGTTGCCACATGGCACCCACTTAGGGTTCTAGCCATGTGGCACTTTATCTTGCCAGCTCACACGTGGATTCCACGTCAATAGATAGGGCATTTTCCTTTCTTTTTTTTAAACAAATAAAAAAAATTCCCCTATGAGATCCATTTATCCATCAAATTTAAGCCTACAGGTTGCCTAATGTCATCACTAAATAAGTCTTCCACATGCTCTTCTAGACCATAAGGAGTAGCATTCAATTTTTTGCTCATAACTTGAGCATCTGAACTCTGTTTTCAAAAAACAAAATATTGTTGGAAAGCTGATTCTGAGCCTGTCATGATGGTTTTGGTTTTATTAACTTTTTATGTTGTTAAGATACCTATTGTTTTTGTCAAAGGCTAGACTTTGTTGTTGGCATTTTCATTGTAGGGTTATTTCATGTTTGTCATACATTTTTGATGCCCTAACTTGTGGTTTTGTAGGGATATTTTCTCACTTGTGTATTGAAGGTTGGAGAGTTCTAGAAATAACTAACCATATTTCTTGCAGGTTTTTTCTTAAATTTGTTTTGGAATGAACTTGTATGCTTAAACACTTGTCTTTGAATGCATGTTGAAATTAAATTCAAAATTCAAACACACTTGTGAATGGTTAAAGCTAAAACAATCGAATTCGATCTTGAATGCGTAGTTAATTGAATAACACCTTTGATTTGGAATGAATGTTTCAACACAATCTTGAATGCCATAAGGAAATTGAACATTTTAGTGGAATGGATGATAGCACAATCTTGAATGTCTAAGGATCAACAAACATTGCAATGCACATTTCAATTTGGTGCTTAAAACAAACACTCATTCAATCCTGAATGCATAAAGGAATTGATTCTTTCCTTATCAAATTTTCTTATGTTGATGACACTCGATTTACTTATGTTTGTGAACTCTCAATTATTATATTGACGATGTTGTCAATTTGGAAAGAACATTGTATGTTAATAAACACGAGTGTCTTCAAGAGTAGATTACAAAACTTAAAGCTTCATTGGGAAAGAACAAGTATCTTTTAACCTCGATGCCACTTATGTATTCTCTCCTCTTGCACCTTTGGGTGATCTTGAGTGCACAAGAAATAAGTGTTCTTGTTTTACACTTTTTAGGAGGCTTTCTTGGGGATTTCATCACCCCTTGGGATGACCTCAACTCTAGCATTCTGGTGGAGTGTAAATATCAGGAGGTGAATCGAAAGACACCTCTCTTGGAAGTAAAATCTTGTCACTCTTAGCTAAGCCCCAAAGAACTTTATACCTTTGGAAATTGAAGGTGGAGATTTGGGTTACCATCTCCTCCTGACTATGTGGCATTATTTTCTTTCATCTACAAATTTGGGCCTCACGTACCTTGCATATATCAAGGACACCCTCTAGTTGATCCTTGTACCTCCTAGTTGAAACCTTATAGGATTGTTGGTGTGTTTAACATTCTTGAGTGTTTGAAACCCTCCCCAGTTGAAGGGGACACACCGTCTACACTTGTCTTGTATATATTTTATTGTATGCTTTGCATTTTATGTTTCAAAAAAACATTATAAAAGTTCAAAAATCTAAAATATCTCAAAAACAACAAAAACAAGTCTTGGTCTAAGTCCACTTAGTCAAGTTGTCCACATCATTTCTACATAACTTCTTCTATTCATCCATTTTGTCTCACTCTTCAAAATATCAATCATCCTAATCATTACCTCATTTTATTACTCATTCAATCAAATCCATAATCTTCATCCTAGTCAAGATTCATAATCCAAATCAAGATCCAATTTCCTTAGTAATCTCATAATTCATCCTTAAATCAATCCTTCAAATCATCATCCTTCTAATCCAATTCCTTGTCAAACTCATTCATTTCTAATCAATTCTTAATTCAATCCATTTACATCTTCATCCAAAATCAATCTTTCTAATTTCATCCATTCAAATCTTCTTCTAATTCAAATTTGCATAAAGTCTTCTACTTAGGACTTAGGAGCACCCTTGTAAACTTGGACTTTAATTCAAATCCAACATGCACTTGTTTGCAACATCATAAGGTTTTTATTTACATCAAAGTTATATCAAACCTTTATCCAATATCAATATCAAATCAATCCCAATCCAAATAAAATCAAACAACGAGTCCAAAATTGCTTCTAGTCCTAAGGTCATAGTTCATCCATCATCAAATCTTTCACCACTCCTCATCTAAGTTCCATGGATAAGAATTGGATTAACCAAATGGTTGGAGACTTTCAAAGGCAATATGGAGTCATACCTCCATCACAAACCCCATATCAAATCAATCCTCAAAACTTTATATCCAATTCTAATCCATCTCATGTTCATTATTCTTCTACCTTTGACAAGGTAAATCCACCTTATTATCCTTCAACCACATATGATTCCATTCATAGCCCATCAAATCCCTCAAATAGAAATGTCATTGCCAAAGAAATTGAGGAACTAAATAATTCCATCTTGAGCCTAGCAAATCAAAAGCAAAAATCTACCTTCCATGACATATGTCCTCTTCCCCCATGTTTCAAAGACCCTAATCCTTATGTCCCATCCAACCCAAATCCTCCATGTAATTCCACATACTTTGAACTTTATGTCAAAAAACATCATCCCAATCCCCTACCCATACCTTCACCTTCACACAATCCTAATCCTCCAAAATCAACATTCCCCACTATGTAATAGGTTTATCTCACTAAAAATAAAAATAAAGTGATCTAGTCACCCAAAGCCATACACCCAATTCCATCTCATGACCTTCCTCCAAAGCATGTCATTATAGATTCCTCATCTCCTCTAGATCCAAGAATTTCTCTATCCCATCATTCCCTTATCCCTCAAGATCCATTTATCCCTCTTAGTTCATCTCATGATCCCCTTCCTAATCAAGATCAAGACATTCCATATATCGTGCACATTACTGCTTTCATTCTGTCTCAAGAGTTAGCATCCATAGATGCTCGACTTCATGAAGATTCTCCTTCCACTCCATCCACTAATACTCCTCCATTTCAAGATAAAATCACTCTATCTCATGGTTCCATTCCCTCCACTCCATTATATGATTCTATTGCATCTCATGATCCACTCATTCCACCACATGATCCTCTTTTAAGTCAAGATCAAAGTACCCCTTTATTTTCCTTTCATGATCCCACTCCATCTCAAGATCCTATTATCCCTCATAATCCCCCTTGTGATCATGATCCTATCACACCTATCCAATCCACTCATGAACCCCATATACATGGACTCACATCTTGTATTGAAAATGATAAGTATCCCATTGAAGAAATAATGTCTCAAGATGTTGGTACACCTTCCACTCCTTCCAAACCTAAATTTTCCCATCATCCATATTCCAAGTCCATTTTGGGCCCTTATATCCATATTCCCATTCCTTCCTTATTTCCATCCATTTTGGGTACTTATGTTCCAAAGCCACACCCTTCATCCCTTCCATCTATTTTGGGTCCTTACATACATCCATCCACCATATCCAATTCTTCCATTTCATCCCCTCATATACCTATTAAAGATCAAAAAAGGCACGCATCCTTGAATTCCTTCCAATGTTCACCATCCATACGCTCTCCATGCCATTTATCCTCATACACCCCTACCATGGCCAATGGAAGCAAATTGGATGCCAAAGATAAAGTGAATCAAGCTAAAAATCCACAAAAATCCAAGGATCAACATGCCCCCTCTAAAAGACATGTCCAAGAAAATAAAGATATGATCCAAAGAAAATTCAGAAGGTCACAAAGGTTGAAAATAAAAAATGCAAAAATTATGTGGATCCCAAAGCTACTCAATGAAGCAATGAATCTTAAAGAAAAGTCCAACATGGCATCCAATTTCGCTAATCCAAAGGCTTCCCTCATTCATAAATCATCCAAACTTCCATCTTCCATCTCCATTTTGGGTCCTTATGCCCAAGATCCACCATCCTAAATCCATCATCTCCTTCATCCATTTTGGGTCCCTATATCCCAAAATTCAGACTTTTTCCTACATATCCTCTGAAATTTCCTCCTTTCCATCACCCTTCAAGGTGTGTGTCAATTTTGATCTTTCCACCTCCTTCATCCACTCATTCACAAGTCTTCCAATCTAGAATCCATCAACACTTCCACCCCCTTAATCAAAACCTTTTTGTAAGTCCTTGACCTCCATTTATCAACCCATTTCATCCTTTTTTTTACCATCCTGCCAACATCTATGAGAAAATAGTAAAAATTCCTTGAAAATAACAAAGAGAAAGACAAGAGAAATAAATATCAAGGGATACCATCCATATTAATAGATGCTTGAGTCCTCCCTCCATTTCCCCATCATGTATCCACCATCTTTTGAATTCATATATCTAGAAATTCACTTATCCTTCCACTTGCACTCTACACTAGGGGAAAGCTCCATCCATATTGCACTGCCTTACATATTTCTATACATTGTCCATCATCATTTTCCATCTTTGATCTTGACTATCCTATTTCTTTCATCCCTTCATTCTCACTTTTCATATCCATCCATTATCCTACATATTTCCATCCACTTTAATGTATTTTATCTTGAAATTCTATTCATATCTTGCATTCAATAGTTCATTTAATGTTCATTTCATCCATTTTCCATCCATACTCCTATATACTTCCATCCTTCTTTCATATGTCCTTGATCTTGGTTATCCCATCCATCCCATCCACTTCATATCCCACATTTTATCCATATCACTACCCCTTTTTCATACCCTCCCTCCCATATCCCTTCTTCATTCCACTTTCATACCCATGCTTGTGATCATGATTAGAGGCACGATACCAAAATGTTCATACATGCTTTGGAAGAGCACATGCCTTCTCTTCCTCCATACACTAGCCTTCATACCATCTTTCCATTTTCATGCATTCTTTCCCACCATATTTTCTTCCATTTTCCTATCCTTTGTATGGGGCATTTGAACTCCTTTGAAACATGGTCCTTGGCTCCCCATTGTCTGATACCATATCCTTTTGTCCTCCATATTATTCCTCCATTCAAATATCTCCACCCTTCCCATCCATTTACCATCCCTTGGTTATCCCTTGTCATTGGTTCTAATCTATTCCATCAATTTTTACTTCTTCCAATCCATTCAATCAAATTCATTTATCCTCTAATTCAATCAATTTTCCCTTCTTCTAAATCCTTTCACATCAAATCAATTTATATTCTACTCTAATCATTCTTCATCCTATCAACATCATTCTTCCAATCTCATCCAAGTTCATTCTTCCAATTGCATTTCAATTCAATCTATTCATCAAAATCTCCATAAAATTAAAAACATCAAAAAAATCTCAATCAATGTGCAATCAATACTAATCCAATCAATCTAATCTTGCAATCTTGTACATCAATCCTTAATCAATTCATCAATTTAACCCCATTAGTTGATAATCCATTGACCATGTTTGAACATCATCATGGGATGTTTCCTTCCCAATCCTTGGATGTGCATTATCATTAACTTTGTCATCCTCAATCAATCATCATCAATCAATCCATTAATTGGTCTTCAACTTGACTAGGGGCAAAATTTTGGTTTGGTTTTGGTTTATTGTGCATGATTGCTTGTTACTTGTATGTATTAGTATTTTTTACATTTATCATGGTCTTTACATCCTATTGTCCCAAGGAATCACGATCTTCTATGTCATGGTTTCATAAGGCATATGGTTCTATTAGACCCCTTTCTCTCACGTACTTGACACATTGTCATCTTGGTTCCTCATACCTTGGTGCATAGTGTTGAATACAATATCAAACTTAGGTTGTTCACACCATTGCAGCATAACTTTATCAATCTTATCATTTTTCACTCCCTCCCATACTCCCATCCATTTCAAGAGCACATTCGTGTTCTCCTAACCCGCATGTCCTCTTGAGGGTGCAGACCGTTCCACCCTTGTCATCCTTCCATGACTGGGGCATCATGTTGCTAGTCTTATCCTTCCATCCACAATATTTTATTTTTCTTTGATATAACGTTACTAATGTTATATCAAAGAGGGGCAAAATGTAGACACTTAAAATTGTCCTAAACACTAGATTAATTCATTTAATATTACCCTTGACATTATAATTAATTATTTATTAATTAATTATATTTTTCATATTCTACTACTTATTTAATTAAATTTATTTAATTAAATAAGTTCACTTTCCTAAGGTATTTAAATTTAATTTAAATACTTCCATCCCTAATGTGTTAAATTTAGTTAATACATGATCCTCCATAAATCCCCTTTTAAATAAATTACAATTTATTCAATTCCCTTCATCTCATTAAATTCTCTAAACCTATGATTAAATTAAATCTTATTTAATTTAGTCTTAAACCTAGTCTACACCCATCACTTTCATCCTAGATAAGTATACCCACTACTTAATCCCACTTAATTTTTCTAATCACCTTGCTAAATCCCTTTTAATCCTAAGTGTGTGCTCACACATGTGTGAGAAACTCACACTTCCCACACCCCTCACACTTCTCACACCTCTTACACATATGTCCCCCTTCACATGAGAATCAAGGTGTCTCACACATGTGTGAGAAACCTTGATCCTCCACACCTCTTACACCTGTCATTGACCCATCACATCAAAGGTTGCTTACACATGTGTGAGCATCTTTCCTCTTTTGAATGGTCAAAAACCCTAATCCACATGGAGTCCACTTGGCCTCCACCTCACGGACACCTCATTGATCCTTAGAGATCCTAGCCCTTCATCTTACATTGAATCTCAACTGGCCATTTCATCTCATTCCCTATAAAAGGAGAACCCTCTCCTTATCTCCATAAGCACTATCTAGTCCATTTTTATACTACAAGATTTGTAAGAAACCACATCCCACAACAATGAAATCATCAACAACTTGGTGATTTTAAGAGGTTTGCATTAGTGTTATTTTGAATGGTTTAAACTCTTTTGATTTCATGTCATCACTATTTACATGTTTACTTCCATATTTTGAGGTGTATGTAATGATGTAGGAAGTAGTATAGTTTCTTATGCTTCTTCTTTGTAGCATTTTACATACTACACAAGTTAGTATTAATGTGAATATTGATCATCTCAGTAAAGCTAGTACTAGGGGATCTTCTTTAACTATTGAAGATTTTGCACTTCCTAAATTGTTTAAAGAAAAAGAACCTCTTATTTTAGCCACATGACCAAATAAAAACCCAGATCCCTTCTACATTTCATTGTTCATCAAAGGAAATAGATTGAGTAATTGCATCATAGATTCAGGAGCCTCTGATAATGTTATGCCTTCTTCTGTAGCAAAATCTCTAGGGCTTCTACTCACTAAAACCTTTGGTATATGTTATTCAATGAATGCAAAAGAAGTGTCTTTTCTTGGACAAATAAAAGATGCTCAAGTTTCCCTTGTTGCATATCATTCCAAAAGGTTGAAACTTACTATTCTAGCAGCAAACATCCCTGCAAGCTACGGCATGCTCCTAAGTAGAAGTTTCCAAAAAGACATGGGTGGAGAAATAAAACTAGACTGGTCTTGTACCACTATCCATGTTGGAGATAAAAAGGTGAAGCTAGAACTAGAAGAGAAGGCAAAATTTACTATCCTGAAATCAGATGACCCTAGATCTCAAATCTTGTATCAAGAAATGCAGTTTGGTAATTTTATGCTTTTCTCTGACACCCCTAATATATCAAAAGAATTGAAGCAAACTAAAGGTGATTAGTTGTGGATTTTAGAATTTAATGGCAGTTGTGCTAATGTTGGTTCAGGTGCAAGGGTAGTGTTAATATCACTTAGTGGAGAGATGACTTGCTTGGCCTATAAGTTAGATTTCAAAAATACTAACAATACTGCAAAATATGAAGCTCTTCTCCTTGGAATAATGGAAGAAAAAAAAAGGAGTCGAGATTCTTAAAGCTCAAGGGGATGCAGAGTTGGTGGTAAGACAAATCAAAAATCAATATGCAGTTAAGAACTCAAGATTGAGAAGTTACTGTAATAAGGTGTGGGATGAAATTGAGGGTTTAGATGCTTTCTTGATTACATCAATGCTCAGAGAATTCAATTCAAGATCTGATTCTTTGGCAGTTTTTGCATCATTGCTCTTACCACATCCTGATTTTAAAGATCAAACCTATAAAGTGGAAGTTATATTCAAGCCTAATGTCCCTGATAATGAAGACTCGTGGCAAGTTTTTGAAGATAATAAACACATATTAAAACTCATTGAAGGGGAAGATCCTTTTGAATGCTTGTATTTTGAAAGAAGCACTAATGCAAGTGATGATGATTCAGTCACATGTGATAAAAAGAAAATAGAGCTTGATATGATTCAATTGAAAGGTAATAAGATTCCACCCCATCCAATCTCTTTAGAAAAAAATTTTGATAGGCATGATGTATACATAAAGAGGGAAAGAGATGAGAAAGGAAAAACCTATGGTGAATATCATGGAATCAATATAGGGATAGAAGTCATCCCAAAGATGATAAACATAGGCAAGTGTTGCACACCAGAGGAGAGGGTAGAGATCAGGAAATTACTGATTGAATTTCAAGATGTGTTTTCTTGGAGTTATGAAGACCCAAAGAATTTCATGGGTGGAAAGTTCAAACATGAAATCCCTCTTGAACTAGAGGCAACACCATTCAAGCAAAAACAAAGAAACTATAATCCTATAGTTGAAGGAGCAATCTTCAAGGAGATTGACAAGATGTTGTGAGCTAAGATTGTATATTCTATTCATCATTCTTCTTGGGTTGCCAATATTGTGCCAGTGAGGAAGAAGAATGGAGAGATAAGGATTTGTGTAGATTTCAGATATCTAAATCAACCATCAATCAAAGATAATTTTGCTCTTGCTAATATGGATCATCTTTTACAAACTATTGCAGGATCAGAAATTATGTCCATGTTAGATGGATTTTTAGGATATAATTAGATTTGGGTAGATGAAGTAGATCAGTTCAAAATTGCATTTACCACACCATGGGGTACTTTTGCCTACAATAGAATGCCTTTTGGTTTAATTAATGCAGGTGCAACTTTTCAGCGTGGCATGAACTTGGCCTTTCAAGATTTGAAGGATAGAATTGTTGTCATATACCTTGATGATTTGACAATCTTTTCCAAGAAGAGAAAAGATCATATCAGAGATCTAGAAAATGTTTTGCAAAGATGTAAAGATCATGGTATCTCATTGAATCCAAAGAAGTTAGTATTTTGTGTGACAAATGGCAAGTTGCTTGATCATATTATATCTCAAGGAGTAGTGAAGATTGATCCAGATAGAGTTAAAGCTATTCAGTAATTAAGTCTACCATTAAGTAAAACTGGAGTGAAGTCCTTCTTTGTCTAGGTAAATTGCTTGAGGAGATTTGTTCCTAACTTCTCTGAGATAGTTAAATGCATATTTGATATGATGAAAGGCAATAAAAATTTCAAATGGAGTGATGTTGGGAAAAAGGCTTTTGAAGATATTAAAGATGTCATTGACAAAGCCCCTATGCTTGTCCATCCTGACTACACTAAGGAATTCATCATTTACTATTATGCCTCAAAACATACTATGTCAGTTATATTGATGCAAGAAAATAAAGAGAGAATACAAGCTCTAATTGCTTTCATGAGTATAACATTGAAAAATCAAGAATTGAGATATTCACAGATGGGAAAACATGCATATGCAATGGTGAGAGCCCTTAAAAATTTTAGGTTTTATGTGTTGCATTCTCATTCAGTAATATATGTGTCAAATCCTGTAGTAAAAAGTATTCTGATACAACAAGAAGTTGGTTGTAGTAATAAAGGAGCGTGGATAGAAAAAGTCCAAGAATATGATATAAAAATTAAGCCAACTAAACTTGTAAGAGGTAATGCACTTTGTAAAGCCTTGGCAGAGGATCAACAATTCAAAGAAGAAGATACTGCAAAAGTTCTTATGGTAGGTCTTCAGGATCCTTGCTTCTCAAACATTGCTTATTTTTTAATATATGGTGAATACACTAATGGATTAACTACTAAAAAAAGAAGAGACCTAAAAATGAAGGCCTTCAAGTATGTGATTCATGATGATGTCTTGTACAAGAAAGAAATTGATGGAATATTTTTAAGATGTGTAGATAAGGAGCAGCAGGTGAAGTTGTTAAGATCTTTTCATGATGAAGTATGTGGAGGACATTTTTCTAGCACTATTATTGCATTCAAAATTCTAAGACAATGTTATTATTGGCTTGGTATGTTTAAAGATTTATATAAATGGGTTGCTAATTATGAGAAATGCAAGATGTTTACTAGTAAACCTTAGCTTTTTGCCCTATCTCTTATGCTAGTGGTAATTGAAGCTCCTTTTCATCAATGGGGTTTAGATTTTATAGGTCCAATTAATCCTTCTTCCAGTCAATGACATGCATATATGCTTACTACCATAGACTATTTCAGTAAATGGGTTGAAGCAAAGCAAATGAAGAAGACTTCATCGGAGGTAGTATTTGAAAATCTCAAAGAAAATATTCTGATCAAGTTTGGAGTTCCTATAAAATTAATAGTGGATAATGTATCTTATTTCTCTTCCTCAGAAATCATTGAGTTTTTCTATGATAATGGTATTCAAGTTGGACATTCCTCTAATTATTTCCCTCAAGGAAATGGGCAGGCTGAGTCTAGTAATAAGAATCTAATTAATATTTTGAAGAAATTGGTCTCAAACAATTAGAAAGTTTGGCACAAGAAGATTCATGATGCTCTATGGGCCGATAGAACTACACCTATTTCATCTTTTGAATTAGTCCATGGAGTGGAAGCTAATTTTCCATTGCCTCTAGAACTTGTTGCATGTAAATTAAAGACTGTCATTGAAGAAGATGTTTTCAAAGATGCATTAGAAAAGAGAATCATGTATCTCACCAAGCTCCAAGAAGAGAGGGAAGAGATGATTGAAAAAAATATTTAACACCAAGGAAGGGTAAAGAAGTTGTTCAATAAAAGAGAAAGGCCTAGAAAATTCATAGAAGGTGATTTGGTGTTGCTATGGGATAAGAGACATGACCCAAAAGGTATGCATTCAAAATTTTAGTCTTTATGGAAATGGCCATTTCAAATCATACAAGCAAATCAAAATAACTCTTTCAAGTTGGCATACCCCACAAGAGAAACCCTGCCATGTGCTTATAATGGGCAGGATCTGAAGTTATATCAAATGCAAAATTGAAAGCAGGTAACCCCTGCATAGTAGCTAGATAGGTAGGTTTTCCTTCCTTGTAGTTTGTTCTAGCTTAGTTGTTTATTTCCCTAGGTAGTTTTTTGTTGTTTTCCTAGTTTAGTCCTTTCTTTTTGTGTCCAAGTAGTCACCTTTTTGTGCGGAACCAAAGATTGTTGGAGTTCTTTCAAGCATTATCACACTTAAATCCCCAGATAGAGCCAGTTGTTGCCCAAGTTTTAGTTCATATTTTTGCTCTAGGGTTTTGAGTCAAGTCAAGTGTCAATGTCTTGAGTCTAAGTCTAGATTGCCTATAGGATGATCTTTCTTCTCATCATTCCTTTAAGTCAACCTAATTCGAGAATCATATGAGCTAAACATCAGTCAAAAACTAGGTGATTAGGGTTTGGAGGGTTTGTTATGCATTATCCCGATGAGAAGAAAATCTTGATATTCTGCTAATTCATATTTTCTTGTTCCTAATCATGTTGAAGACAAAGATTCATGTTGTGAAGCAGTTCTTCATGAAAGTATTTCTAAAATCTCTAAGAGTTATTAACATCATGGTCAAAGGTTTATATCTAAAGAAGGATACGTTTAAAGAGATCACAGGCATATATAAGTAAATGCAGTAGAGAACATCAACAACTAAGGCTAAAATATTGATATATATATCGTGAGAATAAGTCAAAAGCAAGATCAGTCAAATTCAATATAGAGTGAGCACTCAAAAATGTAGAAATGGCCAAAGTACCAAGTCAAAGGTGGTATGACTCTTTTTGAAATGAAATCGATGGTTAATATTTAATCCATGTGTATATGTTGCAGAGTTGAAAAATTAATTGAATGAAAGAATGTGTGTTATTGGCCAAATGAAAACTCCAAATGCTTACCTATCAAATCCAGTCCCATTCAAATATTAAATGAAAGTTGAATGTCTTCAGCCATCAGATCTTACAAGATCCACATTCGTCACTTTGTCGCTTTCTAAAGTTCCATGAACATTAATTTATGCAATAAAGCATCAATTCAACATGTGTCCTAAGGGACCCATTCTATTCCACAAGGTATAGTCTAGTAATGAAGTGCCACGAAGTGGGGTAATCTAATGTCAAATTCACCAGTCAATAAAGTACTACCACGTCTTCCATGAGGTGTATAGTTGGAAAGTGGACCCATGTCGTGAAACAAAGATACTTGACATCATTTTATTACTATTGTCGTTGGATTAAAAGGAAGATCTATGTCTATCGCCATCTTGCTTTGTAAAATTGCAAGGAAAATAATCTATGCTACATAACAATGGAAAGACACATACTCAATGGACCCACGAAAGATATTATAAAGGAAAAGACAAAGGAAGCTTGTAATAAGTTAATCTTGACCGTTGGTTTGAGATCAACGATGGGAATTCAAAGTTCCGGTGACCATTAGAACATGAAATATTATAGTTGGCAAAAAATAGCAGAATATGAAGAACTGAAGGTTCCTGTAGGATTTGTGAATTTGCATGAAGATGAAAGGTCATGGAGTGTTTTCAAGAATACCATGGATTCAAAATTGTCAGTAGAAGATACCACGTGCTCATATCATGATGCATATTGGATAATTTCATATTGTATTCTCAATTTATTTTCTATTATATGATTGTTGCTCTACCAAAATTAAGAAATGATAGAGAACTATAAATGTAATCTCATTTGATAACACAAAGATCGACAAACTTGACGGTGAATTGGTCTATAATTCCATTTACCCTATTTGCTTGTCATGCTTTTTTGCCCATGGATAGATTAGTTCTGCATTAAGAGTTGTAGGACAATTATATGTGATCCTGTGATAATCAGGTGGATTCCTTTCATTTTGATATTTGTAGTAGAAGTGATTCCATTTACTTTCTTCATATATGATTCTTCTTCCTCTCTTATTCATTTCATATTATGCTAGATAGTTTCATTGGGAATTGAAAGATAGATGTGTGTGAATCTATTAATAACTTGCTGAATTCCATTTTAGTCAAGCCTAGTAGTCAAAGCAATTCCATTTTCCCCTCGTGTATTTCTTCTTCTCTTCCTCTTTTGCATTTAGATGGTTAACTCTACATTTAGAATAGAAGTAAGAGTCAAAAATCTCAAGATATTCTATTACAGTCATTCCATTGGGTGTGATAGGTTGTCCAAATCTATTTTGCTTGAATTGTTTGTGCCTACAAACAATTTGGTTATCCTTTACTGCTCTCAAGTTAAGAGATTATAATGTCAAAACTTCTAATCTCGTAAAAGCATATTCATTGCAAATCATAGGGAGTTGTACCTAGTCAATTCAGAGAGCAGTGATAGAATACATACATTGACCCATTTATTGTTAAACATCCTTTGTCTCTCCAAGCATTAGGTATCAAAGAGTCAAGATTATAAAATCTAATAGGAGAACAAATTGTTAATCAACATAGGTATAGGTAAAATTGAGTCCATGTATACCTAGAGTTCTATAATTTTCATAGTCATAAAATATAGGTTTTGAGGTCTCAAATTATAAATGATTTCAAGTTTCAAGAATTTTTTGATAAGTTACTCCATATCTAAAGTTTTGTCCTCTACTAGCCCTCAAGTTGGATATATCATCCTTATTTCCCTTTAGCACTTACTTTCATAAATCATATTCTCCTTTGAATATCATTTACAATTCCTTCTCTTATAGAAAGGAAGACCAATCCAAAACCCTACATTACAAAGATTGTGAGTTGGCAACCTATAATGTGTTAATTAGATTTCTCGTGTTACAATTTTTTGGATCTTCCTATATGAACATATAATTTGGTGAGTGATTATTCTAGCATTGGTATATGTTACAAGTTTACAATAAAGTAATATAGTAATAATGACACTCTCATTCACTTATTTTACTATGGCTAGGGTTTTGTCATAGAAGAATATCATTATTTCTCATCACTTTGGGCATGATTGTATTGGTCATTTATAGGTGGCCATAGTTGGAAGGTGAAGTGGATACTATATTGATTGTCAATTTATTATCTTGGGTACAAATATGTAGTTTCATTCTACGCAAAAGGGAAGATCCTCATGCCTCTCATTAGAAGGATCTTACCTTTTGTGTAAAATGCAACAAAATTATTTTGAAAGTTTCAAGCATGGAGGGCCCTCAGTTGGGTGTTGGAACAAAGGCCTTGGACCTCATAATGAAGTCGGGTTGGATCCTTTACTGTCTAGGGAGAAAAGTGCCTTAGCAAGGTGTAGAAAGGATCAGATGATTGATGGATGGGGGGATGTATACATGAAACCCAAGAGAGTGTTCTCATATAGGTCACGGGTTTCTTCTTATCCCAACATTCAGGGTGGCCTTGAAGGTGATATTTCTTTCTCATTTGGTAATACAAAGAGGAGAGGTGGCAATAATGGTTATGGTCTTCATATTTTTCATGGAGCCCAAACAGGAAGCAGACAGTTAGGTTTTGTCTTGGGAAAATATAATCTTCTACCACTTGAGAGAAAGCTTGTTATTTGTCTATATGATGAAGTTAGAAGAGATGTGGCAAAAAATAAAGAATATTTTTCCAAGTTGGACTAATTGGGTTTTTGACCAAGTCTTGGTGGGTTTTTCAAATGGATATCAAAGCTCTGGAAGCTATTTTTGGAAGGGGATGTTTATATTTGCAAAGGTTAATGTGTTTCTTTGTCCTTGTCTTTGATAATTCTCAAGACATAAAGACAATCTTGTGTAATAATCAATGATGCTAGGAGGATAAATACATGTTTCTACTAATAACATGGTATCCAACTTTTAATCTAACCTTTTAATCCTTTTATAAGCTTCCTTTATGGGTAAGACTTCCTAACCTTTTGTTGTAATAGTGGTTTGAGTCATATTTTGAGGCTATAGGTAGCACTTTAGCTAAATTGTTTGGGGTGGATGAGGGATCCATGAATTTATTCCACACTACATATCCTTGCATTCTTGTTGAGATGGACATGAAAAAGATGTTGGTAAATATTTGCTTGAAATCTACAAATGGCACTTGGATTCAACGAGTGGACTATGAAGGAATGATTTTCAATTGTAGGCATTATTTTCAAACTAGTCATATGGCTCTAAACTATTCCAAAAGGGAACTCCAAGAATCAACAACGGGGTAGAGGGAGGACCATCCTCTAGTTTACAGTGTTGATAAAGTTGATACAGTGTCTACCGAGACTACAAACCACAAAGGGGCAGAAAATAGTTTGGAAGACACATACCTTGTTGCCTCTGAGGCCTTAGTAGGAACTAAGGATTTTTTAGTTAGTAGTGTTGATAAAGGCATGAGAGAAACTAATGACACCAATTAGGTTATCATGTAGAGTTCATCCATTGGCAATCACCTCTTTCCATCTTTTGAGATTATAGGAGGGAATTTGTCTCTAAAGAACAATAATGGGTGATTGTTGCAACAATAGTAATGATCAGGAAGTGCTTAATGAGGTATGGCAATGGGAGACTATAAAGTTGGAAGAAGGATGGTAATTGGTGAAGGGGAAGATGGATAAGAAGACTATAAAGGAAGGTAACTTTGATATGACCTTGCACACCCAAACAAAAGGAAAGCAAAATCAAGGACTTAATGTTTGAATTGTTATTATTAATAAATCAATATAAAATCAAGAAAAAATATTAGCATTTAATCATTAAATTAATAGATAAAAGTAAATTGTTTATATTTTGATAATTAAAATAAATCTTAAAATTTGACAAATAGATAATTACTTACATTAATAATTAAATATTTATATTTTAATTAGTAAAAAAAAAATTAATGTGTAATCATAATATTTCTTTATAAAATTAATATTCATTATTAATTATTAAATGAAATATGATTTTAGATAAAGAATAAATCTTAAATTTTGAAAAATGAATATATAAATAAAATATAAGATATGGATATTTTAATAATTTAATGATTTAAAAAGAAAAACTTAAAATTTGATAAATAAAAAAATTAATAATATAAAAATTATTTAAGTAAAATAATATTTATATTTAAATGATTAGAAATAAATCTTAAAATTTAGAAAACATATATATAGAAAACTTCCAATTAAAGCAATATATTTATTAATTATATAGCCACATTTATTAGTAATATATAAAAAACAATTTAAGAAAAACCAAAAAATAAGTTTTATATTTTAATAAGTAATAATCAATTTTTAAATTTAGAATATAAATAGTAATATTTTTAATATAAATAATACCATTGTTCATTAAAAAACTCAAAATAATAAGAAATAAATTTGCAAATAAAGCAGTATAATGGGAAAGAAAGCACTATGTATATAAAGCAGTATAATGGGAAAGAAAGCACTATGTAAGATTTAAAAACACTTCTAATAGTATGAAGATGGCTACAAATTTATCCTGGGAAAGAAAGCACTATGTAAGATTTAAAAACACTTCTAAAAGTAGTATGAAATGGCTACAAATTTATCCTGCATGGCCATGCACACCATTTCAGCCATAGCAGAATAAGAGTTCCAAATACCTTGAGAACTTCAGTTTTGTACCAGTTCAGTTCTGTAGCCTTGATATTGAAAAAGCAGTGAGGTTCTTCCATGATGAACGTGGTGCATGGGCAAGAGGATGATCCTCTTACAGTGTTGAATAGTTTCAAAGCAGCCCTGGCCGTAAACTTTTCAGATTTGCCAAAAGAAACCAAAATTGAGATTGAAAAAGAAGTGAAACGGTTGAAGCCTCGTTGTCCAAATTGTCTATCAAAGCATTGCAGATACAGATATCTTAACAACAAAAATCGCTCAAAATCCATACAGCCCAGGTTCCAATGTCGTTCCTGCCATTCCCAATTCACTCTGGGCGGAAAGAAGTACAATTCTGAACTCTTTTCTGGCTCTTCTCTTCAACAGAATGCCCACAGTATGAGAAAAAGGGAAGGAAAGGTGAATGAATCTTTTGTTCAAGCTACAAAAGAACCAGTTTTTGAAAACATCCATGGAATAAAACAGAAAAATGATCAAGGTCTTCAGGTACATGAAGATAACAAGTTTAATGCAGAGATTGCAGACAGTCTTTATCATCAAGCAAATAATTTCTATACACCTCTTGATCAAGACAATATCTTTATGTCCAACATAGCTTGCGCCCAAATGGGTACTACAAATCTGCAAAGCCCTTCTGAGCAGGTATTTGTAAATGGGGATGGTGATTATGAAAATCAGTTGTCAATTGCTAATGAAATCATGAGAAGAAATCAGTTGTCAATTGCTAATGAAATGATGGGAAGAAATCAGTTGTCAATTGCTAATGAAATGATGGGAAGAAATCAATTCTTTGAAGGGGCATCATATAGCATTGGCATGGCTGATCAAAGGTCGTAGAGTAATTCGTATAGTTCACTTCCATGGAACACTCAGATTCCAAGTCTGGGGAAGAGTTGTATGCATAATTGTTTGGGGTGCAGTTGTTTACGTCCTATTTTGGAAATGCCAATTGCATCAGAAATGGTTGGATGGCATGGCGATGGACAAGAGCTTTCAAATACAAATGGTTTCACATCTTAAAGAGAATCCTCTATTTTATATGAAAGGTATAATGGTTCCCTTCCCGAATCATTATGATTTAATCGTGTTATATGTGTATATTTTATACATTAACATTTGAAGTATGTTCAAAATCCTACTATTATATGATTCAGTTAGTTTAGACTTCTGATTTTGTTCCATGATATGCAATCATAAAGAAAGAGAATGTATGTTTCTTCTTTGCAAAGAAAAAATGTTACTTTGATTATTAATCAAATACAAATACGGAGACGGGCATGTTCCTTCTGTACAAATGAAATATGATTGTATTTTAACAGTGTTACCGCCCATTCAAATGCATTTCTTAGAAGACTCTAAATTCATGATAATTATTATGTTTGTGGGAATGATTACTCATTTTTACTCAAAGATATATTAAATAATTTAGGATTGCAATATATATGTACAATGAAGAACAGTATTTCTTAGTGTATTGGAAGACCATTTATGAGCCGAATTTATATATTACTTACAATACATATCATGTGAGAATTCTTAAACTAATATATAGATGTGCAAAGTTCACATATTAATTATGGTAGCACATAGCGTATTCATGTAAGAGAGTATATATATATATAGTTCACACAAGTTCCAAATGATGATGAATAGACAGAATTATGGTATATCAGAAGACTTCCAATGTCAAAGTAGAATTGATAATAAGTTTTGAGTTATAAAGGGCAAGTTGAAGAGATTTCTGATTTGAACACAAGAACATGAGCGTCACAAGAAAGTGCGTTGCAATAAATAAATCATTGAAAGTTCGTAGTTGCATCAGAAAAGATTTGTTTACTTCTGAAGCTTACATGCCGTGTTGTGTGCCACCTGTGTAGGTGGAGGTGCCTCTTTCTCATCCTTTGAGCATAAGCCACAACAGCAAAAGAGGAAAAGTCAGTTGACGTTGAAGGAAGGGCTGCAGATAGGATTGTTATCAAAGGCACGTTTAATGTTGTTGGAATAGTATGTTTATATTTTCACTTTTACCTTTATACATTTAAATGATGTTTTGTATTCAGATGTGTTATAGTCATTATTATATACTAATTTTCTAATATGCTTTCCAAAACGAAATATTTCTACGTGCTGCGAGATGGGAAACTTCAATAATTGAAAAGAGGGTTCTCTGTACGTTATGATGCAAGAGTTGTTTGGGAATTTATTATTATTATATGATGATGGACACATTTTACAATATTTGATTTATAATATATAAATTAGTATGTAAAAAACTAAGATTATAACAGTAAATTTGAAGGATATTATGGTAGGTATTATTAGTGTAGGTGAATATTAAGATTCTATTTTCTAATGTTCTCAACACAAGGTATTTCTACATGTTGCAGGAAGAAAATATTAACCAAGAATCATAATTGAAAATAGGCTTATTGTACATTATAATGGCAATTTATTTGGGTAAAATCAATATGTAAATTGAGATTAAATTTGAAGGGAGGTTATGGTAGTCATTATTGGCACACTTATTTCATACACATTTACTTAGATCATTAGTTGTACATTATTTAGTAATGCTACATGCATTTAAATTTATTTGGTGTTAAGTTAGTTCAAGATTGTTGACTTACCCCATCACATCCCAACTATATACTTAAGCATTTGCACAGGATTGACTAGTGAAATATCTTATTTTATTTCTTTTCTTTGCTTTTGTGGAGGTTGTGTTGATCTACAAGTCAAGTTCCTCAATGCATCAACATGGTATTAGATGCTTCTAACCCTAAAACAAGTCTTTCTTGCAACTAAGTTTTCACCAAATGTTTGAGGTCAAATTATTTTCACATTTAGAGTTTCATTTTGTGTGACAACTTAATATGCCAAAATGATTTGATTTAAATTTTCAATGCTTTTTGGGAATACCACTTGATTTGGTGGATCAATTTCTTGTTGAGGTTCATTGGAAGTAGCATTAATGTTTCAAGTCAACCTATTTGCCCTAAATGTAGTATTAGGCCCAATTTCTTTGTAGTTTACAAGCCTCTATTAGTTTATTATGTCATCTCTTTTCATCAAAGTACAATTTCAAGAGTGCATTGTTCTATTGTAAATCTAAGGGCTTGGAGTGTTTCAGTTTTATTTCGGATATAACTAAACAAATAGCTGATCTATAAATCTCCAGATAATTACTTCAATTATAACTAAACAGAGAGCTGATCTATAAATCTCCAGATAATTACGCAACATGACGTACTGACCCTAGTCTATGAGCCTTGAAGACAAGAAGGTAAATGATCTGCGCCAATATTTTCAGTTCCTGTTGAAGGAACTGAGCATAACTAGATAGAAAAATCATCTTCAGCTTTTAGCATACAGTTGATCCACTTGTATGAAGGACATCGATGTCTGCTCAAAACTCAAATTGTGGAAGACCAGGTCAATAACAAACTGAAACAAGTGCACAAGTAGCACTAGATCCAACTCATCATATACATCTTCCAAATACCCAAAGATAATAAGCATCCAAATCATCAAATATAACATTCAGACAAACTCAGGTCATGTCATGAAGAAAATGTCATGCCTTCCTGCCAATTTTAGTATGAGGCCCATTTGTAAAATAAACAAGGAAAACCCCTACAAAAACATGACTACCGTTATTGGTTCATTACTTAGTTGAGTCATTCGCCTTAAGTTGTACGCATTACAATTTTATTCTCAAACAAGCCAAAAGGAGCTAAATCCATCCACCTAGATCATTTAGTATTTCCACAATACTGTTGGAACAATATGGTGTCAGCAATTATTAGCAAGACACAACATGGCATTGAAGCTAGTGATTCACATGAATGCCAAAAAAGGAATATTAAAGATGCGAATTGTAGCAACTATTAAGCATAAGGTAAACTCACCTCTATTGATTCATTTAAAGGCAGAGTCATTCACATTGAGTTCTGAACTCTTTAGCTCAAGACAAAACATGGCATAATACAATGATGACCGAGTGAATGAAAGCAAGCTAACTAAATCTGGTTTCCTCAATTCCACATGCAACAGGAAGATTCCATTGCATGCAAATCATGCAATGGTATCATACACAGGACCTGTGCTACCACCCCCCAGTTTGATCCACTCAGAGAGATTACCACTCCATACAAGTATGGTACAAAAAGAAAGCAATGTAGCACCCACATCACTTTATTGTCCAATAACTCAGTAATATGAAATTTGAGTTATCACATTCATTCTTCCTCTGCTTCAGATCCATTTGCCTCAGCATCCTGCAACACAATCATGTCAGCAATCTTATAATGTTGAAAAACCACAAATAAAATGATCAATGCACAGCCAAATAAGTAGACTCACCATCTCCTGATCATTAGCTTCCTCTGTCGCTACACCATCCTTATCCTGCAAATTGTATGCGAAAAGTTTTAGTAAAGGTTTCACGTCTAAAACATGAATCAGGCCAATCCAACTTCTGAGTTACAATACCTGTTGGTACTTAGCCATGGCCTTCTCATACTCTGCCTTCAATTCAGCAGCTTTCTCAGTATATTTCTTCTTCTCCTAAAACCAACCAAAAAAAAGTTAACATCAGTCTCTTGCAGAGCTAACAACAGAATTACACATTTTACCAACAATGTGCCAGCCTAGATACAAACCTCTTCTGACAGGGATTTCCATTTCTCACCACCATCTTTAGCAACCTGCAGGTGTACAAACACGGCACATATGAGAAACAACCTGATGCTAGATATTATTCAATTTGAGCGTTCAAATTGCAATATGAACAGGTATTAAGGACCCCCAAAGCATGAATCATTTACAGACATAGCAGACAATTAATAAACGAGACGAAATAGAGCTTTAAGAGCAATTGCAGGTAGGCATAATTCAAGCTATGGAGACAACTCGTATAAAGCAATTGGCATGCCTACCAAGCAGAACAGACACTTATACCTTGCGCATGTCAGCATGGCACAAATACCCTTAAAAATAGGGTAATTCAAACAACAGTCACAAACATTAGCTCACCAGACAATGCAATGTAGAACTTCTTCCGCGCAAATATGGTGGACAACAAATACAATACCTTATCATCTAATAATAATTTGAAAGAACAAACAAAAATGTTAAAGAACGGATACACTTCCATACAGCTAATATGTGTAAGAGCAATGTCCATACCTTGTACACAATCACTGTTCATGGAGAAATTTTACCAATAGTTTGATTATTCTATTAAACTGTACTCAGATGTTTCAGATAATACAATTAAGTAAACGTAACAATTTAGTGCACGATATACGTGTCATAAACCACCTGTTATAGAAATGTATGGATCCATGGGCCAGATTTATATGGAAAAAACTCAAGTAGCAAACAAAAAAATACACATTGATAATCACAGAAAACACAAGCAACAAATACCAATCGACGCAAATGGTCCACTCGGGAAAGCCATTTCAGAAAACTATGAAAACATGACATTTCAAACGGCCTAAAAAAACCTACACCCGTGAAGGAGACAAGAATGCAGAGCACAAAGGCATTAAAACATCCTGGTGCATTTAGTATTACAACGAAGAAATAAACAAAAGCACAGCATAGAATAACCCAAGCACACAATAGAAATCAATTCAAATGTGTTAGATTTTGTACCTGGGCAATACCCTTGGCTTCGGGGTTGGCCTCTTTATAGCTCTTCCTGAACTCCTCCCTGTCATTAAACCAGTGTCAACAGGCAGACAGGGCAACTGTATGTTTTTCATCAATCAAATAAAACAAAACAAAACAAAAAAACCTAGATATACACAAACGAGGGGAAGATAGGCAGTACATGAATAAGAAGAAAGCGGTCTGTGGTCTTTTGGGCAAATTTGGATCCTTCACCTTCTTCTCCTTCTTGGGCTTTTTCGTCTTGGCGATTGGGGTCTTCCTCTTTGACCTCTTCCTGCCAAAACAATATTCACAAAACCAAAATCAATGAAAGCCTCCATTGAAATGCATCAAGCCATAAGACCGTACGAGTATAGCAATTAAAGAGTCAAAACGAGAAGTTCAAGCAGTACTCTTCAGCTGGTTTCTTAGCCTCTGCACGCTTTGGCTCTTGTGGTGCCTTTGGGGCTTCTGCATCAACATACATCACAAGTCAAAACCCTCATTAGTTGCATGTAACACACTAACAGTCTATATGAATGAAACCATAAAAGTGAATAAATATTGTTTACAAGCAATCCAAAAAGCACAAACCAAAATTAGTCCAGATTTTCCCATCCTGCTGGCAATCATGCATATCAGCAGTTGCTACAGGGATATCCTTCTTGCAGGCCTCACTGCAAAAAAAATAAAAAACATTATTCAAAACGATCGAATCAGCATCTTCCTACAAGTAGAACAACAGATGTGACAGAAATGTGCCTTTAGATGGAATGCATCATCTATAGGCCTAAAATACTAGGCAAGACCATTATTCAGATACACAGGCATTGATCAAATACAAAAGATCCCGTCCTCAAAAAAAATCATTGAACTCCATATGTTAAAACAAACCCAACAAACCAAACACTTGAATTATCGTTAACTAAACAAACACATTACCCAAAACAAAGCCAAATCCAACAGCAAAGCATTATCTTAGAGACAACCCGATCATTTAAATTACAGAGAGAAAATTAAAACCCCACAAAACTTCTATGAAATCCTACCATTTGGTAAAGGCGCTGCCATCTCTAGCTCGTTTCAGAGAGGACAGATCAACATCTACCCTTTTCCTTGCCTTGGGATTGTTGGCCTTCGAAGAAGATGCAGAGGTTGCCATTGCTGTATGTTCAAAGCTAAGGTTGAACTGAAGGATGCAACAGAGAAGAGGACGACACAATAAAAACTGGGCTTCTTCAAACGCACAGATAGTAGTTATGAATATAGAGATGGTTTATATCCCGCCCAAACGTATCGCGTATTTCAAATTTTCATATGTGCGCCATAAATCTCTCTGATTGTTGTCAAATTTCGAATTTGCCGGGAGAAATGAGGTATGCGTTTGGTGATCCATTGCTTTTCAAATCGTGGCCGTCGATAAGCAGAAAGTAACTGACGGCGTGGATTGATTGATCGGGAGGCAGCGCCGGGAGGTGGAAGAGGTCGTCCTGTGGACTAGGCCGGTTATTTATCTATTTATATTAGGTAGGAGAATGAATGCAAGAGGAAGGTTACATGGTGCTTTTAGTTCGAATATTCTATAAAATATTTGTGCTTTGTTGTTTCCCTGAATTTTATTTGTGTGAATAAAAAAACTAAAATTAAAATTTAGATGGAGAGAAATATACGGTCATTAGATATGTTTTTATTTGACATTAGATGTATAGTTTCAACTCAGTTTTTTATATTTTTTCATTTTTAATTCTCAAGTTTTGACAATTTGTAGCTATGTTGTCAAAATTTAATCAATAGACATGGATAAGCAATCACATAGGACTATGGTCAAAGAGTTAATGAGCATGGTCTAGAGTATGAATGTTTGAGGTTAGTTTTTCTATAAAGAGAACAAATATCTCTAAATGGAATTGAGAGGTATGTATTTTGTTGATGTTGTTTCACATATGATTGTAGTCTCGTCCCTTTAGAATGTCATGGTCTTTGCATTGAACATGGCTCAATCGTTGTGGATCTTTCTGATAGCCATTCACCTTCATGTGTGAACTATAGGCTACTTGATTGGTGTGTTTCTTTTACAATAAAATAAATATAAGTTGATGGGGTAGGGTAATATTTGTATGGTGTTATTCAAGTAATGGCAAACATCCATTAAAGGTTATTTAAAGCCCTTTACTAATTTAAATGTGAAGTTTATGTTGTGAAGTATATTAATTGCATATGATTGTTGAATATTGAGTGAAAATTTATTCTTTTGTCATTTTTTTACTCTTGCCATAAAGGTTAAAAAAATATAGTTTGTGTAGTATAACCTCTTATTTTACACTTGTTTTAGAGTTCTCATTTGACCTCTCAAAGATCCATATTGCCTTCAATTTGTATGTTTATCAACACTATCAACACATTTAGTTATCGCCATGCATAGATATGTCTCTATACTCACCCTAACATATTCTACCATTTACAATGTTAGCATAAACCCTATAATTAAAATCAACATTTATGACACAAGGTAGGAGGGGATAAAGACCACTCCCAGCTACCCTTGCTAGAGTCACACACAGAAGCCAACACAATATAGGAGAAATCACAATAAATTATAGAGAATCTAATGCAAATATGGTGAGAGAATCTTCATCTAACATGACAAGCGTAAGGCCTACTTGCTTGCAACCATATACAATCAAATTGCAATCTACGAGCTTAGAATCTAGGGCTTGCAGAGACGAATATTTACTATTTCCTTCTATCTAACTTCGTTCTATTTTTCCTAATCTTAGATCTCATTATATAGCCAACAAAACCACAAGTCATCCTATTAGGCAGATTATTGCAAAATATGGTCTTGCCCCAAAGAGAAACCAGTGACCTAACAATTAAGCAAATTAACTTGTGTGGGGACAAAGATAGGTCCATGCGTGATTCAAAAAACAAAGCTCAAGGTCATAGAAAGCCTTGATGCCAAACAAAACCTCGTTAAATCCAAACTCGCATGTTACTCAAGTTGCTAGGAAATAAGCACACCACAAACAAAGAGAAGGATAACTCCCACATATGTTGGAATTAGTTTATGCGATCTTAGGACCAAGAATCATGATAGGTCCTAATTATGGAGCCAACTATGCAGAAAGAGAAAGAACAAACAACAAAGGTAATTCTATGAACAATAGACTAGAAAAATAAACATGAAATATTTTTGGTTGATGCAAGATTGCCAAAGTACCAAAGATGTGCCTACAATAGACACCTAAGGTAGATAAGGATTGATGTCCACATTAGGAGGCCCTAATAAAGATCCAACTCGGATTGAGATATTCATAAACTATCTTCAATAGGCTTATTCTACCACTAAACCAAGTATTATTTGTAATCTTTTCCTTATGTGATTTTGCTTGTTTTGGTATCCAAAATTCTATCAATACCCTCTATCTTCTTCTTAGGATAATCAGGTTTATCAACTATTTCTTCATCTGATTCATAGTACTCAAAGATGTCTGGAATCTTGAAAATGGATGAAATATCCACATCTTCAAGTAATTCAACTTCAAAAGTATTATCACTATCATGTTTCTTCAAGATCTTTTAGGGTTCAAATATCTTCATCTTCAACTTACTGAAATCTATTTTTCTTCAAATGTGCCATTACTTCATCTTGACGCAATGCAAGGTAGGAGAGTCCCCAAAGGAGATGTCCTAGCCCCTGATAAATAACCACACGAAAACAAACAACAACAATGCAAGATCTGATACCAAATTACGACTCTTTATTCATAAAATAATTGATTGCATGCAATATGCCTGGTTGTAAGGCCTCTCGGGTTAGGGGCAAATACAACAGAAACTACAAACAGTTCAGCAAGATCTAACTTACAATCTCAATCCCAACTAGTCCAATCCACAACTGAATAAGAATACCAAGAAGAATCCACAATTGTACCCTCAGGTCCACCAAATTATCCTCTAGTTCTCAAGTCGTAACTACTAGCTCTTCAAAGTTTGCATCCTCTTCTCCAAGACGGATCCTCTTCCTCCTAAAGACTCTACAAGACCCCCTACTTATACCCAACTAAGCCACAAGTCGGCCCAATTCACTGTAAACTAAATTAAATCCCTCACATTAAATATATGTTGAGCCACAAGTCGGCTACAACATAAATTAAATACCTATATACAAATTAAATGCCAAAAGTTGGCTCACAAACAACTCAGCACCAACAAGAACCAAGACCAAGACGAGTGCTAGAGAAAACCAAGCCGAGAATCAGCCAAACCATAAGCAATGTTGACCTCCCAGAGCATGTTGAGATCCATAGAGTATACCAAGCTCCAAGTGAATGTTGAGCTCCCAATTTATGTTGGGATCCTAGCAAATGTTGAGGTCCATAGAGTAGGTCAAGCTCCCAAGCCAAAACTATGCCCAATAACACCCGAGCACCACCCCTTTGGTGACCAAGTTCACATCTTCAAGCCAAAATCCCTACACATACATGACTGCCAACAAGCTTAGGATGCTCTTGCATCAGATACCCTAGGTTTGAAAAGATTTTCTTAATAGCTAGAAGAACAACTTTTGGGTTTTAGCTAAAAATCCCAAACTAGTTCTTTACATACATATCCTCCAAGTCTTCAACTTGTACACTCTTTCCCTTGTTCTTCTTCTAATTCATCATATCCATCCTTGGTGTGCTATAGGTCTGCTTTCCATGTTGATCTCCAACCTTCTCATAATCTGCCAACTCAACTCAGCTACCAATACTCAGGTTCCTCCTACCGAGCTCTTCATTCTGCAAAGAAATTAGGGAAAACTTCCTGCCACCATTCTCAATAGTAAACACATTCTTGACACAATCACACACAACTCTACAATCATATTGCCAAGGTCTACTAAGCAATACATGACAATTTTTCATGTCCACAATATCACACAACACTTCATCCTTATACTGCCCAATTTGGAAATCAATCGGGCATTGCTCCCTCACTTCCAAAGCATGCTCACCTTGCAACCAACCAATCCTATAAGGACAAGAATGTTTCACTCTTTTCAAACCAAGTTTTTGAACCATCTCCTCAGCAACAAGGTTATCAATACTACCACCATCCACAATCACCTTGTAGACTTTCTCACAAGACTAACAACGAGTTCTAAACAAACTAGTCCTCTGACAAGAATTCAGTGTCCTTTGATCAACCAGTACTCATCGAGCTAGCAAACTCTCTCCTTGCTCAGGTTGATTATCGTGGACTACAGCCTCATTCATAATAACAACTTTCCTACCATGAGGACATTCAAAAGATCTATGCCCTTCTTCACCACATCTAAAACAATTACCACTAAACCCACCTCCACTTGTTCTTCTCTTCTTATCAACAGGTTTTGGTTCACCTTCAACACTCAATTTAGCCTTTGTCAAGTTATCCTACTTCTCCTTCCCTCTAGCATTACCTTGAATTTTCCTCTTCAACTTATCTTCTGCCTTTAGAGCATATTGATAAGCATTCTCAACTGTAGAAATATTCAACATATAAACCTCATTTTGAATATTGAATCTCAAACTATTAATGTACCAAGCTACTTTCTTCGTTGACGATTCTCTATGACCAAATTGAATAGTTAACTTGTAGAACTCCTCGGTATAATCCTTCATAGTCATATATTTTTGCTTCAAATTCTGCAACCTCTCAAACAACTCATGCTCATAATCAGTAGGAATGAACTTAGCCTTCAATTTAGTCACCATCAATCTCCATTTCACCTTCTTCTTCTTTGTCTTTTTGCAGTTCCTTACACCAAAGAGAAGCATGTCCTCTCAGCTTAGCTTGTGTCAACCTCACTTTGAGAAAATCCTCGATATCCTCAAGATCCAAGTAGTCTTCTAATTCACCAATCTAATCAATCAGGTCTTCAAGAGTCAAAGTACCATAGAAAATAGAAACCTACATCTTATGCTTCAGCTTCAACTGAGATCCAGGCCTAGCAATCTGACCAACCCTAGTTCTAATAGGTCTCTCCACACGATTAGTTCTGTCCTCAGCACTAAATCCAGTAATTTCAAAGTCTTCGACAACTTCCTCATAGCCATCTTCAGGACCCACATGCCTAGGTACACTTCCTAAAACACTCACAATTTCAATAATCATGTCACTCTCCATCAATGAAGTCTTAGATTGAAATTCTACTCTAATATTCTCTAATATCCTTTCTTCCACAACATCACCAAGACCATCAATTGCCCTAGGGTCCATTCTTCTTGGAGGTATTTTCCAAAAAATTTACAAACCCAAAACAATAGATCCACCAATCCAGAAGTTCATATCAACTCCACAAGATCAACCTTCTCCAACCCAAGATCGCAATGCAAACTACCTCAACTTCAACGATCTATCCACGCACTCAAGAACAACCTTTGCTTTGATACCACCTGATTTAGTGCAAGGTAGGACAGTCCCTAAAGGAGATGTCCTAGCCCCCAACAAATAAACACGCAGTGGAAACACAACAACAAGCAACAACAATGCAAGATATGATACCAAATCACAACTCTTTATTCATAAAACAAATTATTACATGCATTATGCATGGTTGTAAGGCCTTCTGGGTTAGGGTCGAATACAACAGCAATTACAAACAATTATGCAAGATCCAACTTACAATCCCAATCTCAGCTAGTCCAATCCACAACTAAATAAGAATACCAAGAAGAATCCACACTTGTACCCCCAAGTCCACCAATCTATCCTCTAGTTCTCAAGCCACAGCTACTAGCTCTTCAAAGTTTGCATCCTCTTGTCCGAGACGAATCTTCTCCCTCCTAAAGACTCTTCAAGACCCCCCTACTTATACCCAACTAAGCCACAAGTCAGCCCAGTTCCTTACAAACTAAATTAAATCCATCATATTAAATATATGTTGAGCCACAAGTCAGCTACAACACAAATTAAATATCCATACACAAATTAAATGTAGAAAGCCGGCTCACAGACAACTAAACACTAATAAGAACCAAGACCAAGCCAAGAGCTAGAGAAAATCAAGTCGAATATCAACCAAATCATAAGAAATATCGAGCTCCCAAAGCATGTTGAGCTCCATAGAGGATACCAAGCTCCAAGAGAATGTCGAGCTCCCACTGTATGTTGAGATCCTAGTGAATACCAAGCTCCATAGAGTATATTGAGTTCCCAAACCAAAACTATGCCCAATAACGACTGAGTACTGCCCCTTTGGTGACTAAGTCCACATCTTCAAGCCAAAATCCCTCCAACATACAGGATTGCCAACAAGCCTAGGATGCTCCTGCATCACATCTCCAACCTCAAAAGTCTTATGTCTTGTCTTCTTATCCACTCTTTCTTTATATCATTTATTACCTCATTTAAATTTTCTTCACTTCTTCATGCAAATTCTTCATGAAGTCAACAAATTCTTTAGCTTCAACATTATTCTTTACTTCGATATCTGACTTCCTCAACTCAGTATTTCCTCTAGGATTCATGTCATTAACAATCTCAAAATGAGTCTTCTTAGTACTTGTGCTTACTAAATTGTTATATGCAAAATCAGCATGTGCCAAAACCAAGTCTCAATTATAAGGTTTACTTCCAATCAAACATCTCAATAAGTTACCCAAAATCATGTTCAAAACTTCAGTCTATCCATAAGTTTGTGGATGAAATGTATAACTAAACTTAAGCTCAATATTCAACTTATTCCAAAGTGTTCTCTACATATAACCAAAAAACTTAATATCTCTTTATGAAACAATAGTCTCAATTAATTGAAGTCTCAAGATCTCTCTGAAAAATAAATATGATATGTGTATTGCATCTGATGTCTTCTTACAATGTACGAAACGTGTCATTTTAGAAAATTTGTCAACTACTACAAAGATAGAATCATTACTTCTTTGAGTTCTAGGCAATTCATGAATAGAGTCCATACTGATATCTTCCCAAGGTCTACAAGGAATAGGCAAAGGTGTATACAATCTAGTATTCTAACTACTTCCTTTAGCTACTTGAAAATTTTTGTAACTCTTCACCATTCTCTAAACATCCTCGTACAAATGTGGCCAAAAGTATCTTTTTTAAACCAACTTCACAATCTTATCAATCCCAAAATGTCATGCAAGATCTTGCATAGATCCTCTTGGTATACACAACTAAAATCCATTAAACAACATATCTTCTTGAATGGAATAATCAACCCACTTATCATGCTCATCTATCATTTGATTCTTACAAGCTTTTCAAGGTTCCACAAAATCAAGGTTAGTCCCATACAATTTCTTCAAATCTTCAAACCCAAGCACTTCAATTCTCATCTTTGTCAACAAACTTGTTATGCTCAATGCATTTGCTATATTATTTGACTTTTCACTTTTATGTTTCAACGCAAAAGAAAAGTTCTACATGTACTCAACCCACTTCATATGTCTCTAATTAAACTTATTCTAACTTCCTAAATACAACAAAGCATTAGGATTAGTGTACAACATAAATAATCTAGGCATCAAACCATGTCTCTATTTCTTAAAAGTTTGAATAATTGCATAAAATTCTTGATCGCATACCAAACATTTTTTCTTAGCGCCATCAATTTCTCATTATAAAAATTTACAGGCTTTCCTTATTGACTCAAAACAACACCAATGACATTCCCACTAGCATGGCAATTAACTTGAGAAACGTTATTAAAACCAAGTAAACAAAGCACATGTGATTATGTGACCTTTTTCTTCAAGGTTTCAAAGCTTCTATTTCTCCATGTGTCCATTTTTATTCCTTTTTATCACGTCTCATTGTCTCCATCATCGCGTTATATACTAAACTGAAAATTTCAATAAACTTCCTATATGAACTTGCCAAGCCATGAAACAATCTAACTTCTCCAACATTCTCAAGTGTAGGCCAATCAAGAATATATGTTGGCCTAAGTGTTTGGAAGACTGATCAGTTGGCATACCGATAGACTTGGTCACCAAAGATGTTGTCATTGTTGGTAACACATACAAAGGAATCAAGACTGGTAGAGAGGCACAACTGACAAAGCACACTAATGTGCGACTCTAACTCGTAAGGGTAATTTGAGTCAAGAAGAAGTGGAAGCCCAATAGAGGCAATGACAAAAGGTGATCCACTAGGATAAGCATGCTAAGTGAAGTCTGCATAAGCAGATGGATATAAAGTGGAAGGACAAAGTTGTATCAGTTAGGTCAAGAGGATGAAGCAAGAAATATGTGATTGCCTAGTCATGTAGAGGGTAAGAGTGCACTCAATGTTACATTTAATGGTGATGGGAGAATGCATTGAAGAATAGTCGAAAGGATTCTTTCCAACAATTACAAGTCATTTAGAACACGTGACACTCGTGACTCTTGTACGAACACGCCATAACCTTACAAGAGTGACACACTATTTCAATGGGAGCTGAGCTAGTAGTAGGTTGCAAATTCAAAATTTGAATTCTTAGATCAAGTCTTCCAAGTGAAGCAAGAGGAAAGTATAAAAGTAAACAAAGTTGGAAGATTAAAGGCTAGCACTAACTCGTAGACAAGTGAGAAGTGTGATCTAAAGTAAAAAGTTGACATTAGTGAGTATATTGATTCACCCCACCCCCCTCTCAGTATATTGAACTGTGGTAGGAACAACGTAATAGCTTTTACCATTTAGGGCCCATCAACAAAAGTCACAAAACCAAGGTATACAATCTCGACCTTCACAAAAGAATATTTCTTCAAATTTATCAACAACTTTTCTTCCTTCAATCTCTGTAATGCTTGTGTAATATGCATTAGCCTCTTTTGTCTTACTATACACAAAACAAACCCAACGTAGTAAGCTTTACTGCCCAACTGCATGGGACCAAAAATACCCATTTCACTAAGCTAAGAGATACAAAACAAGGCCCTCACAAAATGTGACCACTAGGACCACACCCTTCCAAAGACAAACAAGAACACAAAATACAAACAAGACCACCAACGACATAACAACAAGTAGGGATTCTATGCTCCTTATGGTATATGCTATGGATGATTATGACTCATGTTCCTTTCCACACTTTTAGTTGAATATTTTAAAATTATATCATAAATCATTTGAAATGTATTTGGTGTAAAAATGTAATTGTTGCGAGCTCATAGAAGGAGACATGTGTATATGATGCAATGATGTAAAATGATTCAAAATAGTGTAATAAGAAGGGCATTTGTGGGTTAAAAGAAGGTGTAAATACCTCATTGTGTAATGTGTATATTATTCTTTTAAAATACAGTTATCTATATACTTGATCATGTTTTCCCTTCCTTTTATGTTATTCATCATTAATAAATGGGCTTAGATCTAGATTATGTTTCTTGCATTGAAAGGAATGACATGTCATCAAAGGAAATGCATTATAGAATAGTAAATGAATTTGTAGAAAATGAATAATCAATTAAGTGAGACGACAATAGATCACTAATGTGGAATGTATGATTTCATTATAAATAAGGAGTTCAATTAGTTTATTTGTAACATAAGAATGAATAATGATATTTAGTATGCTTGGAAAATCTTGGAAAAGGAAAAGAGTGTTGTCTTTTTGAATCAATGGATAAGGCAATGATTTAAGATGTTTCAATTGTTGCTTTAAAATAGAACTAGGATTCTATTAAGTTAAAAGTTAGATAATCTTATTAAAGTAACAACGTTAGGGAGTCTACGGGGCACATAAGACACAATTTTGTTAACATTTGGCATGATATTGCTGACAGGTTGTTGTTAGAGAGGTTTTCATTTATAGAAACTTAGACGTAGAAGAAAAGTAAGTAAAAGAAGTAACCAACGTGATCAATAACACTTAGTCAGAACTAGTAATGTAAGGTTGACAAGTGACAAGTAAAATAGACCTATGATAGGGAACATAGTTAGATGTGATTGGTAGAATTGATGTGGTTGAATATAAAAGTAATGATGATGAATTTTATAGGAAGTGGAGAGAAGAACATAAGAGTTGGAAGGTGGAATCTAGACAGACAAAGAGGATTCGAGAAGTAATCTCAATAGGTCAAACATGTTTTGACTTATCTTAGGAATTATACAATAAGATATAATAATGATCAAAGGGTAAGATTGTAAATGTGTCAAGGACACGAGGATATGTGAAGAGAGCAAGTACAAGAGCATCAAACAAGTAGTTTGAACGAAGGCATGTGATTAAACAACAAAAGAATTTAAGAGACACAAGGAGAGAATACATGTGAACAAAGGACGAGCAATGAAATTAAAACAACAAGAGAAAACATAGAGAAAATAAGTGGTGCACATAGAGAAACAAGTGAATATAGAGACAAATAAGTTAATGCATTTGCATTTGCAGAGATTGAGTAGAGGGAAGTTGTAGTGGGAGTAGAACAAAAAGGACATAATAGGCAAGCAATGCCAAAGATAAGTCAACCAACATATTATTTCCTAACAATCACAATGAGGGAAATGTGTTAACTAGGTGGACCTTAACTGGTCCTATTTTTGTAAAATTCTTTAACAAGGTGGGCTCTCATAAGGTGTTCAATATCCTCTAACTAAGGTAGATCCTAGCAAATCCCATTGTACTCCTAACAGTGTACAAATAACTCTTAACAAAGTGAACCCACATAATGGGTATTTATAAGCTCCTAATAGAGCAACCTTTAAATTGCAATGAAAGGCTCGTGGGCATTGTCCCCACTATAGTTTTTACCTTCTAATAGGGGTTTTATGTGAAACCAAAATACTAGTGTTATGTGTTGTCAATGATTGGTGAACTTAGTTTATTTCAATACTACATTTGTTTGGTTGAATAGTTTAATCGGTGGCTTCAATTAATAGATTATCTATTGTATTGATTCAACCCCCCCCCCCCCCCCCCCCCCCCCTTTCCCACCCCCTTCCTCCTCAACACAATTTCATATCAACAATTGGCATTAGAGAAAAGATCCTGAAAGAAGAATGACCTAAAATATAGAGGAAAATATTCTTGAAAATAGAGAGGTACAAGTATGAGAAAGGGCCTTATGAACAAGTAGTTGTGATTTGTAAATTAAAGGAAAAACTATGATTTGTGAGTTAAAGGAAAATTTTAAAAAATTAGTGGAAATAAGTAAGTGAAAGTAAATATTGCATTGAACAAATGAAGGAACTATTTAATGGTGCTATGTACAAATAATTTGAGAGAGGCATAAAAGAGTTGATGGAAAAAAATAAAAAAGTAACAAAAAAGTAATCAATCTAAAGAAGGATCTTGAATGACGAGCTATCAACACCTGGGGAAATGGCGAAGCAAAGAGAGTTACAGAAGATGTAAGAGAGTGTGTTGAAGATGCAAAGAATTTAACTAAAAATGCACTGAAGGCAAAAGAAAAAAAACTTGACTAGCTCAAGTAAGAATGAACACTAGTGCAAAGACAAAAATTAGGACACCATTGATGAGAATCAACAAGCTCTGAGTGAAAATAATAAATTGAGGAATGAAATAAAATTTGAGAAGGATAATAATAAAATACTTAAGAGATACAATGAAATTTCAAGGAATCTTTATGAACAACTGATCAGTCAAGGGAAACACAAAGACACAACTTGTTTGGGCTACATTGATCACAAAACATTTGGAGTTGGAGA
This sequence comes from Cupressus sempervirens, assembly GCA_028749045.1. Taxonomy (NCBI): domain Eukaryota; kingdom Viridiplantae; phylum Streptophyta; class Pinopsida; order Cupressales; family Cupressaceae; genus Cupressus; species Cupressus sempervirens. The sequence continues at coordinate 328,914,393 of CM053789.1, forward strand.
ATAATCAAAGCCAAAGGAGACTCTATAGGATTTGAAGGTACAAATTGGTATAACTAGTAAGAAACACAATAAACCCACTTGTTTTAATTGTGGAAAGATTGGTCATACTGGTAATATATGTAGAAGTAGATTGATGATTACTAAACCATAAGTGTCTAATGGTCATTGCTACAATTGTGGAAAGTATTTCCATATGCCTTATGAATGTAGATCTAGCATAAGCATCAAGTCAAGTGGAAGTATAATCGATGGCTATTTTGATTCTTGAAACAAATATGGATATAAAGCTAAATATTGCAAGATAAAAACAAAGGTTTCCAAATCCCCAGTCAAATAGTTAATTACAATGGCTAAGGAAAGAAAATTTAATTTTTTTTGTACAATGTGTGGACATTAAGGACATCTAGAAATCAATTGAAAAATGATAATAATGAGGGTTAATGCAAGGCCTTGGAGGTCAAATGGTATGACATGTTTTATGTGTCATAAGATTGGTCATTTGGTAAAATACTATAGGATGAAAAACTAGTCACCCAATTGGTCAAAGAACAACAAAGAGAAGAAAGTTATTGATGTATAAATAGTAAGAACTAAGATGAAAAAGGTGTGGAAAAAGAAAGAAGATAGCAAGGAAGAATTAAAAGACACAAGATTAGGAACCATTAACTGCCATTTTGGTGGTCCCTTCATCAAATTAAGTCATGTATGCAACTAGAGGGAGTGCTTAAAGGAACATCACTAAATGATCCCCAAAAGTTATGTACAGGCTTGGAGAATTATGATGAAAACTTTATGAAAAATTGTGAAGTGGTAGCATTAAAAGGTAGACACTTTAACCAGTGTAAAACACAATTCTAATGACTACTACATTTAACTGACGGAAAGGATTGTTAACCATTGGAAGAGGTGCAATGATAATTTTTATGTAAAAACTAGGGCATATAGTGATCATTTATCATAATTCTATTGATAAACACTTTTGATAAACTATCTATTATGAATATTGTGATTGGTATTGTATCCAGGGAGAATTAGGAGGTGCATGAAAGATCTAATTGTAAAATATGTGACTCAATGAAGTCAAAAGTATTCTTGTGAAGAGTGAAAAGATTAGAAGGTTGAAATCAAGATGAATAATGGAGCATAAAATTTATAGCCCCATTCTAAATGGTGTGATTGAGAAGCCACAACTAAAGTCCAAGCTTCATCCAATGAAGGTGGGTGAAATTGACATGACATATACTCTATGTTTGATACCATCAAATTATTGTTGACAAAAGATGTTCAATCATATATTTACTACAAAATTGAAGATCTTAGAGTTGAGGAAATTAAAAAAACTATATGAGGATCTATGTGCAAATGAAAAATTGAAGAATATGCACAAACATTCTAGAAACTAAAAGGTTTCACAGATGTAGTAAATATGCCAACACAATTTTAACATGAGTGGATCAAATATGTACTGAGTATACTACACAAGGAAATGTTGTGGTTATAAAGGCCACATGCGATAAAAAAAAAATCTATAAAGTCTTTGGATTATGTACAATCAATGAATTGCCATCTATTAGAATGAAGGTTAGAATCTTGGCAACATGACTTACAGAGGCAAAATCTAATTAAAGAGTTGTGAAGGTTAGTAGCATAGAAGATGTAGAAGTAAGGTTTGCATCAATGGTAATTTCCTACAAGGTTTATCAATCTAGTAGATCGAATAGTGTTCTTGATAGAGCAATTCATACAACATTGAGAATGGTCAAAGAAGATGTTTATGATTTCACCAAAATGCTAAAGAGCCAAATTATCACTAACAAAGATAGTATCAAATGCAATAAAAGAAAACCATTCAAGTTTGGAGACATCTTGGTATGTATATTTTTCCATCTATAAAATTTCTTTCCAGGAAAGGGAATAGTTGGTAGTCAAAGGACAAACTAGTGATATTGCATATCAACGAATTCATTAAGGACTTGGGTGACAATTCTAACAATGTCATGTGAGATTATTTCAAATAATTTTAGTCAAACATGCATAAGAGAGAAATAATTCCAATACACATAATTGAGGAATGTATGAAAGATATATATTTTTGGGTTTATATTGATACATGTATAACTCAAGTAGTTCAAGCTAGAATTTTCTAGTTACCAACAATGAAGTTGATCAAGATATCATTATAAGATGTGTTAAAGAACTATTATCAAGACCTACTGATGTAAAAATCAAATATTTATAACATACAAGGAAACATTCTCTAAAATTAAAATAGAACTAAAGAAATACAAAGAATGATGAGTATGTTGTCACAAAATTTTAGAAGTGGCAAACCTAGTACACCAATGGTCACATTTGAAGAATGTGAGCAAGGAACTCCTATTAATTTGTTAAGTAGAGAAGAGGAAGAGAAAAATGCATCCTCAACTAAAAGAACCTATAAAAGGCAAGGTAATGAGAAGACTCATGAACCCCTAGGAGAAAGGAAACACAAAAATTTGGAAGAGAAAGAGGTCAACAAAGAATAAAAGGAAGAGGCGACATATGCAATATTGTTGAGAAGAATAAATCTAAAGGAGAAAAGGAAAGTGAAAATACTATAATTTTCCATTTAGACTTTTTTGTAAAGAGCATTTTAGATTATGGGAGACTAAATAATATAGAAGGCAACTATAGACTCCATGGCAAAAAGGACAAAAGGAAAGTATAGGAAGCAATTTTTAAACACATGCATGATTTTTCATAAATAATATCTAAACTTTATGGGATAATACCCAAGGAGCTATATATGATATTTGAGTGAAGATGGAGAGAAATATTGAAGATGAAGAAGGAGACCATGGAGAAACCACTTACGGAGATAAGATATGAAATTAGTAAAGAAGATATTAACATACTCATTGAAGCCAACAAACATATTTCAATATCAAAAACATAGTCTTAAGAACTATGATTGGAGATACTCAAAGTGTTCATGATAAAATCATAGAAAATGGAAGGATACAGAGGCTACTTAAGAAGAACTAGATAAAGGAAAACAATAGAAAATCAATGAGAGTAGGTTGGATAAAACTACCCTACCTCAATCTTACATTACATCAAAAGTTATTGGACAAGTCAACAAGGACATATCAGGACAAGAATGAGAACAAACAAGTGATGAAATAGTGATTATATAAAAATAACTATGAGGAAATTGATCGTATGCTAAAATCTCAATCAATACAATTGATTGCAGACCAAAGTGTAAAGACTACAAAAGAATTAGTGACAAGGAAAATAAAACTGAGTTTTAACACAAAAAGTCATATAAAGAGAATTAAACTGTATGATTGGAAATGTGATTCAATGATAAGAAATCCTAAGTTCATCGCATGACCCCAAATACATAAAAAAAGATGAAAGTTAAGGAGATAGATCCTTTTAATCTCATTCCTAAAGAAATAGATCTAGAAATATTAGTGCTAACCAAATGAAAAAGGAGCACTAATGCAAACTAGGTCTAGGGAAGAATAGGGGAAAAGATAACCAAGTCCTTGAAAATCCTTGTGAGATGATAAACTAGGGCTATATATGTAAATGAAATAACTAGACATGTTGAAAGGACGAAGAAGGTAGAAGAAAAACCTTTTCAACTTAATTTTATGTCTGCTATCATGATCAGATTAGATGAAAATTGCCAAATCAGATCCTCAAAGTGCGCAATGAACAAAATAAAGAAACTATTCAACAATCTATCAAGGCCAAACTAGATGATTAGGGGTGACCTGATCAACTTTTCAAGAATGAGAGTGATGTTGTTTTTGATTTTGTAGTTGCATAGAAAGCCAAAAAGGGTACTCATATATGCAACCTGTTTGCCAATCCAAAATCTACAACCTGTAATAACAATAGGAATTGTTGTTGATGGGGGGTTTACCTTGATCAAACCCCACTTTAGGAATTAACCTTGAATTGAAACAATTGAAATTGCATAAATGTAAAGTAAATGTATGAATTCACCTTATAATAATAAGATCTTCTGAATCAAATACAATATACTTACTTCACTAATTGATTTAGAACAAGAAAATGAAGATGACTAGGTGTGAGAGACGCAACAAAGGATCTTGAATGGATTGAAGGAGATCTTGACTATGGCTCCCTTAATTACTTTAATGTTTGAATCCTTGATCTTCAATGGAGGAATTGCATGAAGGATGCTTGAATACTTGAATGCTTATGTGTTAGAGTGCTTGTGCATGTATAACCTTATATTGTACATGTTAGAGTAAATGATTAATTTCATTTTATTAAATTACCTTTACTCCCTTCTTAAGGTTTCCCTTTATGCACATGCATTTCTATTTAATAATTAAATATTAATTATTAAATATCATTTACCTCTTAGGGTTTCCTTTTTAGGTTTTATGATCTTCTTCGATAAGAATTTGATCAATTGAATATTTCAATTCATTCTTTAAGTCTAATAATATATTCTTGCATATTTTTAGAGCTAAAGCCTTACCTTATCTTCTATTTTTCTTCTTTGTGATAGGTTCCTACATGCAGGTGTTCTACTGGATCTGTGGATTTGTTCTCATCAAATCCTTCATGGTATTAGAGTCAGATATATTGCAACTTGTTCTTATTTGGAGGAAAATAGGAATTTGACAAAACATATTTGGCATTTTTCAAGTATTTTGTGAGGAAATGGAGGGGCTTTGAATTTTTGACCACTTTGAGTCCAAATAAACCTCATGGTTGGATTAAATGGATGTCAAAACCCCTATTTTCATATAAACCACTTTGATTTTGGCCATAATTGACAGGGGAGACAATTATTTTTGCATGCCAAGGTCATGCAACCCTTGGCACACATTTTGATGTAAATTTCTTTTATTATAAAAATAAAAAGCATTTAAGAAAAAAACATCCCATTAAAATTTTGTTGCTTTACTCATCAGCCATTGATCTTTCGCCCAGTAGCCATTGCGACTCCACCTCCGCTGGCAACACTGCTCGATAGCTACCACTAAACGCCACCACCGCTCCACAATCTCCACCTAGCTCCCATGTCATCGCCACTAGTGGATGTCACCACTAAGCCACCGAGCCCTTTTTTGCAAGCGACTAGTCACGTGGAAGCAGGGTTTTTTTGGGGGGCTTAGGGAGGATTTTTTTTCTCCTTTGCATAACATGGTACTTATCATTTTTTGGCTTTATCATGAGTGCACAATATCAAAATTGGGAAAACAAGATATTGTCAAAAAGTTGATTATGAGATGGACACATTGGTGTAGGTTTTACTAGTGATTTTTTCCAATATGGTATCTATTTTTGTAGTCAAAGCTAGATGATTGCTCTTACACTTTGGGAGGCCTAGATTGCTCAATTTTTCTCCATTTTTTGATCCAAAAGAATCATTGGAAAGCTCTCTTTGAGATCTTTCCAATTTCTCTACTATTTTCATTAGATTTTTAGAAAGGTACATGTGATTCTCATTTGAATATTATTCTCTTCTCATTGTATAAGTTTTCTTACTACCTGTTGAGGTTCAATTTTTTGCATTATGGGAGGTGTTTTATATGCTTGTTTCTATCATTTACATTAATAAACCATAACTATATAAAAAATAAACACCTAAAAAATGGCCAATACCTCTTTTTATCTAATACTTATGACCCCACGTAGCTATCACACGTAGAAAACCATGATGACATGGCTTCTCCGTTCAAAAGGATTGTGATCTTGTTTAGATGACATGTGACCTATTTTATAGAGGGTATTTTGGGTCATGCAACATAGGAACAAGATGCATGAGGGCATGGGGTTGATTTCTTTACAAGTATTTGATAGTTTACAGTTTCATCTTGATGGGTGCACTACTCCTCGAGATATGTGGACTAGGCTAGAGGGCTTATTTGTTATAGTCAATGAGTTAAAGGGACTTTAGATTGAGGAAGAGCTTACATTACTTGTACCTTATGATTTTCCCTCTACTAAGGAATTTCTAATAAATTTTAAACAACATAAATCTTTCTTATGTAGTTCTGGTAAATGAAAGAGTGATAACAAGTGCATTTATATGATTTTGTCAAAGCTTCGAGGAAACTTTCATATTTTCTCTTCTACCTTCCATTCCACTATGGATGCTTTGGGTCCTATATTTACCATGCCCACATTTGAGGTATTCTATAATTGGTTGAATAGAGAGAAGGATAGGCTTACATAGTTGGACTATCTAATAGGATAAAAAAACCATACATTGGTTGCTCAGATATCTACAGGGAAGCCGAAGCAGAAATTGAAGCCCAAAACATATTCAATTAGTAGTGAGAGTTCCTCCAAGACACCTCCTAGATCAAATTCTTAGAAATTCACTCTAAAGGGTAAACCTTATAAGTTTGGTAGGTCTTCCTTCTAAGTCTGGTGAGTCTTCCTTTGAGACTAAGAATTTTACAAGTGATCCTTGCAGATTTTGTGGAAGGGAAGGACATCTAGTTTCCAAGTGTTGAAAACATCAAGAGGCTTTAGAGGAGGCTATGTAACAACACAATATTGTTTCTCCAAAGCCACTACATCTTCCTTTAAGGAAAAGACATGCTCTTTGTACATGAGCTTTTTCTTCATCTACTACTTGGAACATTGATTTTGGTACTTCCCACCATATGATACAGTCACCTAATTTGGTTACCTCGCTTGCTCAGAGTGTTACTATAGAAATTGCAATTGGCAACTCTACATAGCTTTTAGTTTCAGGTTCTAGCACTATCTCTTTGGAGGGTGGTTCCCTAAAGGATATTTTGTTGGTTTCAATCATTTCTACGAACCTCTTGTCTTCTATCAGATTTGTCATTCTGACTTTGGTAAGATAATTGAGTTCTCACCACGTGATGTGGTTATTTGAGACCTCTACAAACCTAATTTAGTTGTTGCTACAATGAGTGTTGATTTACAATATCACTTATATCAGTTTGATGGCTTCAAGAGCTCTAATTCTACTAATGTTTCTTTTGTTGCTCATGTAGACACAATGAGTAAGCTTTGACATTAACATTTTAGTCATGTCAGCTATGGATATCTACAATAGATGAGTACATAGGTGTACTGACAATATTTGTCAAGGTTGTGCACTTGGAAAACATAGAAAAGATCCTTTTTCTGGTAGGTAGATCCACACATGCTAAGGCACCATTGGAATTGATACATAGTGATCATTTCCCACTCCATCTTTTTCTGATGTTGAATATGTACTTACATTCATAGATGGATTCTCTACATGCACATGGGTGTAGTTCTTGAAATATAAGTTTGATGTCTTTGACTCATTTCAAATCTATAAGACATTTGTGGACGAGTTGTCTGCTCTTTTTGTTAGGCATATACTCACTAATAATGGTAGGGAATATGTGAATCAATCTTTGAGATATTTTTGTTGTGAGTTTGATTTGCAATATTGGTTAACAATTCCACACACCCCTTAGCAGAATGGAGTTGCTGAGAGAGAGAAAAATAATATGAGATATAACCAATTGTAGGATACAGTCTTAAGATATGAGCTCTTCCTTTTGGGCCGAGGCTATCAATTTTGCCAACTATATTCAAAATTGGATGCCACATAAAGCATTGTGATATTTGACTCTTAATGAGGCTTGGACTCACGTCAAGCCTGATGTTTCTACATTTTGTATTTTTGGTAGTGAGCCTTGGGCATTTATTCTAGATGCACAGTAGAAATCCATGGAGAGGAAGAGCTGACCACTCATATTTTTTAGCTACTGTGAAGATGTGGAGGCATACACATTTTTTGATCCTAATTCGAGAGAGGTCTTGTTTCAACAAGATATCTAGTTTGATGAGCATCATCCTTTGATGGAGCCACCATCACCAACTTCTCCTTCACTACCCAATACTTCCTCCTCTTCTCTATAGGATTCTTTATCCTTTGAGGAATATTTTGAGGATGATCCACCATCCCTTCCTCCCTTGATGTTCCACGAGTACCCAAGTGGGCTTGTGATACTGTTGATGTCGTTGGACCTATGGTAGGAACTCCTTCATATTCTCATTGCATCGTGCTTAGACATCTGGTACCATATTTTTTGAGTCATGCCATTTGAGATGATCCATAGTGTTTTTCATAGGCAACAAGACACTTAGATTGGGACAGGGCTTTGGATGAGGAGTACTCTTTTTTGATGAAGAGCCACACTCGGGATCTTTGTCCTCTTCCAAAAGGAAGAAAGTTGGTTTGGTGTAGGTGGGTGTACTGTACCAAGTATGTTGTAAATGGTTCTATTGATAGGTACAAGGCACATCTTATTGTGAAGGGCTTTTCAAAGGTGGGGGTTATTTATTACTTCAAGACCTTTGCTCCTATCACCAAGATGAGTTCTATTCACCTTGTACTCTCTCTTGCAGTGTCTCAGGCATGGATAATATTTCATGTGAATGTGAAGAGTGTTTTTTGCATGGATACCTACATGAAGAGATCTATATGGAATAACCTCAGGGTTTTGTGTAGGACTCTTCTATTGTATGCAAACTTCAAAGGTCCTTATATAGTCTCAAAGAAACCCCTTGAGCTTGGTATGAGAAGATGGATTCCTTCTTGCTTACATCACAATTTATAGGCTACCATTTTGTTCCTAAGTGTACATTCAATGTCATGGGATTGATCTATTGATACTTGTGCTATATGTTTATGATCTCATTATTATAGGTATCCCACCCTCTATGATTCAGAGTGTTCAACGAACTTTGAGAGAGCAATTTGAGATGACAGACCTTGGATTTCTACACTATTTTTTAGACCTATAGGTTATTTAGTCTTCGGATAGGATAGCCATACTCCAACTAAAGTATGCTCTTGATATGATTTAGATATTAAGCATGCTTGATTGCAAGCCTTCTCCCACACCTTTTTTAGTTGAGTGTTGTTTTATCTACCACTTGTTCTACTCCTGCTATGGATTCCACTTTATATAGACATTTTGTGGATAGTTTGTTGTACCTGATGCACACACATCCTAATTTTTCTTTTGTGTTTGGCCTTGTATCTCGATTCTCACATGATCCTCATTAGAGTCATTGGAAAGCTTCCAAACATATTTTGAGGTACATTCAAGGTATTACATGTTATGACATTCACTATACATCACAGGATCCTAAAATTGTTGGTTATACAGACTCATATTGGGCTTGTGTTATTGATGATTGAAAGTCTACTTTTGGATTTATTTTCTACCTTGGTTCTAGTCCTATCACATGGTCTTGAAAGAAGTGTCATTCTCACACATTATCATCTACATAGGTATAATACAGGGTAGTTGTGCTAGCTAGTCAAGAGGTTTTATGGTTTTGAGAGTTGATGATAGATTTTGGATTTCCCCCTGATAGTCCCACCTTTCTTTGGTGTGACAATTAAAGTGCTATAAACAATTCCTACAACCCATTTTAGCATCAACAGACCAAGTACATTGCGCTTCATATGCACTACATCAGGTGTTTGATTTAAGATGGCTCTCTTAGCTTGGAGTATATTCCCACTGTTGAACAAGTTGTAGAAATATTTGATAGACCTTTTACATCCTTGCAGTATCTTCAACTGCATTATATGCTTGGGGTGAAGGAAGTTGTCCTTGGGGGGTCTCAATAATGAGTCCTTACTTCTTTTGTTTTTAGTATTCTATTATCTCTTTTTGGAGTAGGGTTTTTCCAAAGTGTTTTTCCCTATTTCTCCATTTCCCAGAGATTTGGTTGTGTTGGGGGTACCTCATTAGACCATGTTTTTGGGACCTATTAGTGCTTTCAACATTGTAGTTTCCTTGCATTTTTATGAATTTTTTGTAGCTACATTATTTCTCATCTTGGGTGGGGGGGAGGGGGGTCAGAATAAAGGATTAATTCAATTTCATTTTATTAAATTACCTTTACTCCCTTCTTAATATTTCTCTTTATGCAAATGCATTTCCATTTAATAATTCAATATTAATATGCATTTCCATTTAATAATTCAATATTAATTATGAAATGTCATTTACCTCTTAGGGTTTCCCTTTTAGGTTTTACGATCTCCTTCTATAAGGATTGATCAATTGTATATTTCAATTTATTCTTTCAATCTGATAATATATTCTTGCATATTTTAGAGCTAAACCCTACCTTCTCTTATCTTCTTCTTCTATGTGATAGGTTCTTGCATGCAAGTATTTTACTAGATCTATTGGTTTGTTATCATCAAATCTTTCAGTATGATATAGCATACTAAATGGAGGAAATGAAAGGGTTTGGAATTGGCTAACTCCTACAGACCAAACCAGGTAGGAGATAACACCATGAAATTGAATGGTTGTGGGATCCAATTAGAGGACCTAAAAGAGTGCCCAAACAGAGATGCATTACATTTTTTATTTCTCCTATAGGGATGCATTATGTCCCTTCCAACCAAGGAAAATAACCTTAAGGAGTCCCTTGGGGTCTCGAATTAGGTCTTGAATCCTGCAAAATAGATGCATAACTCAAGATATAGTCATTTCAGTGTGAAGAGTAGTTTCCAAATAATTAAATGAAGGGAAGGGAGGACCTATGTGGATAGATCCTATCTCAAGCTTTATGACATGAAAATGTGATCCTTTAAAGAGGATCTATTAGGTTTTGCCCCAATTTCACAGAGGAGAAAGGACATAAAAGGGAAGAAAGAAAGAAAGATACAAGGAGAATGATGATCTCACATTAAATAGGTGCCAATCCTTCATTAGATTGGAGTAATTCCAATTTAAGATGAAACACAAACCTATTGCAAAGCTTTTTGTAGAAGAAGAAAATAAAGAAGATGAAGAACTTGAGAATGTTGACATCACAAAGCTAAAACCAAAATAACTACAAGAGAATTTTGAAAAGTTGGAAAAAAGGAAACAAGGGACAAAGTTAAGATAATAGAAGGTACAAGAGACCTTACTGGAGAACTAGTACCAGATATTGCATATGATTTGGATACAATAATCATTGATCAAATAGACACAACAATTAAAGAAATTATAAATAAATTCCTAGAATTAGAAACAACAACACTAGAAGTAGAAGAAGATAATTATGAGAGGAAGAAAAAAGAAATGAACACAATAGACAAGGACAAGGTCATGTTATATGAAGAAATTAGTGAAGCAAAGACAATACTGAAGGAAATAGGACAATTGGTGATCAAAGTATCAAACCTGTTAGAATTCACAAATGACTTGGAGAAATGCAAACAAACAACACAAAAGAAAATAGATTTATTAACTGAACAATTTGATCCAGTATCAGGTTCAACAATTGAATACTACTCAAAAGTGAAAATGATTCATCTAAAGCTAAAATAGATGTAAGTAGTGGAAAGGAAAAGGATGATTGAACTATTAGATCTACAATCCTATCTATTACCTATATTGGAGAAGATTCAACAAAATGTTAGAAATAGAGAAATATTACTCAGTTTAGCTTATGTGAGTACATCAGATTCCATGGAAGAATTAGTAGGAGGTTTGCACGAGCAAATAATTACCCTATCATAATTGAAGAAATACTTAGTGACATCAACAGAAAGAGTTGAGATAAATTTCAAAGAAGTATTTGATAAGCTATGAAACATTTTTATAATTGATGACATATAAGGGGGGAATAAGAAAAAGGGGGAGAATAAAGAAAAATGGAGAATAAGAAAGGTGAAAATAAAGGAAGAGAATGAGAATAATTAAATGTAAGATGAAAGGGGGAGTTATTATTAGGAAAGGTTTAAAAAGGTTCAAAGGAAAGTTTTTCCATCAATGCCAAAAGGGGAGATTGTTGGAATTTAGCATGAGATTGTTGACAAGTTGTTGTTAGAAAGGTTTTCATTGATAGAAACTCAGTTGTAGAAGCAAGATAACTAATAGAAGAAATTGACATGATCAATGGTACTTAGTCACAACTGGTAATGCAAGGACAAGTGACATGTAACATAGACCTATAATAGGGATAATGGTTAAATGGTCGGCATAACTAATGCAATTGAAGACAAAAGTAACAATGATTAAGTTTATAGAAAGTGTAGAGAAGAACTTGATAGTTATAAGGTGGAAGCTAGATAGACAATAGGGATTTGAGAAGGAATATGAACATGTTAAATATATTTTTGACATATCTTGGGAATTACACAAAAAGATCCAATAATAATCAAAGGCGAAGATTGTAAAAATATTAAGGACATAGGTATATGTGAAGAGAACGAGGTACAAGCATGACAAATAAACAATTTGGAAGAAAGGATGTGATTAAGTGGAAAAATAAGTTAAGTAAAAAAAAGGATTGAATACAAGCTAAGGAAGGATGGACAGTGAAACTAAAAGAGAGACAAAACATAGAGAAAGCGAGTAGTGCACACAAAGCAACAAGTAAAGGCAAAGAAAAAGAGGTGAATGCATTTGGGAAATAATATATTGAGTAGAGGGGAGTTTTAGTGAGAGAAGAACATAAAGGATTTGATAGGCGAGCAATGCCAAAGATAAGTCAATCAACTTATTATTTCCTAACAATAATTATGAGAGAAATCCCTTAACTAGGTGGGCCTTAACCAGTGTTGTTATTGTAAATTCCTTTAACAAGGTGGACTCTTACAAGGATTTATAAATCCTCTAAGTGAGGGAGATCCCAATAGATCTCATCATAATCCTAATGATGTACAAAGACTCGTTAAGAAGGTGAACCCACAAAATGAGTAGTTGTAAGCTCCTAACATGGCAACCTTTTAACCACAGTGAAAGGCTTTTGGGTAGCATCCCCACCATGGTTTTTACCTTCTAATAGGGATTTTATGAAAAACCCAAATATTGGTGTTATGTAGTGCGAATGATTAGTGAGCTTAGTTTAATTTATCACAATAGTTATTTGGTTTATGTTTAGTTGAATAGTTTAACCAATGGTTTGAATTAGTAGATTACCTATTGCACTGATTCACACCCCCTTGATAGAATGTTTAGAATAACTAAGAAGAGAGGGGGGGGGGGGGGGGGGGGTTGGTGAATCAGTTATCCAAGGTCCATATGTACCAATTAAACACACAAACACTTAAACAACTTGTGATCTTAACATTTGTTAGCTCGACCTCTATAGTAAACTTTCAGTAAACATAAACTAGCAGTCCACTATCCTAAACATAACAGACTTGTAGAATGTAAATATTAACAATAAATCACCACAAAAACATTTGCACAAGTTTGACATTAGGATTTAACATGGAAACCCAGATCGAGAAAAGCCACTAGTAACATATCACCAATCTTTCAATCTTTTGAAGTGAGCTCTGTTAGGAGCCAACCCTATTAAAGGTTACAAAAACACATTGTTAAAGGATTTGATCACCCTTTTAGGAGTGGCCTTGTTAGAGGGCTTTAAAACATTCCATTAGAATGCCACCTTGATTAAAGGATTAACATATGATGGTTAGGTCAACCTTGATTAAAGGATTTTACACTATTATAGTGGTTAGAAAATAACAACAGGTTTTGATCTAAAAAATACAAGTTACTTTGAAAATACATATCTTAGTTCAACTCAAAAATTGATCTACTGATAGGCCTTCATTGTCATCTTAATCTTTGATTTGCTTGGCAACCCTTCAAGTAATCACACTTCTCCTCTTCTCAACCCTTCTTAGTCTTTTGCTTAATTTCACCGCTCAATAGTATCGACAAATACTCTAACCTTCAACAGATCCAAGAACTCTTAAGGTTAGTCCTTGTACCTCCTTAAATAGGAAATTTTTATCTTTTACCTCTTAAACATTGCCATAGATCTTAGGTTTATGATAAGATTCAACACATACAATGAATTTGTCCACCTTCTTGCTCATCCTTTTATTTTCTAGAAACTTCTCCAAACTTCTTCATGAATCCTTGCATGGAAATACACAAACACAGTTTCCCTTGATTTAAATGTTCCAGGTCATCCAACCTTATCTTCAAAACACTTTCTATATTCCAAGAAATCAACTCTGTGCACTAGAAATTACGATTTCTCATAAACTGTCAAAATGTTGTCCCTCGACCAACATTGTGTTCTGACACTCAACCATCACTTGGTTACTCAGTTGCTACTAAATTATCTATTTAGCACATTACCTGACACTCGGTCAACACTATTTCTACTTGGCACATACTGTGGCTCAGTCAGCACTAGCATCGTTCGACACAAACTTTGAGTTTCTTAATCTTCTGCTTTGTTTCTGAGTCAGGCCTGTGCATTTGATCAATCCTTGATCACTTCTTCAAGGCTTTAGTAATATCGTCTTCTCCACTTGTAACATGATTTGAACAATCACTTTATCTTGTCAAAGTCTAACTAATCAAGTGTCCATTGTAGTTTCTTCTTCATAACTCAACCTTTCCTCTAGCTGCTTTTGCTATGATCAACTTCTCAAATCCTATTCATCAATCATATAGATATGACACTAAGATCAAATAGAAAATTGCCTCACCAATAAGGTTTGACATCAATGATAACATAACAATTATTCCAATTATGGTTTCCAACACCCCCTCCTTAGTTCCGGGTGAACCCACAATAATGGGTTCCACTTTAATGGAAGGAAGAAACTTGAAAAAGCTAGCAAATTTTCGAATCCCGATTTACCATACGTTCGTGCGAACAACTTGGACATGTTCGTGCGAACATGTACAATGCGCATGTTCATGCGAACATATGCGCACATATGTTCACATGAACATGTGTAGTGTACATGTTCGCGCGAACCCATGGTGGAACAATTTTCGACGGTTTAAATCTGCTTTTTAACTTTTTCAAAGTCATTTTCACAGCGAGTCCTATTCATTGAGCATTCAGATGAACGTGTGGATTGTGCTACTTCCGACAACATCATCTTGTCATTTTCGTTCTGATTTTCGTTATCGGGTATGTCAAAATATTATTAATTTAATATTTTCAATGTTTTTGAAGTTTTTTTTTTATATTATCAAAGTAGATTTTAATGTTTTCAATAATTTTTTTTTTTATGTTTTGAAAATATATTTGAATGTTATTTACGTTTTTAATAGTTTTGAAAACATATCTAATTGTTAATTTAATATTTTTATTGTTTATTTATAGTAATTTAGAAAATAGAAATATATTATATGGAAAACATTAAAAAACATTAGAAAAAATAGTAAAAAATTAAATGTCTTAATCTTAGAAGTCTAATTAAATGACATATCTTAAGGGTCTAGATCCTAAATTGTACATGTAAAAATATAGATTAGAATGTATAATTTTTTATTTTGAACATAAATACACATGTATATTTGTTCATGGTTAAAAGTAGATGTATGTACATGTTTTTAATAAATTCACATTTTTATACGTATAATTTGTATATATGTTAACTATTGATCTTAATTTATCTTATAACCAAGTGTAATTAACTATATTTAATAACACATGTCTTAAGGGGAGATCCTAAATTATACATAAGAATGTAGATTAAAATGTATATATTTAATTTCATAAATGTACATGTAAATATGTTCATGTGTTAGATATAGATGTGCATACATATGTTTTCAATATTCATGTTTAAATGTACATATGTTATTATTTTTAATGTCTTAATAGTTAGAAGTATATAATTAACTATATAATTTAATGACATGTCTTAAGGGGAGATCCTAAATTATACATAAATAAGAATGTAGATTAATTTTCATATCTAGGTATGAATATAACATACATGTACATCCAAACCCTAACCCTAACATAACCAAACCCTAACCCTAACCATTATCCAAACCCTAACCCTAACCTTGATCTTAAAATTTAATTTCTAAACCCAATATTACAAATGATAATAAATACCCTAAATCATAATCTTGAACCAAATCATAAACTTCATATGCTAAGTTCCCTTATCCTAAATTCTTAATCATGGACTTTAATATTAACCCCTAAATTTAATGTTAGAAATTATGTAAGTTCGTGTAAACCCTGATAGTGTCACAAGGTCTTAAATCTTACCCTAAAATTGAGCCTAATTACACTAAAACCCTGTTTGAAAACCTAATTGAAGCCTAACTTACATAAAATTAAAACAAGTTGACCCTAATCCTAAATTGTTAAAAATTACATTTGAGATACATGCACATACATTCAAACACATGTACATACATGAAGTATGACCCTTGTTTTAAATGATATATATGTAACCCAACTTGAAACCTAAACCTCAAAACATTATCATTTAAGAGTAATATAAATAATTTATTACCCTTTAATTGAATTCTCTAATAATACCCCCAAAGTATAATAAAATCTTAGAACAAAAAATTAACTCTAACCATAACCAAACTCTCAACTTTAAAGTTATCTTATACTTATATGCAAATTAATCTAGGTCTGGATGTGTTACAGATTATCTAAGTCCATGATATGTGATGTATGTTTAATTACATGTGTATAATTTTTAATGTTAAAAATAAAAAATTGTGTACAGCAGGTAGTTTAGCTCTTCATACATTTCTACAGATATGGCTTCACACGATATGCTTGATGCGGCTTCTTGTGTGACACCTGATGTAGTTCCTACTGCGGCTCCTACTGCAGCACAGGTTGATGCAGTTCCTGTTGCAACACCTGATGCAGTTCCCAATATGGCTCCTCATGCAACTCGTGGTGGGGCTCGTGTTGTAGCTTTTGGTGGGGCTCGTTGTGTACCTCGACGTAGGGCTCATCGTGCAGCTCATGTTCTAGCTCCTGGTGTGGCTCATGTTCCAGGTCAGGCTGCACCTGTAACTCCTGTTGGAGGTCTTGCTGCACCACCTCCATGCATCGATATTGATGTGTTATTTACATTTTCAGAGTATGAGGTTGCTAGACTACAACACTCTATATTGACCTTTGATGATGGTCTTTATAGAGACATATGTACTACGATATGTAGGAGTTTACAGGATTTGACAACTAGGTTTAGAGGTCACCATTCATTTACTCCTACCATATTAGCTTCCATATCTAGGGAGCTTAGGGCTGAGGTTTCAGGAGATGCATCATTCGATGATGTCAAGAGGGTAGCCCCCAAAGACGTCATCCAGAGAGAGCTCTTTCTAGCTTATGAGGGGACACAAGGTAGGGTGAGAGGCTACAGAGTCACACAATGCAGAGACCCTATTATTGCTAGCATGATCTATCCACGATTTTTAGTTGCATATAGTCATTATCCTAATAACGACCAAATACCCCTTTATTTTGCACAACATTTGTATGCTGAGTTCCATATAGGGCTCAACATCAACTACTTGGCTATTCCTAATTATTGCAAACAGGGGCGTGGTCGAATTGTAGATCGTGACTAGTACCATAGTGTAGATTGTCTACCACCTGCAGATCTTAGATAGTTTGTTGGACCAAGGATGCCTCTTGTGATTCCTACACATACGCCTATTGCAGATAGAATCGTCATTGCTTCCTAAAGGGAAGCAATTGACACTATTGGGCACATTGCATCTGCGACGGCTAGTATCACATCAGATTCTATTGGTTGTTATCTTCATAGTCGACGTCCTCATCCACTTGGTCAACCATCTTCACAAGCATCTAGTAGCACTTTAGGTGCCTCCTCTAATGATGCATATAGAGCTGCTAGGCTACCATTGCTAAGCGATATTCATGGTCTTTCAGGACAGCAGACACATATGGATATGGCACTGTATTTTTTGGAGGATATGTTGCACTTTATTAGCTATATTTCTGATACATAGAGGATTTCAATACACACGGTGATGGATGTTGTTAGATAGCATCAAAGCTCTGATACAGTTCCACAGACATAGGCCGCCACACTAGTGATAGATGATACACCTGTGCGTAGCTCACAACATTCGACACCAGACTCATGACACTCTACAGATGACTCGAGCATACGAGTTGGAGATGTCCATATCACAGCTGAGGGCCTTGATGATTTTGGTGAGTAGTTGCGAGGCCTATCTAATATTGATACTAGTTCAACCCTGGGTATTTCATCATACATGGCCCTATTATTCAGACCTGGCAGCACTGATTCTACACCAAATGTACCCAGCCAGTTACACAGTCCACTTCACTCAGATTTACTAGCAGTTGGACATGGAGTTTCAGGCTCAGGTGCATCAGTAGATGATATGATGGAGTCTACTGATCATCCTCCACCTCTGAAGACCTAGGTACATATATAATTTATTTTTAATTTTAAATATATAAGAAATTAAAAAATATGTTCATTTATTGAAAAATTTAGTTCAAATGTATATGTAGATATTTAATTTAATCTTTAACTCATAATAAATCATGTAGGCATAGGTCGCTGAGCACATGGTTACACATAATGTTGGTTCAGGGCATCATATACATGAGAGAGATGATTGTATTGAGGCACTTGGTAGTGCTCAGGTACTTGAGTTTTAAATAGTTTGTTTAAAGTTATTTAAATATTTTGAAAACTAGATATATATCTATATATATGCAAATTTGTATTTAATTTGAATGTATATGTACATGATGCACATATGTATATATATGTTTTAAAGATAGAACTCTAACACATGTATGTATATATGTATATATATTTGCAGGGCTTGGTTGATGCGCCTCGGTGAGAGGATGTACATGAGACTCGATCAGAGGGTCATTCTGTTCGTATGCATCTTGAGGGGTGCTTCTAGTAGTAGATCAGATTTATATATTTTTTGATGCATATATATTGGAGGTCCAGTTTACATGTACACATGTGTATTTCAGTTCCTTGATGACATGCACGTACTTTCACTATTTATTTGATTATTGAGTATTTCAGTGTTAGATACCATCACATGTACATATATATGACTTTTTATATTTTGCTACATACGTATATTTATTCAAAATTTACAGTTTGCATTTCAAATACATAGAGATATATTAGATTTGAAGATGTTTATTCTTGAGATGTGTATATGTGTACATGTGTATTTTTTTTTGTTATAGCTATAGAACATGATCTTGAGACACATGTGTACATGTATATCAATTATCAATTAGTAAGAAGTTAGAAAGAAACATATTTCTCAAATTATCAATTACTAACCTGCTAAAGATAAATATTATTTTTATGTGGATAAAAATATGTTAATTAGGTAAGCCAATACATTATTTTAGAGAACTTTTACAAAATATAATATAAAAAAAACATATTAATTTAAACTTTAAGAGTACATGATCGTAGATGTAATAAAGCAACATTAAAATATATAGTTTTTTAATAAACTAACCTAAATGATAACTATGAACTTATAATCTTACAATTTTAAAAACACATACTTTAATTTTCACTTATGAAATTCAATCTAGTTTGAAAAAAAAGTTGATAAATGAATTTAAATTATTAAATTCATCCATGGTACAATTGATTTAAATTATTAAATTATATAGTTTTTTAATAAACTAAATTTGATAATTAAGAACTTATATCATACAATTAAAAACACATTTAATTCAAGATGAAATTCAATAGTTTGAAAAAAAGTTGATATTTAAGAATTGTAACATAGATAATGAAATTGTGTAAGTTCGAAATTGTAACATAGATAATGAAAGTGTTGAAGTATGAAAAATACATAGAGGGTATGCAAGAAAAGTAAGCAATGTTTGAAGTATGTGATGCAATCCCTAATTTGTGTCCCAAGGAACTAATTGGTTTTGGAGTTCTTGGGAAACCTATTGACCAGCATTCAAAGGAAATCAATGTGTTCATGCAAGGGCCACCCTTCTTCTACTATGAGAATGATGCTTTTGCATCAAAGGATATTTGGAAGACAATATCCGAACAATTTAATAGTGTTGAACCAGAGTTGGTGGACTCAATGTTCTTTTCAGCTTCCAGAAGAGCAAGAGGGTATGTGCATAACCTTCTAATAGAAGAGCGATTTCAAGCAGAACCTCTCCCCCCATGACTATTCAGGAAGCACTTCTGCAAATAAAAAAGTATTGGCCTTCATGGGATCAGATGACAAAAAAAAATTCCATAGACTCAAGACGATGTGGCACTGTCCTTATTGATCAACTGAGAGTTATGATTCAGGATGCACGAGGGAAACTGCAAGATAGTGCGCATAAATATATACTTCAAAAGTGTGAAGAGTGGAATTTGGTATGGGTGGGGCCAGGTGACCTCGTCCCTCTAGAGCTCCATGAGATAGAGCTTATATTAAAATTTGATAGAGATCACACTCGTGGAACTTCTTGTCCGACTAACCGCTTGTGTTGTTTGGGTAATTCATTCCAAACAGATACAGTTCCATATCATTTATCAGTCTTGAAAGCATTATATCCTGATGGCGTCAGAGTACTTTATCTATTTTTTGGTATTGGTGGAGCAGAAGTTGCTCTTCATCAATTTGGAATACATTTAAGTTGTGTTGTATCTGTTTTAAATTATGAGTTTCCTCGCATTGTGATGGAAGTGAGAGAAATATTGCACTCAAAAGCCTTAGCTAATAATTTTTCTTGATCAATGTGTAGGCTCATTTTTTTTGTAAATAACTCAGTGTTAATAGACTACTTGAAAAATGGAAAAGGATTTTAACTAGAACAGAATGTTCTCTACTGATTTTAAATTTTCAAATCAAAGGATTACATACCCTAACTAAGAATAGTAATTTTTTTCGTTTTCAAATTAATTTTACAAAGGTCTACAATTAGAAAATACTTTTTTTTTAAACAAGAGTTCAATTTTCAATCGTCCAACGAATTTCTTTGAACTGACTCTAAAGTGGTTTGTCGTGGAAGCTTATCGTAATAATAATGTTTCTAATCTTCTTTAACGGATGGTTTTTAATTATAACTTTTGGAGGACCTTCGTGGGCTTAGAAAGTATGTGTTCTATTTTACAATGATACAAAATCACCATATTTATTGTTTGCAACAACTTGAATTTCCTTGGAACTTTTTAAGGTGGAGTATTATTAAATTCATCCATGGTACAATTAATTTAAATTATTAAATTATATAATTTTTTAATAAATTAATGAAAATTAAGAACTTATGTTTGTACAATTAATCTAAACACATTTAATTCAAGATGAAATTCAATAGTTTGAAAAGAAGTAGATATTTAAGAATTGTAACATAGATAATGAAATTGCGTAAGTTTGAACTAACTTCTAGCCTATTTATATCGAGTTGTTAAATTATTAAATTCATCCATAGTACAATTAGTATTATAGTTTTTAAATAAACTAATCATAACTGAAACTCAGATATTTAGATTAAAAACACAATTTCACCAAAGTTGATATTCACAATTTCATCATAGTACAATTGAAAACACATTTCACCAAAGTTGATATTCAGATTATTATAAAATAAATCTCAAAGGTCTAATCAACCATGATGTACACTTATAACATGCAATATTTTTTCATGATCTTCATTGTCTAGTCTCCACTTGCGATGTACATGCTTAAGTTTGACTGGATGCAGACAAAGCCCTGTAGCAACAACCAGGTGGCTGTATTTAAAACTTTGTTGTCAGGTTGATAATCAACAAAGTGTATTCCATGTTGAACTATTTTCTCTTGCTTCAAATATGTTCCCTCTATCACAACAGAACCTGTACCACAAATTTAAGTGTTTTAAAATTTGACAGATATGAAGTTACCTAGATATATATATTTATTTAAATATATGTGTATGTACATGTATATGTATAATTTACCTATGGGGAACAACATTCCATCACTTTCTTCAGGGTCATATAACTTTTTCCTCTCTGCAGTACATTGCAATAAATAATAACTGACACATTCATGATTTCCAAGCTCAACAATCACTACAAAGACATCTCCTGCATAACAAGTATACATGAATGCATGTGTGCAATATATATAAGATAGTTGAAATTGATAATTAAATAAAAAGTTGAGATTAATTTTTATGATACTCACCCACTTTTACCAATCCAGAGATATGATTATAATCATCAGAAATCAATGGAATATCATCAAAAATTTCATCTTCTTTATCAAATGTATCGGTAACATCAAGTGGTACCGAAATCCATGCACCTGTATATCCATGTGTCTGATTGATGCATTCTTCATAATTTTCATCAATGCAACTGTCACAAAAACATGAGTATTCTGTTGTCTTCAATGTCCAATTGCAATTATCTGTACTCATGACTGAATGTAAGGAATGTGTCTTTTCTATCCTCTTGCAACCATGCATGTTTTTTCTATTGACACCTGAAAGTTCGTTAAATTGAAAATATAGAAAAATTAAATTTAAACTTCAACAAATTCAAAAATAAAACTTAACAATAAAATTTTATAATTTAATTGCATAAAAGTTAAACAGACGTACACATCCATACTTGTTATCTCCCAGAAGACTCTATATGGTGTATATGAGCAATGTTAGTATGCTAATAGAAACCAAATTTAAATAAAGCTTCTACAAACTAAATAAAATTCATAAACTTCAAGATAGACTAAGATGAGCTCTCAATTGAGAATATGAGCCATTAATGGACTCTCTCAATAAGAAGCTCTTTTGTTGAGTGGCTTTGTCTAAATAGATAGGATGTATGCTCAAGTTTATGCTTCAAAAATGGCTTCAAATGGAGTTGGAATTTGGGTGTGAGTGTATGGTTTTGATGTAAAATGGCTTCTTAAAATGGCATTATGACTTTACTTCATGGATTGTGTTGTTTTGCAAAGGGGAAGGATCCAATTTATAGGCAAGAGGCTTGAGGGTTTGAGGGCTAAGATGCAAGGATGGGAAAAGCTCATGGAGGGCTCAGATTGCATGAGAGGAGAGCACATGGATTGTGCTTCCTTACAGCCAATCAGGGAGTGACACATGTCACAGGGTGAGAGGATGGAGGAAAGGGGAAGGATGAGTCAACAAAGGAGGCTCAAGGGATAAAATCTTCATAAAGACCCTCGTAATGGCTTGTAAGAGCAATGAAAGGGCTTTGGAAGAGTCATTTATGGCCTAATGGGCTTCATAAAGTTTTATGGTTGGGATATTTTGAGGGAGATGAGAGGAATTTTGACTTGGGCTTGATTAGGAAGGTTTTAAGCTTGCTTAGGATTGTGCAAATGATTAGAGGATGGATTAGGATGGTTTAGGATTAGCTTAGGAATAGGCAAGTGGATGGCATTTAATGAGGGTGGGTGAAGGAGGAGATATTTGTTAACTTTGGCTTGGGTTAGTAAGTCTTAACCCATTTTTAGAGAATGTGACAAAGTTAGGAGGGGATTAGGATTAGGTTTAAAGACATCTTCTAGAAGAGTCTAGACTTTGGATGAGGATAAAGACTTTCTAGAATAGACTAGAACTTTTTAGGATGAGGATGAAGACTTTCTAGAAGAGTCTAGAACTTCTTAGGATGAGGATAAATTAGATTTTTAGGAAATAAATAAAGTTTTATTTATTTCAAGGGTTTGGG
Organism: Cupressus sempervirens; assembly: GCA_028749045.1. Classification (NCBI taxonomy): domain Eukaryota; kingdom Viridiplantae; phylum Streptophyta; class Pinopsida; order Cupressales; family Cupressaceae; genus Cupressus; species Cupressus sempervirens. Next base: position 328,937,845 of record CM053789.1, read on the forward strand.
TCGAGGAGATATTTATTAAAGCTTTTTTAATAAACATGAGGATTAATATTTAATCTTAATTAAATATTTTGAGTTGGGATTAGGGGTAGGAAATGATGGGATTAGCCTTTAATCAAAATTAAAGAAGGATTAGAAGATTTTGGAAGAGGTTAGTGGTCTTAAGGAAATTGGCCAAGTTTTGGGCAAAATTTTATATTTTTTTATATTTTGGGTTTTTTGGTCAATTTATTGATTAAATAATTAATAAATAAGGAAATAATGTTTAAATAAGATTTAAACATTTTTGGGAGGGATTCTTTAATTAAATATTTTTAATTAAGATAAAGGGATTTAATGGCATAAAAATAAATAAATAAATAAAATAATTAATTAATTAATAAATAATGATGTCATCAGGAATTTTTCAGAAAATAAAAAATACTTTATTTTCTAAAGGTTTTTAGGTGTCTACATTTTGCCCCTCTTTGATGTGATGCCGCAAGTGGCATGACATCAAAGATAAGAAAATAAGATGCCCAAGGCTAGAGCAGAAGAGGAGAGAATGGACTGCAAGATGCCCCCTCAAGAAGGTGGCAGGGAGAGAAAGTGAGGCTCGACGACTTCTTGAAAAGTACAAGAATCCGAGATGAGTAAGAAGACTCAGATTGGCTTAAGAGAAGAGGTTTAGTTAGCTCAAACTCTCACTACGGGAGAATGATAAAGGGAGAATCAGAGGCACAAGAGGAAGCAAGCTTAAGATCTCAGGGATTGCAGAGGATGAAGGAGCGGAATGCTATAAAAGGAATCTAGGATGGGGAGATGGATGAGGGGATTAAAAAACTGATGCAACAGGATTTCAAAGAGTCAGGTTGGCGGAAGATGGGTTTCGGAGATCCCTAGGACTAGGATTGTGGATCTCGAAAGATGAGGCTTGGTGGATTGATTTGGATTGGTGGATCCCTAAGACTAGGATTGTGGATCCCTAAAGCTAAAGGTGAGAAGTGATTCAAAGAGATACTGATGCATAAGCTGGGGTAGGAGAGACGAATGCTGGATATGGATGGGGGATAATGGAGATGAAAGAAAACCATTGAAGCTTTTTGAGCGGGGGGATACTTCAAAGAGAAGTACCACCATGTAGTTGAGCACTAGATTTGCTATAGGACTATTGGTTAATTGCCAAGGTTACCAAGAACATCAAGGACTTTTCACCAACTGTCTAGAGGACTGACAGATTGACTCAAAACAAACATGCAAGGATTGCCCCAACATCACACATGAATCTCGAAAGAATCAGAGTGGAACTGACACTGGGTAACCCACAAGCAGAAAAAAAAAACAAACAAAAGACTTGACCAAGACCTTACGCCCAGATTGCCCCATTCGCAATATACCATGATATGGAAGATCATGGCAACTTTGAGGAGGGAACAAAAAGATTGTTTGAAAAAGATACTTCAAGACCCAAAAGGGAAGATTCCAAATCAAAAGAAAGTGAAAATCCAAAAGAGAAACATTTGCCAACGAGATGGGTAGGACGAGGTACTAACGGACCAAGATCAGACATGAGGAAAGCTATATCCTACAAGGATCTATCAGAGAGCACCTAAGCTGGTGGATCTAGATGAGTGATGCATCTGGCAAGTTGAACTAAGAAGGATAACACTTTGGTGACAAGAGATCTAGCTAAAGGATGCATTGGGATAGCTAACCAAGGGTTGTGCAATGTGTGAAAGATGCTGATCAAGGAGGAACTGGCACGAAAGCTAGATAGATACAATAGTACTAAGCTAAAGAGGATGTACAAGCTGATGGACAAAGATATTTACAAGCGGGCTAATCAAGATATGGTACAAGCTAACGAACCAATGATAGGTATGGTACAGATGGATAAAAAGCTCAGGATGAGAGGATAGCGGGATGGCTCAATTTGGTGCAAGAGGCAGAAGCTAAGGATGAGGTGATAACGAAAGATATGGATTTGACAAGATGCATCCAATGATGATGATGGGGACAATGCTAAGGTTGGTGGTAGCTGAACGGATAGATGGCGCTAGAGTGAATGGCTAATGAGAGGATGACAGTGGATTTGCATGAGGATAGCCTAGAGCGGGATACTAATGACAAGGGAGGATGGACAAGACAAGATCTCCAAGGAATACAATGCTCCCAGTCAGGAGATGACATGTGGAAGGAGGTCTTACGATGGATGTGATAGGATTCAAGCTAGAATGGAAAAGCGAAAGGCGCTAGGGAGATGGATGATAGCTAGGATGATTGGCTGAAGCTGTAGAAGATCAGTGGATGGTGTGAGATGGAAGCTGGAGGATGGAGGATAGGTGTATAGATTGGAAGATGGAGTTGGATGTCAAGATGCAACCAAAAGCATGAGGATGATAGGCTAAGCTGGGGATGGCTAGATTACGCATGATGCTTGTTTGCCAAGTTTTCATCATGGTACTTGTCCAAGGCGCTTGAATTGCCAAGTTTTCACCAGTGGACGCTTTATTTTTCTTTTATTTTTTGACTTTTTGACTTTTTGACTTTAGACTTAGCTGGAATGATTTTGGCTTTCTTCAGCTGTTTTTGGCTTTTTTGGGATTTTTCACTGGCTGTTGGAATGTTTAATTTTGTTGCTAGCTGTTGGTACACCGAATGTGTGATTTATGCAATAGATCAGATTAGATGAGATTGATGGTAGGAGATGGAGGGATAAAAAGGCTGGAAAGGAGCATGAGATGGAGATGCTTGTAGGATCAACATTGGCACATGTTGGGATGGGTGTGAAAAGAGTAGATGGGGAATAGATGGTAGACGGGGGCTTGATTGAGGATTTGTGGAAGCACGCTTGGGGATATAGGCACCCAAGATGGAGTTAGGAGATGAGGGACACAATTCATTGGATGGGGGATTAGCAATGGTGGATGCCATTATGCATTGGGTTTCAACTTTTTTCTTTGGGATCCACATGGTTTTGGATTTTCTTTTCATAGGCTTTTGCATTGTTTTGCATTCTTTGATTGGATTTTGCCTTTTTGGAGTATGTTTTTTAGAATAGACATATGATTGCCTAGGATGTGGATTTTTAGCTTTATGCATTTTGAATTTGGCATTCACATTGTTGTGGTAAGCTTTGGGAAGATGGTTATGAGAAGCTTTGCGAGATGGAGAGGATATGTAGGAGCTTATAGTGGGAGGATGATGGATGATAGGTAGAGAGATGTGCCTTTGTTGATCCTGAATAGGAATGAAAGGAGTGGGATTTTTATGTTGGATGATAGGAGGATGGCTGATGGTAGATTTTGGTACATAGGGACCCAAAATGGATTTAGCAGATGAAGGGGGGATATGGTAGGTTGTTTTCAGTTGCAAAGATGGTGGAGGGGAGATGACATAAGATTTATTGAAGGAATGATGGGAGGATGGCATGGTGGGCTTGGAGATAGGCTTGGTTTGGGGATGGCGTGTACCAACACTTTTAGATGGTGAGCCTTTGGATACATATCCAAGACCATGAAATCCTAGATTCTTTTGTGCAATAATAGGCTTTCTAATTCCTTGCTCTTGTGGTCCTAAACCTTGACCTTGATAATGCCATCGATTGAGCATTTGAACGAAACAAGGAAACTTTTTGCTTGTAGAAAATGGTAGAAGTTCTTTATTAGATGTACTGCAATGGGGAGATACTGTTCTTAATTCTTTTGACGAGAGGGGGCCACCATGAATGAATGTAAGTGAACCAAGAGGGTAGATTATAGATGGTGGAATAGCTTGGATAGGTGGTAAGATGGAAGCATGGAGCGGAGGAGATGGTAGGATAGGATCTTGATTTAGCTGATGGGATGAAAAGATATCCTGCAGTAGAGGAGGTATGACTTGAGGTTTTGGAGATGGAGGGGATGGTGACTGCAATATGGATGGAAGACATGGTATGATGATATCTTCATTTATGCTTTGGGGGATGTCAACATGCTTTTGGGTAAGATCTTGATAGGATTGGATTGGAGTGGATGGTGCGATAGGAGGTGAAGGGATGGATTCTTCAAAGGCAGTGGATGGATAGATGGAAGATTCGGTAGTGGAGATGGATGCATAAGGGTCATTACGGGAGATTTGGAAAATACTTGGAGGTGATGTGGATAGGATTTGACAGGTGGTGGGATTTTGATGCTTGTAGGAAGTGGAAGGATTTTAAGCAATTTGATGGATGGTATGGGGATGATAGCTTTGGGAGATGGAGGTGATATTATAGATGGGGAAGCTTCATCACTGACTACTTCACATGGTTGGATTAGATGACATGGATTATCGACTGTTGGAGGTGGCTTTTCTTGTATTTCCTCTAGGAGATTCCTGGGAGACTCGTCTGTCAGAGGTGGAGGTGGTGGATTGATAGGAATAGCTGGTGTGATGGGGGTGGAAGATTGGAAGCTTGGTTGATTGGGTGATGGAGGAGAAGCTAGGATATGAGATGGCATGACTAGATAGTTTGGAAGAATTCTTGGATTTTGGGGGATGGTTGGCGAAATGTTTCTAAGGCTTTCAATATACCCGTCATAGTCAACAAGATTTTCATCATCATTGGAATAGGAGGTGGCGGGAGCAAGGACAATGTGACCAAACTCATCATGATAGGATTGGGACTTCATGCTTTGACGGTGAGTTTGATGGGGATGAGATCTTAAATATGGATGAACACGGAAGCTCATGGTTGGATTTGGATTAAGCTCAGATTTTGGATTGGTTTGCAAAGATTTCCTAGGGAAATTCAAAGCTGCATGACAAACCTAAGGAGGATTGGATGGGGATTTTAGGCTTTTCTAAGGATGGAAGACTTCAAGGGCATGCTGTCAAAAGGTGAGGGTTTTGTTTTCCTATGTGCGGATTGGTGGTTGTGTCAACTTGAGGATAGACTAATGATCCTATGGGTATGACATGAGATTGACCACTTGTGGATCCCAACCTTTAGCTCAAGGTGATGAAGGATACAAGTGACAAAGCTGGATTACCCTAGACAATGCTCTGTCAGAGGGATAACCTTGGTGAGATTGGTTGATTGGTAGGATTGATTGGATAGCAAACTCTGGTAGAGTAACAACAATTCCTTAAAGGCTTGGTTGATTTTGGATTGGGTTGCTAGCTGGCTAGGGGGATGATTTGGATGGACTTTGGATTTGGGATTGTTCTAAAGCAAAGAACTAGATAGATTCACTTGCGGCGGGGGAGCTTGGATGATATTCTGATGAGGCAGTGACTACGCTAAGTATGCCTTGAGTTGGGATATTTTTTCTTTTCTGGAATTTTGACCAAAGTTGGCAAATATTCATTCAAAAGCTATGAACAAACAAGCAGACAAAATTTTGGAGCAAGCATGTCAAACACACCAACATCCTAGGAAGCTTTCTACAAGGATGAAATTTGGTTTAGCTAGGGAGTCCTCGATATACGCAAGGTACGTGAGGCCCAAATCCGTAGATGAAACCAAAAAGATGTCACACAGCTGAGAGGAGTGGTAACCCACTTCTCCTCTTTCACTTCTCAAGGGTATAAAGTTCCTTGAGGCTTAGCCCGAGTGACAAAATCTTGATTCCAAGAGAGGTGTCTTTGGATTCACCTCCTGATTTTTATACTCCGCCAGAATGCTGGAGTTGAGGTCATCCCAAGGGGTGATGAAATCCCCAAGAAGGCCTCCTAAAAAGTGTAAAACAAGACCACATACATGATCTTGGTTTTAAAAGACACGCGTTCATTCTAATTGATGATTTAGACTTTGTAAGCTATGATTGAAGACACTTGCGATTATGGCATACAATGTTCATTCCAATTTGACAGCGTCGTTAGCATAATGGAATTCGAGAGATCGTCAACATAAGAAATGCGAGCGTCATTGAAAATGCGTCAAAACCATGTGATGTTCATTGATTGTTAGGAATTCAAGATTGAGTGCGAGTTTGTTTTAAGCCCAAAACAAAGATATGTGAAACTCGATTTGTCAACCACGCGCCTGGAGGCCCTCCACGTCAAGATTTGTTCAATTTTTATGCCCAAATGAAGTGTTAGCGCGACTAATGCGCATTCAAAAAATTTTCTAACTTAGAAAAACCACTAAAAACCCAAGTGAGTGGAGTTTGATTTGCGTGGAGCACTTAACACCCTCTTAGGTGGACCCATCCCTATAGATAGCGCTGAGATTGCAACTAATGGTTAAATTGATGGGTGATTAAAGAGGGTGAGTCCAACGACAAACTCACTCAAAGTGTTTTAATTTTATTTTTATAACTTAAAAGATTACAAAAATGTAGATTCTTTTTATGCTCCAAAAGATGATTATTTGATCTATGGCATTCAAGATTGGATTTGTTGTTTTAATCATGCATTCATAAAAAAAAAAAACTTGATTTTAATCCATGGCACTCAAGAGTGATTTTAGCAACATGCATTCAAAGACAAGTGATTAAACATTCAAGTTTTTTCCTTTGAGCATTCAAGATTGAGATTTTGTGTGTTGTTTTAAGAACTTTGAAGTGCTTTGTTTTAACCTTAGATCATTCAAGATTGTTTTGGACTCAAAAGTGAAAATGACTCTTTGGACTTTGGTTTTCATTCAAGATTTTGTGTTCTAGTTTGCATGTTTTAAGCCCAAAAATGATATTCCTAGGTTGTTTTGATGCATGAAAAACCTAAGCAACATTCAAGATTTTGCAACAAGACATTTGTTTGGAACAAATAACAAAGCTTTTAGGACAATTTTTGGCAACCATTTAGGACTCTTAGTTTTCATGAGATTTTAAAAAGAACTTTAAAATATTTGCAAATGAGGTTCATTTTATCCTTGATTGATGCTTTGAGTTTGATTTAAATTTTAGTGTGCACTTAATGTTGATTTTGAACCTTTTGAAATGGAAACTTGAAGTTCTTTTTAAATTCCCAAATGAAGTGTTCCTAAATTTGTATGAATGCATCTAAAAACTTGATTTTGCAAGGATGCAAATGATTGGATTGGTTTAGTTTCACTTGTTAAAAGATTTTTTTTTTTGAAAATTTTTAGTTTTTAATGGATTTAAGTATGATTTGGGGGTTCATTTTAAGCACTAAAAAGAAGTGTGTATGATTTTTATTCCTTAAAAAAAATGGCCAAGATCTCCCACAAGAAGAAAAAGAAGAAGTAGATGGAATAAGAAGAATATAGACAAGAAGATGAAGAAGAATTCCAAGTGCTTTGTCCACCTATAAACTTGAAAAATCTGCAAACACTATGAGATAGACTATGAGTTCCTTTGTCTTCTTCATGCTCATGTGGACCTACAAAACCAATTTATACAATCCTACCAATCACAAAAACAAGCAAAATTAGCCAAAATTAGTAAATAACATACAAAACTTGACTAAAAAAGCTAATGAAGATGACCCATGCGAGGTCCCACCGGGCGTGCCAAAATGTATATGAGCAATGTTAGTATGCTAATAGAAACCAAATTTAAATAAAGCTTCTACAAACTAAACAAAATTCATAAACTTCAAGATAGACTAAGATGAGCTCTCAATTAAGAATATGAGCCATTAATGGGCTCTCTTAATAAGAAGCACTCTTGTTGAGTGGCTTTGTCTAAATAGATAGGATGTATGCTCAAGCTTATGCTTCAAAAAGGGCTTCAAATGGAGTTGAAATTTGGGTGTGAGTGTATGGTTTTGATGTAAAATGGCTTCTTAAAATGGCATTATGACTTTACTTCATGGATTGTGTTGTTTTTCAAAGGGGAAGGATTCAATTTATAGGCAAGAGGCTTGAGAGTTTGAGGGCTAAGATGCAAGGATGGGGAAAAGCTCATGGAGGGCTCAGATTGCATGAGAGGAGAGCACATGGATTGTGCTTCCTTACAGCCAATCAGGGAGTGACACATGTCACAGGGTGAGAGGATGGAGGAAAGGGGAAGGATGAGTCAACAAAGGAGGCTCAAGGGATAAAATCTTCATAAAGACCCTCATAATGGCTTGTAAGAGCAATGAAAGGGCTTTGGAAGAGTCATTTATGGCCTAGTGGGCTGCATAAAGTTTTATGGTTGGGATATTTTGAGGGAGAAGAGAGGAATTTTGACTTGGGCTTGATTAAAAAGGTTTTAAGCTTGCTTAGGATTGTGCAAATGATTAGAGGATGGATTAGGATGGTTTAGGATTAGCTTAGGAATAGGCAAGTGGATGGCATTTAATGAGGGTGGGTGAAGGAGGAGATATTTGTTAACTTTGGCTTGGGTTAGTAAGTCTTAACCCATTTTTAGAGAATGTGACAAAGTTAGGAGGGGATTAGGATTAGGTTTAAAGACATCTTCTAGAAGAGTCTAGACTTTGGATGAGGATAAAGACTTTCTAGAATAGTCTAGAACTTCCTAGGATGAGGATGAAGACTTTCTAGAAGAGTCTAGAACTTCTTAGGATGAGGATAAATTAGTTTTTTAGGAAATAAATAAAGTTTTATTTATTTCAAGGGTTTGGGTTGAGGAGATATTTATTAAAACTTTTTTAATAAACATGAAGATTAATATTTAATTTTAATTAAATATTTTGAATTGGGATTAGGGGTAGGAAATGATGGGATTAGCCTTTAATCAAAATTAAAGAAGGATTAGAAGATTTTGGAAGAGGTTAGTGGTCTTAAGGAAATTGGCCAAGTTTTGGACAAAAAATAAATTTTTTTATTTATTTTGGGTTTTTTGGTCAATTTATTAATTAAATAATTAATAAATAAGGAAATAATGTTTAAATAAGATTTAAACATTTTTGGGAGGGATTCCTTAATTAAATATTTTTAATTAAGATAAAGGGATTTAATGGCATAAAAATAAATAAATAAATAAATTAATTAATTAATTAATAAATGATGATGTCATCAGGAATTTTTCAGAAAATAAAAAATACTTTATTTTCTAAAGGTTTTTAGGTGTCTACATATGGTGCCTGTCGACTCATTGTTGATGATGTCCCGACCTCATCTAATGCAAAATGAGTCTTACACCATTCAACAACATCATGTGCATCATTTACACGAACTCCCTGATAATTCATTTGATACTTTCACAAAGCACGTTTGATGCAAGCTCCAACACCATTATGTTCACTTTTTCCATGGCCACTCTTAAAGAAATTCCATATGTGTTTTATATTCTCATTGTGATTATATCTACACAATGCATAAAATGGTCTAGATGATTTAAACTACGCGACACATCCATCAGACCAAACATAATGTTTATCAACATTTATGTTTATTTCTTTCAAATAAGAAAAGAACGTATTGAAGCAATGTTTTGCATAGTGAATGTCATGTTCTTTATCATCACTTATATAAAAATGATATTCCTTTATAATTACTCGTGCTTGAACTGTACTCTGAACATCATCTAAATCTAACTATGCATGTCTATAAAAAACATGTACCATAATAGTGACCTGCTTATTAAAGTAATAATCTGATTGAATTGCTTTCTGATGAACAAATGAATAGTTCTCTGCAAAATCAACAACTGATACAATTTTTTCGAGTGGAAAATTATCTCTCAGAGTTTGAAACTGTTGTGCTTGCCACTTTGCAAAAAATGCATGACAAATATAAGGTTGAATCAATTTCTTAAATCTGCCCATAAATGTTAGAATAGGCAACTCCTCTTCAACATATTCCAACCTTTTTGTTTCTTTCCCCAACTTTGTTTCATTCTTGACATACTTGTAACTTTTGCAATTCAGTATTTTTGTTACATCAATATTTTTCAGTTTTCAAAGGAAATAGAGCCAATTCACCACATGTTTCACATAATCCTTTGATGCAATTTATTTTACCAGTTGGATCATCTGTGTTGTCACACAAAATGGATGATATAAACTCACTTCTCCTACTAGGAGGAGCAACATGAAAACCATATGTGTCTTCTATAAACTTTTGAAATACCTGATAGTGGAGATCAAACTCAATATGATGACGACAACAACAAGTTTCAAACACTTTGTTTGACCTCACAAAGTATGGCTTCAGTTTTCAAACAATGTTTGCCCAACTTTTACATTAGGATGTTCATTACAAAATGACACATATAACTCATGTTGTGTTGTGTCCAACCAATGTTTTGTATGATGCTCATATTGACCAGGTGCAAGCTTATGCCTGATAACATCTCTACTATTTGATGAAGGACGAGTGTTATCAATCCAAAATGATATGACTAAATTTTTTAATAACTCTTCAATTCTATCAGAACAAGGTGCTCTACACATGATTTCCCAGTTGCCCTCCATAGTACTGTCATCCACAATTAATCTTATCTTAACATATTGTCTCATTGTTTTCCTACAAAAACCCATGTCAGACGAAATTGAAGATATTTGTCTATTTTGAGACATATTTTTACTTACAATAGACATCAACATCACTTTTCTTGCCAGAGACTTATCTTTAGTTCGAGAGTGTTTTCCTATGTTTCTCAAACCTTGTTTAACATTTTCAATCAAATCAGTTTGCATGCTAGAAAATCTTCTCTTCTTTGATCTTGTGTTTACACCTAACAATTTCAATGCCTCTTGCAACTTTTTTTGTGTAAGCAAAAGTGAAAGCAACTGAGCTTGTTCAAGTGTTTCAGTATTATCAAATTGAGTCATAATTTCTCTTATCTTCTTCTTCATTGACCTTCTCTTAGACAAACTTAATGGTTGAACACTAGCTGCAAGTTTTTTCAATTTATCTACATCCATTTTAAGTAAATGATCTAAATTCTTATGAGAAATACCATACTTTATAGATTGGACAATATTTAAAAGTTCATCCATACCAGTTCCTGCACTTGCTCTCGACCCTTCTCTGATTTCTGTTACTGGAATTTCTACAGGGACCGATCTTGAGCCTTCTCCAACATCCATTGTTTGAGATTCAACAGGGAAAGATTTTGACCCTTCTCTGACTTCTGTTATTTGAACCTCTGTAGGGATTGATCTTGAATTCTTCAAAATTCATTGTTTGAGATTCCATAGGGAGTCTTCCTGACCTTTCTCCCATACGCACTACTTCTACTTCTATTGAGCCTTCTTCAACATTTCCTTCACCTTGTTTAATTTGATGATAATGTGCCACAGTCTTCTGAATATTTCTTTGTTCTGCTTCATCAGATCTTTTTCTTGCATATTTTTTTGCCTTCCTTTCTTGTTTCCCATTATAAAATAAAAAATAGTAATAATTTATCCCTTGCCTCAAGATAAATTTTGCGCAATAACTAGATAAAAAAATCATTGTAGAGATTTGTCTATCGCTGTTGGTTTGTTTGACAGAAATCAATAGAATGCAGTCATCTACAACAAAGCAGAAACATTCTTCATTATAATATGACTAAAATCTATGAGTCACATTTTTTACAAGTGGCAATGCACCAAATCCTTCTTAAGCCATCATTGAATCACAAACAAATAACATGGTATGAATACTATAATGTTTCTCCTAAAAAATAAATTGCTTTTCATTTTATGAAAATATATCAGTCTATTTTTTCAAGAATAAATTGCTACATAAAAGACAATGGCATCGGTGATCAAAAGAAGCAAACATAATGTTAGAAATCCCCTCTTTCGTTTGTAGCTCTCATGTTTTTCTTTCTTCTCCAAATGATGTGAGTCCTAAAATCAAGTCTTAACGTCCTTTTGGGATATTTAGAAATTGGTGGTATCTCGTCAAACAAGGGATTAACATTGATGTGTTCAAATGTACCTTAGATGATTTCGATGGTTGATTCTTGATGAGACCTTATAGGTGCCATTATTGCATTTGATAACTCCAAAGGTTGTGTCCTAGTGAGTGCTGGCATGATACCTCAGAATGTAGATGCAATGGAGGGAAACTTAAATGAACTTTATGCCTCTCAAGTACGTACCTAGACTACCAATTGCACACTTGAAGTGTGTAGTTGATAAAAAAAGGTTGCAGTTGGTAAAATAGAGTTGTAGGGTGCCTAAAATGCAAATTTTGAGTGTTTTGAATAACTTAGAGTGTTTCCTAAGGTCTTGGGATGTAATGCAAGATGTGGAAGTGAAAATTAGGGTTCTTGAACCTAGAATGAAACAACTAATTACCAAGTGCGCCCTAAAACTACCAACTTCGCCCATGAAGTGTGCAGTTGGTAAAATAGGGTTGTAGTTGGTAAAAGAGGTCAAAACTTGATAATTAAGATGTGGGTATGCAAGATATGAGTGTTTTTTAGATTTTTAAGTGTTTAGAGATGTTATGCAATGTGTGGAAATGCTAAATGACATAGGGTTTTGATATGCAAAGTACAAATGTCCTAGGGATGTTATGCAAGTGCAAATGCAAGGTGTCGTTTTGAAGGTATGCAAGATGAAGATTATGATATGCAAAATGAAAGTTAGGGTTATGTTTTGGACTTGGTAAAGATGCTAAAGGTAGGTGTATGCAAAGTGGACTATGCAAGGGATGGTTTCCTAGGGTTGATAATGAAGTTTAGGCAATGTAAAATGAGGATAGGTGATCAAGAAGACAAGTTGGTTGATGGACAATTTGATAGGGTTTGATAGTGAAAGTGATGCTAGGGTTTGCACAATGCAATATGAGGGGGATATGCCACTAGGGTAAGTCAAAAATGACATTTAGGAATATGATTATGCTAATGATAGAGGTATACATAAGGTTTTTTGAACTTAGGTGAAATCTTGACAAGGTTTTGACAATGTTTGATGTTTTGACAAGGTTTTACAAGTTTCCAAGGTGTAAATTTGAATGTTAGCTTTTATCTTGATTATGTTTTACACACACACAAGATGCAAGACACATTAAGACAAGAATAGCTATTGTTAAAAGTGAACAATCACACCACAACCTAGGCTTTAGGACTGTATCCACTGAATTCCTACTTGAACCAAAGTTCAACCATGCTTATCCAAAGCAGACAACTTAGGACCTTGGCACCACAGGCTCCCCCTTACAGCGCACTCACTTCTCGGGGCTACCAAGATCTGCGTCTCAAGGGGCATGACTTCCCAAGGAACTGTTGTCTCTACTAAGGATCGTGAAAATGTAGGATGCCTTCACGGGCATGGGTGACCCCTTGAGCCAGTGGATAGAAAGGATTTTGGCCACTAAAACATGGTTTTTAGTAAGGGCATTTTGTTCAACAAGTGAGTAATAAACTTCCTCAGAAGGTCTCCCAGCCTCGAGAACCAGGGTTTGACGCACCATAAGGGTACTGGAGGAGAGCTATCACTCAGTACTATCGCCAACACAACTCTCACCATAATCGAGTTTTATATAGCGGCTGAAACATTGACCTGGCTTTTGGCTCGTTACCGCTCTGAGGTCGTCCCCTGGCATACCCAATATCGAGTATCTTGGTCCAAGGCAGGCCTCCTATAAAAGTTGCATGGATTTCTCTTACACCCAAGATCCACGAATGGCGAGGGGAGATGATACATCCAATGCAACTCTTAGGGATTTAAATACTGTAGACACACCAGACAGAAAATAAAAGTTCATTTTAAGCACCAAATGAAGTGTTATTTAATCTAATAAATCCACACACATGATTTTGACAAACACACAATGGTCTTCGACAATGTCCTCCAAAACAAGCATTAGTTGTTTGTTACGATCATGTCTTTATTCCACGATTGCCACATGCTGCAAGGAGACCATTAGTAACACAATAAGAATATACATTTTTTAACACCATTAATATGTTACTAATTTTTAATTTAACTTCAATGTGTAGACACCTAAATTTGATTATACTATTTTAGTAATCCTATTTAGTTATCTAAAAAGGCATTATTAATTAAATTTCTATTTAAGTAATCCTTTGTCATCCCTAGTTGATTAATTTAATTAATCATCTATAGTCCTAATTGATAAATCAAATAATCTATTATTTATCAATTAAATCCTATTCTTCTATCTAATTCCAAAAATCCCCATTTATTAAATAAATCTATTTGATAAATGAAATCCTCAAATTCAAAAACCCCTAACCTATCTCTAATCCTCCATTTAGCCTAATCCACCCCATCCACCCATACTAACCAAGCTTAGTCACTAACTCACCCACCCTAATTAATGCCATCCACTTGCACATCTCTAACATTCCTAATCTAATCCTAAACCCAAGCCTAATCCACCCCCTAATGTTGTCACATTCCTTAAACAAGTTTAAGACTTTCCTAATCCAAACCAAAGTCTCCCCTCAAAAATCCCAACCACCAAGTCATGAGTGCTCTTACAAAACATAAAAGACTCTTACAAGCCCACTCATGACTCTTACACCCATCTTCCACACTCTTCCCTCTTCCACACTCATTCCTCTTACATCCCTCTTACATACTCAACCCCACTCATCATGCCTTTAACCAACCCTTTACCCTACCCTCTCACACTCATCCTCCTTGTGACAAATATCACCTTCCCATTGGTGCTAAACAAGCACAATCCATGTGCTCTCCTTTGAGTGCATCCTAGCCCTCCTTAAGCCTTCATCCATCCTTGCATCTAAGCCCTCCATCCCTCTACCCCTTAGCCTATAAATTGAATCCCATCCCAAGCCATTTCATCAACAATCTTTGAGCTAAAGTTACCATGTTATTTTGAGAACCAAATATATCAATCTTACCCTTATAATGCCAAATTGAGAGCTCACAAAGCTACCAATTTGCCATTACCCATCTCCATTGAAGAAAGCTTTTGAGCATCTTGAGCATACATCCACAACAAAAGGACACATCTACAGAATCAAGAAAGCATGGAGTGTTTTCTCTTGTGAGGTTTGCACTTCTTGTTTGCTTTCTTTGTTTAAGCATATATGTGAATTTAGTTTTTGGTTTGTGAATGTTTACTTTATTTGTTAATGTTCTTTGCATACTAAATCTTGTTCTACATTTTGGCACGTCCGGTGGGACCCCACTATGAGTCATTTAATCATCTATTTTCATCTATATGTCATTTTTTTTAACCATCTAATGTTTGTTGTTGTTTGAATGTGTTGTGAGGGTGTTTTGCTTATTTTTGTAGGTTAAAGAACACACTTAGGAAGAAGAAATACCATCTAAAAATCCAAAAATAGCAAAAAAAATTTAAAAATTCTGAAAAAAATTTGCATTTTTCAACTTTTTTCGCGCAGTGTCGTCTCTGCAGTTTTGGCATCTGCAACCTGTTTTGTCGTCTCCGCCGCCGCCAATCCAAATCGTCGTCTGCAAAAATTCGCGTCTGCACGAATCGACGTCTCCGCCACCGCCAATCCAAATCGTCGTCTGTGAAAATCCGCATCTACGCAAATCGGCGTCTCTACTTGTCACCTATTTTTTGCGCCGCAAATCTGTTTTGTCGTCTCCGAATACTAGCGTCTCTGTATTTCAGCGTCTTCGTATTTTGGCATCTCTGCTTGATAGACTGTTGTCTCTACCTGCTTATGTTGCATTTCTGTTTTAAAATCTTTATTTCTGCACTTTGTAGCTTTTAAAAAAAAAAAAAAAAAAAAAAAAGATTATAAATCAAAATTTGACTTTTAGTGGTTCCGTAGGATTTAGACCATTTTAAGCATTTTTACGCGTAGGAAAAACAGCAAAAAAAGTTAAATTTTTTTTTTCCCATAGTTAAGCTCTCATTTTTGAAGATTTTGGCTAACTAACTAAATTGCTTTTTTTTTTTTTTTTTGTCTCATTGCAGGTTGGAGCACATATGGAACCACTAACCATGTTTCTTGCAAGTTTTCATGTTGCTAAAAAATGAACTTGAATGCTTAACCATTTGTCTTTGAATGCATGTTGCTAAAAAATGAACTTGAATGGTTAAACACATTTTCCATTGAATGAATGTTGCTCGAAACACACTCTTGAATGCTATGGATTAAAATCAACTTTCCTTGGAATGCATGCTTAAAACAACAAATCCAATCTTGAATGCCAAGGATCAATTAACCATTGCAATATCAAACACTTCATTTGGAGCTTCTAAAATTGAACAAAACAAATCTCTTTTCCACATGCAATCTAGGTAAAGTTTGATTTTTGGACATTTAAAAAACTTTGTTAAGTTAAAATACAAATTTACAAAAATCAATTTGAGTAGTTCCTTAGACTCACCTCTTTTCTAATCACCCATCAAATATTAACCATTGGTTGCAATCTCAGCGCCATTTATGGGGATGGGTCTACTTGAAAAAGGTGTTAAATGTTCCACAATCTAACTCACTCACTTGGTCTTTGAACGTTTGCTTTAACTTTATCAAAATTCTTAAATGGCCAAAACTCTAGATTAAATCGATCACACTTCAAGTTTGGGCACTAAAATTGAACAACAACTGACGTGGAGAGCCTCCGGGCGCGCGCTTGAAATTGAATCTCACACACTTTTGTTTTGGGCTTAAAACAAACTCATACTCAATCTTGAATGCCTTAAAGAAAATTAATCGATACTTGACGTGGAGGGCCTCCGGGCGCGCGAGTTTGCTTTTGTTGACCCTAACTCTTCTTATTGTTTGCATTCTTCGATCGATTTACTTTTGTTGGCGCTTCAAGTTGGAATTGAACATTGTCTCTTAAACATGAGTGCTTGCAAAGTCTAGATTAGCACACATAAGAGTCAGTTGGTAAAAGAACAAGCGTATTTTTTAGCCCAAGGTCATCCAAGTCTTCTCTCCCCTTGTCGTCTTTCAAGGCCATCTTGGGTGCATAAGATTAGGATCCAAAACCTTGTTTCTTTTTAGGAGGCCTGCTTGGGGATTTCATCACCCCTTGGACGACCTCAACTTTAGCGTTCCAACGGAGTATAAGAATCGGAAGGTGAATCGAAAGACACCTCTCTTGGGATCAAGATTTTGTCATTCGGGCTAAGCCTCAAGAAACTTTATACCCTTGAGAAGTGAAAGAGGAGAAGTGGGTTACCACTCCTCTCGGTTGTGTGACATCCTTTTGGTCTCATCTACGGATTTGGGCCTCACGTACCTTGTGTATATCGAGGACTCCCTAGCTAAACCAATTGTCAGCCTTTCAGAAAACCATCTACGATGTTAATGTGTTTGGAGTGACTGATCGAAACATTTGTAGAACATACACACTCCTCGGCGTAGGTATCACATTCTGAGAACCACAAACTTCTATCTGGGTGTTCCTATCTATTGCTTGTTTTTATTTATTGAATGAATGTTTGCCAAACTTTTTCAATCCTAGCTTAGGGCACACTTAGCGTAGTCACTGCCTATTTTAGAAGTTGAACAGGTTGAAGCAAAACAACCAGAATCTCCCAAAGCCAAGCAAATTTAGGAATTTATGTCAGAACAACCCAAACCTAAACAGAAGTTTCACAAAGTCAAACTCAAGCCATCTCTAGCATACCAAGAACTTTCAGCCAAGAGAAAAGAAATAACACCAAGCCCACGAATTGCCAAACTCCACAAAGCAGAGGACAAAGCTACCGACGAAGCACTTCAAGAGGCCTGGTTAGAGCGCACCATCAAATTTAGCCAACATCCAGGAGTTAATCCTGCTTATGCCTTACCAACTAGGCATGATTTCTACAATTAGACACCCTTGTTTCTCCACATCTTCTTGGATAAGCTTCACTTTAGAGTCATCTTTGTAGAAAATCCAGCCATCTTAGGTTATCCCCTTAAGCATTATTAGCTCATCCATCTCATTTAGAATCATACCATCTAGCCAGTAATCAAAAATCTGCACATCTAAGCTTTCAAAATTGTTGTCACCTTGTTAAAAGTTTGCCATTCCTAAAATCTTCCAAATCCACCAATCTCACCAAGGTTATCCCTTTGACAGAGCTTTGTCTAGGGTAATCTAGCTTTGTCACTTGTTATCCCTCATCACCTTGAGCTAAAGGTTGGGATCCGCAAGTGGTCAATCTCGTGTTCTTCCTAAAGGATCATCAGTCTATCCTTAAGTTGACACAATCACCACCAAGCTTGCACATAGGAAAGCAGACCTTTTGTGCTTTGACAACATATCTTTGAAGTTAGAATCCCCAACCCAATCCTCCTTAAGTTTTGTCATATAGCTTTGCCTCAACCTAGGAAATCATTTGCATAGAAAAGCCTTCCCCCTTTTGCATCCATCAGCATTATTGCATCTCATCCCTAGGAGCATTTTTCATGCCACCCGTCACTCGCTTAGCCAAGAAGAAAGAAACAATGGAGCCCTATCATTTGGATCGAACAGCCTCACCCCCCTTGAGCACTCAACCATCCTTCAGCCCAGAGCAAGCTATGCCATCACCTACTGACATTGAAGCTTTCATGAACCAACCAGGAAATGCAGTATTGGTAAACGCCATTATAGACAAAAACAAAGAGACAATCATGGCTAATTTTTGAAGGGACAATGTAGGAACCTTTGACTTTGGAAGACCCCCTCCATTATCAGATCCATCTCACCCGTTGTTTTGGGCAGCTGCCACCACCCATAGGCTCTTATGATCCAAATTATCCTCAATATATTCCAAAAGAAGAGCCTCCAGCCAATCCATATGACCCAACAGACCCAAACATACCATCATCCACCCAAGTTGAAATCTCCATGCCGCAAGCCAACCCAGCCACCACCACTCCATCCTTGGTTCATACCTCTCCGCTCCAAACCCCCTTTACCCAAAACACCTCACCGTTCACCCCCTTCACTATTGCTACTGCTCCCCAACCCAGCCTACCAAATCCACCCATCTCCCAAATCAGTGCTAGTATCTTTGGCCAACCTCAGCAATATACAACAGGGATGCCACCCATGGGGCCAAGTAATCAACTTTTCATCGCCCCCAGCTTGTTCACCACAGCCCAAAGTACAATCCCATCATTTCCATTAAGTCTTGGGAGCTCAATACCACCAGCCACAAATCCACAAGCTACTACCTTCACTCCACAAAGCTATCAAAACCCACAAGCTACTGCCAATCTTCTACTAAGCTCCCAAGTGACCCCAGCTCCCACCACCACTCTACCAAGCTTCCAAATCCAGCCACAAAGCTATCAAACCCCATCAGTTCCATTCCCAAGCTTTCAATTCCCACCACCTCCACCACCAACTAATCAATTACCTCCAATTACCAACTACTTTTCAATGCCACTTCTAGGAGGTAATCCACCACCCCATCCAACCACCGATTATTTGCAGATACCATCCCAAATGGGGGCACAACCCACATATATTGGTCAAACCCCACAAGCCCCCCGATCCTTTCCTCAAGCCTCACAACTATCTTATACCTTACCTCCACAAAGCAATCCATTTATCCCACAGCCAGCTTATGTTCCTCAATCGCAACCTCAAATCCCATATCAACAGCAAGCCTCGCAGCACATGCAGCAATATGCGCCACCTCCCCCTCAACAACTCGTCATCCACCATGCAGCTGCCCAAAAAATGTACAATCCCTATCAGCAAATCCCTCACAACCATCCATATTCAATGGCCCCATCCAGCACATACCTACCTCAAGGCACTCCTACATTGGGGGCACCTCAACCATCACCTATCAATTCAGAGTGGGAGCAAATGAAGACAGCTCTGAAAGCCATCCAAGAAGGGAATGATCCAAAGACATTCAAGTTCGAGAATGTGTGCCCTTACCCATTTGACAGAGCCATTACCACGACACCATTTCCCAAACACTTTGAGGTACCTAAATTTCACAAATTCAGAGGAAAAGGAGACCCTGTCACACATATCAAAGAATTTTACATGCATTGCCAGGACGTGGCATACAATGATATCTTCCTCTTGCGCCTTTTTCCCAAAAGCTTGGCTGGACCAGCTCTTGAATGGTTTTATAAAATCCTCTATGGCACAATTAAAAACTTTGCTGAATTATCTGAGGTATTTGTAGCCCAATATGCCCATCTTGTTGAAACAAAGCTATCAATAGTTGATCTTGTCCACACCAAGCAAAAAGATGGAGAAAGCCTTGCCGAATACCTGCAAAGATGGCAAACCCTTACCACCCGCATATCCTGCACCTTGCCAGAATGCCATGTGGTGAAAATGTTTATTGATAATGCACATCCCAGCTTGGCTCACCACATGACCATGAACTGTTTGCAGACCTATAAGGATATCAAAGAGAAAGGAATGATCCTTGAGCAAGGACTCATCAAAGATGGTGTGGTAAAGATTTACAAAGAGGCCAACCAAAATCAATCACATTCCAATGAAAAGTCTAGGTATTGGAACAAAAACAAGCATGTTGCAACAGATGGGGTTACTGACACCAGACATGTGAATATCGTTGGTCCTTCTCAAAACTAGTCTAACCCACCATATCAAACAAACAACCAACAAGCTATCAATTACCAACAACGAAATAACCAAAGCTATCAAAACCACAATACAAGACCCAACTTTCAAGGGTCTAACAATCAAGCTAATGCCATCAATGTAGCTGCAAGGCAAAAGCCCAGATTCCAACCTGCACCTAGAAACTATACATCCCTTGGTGAGCCATTGGATGTTATTTTTGAGAAATTGGCTAAGGAAAACCTCATCAAATTTCCTCCTACCCAGTAAATTGATCCAAGCCAATCCAAAGTTGCATGGTACAAGGACAATGAGTATTGCAAGTTCCATAGGGTAAACGGTCACACCACCCTCAGATGCATGAAACTGAAAGACTATGTACAGGACCTTATTGATCGGAAGGAAATCACTGTTGGTGCCCAAACCTCTCCCAATGCAAGCTTACAGATTTATCAAAATGCTTTTCCTCCACACAACAACCAAAATCCTGGAAAAGCACCTATCCAAAACAACACCAACAACCGCCAGCCAAACCAACAGCATGGGAAGAACAATGACCACACTTCATCCTATATAGACTATGGTAGCCTTATAGGTTGTATATCTGAGAAAGAGCCTTCTGTCAATGTTATCAATATCTGAGGACCAGACAATGAGTGTGCGGTCACCACTCGAAGAGCGCGATTTAACATTGCAGGCCCACCAATTTCATCAGCACCATCAGCTCCATCAAAAAGCCGGTACAATATCTTGGAACACCTTGGGAACATGCCAGCCCAAATATCCATTTTAGAACTTCTCCGCACTAGTCCTGTGTACAAAGACATCCTTGACAGTGCTCTCATAGAATCCCGTGTCCCTTCTGATATCAATGCTACTGATTTTTGTAATCTTGTTGGACACCTTTTATCCTCATGTGCCCTATCTTTCAAACCCATCGACATACCCGCGGTTGAGCCAGATCACACCCTTCCGCTTCGCATAGCCATCATGGTATCCAATTTCACTGTGAAAAGAGTAATGATAGATAATGGATCAGCCTTGAACATTTGCACCCTAAAATTCATAAAACAAGCTGGGTATACTGAGGCAGATATGATCAGTGAGGTTATCACTATCAAAGCTTATGACAACTTGGAAAGGACCACAGAAGGGACTATTTTGCTACCAATCAAGGTTGGGTCGGTCATCCAAGAGACAGTTTGCCATGTTGTTGATCTAAACCTACCATTTAACATCCTCCTCGGTCGCCCATGGATTCATGCTATGAAGGCCGTTCCATCCACCTACCATCAATGCATCAAATTTCTGCATCAGGGCACTGAGGTAACCATCCACGCCGATCCAAAACCCTTTGCTTACTGCAATGCGGTTGAAGCTTCATATACAAACCATTGCCCTAGAATAGACATCGGCACAGCCATCGCCAGCTCATCCCACACTTGTAATGATGCAGAAACCATCCTCGCCTCCACCCTATCTACTGTAAAGATCAACAACAAAGGCTGTGGAGAATATAGTCTATCAAATGCATTTGCTATCGGAGCAATCCCACTTGATCCACATACCCATGGACGGCCAACATATCACAAAGCTAAGGAGATTCCACCTCCTCGATACAAATGGTTTGGCCCAACCACCTTTGTGTCCTCCAAAACGCCTCTTCATGAGGAGCTCACTCCAGATATCAACAATTGGTTACATAAGGATGCACCTCCAAGAAATCAAGCACGCCTTGATCACTTCAGCCAGAAGTATCCCCAACAACATAAGCTCATCACTGAAAAATGGAACTATCAAGGAAGTGGACTAGGACCAGAAGAAAGGGGCATGCAATGTCCCATCAAAGCACATAATTGGGAAACGAAGTCAGGTCTTGGCTTTGGCATACCCACAACTGGGGGCACCAACGAGAACGGTCACGCTTTTTCGAACATTCACCGTGACCTTGTTGAAATCAAAGATATTCCCGAGGAAGTTGGAAAGAGAGCCTACGACAATATCCCGGACCAAATATTCCTAGGAGACTCTGTTCTTCGAGAACTATCCATCCATCTCATTGACCTACCACTCGCTCATCCACAACTCATAGATTGGGACCAACCAAGTGTCATACATATTGATGAGTTCGCATCAGAGGAAGTGCTTCTAAGATTCATGGGAGCCGAAACTCCTCATAAGAAGACAAAGCTAGATTCTGCCTACATCTACAAGCTAGATCCCAAGGGGTATTTTGGAGAAAATCCCCAACCTAGTTTCGATACACCCAAAACTGAAACTAAAGTAAATTTGGGACTCGCTAAGGCAGCGAAGAGAACCCCTCAGCAAGAAAATCCAGAGCCACAAGCAGAACATGAGGATTTAGTATTGCCTCCTCAAGATAATCGACCAGAGGTGTCTTCTATTCTAATAGAGGATACTAGAGAAGTCAACATTGATTCTTTAGAGATCCCTAGAATTGTTCACATTGCTACATCCCTATCACAAGACCAAGCTGACCTCCTCTTTGAGGTTTTACGAGAGAACATTGGCCGATTTGCATGGTCATATCAGGACATGCCAGGACTTGATCCAAAGCTTGTAGTTCATCATCTTGCAGTCGATCCAAAGATCAAGCCCGTCAAACAAAAGCTTAGAAAAATGCACCCCAAGGTGGCATTACTAGTCAAAGCTGAACTAGAAAGAATGTTAGCTGCTAAGGTTATCCGACCTATCGACTACTCAGAATGGATCTCCAACATGGTCCCTGTCACTAAGCCTTCCGATGACATCAGAATCTACACTGATTTTAGAGATCTTAACAAAGCTTGTCCAAAGGATGATTTTCCCTTGCCCAACATAGATATGATTGTAGATCTTACAGCTGGACATGAAATTCTGTCCCTTATGGATGGATTTTCTGGGTATAATCAGATCAAGATTGCAGAAGAGGACCAGCATAAGATAGCATTCACTACCCCTTGGGGAACCTTTTGCTACACCATGATTCCTTTTGGCCTAAAAAATGCTGGGGCTACCTATCAAAGAGCTATGACAGCCATTTTCCATGATCTTATCCATAGCATTTTGGAAGATTATGTGGACGATATCCTAGTCAAATCTCACACCTTCATGGATCATCTTGCTGACCTGGAAAAAGTCTTTGATAGGTTGGCCCAATATCATCTCATGCTAAATCCCAAGAAGTGTGTCTTTGGGGTCACATGTGGCAAGCTTCTAGGCTTCATAGTTTCTAAATGAGGTATATAGATCGACCCCAAAAAGGTCAAGGCTATCTTAGACATGCCTCCTCCCCAGACACTGCGATAGCTTCGCTCTCTTCAGGAAAAACTTCAATCTGTTCGGCGCTTCATCTCCCAACTTGCAGATAAGTGTACACCATTTTCACACTTGCTAAAGAAGAATGAGAAATTCAAGTGGGATCTTTTATGTCAGCGCAACTTCGATCAGCTCAAGCAGTATCTCACCAATCCCCCTATCTTAGTTCCACCAGTTCCTGGTCGTCCCTTGATCTTGTATATATCAGCAACACCTACTGCTCTAGGGGCACTTCTAGCACAACATGATGATTATAACAGAGAGAGAGCCATCTACTATATCAGTAGAACCCTAGTTGGTTATGAACTCAATTACATTCCTATGGAAAAAGCTTGTTTGGCAGTTGTTTTCTCAACTCAAAAGCTTCGCCACTACATGCTAAGTCATACCATCCAACTAGTCTCTAAGGTTGATCCTCTCAAGTATATGCTCTTTAGAATAGCACTCACAGGTCGGCTAGCAAAGTGGGTTATGCTACTAAGTGAGTTTGACATCCAGTATGTGGACAGAAAGGCAATCAAAGGGCAAGCTATAGTAGATCACCTAGCTGATGCACCTCTAGTAGATGCATATCCTTTGCTCACAGAATTTCCAGATGAGCATATCTGCCTAATTGAAGAACAACCCCCATGGAAGCTTTATTTTGATGGCTCATACACCTCTCATGGATCAGGGGCAGGAATATTATTAGTTACACCTCAAGGAGATTACATTCCAAAAGCCTTCAAGCTACAATTCCCTAGCACCAACAATATAGCAGAATATGAAGCTCTTGTAGCAGGATTAAAGATAGCTGCAGAATGGAATATCACTGAGTTAGAAATCTTTGGCGATTCCCAACTCATCATCAAACAAGTCTTAAATGAATATCAAACCAAAGATGAAAAGCTATTACCCTACAAAGAGCTAGTTGATCAGCTGACCCAGCATTTTACAAAGCTTCAGTTTACACAAGTGCCTCGAATGCAGAATAAGGCAGCAGATGCCATGGCCACTATCGGCTTGCTCTTGGAAATTCCCCAAGAAGCTACGCAGTATGAATTTTTAGTTGAGCAGCTCCTCACACCCGCTTATGCGAATGAGGATTCAAACCGTGTTTGTATCTTGGTTGGTCCCCAATCCCCTTGGTACCATGAAATTCACGCTTATCTTAACGATGGTATCATATCCCCTCACCTCACACGCACCCAACACCAAAACCTTATTCGAAAATCATCCCACTATGTTATCATAGCCAATACCCTATATCATCGGGGTTATCATGATACCCTCTCTCAATGTTTAGATGAAAATGAGGCCGCGATGGCATTAAAAGAAGTACATTCCGAACTTTGCGGTGCCCACACGAGTGGTATTGTCCTAGCATGACAAATCCTTAGAGCAGGCTACTATTGGCCTACCATTGAAGAAGACTCTTGTGACTTTGTCAGAAAGTGTCTCCCATGTCAGCAGCATGCAAATCTTGTGCACGCTCCAGCACAGGATCTACAGCCTATTGCACCACCTTGGCCTTTTGCTTGTTGGGGCCTTGATCTAGTTGGAACTATCACACCTCTCTCATCTGATGGACATAAATGGATAATAACAGCTACAAACTATTTCACTAAGTGGGTGGAAGCAGTCCCCCTAGTCTTAGCTACAGGAGTTCAAGTCTCCAAGTTCATCTTGTACCACATTGTTTGCCGCTTCGGCATCCCATCCACCATCTTCACTGACCATGAAGGTAATTTTGAAAATCTCAACATGGAAGAATTATGCACTTCCCTCCACATCCATCATCGCTTTTCTAGCCCATATTTCCCACAAGGTAACGGCCAGGCAGAGGCAACTAATAAAACCCTCCTCAAAATCCTAAAGAAAGTTGTCAATGATTTCGGCCGTGATTGGCACCTTCAAATAAATTCGGCTCTATGGGCCTATCGAACTTCCTTCCGTACATCCACAGGCACAACTCCATACTCCCTAGTCTATGGTGCCGAAGCGGTATTACCTATAGAAGTTGAACTTCCCTCACTATGCATATCTTTGCGAGGGCAAATCTCAAATGAAGAATACAGAGTAGCTCGACTCACCCAGCTAGATCTCTTAGACGAGAAGAGACAACAAGCCTATGACCATCTCACAGTCTACCAAACTCGTCTCAAAAGGAATTTCAACAAGAAGGTGCTCCCACGACACTTTCAGCCAGGTGATATGGTCCTCAAAGAAAATATGAAAGTCCAAGCAGATCGAGAAAAGAAAGGCAAGTTTGAACCTACATGGCTTGGTCCCTATGTGGTTACTGCCTCCTTTGGCTCCGGAGCCTATCAATTATCTACACCAGAAGGAGAACTCTTGAATGATCCCACTAACATCATTCATCTCAAGAAGTTCTATGCTTGAAGATCTTTGGTATACCCAGCTTTTGAAAAATACAAAAAAATAGTAAAGAGAAATAAGCGTCCAATGGTGAAAACTTGGCAATTCAAGTGCCTTGGATAGGTACCTTGGTGAAAACCTGGTAATTCAGGCACCTTGTATGCTAAAGACTAATCCATTATCTATCACTACCATATCCCTCATCCATTCACCCACCATCCCATAAAACACGTGCTTGTTCCCTTGGTGTTCCAATCAAATATCCAAAATCTGATGGAGCTTGTCAATACCTCCTGTACAGCTTGTAAATCTTGTACCAAAGCTTGTATTATACCTTGCAAATCTTGTACCATACCTTGTATATATCTGAATCTTGTCCAAAGCTTGTACCGTATTCTAGCTTGTAAATAATCTTGTATCCTAGCTTGTATCCTATCACATGCACACACAGAATCCCATTTTCCTTAAGCTTTTCACAAACCATCTACCTATCCACCTATCAACTATTATAGACATCCCATCCTTCACAAACATTTCCATCTCACAAAAAACAAAACATGAACAAACTTGTACATTTGTAACATATCTTGGTCCGTCAGCTTGTACATCCTCTTTAGCTTAGTATCATTGTATCTATCCGGCTTTCATGTTAGTTCATCCTTGGTCAACATCTTGCACACATCGCACACTTTGGTTAGCTATTCCAATGCATCCTTTAGCTAGATCTCATGTCACCAAAGTGTTATCCTTCTTAGTTCAGCTTGCCAGACACATCACTCATCCAGATCCATCAAGCTTAGGTGCTCTCTGATAGATCCTTGCAGGATATAGCTTTCCTCATGTTTGATCTTGGTCCGTTAGTACCTTGTCCTACCCATCTCGTTGGCAAACAGTTCTCTTTTGGATTTTCGCTTTCTTTTGATTTGGGATCTTCCTTTTTGGGTCTTGAAATATCTTTTCCAAGCAATCTCCTTGTTCCCTCCTCAAGGTTGCCACGATCTTCCATATCATGGTATGCTGCGAATGGGGCAATCAGAGCGTAAGGTCTTGATCAGGTCTTTTGCTCATTTTTTTTTTCTACTTGTGGGTTACCTAGTGTCGTTTCCACGCTGCTTCTTCTGGGATTCATGTGTGATACTGGGGCAATCCTTGCATGTTTGTTTGGAGTCAGTTCGTCAGTCCTCTGGACGGTTGGTGAAAAGGCCTTGATGTTCTTGGTAACCTTGGCAATTAACCAATAGTCCTATAGCAAATCTAGTGCTCAACTACATGGTGGTACTTCTCTTTGAAGTATCCCCCAGCTCAAAAAGCTTCAATGGATTCCCTTCATCTCCATTATCCCCCATCCATATCCAACACCTATCCCAGCTTATGCATCAGTATCTCTTTGCATCACTCCTCACGCTTAGCTTTAGGGATCCACAATCCTAGTCTTAGGGATCCACCAATCAAATCAATCCACCAAGCCTCATCTTTCGAGATCCATAATCCTAGTCCTAGGGATCTCCGAAACCCATCTTCCGCCAATCTGACTCTTTGAAATCTTGTTGCATCAGCTTTATCATTCTATCATCCATCTCCCTACCATGGATTCCTTTTATAGCGCTCTGCTCCTGCTCCCCCCCCCCAATCCTGAAAAGTCTTAAGCTTGCTTTACTGTTGTGCCCTTGATTTCCCTTCATCATTCTCCCATAGTGAGAGTTTGAGCTAATTTAGCCCCTTCTCTTTTCCAATCTGTGTCTTAGCTCATCTCAAATTCTTGTACTTTTCAAGAAGTTGTTGAGCCTCATTTCTCTCCCCGCCACCTTCTTGAGGGGGCATCATCTAAGTCTAGTCTCTCCTCTTCTTATCCGAGACTGGGGCAACCTTGTTGCTAAAACATCTTCCTCGTGTCGTCTTCATTCAAACTTTTTTGAAATAGTGTTGTCTTAACACTATGTCAAAGAGGGGCAAAATGTAGACACCTAAATTTGATTACACTATTTTAGTAATCCTATTTAGTTATCTAAAAAGGCATTATTAATTAAATTTCTATTTAATTAATCCTTTGTCATCCCTAGTTGATTAATTTAATTAATCATCTATAGTCCTAATTGATAAATCAAATAATCTATTATTTATCAATTAAATCCTATTCTTCTATCTAATTCCAAAAATCCCCATTTATTAAATAAATCTATTTGATAAATGAAATCCTCAAATTCAAAAACCCCTAACCTATCTCTAATCCTCCATTTAGCCTAATCCACCCCATCCACCCATACTAACCAAGCTTAGCCACTAACTCACCCACCCTCATTAATGCCATCCACTTGCACATCTCTAACATTCCTAATCTAATCCTAAACCCAAGCCTAATCCATCCCCTAATGTTGTCACATTCCTTAAACAAGTTTAAGACTTTCCTAATCCAAACCAAAGTCTCCCCTCAAAAATCCCAACCACCAAGTCATGAGTGCTCTTACAAAATATAAAAGACTCTTACAAGCCCACTCATGACTCTTACACCCATCTTCCACACTCTTCCCTCTTCCACACTCATTCCTCTTACATCCCTCTTACATACTCAACCCCACTCATCATGCCTTTAACCAACCCTTTACCCTACCCTCTCACACTCATCCTCCTTGTGACAAGTGTCACCTTCCCATTGGTGCTAAACAAGCACAATCCATGTGCTCTCCTTTGAGTGCATCCTAGCCCTCCTTAAGCCTTCATCCATCCTTGCATCTAAGCCCTCCATCCCTCTACCCCTTAGCCTATAAATTGAATCCCATCCCAAGCCATTTCATCAACAATCTTTGAGCTAAAGTTACCATGCTATTTTGAGAACCAAAGCCATCAATCTTACCCTTATAATGCCAAATTGAGAGCTCACAAAGCTACCAATTTGCCATTACCCATCTCCATTGAAGCAAGCTTTTGAGCATCTTGAGCATACATCCACAGCAAAAGGACACATCTACAGAATCAAGAAAGCATGGAGTGTTTTCTCTTGTGAGGTTTGCACTTCTTGTTTGCTTTCTTTGTCTAAGCATATATGTGAATTTAGTTTTTGGTTTGTGAATGTTTACTTTATTTGTTAATGTTCTTTGCATACTAAATCTTGTTCTACACAATGCATCCGTCAAACAACTTCACTAATGAAAGAAAGAAATAAATAATTTAAATGTACAATATTTTTACCAAATTGATGCTTTTGATTTTGTGAATGAAATTCATGGCAAAGACAAACAATGCACATAGGTCAGGTTGATGGTAAATAGTTATACAAATGGCAAATAACTTTACAAATGGCAACTTTTTTGGATTTTTTTGAGTGTTCGCACGAACACGTTGAATTACATATGTTCAAGCGAACATATGTCCAAACTTTTTCGGCAGCCACAAAATTTGATGGCACATGTTCGCGCGGACATGGTAAACATGTTTGCATGAACATACAAAATCACAAAAAATTTCACCTGTTTTTTCAGATTATTTTTTGTTTGCTCTTTTGACTTCCATAATTGTAGGAGAATGATCTCCTACTGTAAAATAAAAAATGTCAAAATGTTTTGCTTGGAGCAAGCTTTCTAACGACTATAATTTTAATACATAATTTAATCATTAAGACTTTCAAATATGAGTTTAACTCATTATAGGTTCATTACCAATTGAACATCAACCAACTTTGACACCTCGGGAAAATTAGTAAACTAGGTCAATTTTTTTTTGAAAAATATGGAGGAACTAGCTTATTGAGATACCTTTCAATTCAAAAAAAAAAATGGTTTATGATAAATTGACTTCAAATTATCTGTGTCAAATGGAACATATGTCTGAATTACGATTCATGTCACTTCAAAACTTCATAAACTATACAATATTCAACCAAAATAAATCAAACCAAATGCATCCTCTAGATATTGATGTTACAAATCTAACGTCGAAAGAATTACTTCATTATCATTTCTAGAAAAAAAGTTGTGTGTGTCAAACGGACTGTCACTTTTTAAAATATTGAATTTTATTATGTACCACTTTTTGGAGGAGATAAAAAAATTGACATAAATAAATAAATAAATAAATAAATATATATATATATATATATATTTTAGATTAAAAAATATGGTTACAAAGTAGGAACAAAGTACTCAAAATCACTAGTTTATGTCATCTTGAAATTATTTATAGTTTTGGAGATATAGTCACTTGAATGTGACGTTTGTTGCAAAAATATTGATTTCAGTGTCAAAATTGGTCAAAAAGTAGAACCCATTATTGTGGGATCACCCTTCGATTCCATTTAAGCAAATTTAGTTTAAATAAGTATCTTGATCCTACAAAAGGAACATGTATTTACACTTTTGGGTTAAGTAATAATGTGTTGTACTTCAAATTAGATGAAAATAGAATATTACTAGCATTTATAAATTTTAAAAGCATTATCCTTCTGGGTTCCTTGGCATGGCATTACATCTAGTCTTAGAGCCCTAGGTTGATACAATGGGATCTTTGAACTCGTAGTCAACATATGTATAACAATAATTATTTTTCATTTTCTTATTCTTAATGTTAATCTTTACATTATTGAACTTGAATCCTAGATATGAAAACTATGTTTCTTTGTGCTCATGCTACATTTTATTTTGTAAGACTATACATCTTCTATGATGATTGAGTTACTTAATAAATTACTTACGTTTTTTTTTTTTTTTTTGCATTCTTGGATTAGTCTTGTGTTAAAATAAAAATCTTTATAAAATAGCAAGCTAGCAAGTATGAAAACAATTCTTTATACATTTGTTTTGTCATATTTGTTTTTGTTAAAGGCACCCATATTCCTGAATACTCAAAGTATAAGTACTCTATCTTCCTATAAATACTTGGTTGCCTCATTCTTTGTTATGCCCTAGCTATTTATACTAGATAATGTACTTTTATGTGATCCACAAAGTAACAATAATAAATACGCCTAATAATTATAAAAAATATAGAGTAAATATGTGATTGAACATATATGGAAAGTATTGAAGTATTTTTCATGTTTCTAACTTTAGGTAAGATGTGATTGAGGTAGCTCTCAATTTAATTTTCTTGTAGGGAGCTACAATGATAACATTTTGTTGTCTGATTGACAAAGTATGTTTTGTGGGTTCATACTTATATAAGAGATGAAATTTTTATATCATGTATAGGTCAAATTGACTATGCTAGGTCTCTCTCACCTTTCAATTGCTTCTTTAATAATAAATGAAACAAATGGGTAAAAGAAATCATTTGTACATGTGAAGCTAAAAAACTTTCATGAAAGGTAAAAGGATAACTCGGGAACTTATGTTAGTAAATATGTTTGAAAATAATGTAAACTTATGCTTGGAAAATTACGTGATTGAAATATTGTTTGTGAATGTATGGAATCTCTCTCTTCTGCCTATACTCTAGCTTCTTGAAGTAGGAAATTGAAAAGAAAAGGAAAATTTATTGTTGTAAAGCAAATATATCTTCCCATTTTAGGAAAGAGTTTGAAAGGACTATAACTATTCAAGAAAAATAATGTCATTTATACCTTAGGTAAAATGCATATGTGCCTAATTAGAAAACCCTTAAGCAAAGGACCCACGCATCCAAGGTTTTATCATAAATATGCTATAATTAATACTTTTGTTAAAAGAAGAACTTTATTCCTACATTTGTAAGAGTTATGCCATTTCTTGATGCCGAGATAATTTTACATAAGTAATCAAACAAATCTAGGGAATAATATAGGTGATGTTGTCTAAATGTTTTAGGAAATGAGTATAAAACAAAGGAAATAGATTATATATCGTAATGATTAAAGTTGTTGTAAGTAGGATTATGATTAAATATACATTTCTTTAGATCCTAGTGAGTGTTTAGAACCCTATATGAGTATGTTAGACCTACAAGTCTCAATGACATAAGAAGGGTGATTGGTGATGCTAAAATTTAGAACACCAAGGTTTTGTCATTAATTGGTGACCAATGAAGAGAAGGAAGGAACACACATAACATCTTATGACCACCAATATACATCTACACAAGTCAAACCAAGTGCAAAGATAAGGACAAGACAAAGTATCAAATCACAATCAACATGGTGATTCACCATCAACGTGATATGATTGTAGGAAACACAGTATCCCATGATGTGATTGAAGTTTAGAAATAACAATAGAAAGAAGATATGAAAGAGAGACTATACCTAAGTCTACTACAAGACTAGAAGGGCTACTAGTCTAGACCCTACCAAGTAAGTATCATTAGTTTTTCTTGAATGACTTAGATTAGCAACTCAAATTTTGAATGCATCAACTTTGGAAAAGATTATTTTAGGGTTTCAACATCCCAAAGATTGCAAGTATATATAGATTGGACATTTTGCTATTAAAGAAGAGAGATTGGAACAATGGAAATGTTGATAATCGACTAATTAAATTATTATGCAAAAGAAAAGAAAAATGAATAGAATAGATGAGCCACTATAGATAGGGTAGAATAGAGAAGTGAAGAGTTGATATAGTAGTTATCATAAAGGAGGCCAACCCAATGAGAGAAGATCTAAACATCTTCAAGGTACACACTAGAGATCTACGAGACAAGGTGTGCCACATATTTAGATCAAATTTTGTTTGCTTTCTTGCCATTGTAATCATTTGTAATCTCTTGACTGAGCATTCTTTAGTAACAAGTATATTGTAAATCGTTTAACAAGGCAACTACTTGTAATATCCCCCTCTAATAATGCAATTCAATATTAAATCACATTAGTTGATATCCTCAAGCAATTGATTTAAGAATGATTAGATATTTTGATTATAGGTCAATTGTGATATTTCTCATTTAATAATAAATTATCTGATAAATAAAAATTGACTCAAATAATTGATCATGAAATATAATTAATAACTATATATGCCACAAATTCATAAACAATTAATTAAAGAAACTACATGGAAAACAAATAAGATAACCTATAATCAAGTTCAACAAATAAATAAATAAATCATAAAGTAATAGTCATCGGGTCCCATATCCGGTGATGTATCCAAGGGGCACAACCTATCTGTGATTTGAAGAGTGTATATACTGCATTCGCAGTCAAATAAAAGGAACCACCAACGGGCAAATGGTGAAAAAATAATTCGAATGAACTCTATAAAAACCCCTCCAAATCAATACGTGATGACGTCAACGAAGTGGACGGTTCACATGCCACATTGAAAAGGGACCACTACATATCCGAATCTACAATGGGAAAGAGACAAGCTATGACAAGTGCATATTTAATGGCAATTCCCTTGATTTGACTTGTTGAGACTCCGACGTGGAATACCTAGACTATTCAATACCAAAACATAAAAAGGAGAATAATAGATTGATCGCAGGAGGAAATGAAAGATGAGTCTGCCACAAGAAAAAAAAGGGCACACACTATGAAGGGAGAAGACTCTTGTTTTTTTTCCTAACTTAGAAAAAGCTATATGGAAAAAACTGTTTTCATGGCTGGATAGCCACTACGAAAAAGGATGCAGTTATCCTCCCTACAAATTGCACCATTGACTAAATTTCAAAAAAATGAAAACATAATAAAAAGTTTTGAACTTCTCGGCATTTGATTCCAACGCCAAAAAGGTATGGTGAAGTAACACATGTCACCAATGGCAGATATTAACTTTCCATAGTTCATAGTAATTATGTTGTATGTTTTTGGATTTAAATGTCAATTTTATTTTTATCAGTATTTTAGATCATACTAAATGATCCACTATTAGGATGAAAGAGAGTTGTATGAAAGAATTTAAGAAGATTACATATCCAGTTGGATATAAAGAAAGGGGAAGGGGTAGATTACATAGATTACAAGGAAAGAAAAAATAAAAAGAACTTGGAAGGGTAGCTTAAAACCCATGGTCAACTAGAGTAAAAAATAATTGAGAACAAAAACAAATAAAAAATGTACAAAAGAAAATTAAAAGATCAACAATAAAATAAAGACAAGGGAAAACTTAAAAACTATGAAAATTAAAAAATAGTTATTAAAGACCATATATATATTAATATAGATATCCAATTACCATATGATTAATAATAAGAAAGAAACCCACCCTCGCCCCCTCCCCACCCCTCTCTCTCTCTCTATATATATATAATAAATAGAAAAATATATTATAAATATAATATATAACAAGTGTCACTAGGAACCCCAAATGTATTATCCAATGAACAATTAGAAAATCGATTTTAAGATTTTAAAAATTAAATATTATTTATGTATACTTTATTAAAATAATACGTTACTAATAATTTTGATTCAAATAGTAACATCATATATGACCAAGTTTTCTTGTAATAACAATTATAATTATAATGATTAAAAATATTTTTTCAATTATAAACCCAACTTAATTGAAATGTTTTAGTTTTTTCAATTAGTAATGATTAATTATTATTATTTGTTGTAATTATTTATTTTTATGTGTTGAGCAAGTGGAATCGAACCCAAGACCTTCGAGATGAGAAGCTCACAAGTTACTATTGTGTTGTAGGCTCTTACCTAACTTAATTGAAATGTTATTTATATACTATATATTAAAATTAATTAAAATTATAAATATTATAATTTAAAATATATATATATATATATATATATATATATATATATATATATATATATATATATATATATATATATATATATATATATATATATATATCCTATCATGTTCTATATTTAATTTATGTATTATGTATCATATATTATTAAATAAAAATAAAAATATCAATTTTAAACTATTAAAAATATTTTTAAAATTAAACATGAATGTCACTTTGTATTTTTAAATGAAGTAAAATGTATCACTAATAAATATCATAAAGCATAGAATAAGTGGCACATGCATCCATTATCCTATTTTATAGGAATCATCCAAGAAAAGCACGTATAAGACCCCAAATGTATTATCCAATGAATAATTAGCAAAAATGATTTTAAGATTTTAAAAATTAAATATTGCTTATGTAGACTTTGTTAAAATAATATGTAATTTAAAGAAATGAAAAATACTTGTTTGTAATTGGTTCAACCAGATTTAACTAATAACTAGTTAAACAATATTGATTGCAATAGTATTTTCCTATAGACAAGTACTAATAAGAACTCTTCTTATTATATTAGAAAGAAATTATATAAAATATGATTAAAGGAGGGCAGCCCTTTGTTAGCTCAAACTGATAATCAACAGAGATTCCCATCTTTCGACATTGGCAATAAACCCGAGGCAATAAATAATGTATACTACTCAACTCATAATTAAATTAACAAACCCATCAACTCTACTAAGGGGGTAGGCATGCAAAACTAAGTCACATACATATAGTACTGATGTAATCCCCCAACCTATGTAAGGCAAAAGAACATGAATACATCTTCTATGAAATACATGGAATATAATATTCAATGAACTATGTGAATCTAAGAATGGTGTGAACCCACAAGGCTTACTCACGTTATCATTATAAACTATTGTCCAGTCAATCCTAACCAACCTACATTTTAGATATATTTTGTATAGTGATGTCAACCACTTAGAAATGCTATAATGTTCTCAATGAGGGAGATCGATGGTGGGACAAATCAACATGTGGACCAAGAAAAGAAGGGAGACACACAAGTATAAGGGAGTGTTATTGAGGAAAGATAATAATATTTTCATGATGAATGGGTTATTAGTCCAGCCTAGCATAGGCTAAGACTATAGTTTTCAAACTGTTTGGTTCTAATTAGTTTACAAATTGAAATCTGTGCACGATTATTTTATTCTATAGTTCTTAGAAATTATTCTATTAAACTGAGATTTCTCATATTTATTTCCTTTTTATGATTGGTTGTAGGGAATTTTCCTAGCAGTATTATTAATTTTCACTTCTCAAAAAATATTTTAATCTCGACAGATGTATTTAAACTTTAGATATATGTTTGCATGTGAGACGTGTTTCAATGTATGTGATGTAGAAAGGACACATTAGGAGTACGGATGGACAGAGAAACATTTTTAAAAAACTTAGTTCTATTTCATAATTCATTTCAACAACAAGAAGGTGCTACTACCAATGAGGCTGGGGATTGTCTTTGGCTATGGATTGTGTTTAGCAGTGAGTTCTTTTGCAATTTGTTTTGTTTGTATTGATCTAGCTATTGATGTTTTTTTTATTTACAATGAAGTTGAAATATTTCACCTACAATTCTAGGTTACTTGGATTTTGGGTATATTCTAAGGAATTTTTGTATAAGTTTTGTGAGCATTCATGAAAATTTATACTAACGATGGTATTGTTGTAGAATTATTACTGTAGTTAAACATTTACTATTTGTAGAATTATTACTGTAGTTAAGCATTTACTATTTAGTTTCTATGATCTCATTTCATTTTTCTAGATAGTTTTTTAGATTTATTGTTCAAGATAGATGTGAATAACTTTGATTTGGATTTATATTTTCTCTTTTCAATTCAGAATTCCAAATATGAGGGAGCAATCCAACTAAGAGAAAACATATAGTTTTTAATGAGATTTTGTGCTTGTAATCTAGATTAATAGATTTACTGTGCTATCCATTTATGAATTAATACATATAAACTCTAAATAATGGATATATATGAAGTATATATGTCTACCACTTGGGAGCTTAGCTCCGTATAGGATTTTTTTAAGAAAGCTTAAGGTTGGATTTTGCTTTTGCTTTTTAATTTTTTAATTTAGATTTATTTCATACTTATTTGTTTTGTTTTGTAAGCCCTGTTGAAACTAGACGAATTTTGTCATGTTTGGTTATGGATTCTATATTTTTTCTTTCTAACTCTCAGTCATGTACTATTTTTTGGGTGATTGTATAAGAGTAGGAGGGTAAGATATGAGGTTCTCCAAGGCTGTATATCTACATTGCTTAGACTGGTAAGGTTTGAGTCCAATTTGACAAAGATTTAGGTTATGAGACAGAGTAAACTTTTGGTGGGACAATTTCTAAATTTCAGGCATGGACCAAAAGTAGATTTCTATCAAAGTGCTTAGATGTTTGTTGGTATGGTCTTCCCTCTACCTTATTATATTGGGTGATTTTAGTTATAATTATGAAAATATTTACCTAAATATTTTATCTTAAGTACTTTTCTTATGTTATAATTATAAAATCCCCATAAAGCAAATAATGTGATTTTTCTACATTACTTTCATTCATGTTTGATAATCAATTTACTTTGCAAAAAGCTCAAAAACCAAAAACCAAAAACCAAAATGTAGTTGACAATGCTCTGCAACTATGCTAATGTACACAATGTAGGTACATATCTATGAAATGACACTCTGATCTTATTAACAAGTTAAAAGTAGATATTGGCAACTAGATGGAAAGATAAGAGTTGAGAATGTGATCTTGGAGCATCTCCAATCTAATATATGTTGTATATTTTAAAATATCGGTGTTTAAAAATAATAATAAGATGCAAAGGCAAGTTGAGGTTGTTACGACAAAAAACAACATGCTAAGAAGCCTACAATAGAAGAGATTATGAGAAGAAGATCTCCAGTTGGAAACAAAAAAACAAGGTATACAATTTGCCTTGTAAAAAATGTAAATGTGTGAATAATATTATAGATAAGTGTATTTCAAAAAATTAAAGCATTGATTGAAAATATAATATGCCCTAACTATATTATATTCAATATCTATCTAATACATCTGAAAGAGTATATAATTGTTAAATTCCATCAATGAGAGATATGAGGAGATTTTAAAGGTTTATCTCCACTTATAACATTTCCACAATATTGTAGAAGAGAATTGATAACATATTGTCAACCATACTTAATAATGCCTTAGAAGATTTAGGTGACACTAATTATGGTCATCTCCCTCAAAATCTAAATTTCAAATGGTTCATTTCAAATTCCTCTCCCTCCATACAATAATTAATACAATCAAAATCCTCTCCCATTAGTAGACAATGATGGAGAACCTTAAAAAATACATACCCAATTCACTCTAAAGCACTACCATAAGATACAAGAATATAGTTTGACACACCTATCAAGTTTATATCCATGAAGTGAAGTCTCTGGAATAATAATTTTTCTAGAAGTCAAGAGACATTCGAATAAGGCAGCACAAAAACTGAACATGTCTAAATTGAGTTGTGTAACAAAAGTGAGAAGAGTCCCACCCACTACACAATCTACAAGCTAGGCAATTTGTAGGGAAATATTTGGTAAGGCAACATGATGTACAAGTATGTAAACATGGGTATTAAGAATGAATGATTAGTCTAGATGAAGGAGACAAGTATCTACTATAGGATAACTTTTCTTAAGACTATGTTTATGCAAAATACTATTGACATGGGGAGCATGTTGGCCCAATTATCATTTCCATTCACTTAGCTCAGGGGCTTTTCCTTCAGCACTCCGATTGCCATTCCAAACCCAAGTATTAAGCATGTGAAGTGACACACAAAAGTTACAGTCGTCTTACAAATTATCTACTTGTTCATTTGTTTCAAAGAAACATTGAAGCATCACTACTGTGCTATAACCAATGTTGCATCTACTCTCTTTCAAACCCTTCCCGTTCTTGTGTAAGGACTTAATCAGAGTTGCAAAGCTTGCTTAGGGTATTTTAGTTTTAAAAAAATTTCATATGCTTGTGTTGGAAATGATTGAAAAGATCATGAATGAAGAATAATGAAACTCACAAAGAATGTTTCAATCATTGTTTTGTCATTGATGTCAAACTTGCTACTTGTAGGAATGACAATTGCTTAAGTGATCCAAATACTATCAATTGGTTGATTGACAAGGAAGTGGCAATCAATAAGATGTAACTAGAGTACCTAGAGAAAGGTTGAAGTTATGATGTTGTAATGAAGTATAAGGATCAGCTAAGCCATTGATGAAATAGTGTATTGATGACATACTCTAAGATACAAAGGATGGACACACTGAGACACATCAAAGATGTAAGGATTAACTAAGTTCATTGGAGAGAACCGAGCTAGCTAGTAAGCGCTGAACAAATTCTCAGTTGAAGCCGAGCAAGTTCAACTTAGTGTGTGCCGAGTGAAGATTAGGTGCCGAGTGATCTTCAGGTACCAAGTAGCCTTCAGGTGCCGAGTAACATAGAAATATTGTAGGTGCCAAGCGCCAATAAAATAACAATAGAAGTCGAGTAACACAGAAGGAGCCGAGATCAGTAAACCAATGATGCCAAGTTGTTGCATTATTTGTTAAAGTCAAAGATTCACCAGATCAACAGCGATAAGGTTGTTACATCGAATTTTGTGAATTAGTTGGATGATAGGGATGATGAGTATATGTCACAGAATTCTATGTAATCCATGCAAACCATTTTCAAGGTGAATGCTAATGGATTTATCATGAAGTTTCTAGAAGAAACAATTTAGAGGGAAAACAATACCATTTTCTCAAGAGCAAATAAAGATTTGAGTAGGAAATCAAGAACAAAACTTCTTTATAAGGAGTTACAGATCAGAGATCAAATGCGCATGCATAAGAGGGAATCAGTCATAAGTATGATCATGCAAAGAAGCCAAAAGGAGTAAGAATAGAGCATCATGACTCTGAGTTGATCAAGTGACCATAGAATTCATTGGCATAATGAGTGAAAGAACTCAAGGAGACATATCTTGAAGGGCGAACAAGCTATCAGCACTGCAAAGGAGGAAAAGCCAAGCAAAGAAGAGAACTGAAGAGTGATATGAAATCTGCACAGTTAGGGTTGCAATCTGTATCAAGTCAAAACCCTTCTAATACTTTCTTACCATTGTATTAGATATTGAAATCCTACATTGTTAGCTTAGCTTAATAGCTAGGTGGATAAGCCTCAGGAAAAGGATAAAGGGATCCCTAGGAGAAGGACAAAGAGATCCTTAGGAGAAGGATAAAGAGATCCTTAAGAGGGGGATAGGAGATCCTTAGAGAGGGATGAAAGATTATTTTGAGAAGGTGACTATAAATCCCATGGACTTGGGTGAGCCTAATAGCTCTATGTAAATCCTTTAACAAGGTAACATTCTAAGTTGAATGTTCTTAAATCCTTTAATAGGGTCACATCTTACAATGTGTAAAGCTTTTAACAGGGCAGACCATCAGAAGTGGTTGAAATCAATTGTGCAGTTATTTTCTGGGTATCATTCCCACCCCAGTTTTACCTTCTTATTCCTAGAGGGTTTTTGGGTCATCAAAATCCTTAGTGTTATGGTGTGATGCATGTTTACTTTTCATGATTGTTTAATGTTCAATTGCATGCATGATAATCTCAGTTATGTGTCATTAAGGATTAGAAGAAAAAGTTTTACTGGACATCATTGGACCTTGGATAACTGATTCAACCCCCCTCTCAATTATTCTAAATAATTCTAACAGCTTGGACAAGGCATTACATGGAAGTTTAATTTCAATTTTCTTTCCAATCAAAATATGCCAACTATGTTATCAATTATTTTTTATACTATTAACAAGAACTATAAGGCTATGTATCTCTTGTTAGTCCCTTAAAGATACCAAATAAATTGTCATATAAGTCTCACCATTCCAAAAATAATAATATTATATTGAATTTATTAATTCATGTTAGTAAATTTAAAATCTAAAATAAATGAAATGAATTCCTTTTTTATGATGGCTACACAGTTAGACAATTTAAATGAAATTGAAAAGTTGAACTATAGTGAAAATATATCAATTTTTTTCAGTAACCAACCAATATCATAATTTCTTGAAGTTCACTTAATTGCAAACATTTAGTCTATTGCAAACGCTTTCATTTATAAAGTATAAGTAGTCATCAAAGTATAAGTAATCACTCAATTTAAGAAAATTTTGCATCCAAATCAACATTCCATATTCCCTACATCTAAATT
This sequence comes from Cupressus sempervirens, assembly GCA_028749045.1. Classification (NCBI taxonomy): domain Eukaryota; kingdom Viridiplantae; phylum Streptophyta; class Pinopsida; order Cupressales; family Cupressaceae; genus Cupressus; species Cupressus sempervirens. Next base: position 328,978,698 of record CM053789.1, read on the forward strand.
AACACCTTTTTTATTCATAAGTAGAATCAAAAGAATTGCTAATAAGATACATAAAGTTGTTATAAGGCATAGTAGGTATGAGTTTTTTTATATTTACATTTAACATTTCTAAACAAATTCTATTAGAGATAACATAAAAATAATAATTTAATATTATATCTTCTCATTTCAGTATTTGTAACTATTTTTGTTTCAAATCATTATTAAATTAATTTATTATACTTATCCTTTTTTTACTAGGCTGGACTTTAGCTCTACAGAGCTCTTGTTTAATTAAAAAACTATATAAGGGTACATTCCACATGCACCAAGCAAGAGGAATGTACGTAAAGTAAGTTTTGAATTATGTTTATTATATGAATTTATTTATAATCATGAATTACAATGATGTATAGTTCATACATATACATGGGCCAATGATTTGAGCAATATGTCTTGCCTTCTTTTCGACAAGTACAAAAACCCCAAGAAAGCAATACCAAATTGGTACTACTTTTTCCATCCAATTTTTCTATATATTCTGTTGAATGTCATTCTTGCCAAGGTTGTATGTCTTTTTTCAACTTACTTGGGGCATAACACCAAACATACTTCTCAAGTACTCAAATGTATCCTTGGCCAAAGGTTTTGTAAATATGTCTGCTATATGTTCCTTTATGTTAACATATTCCAATCTAATCTCATCATTTGCAACCTTCTCTCTCAAAAAGTGATACTTAATTGAAGTGTGCTTTGTTTTTTAATGTAAATTTGGATTCTTTGACATATTCATTGTATCTGTGTTATCATAATGTATGATAACGCGATCAGTAAACTCAATTCCAATATCCTTTAGCATCTACTTCATCCAAATTATCTGATTATATTTATTTGCTACTGCTACATATTCTTCCTATGTTGTGCTCTGTGAAATGCAATCCCATTTCTGGCTCAACCAAGAAACTAATCTTTCTTCCAAGAACAATGCTCCACCACTAGTACTCTTTCTATCATCTACACTTCCTACCCAGTCAACATCAATGTACACACACAATGTGAAATCATGTGATTTTTCATACCATAAACCATAATTAGGAGTTCCTTTCAAGTAGTTAATTTATTTTTTCAGTGTTGCAAGGTGTCTCTTTAGGATTTGCTTGAAATCTTACCACAATTTCAACTACATTAGCTATATTTGTTAATTATGAAACATGTAAACAATATATGCAACAACCATAGAAAGATAACCATGCATAGTAACACTAGATATGTTAGCTAGGGATACCCTTGATTAGAGGGAAAACCCCACTAGGAATGATGCCCACAAGATGATGTACTAATATAAAAGTCCCTTGTGAAAGGATAGACTTTGTTAGGAGCCAATGAAATACAATCAATACATATGAGTCTCTATTAGGAGATTCCAACTTTTTTTAGGAGTTGTGCCAACCCTGTTAGGAGTTGAAAGGAAGGCAACTGAACCCACTGTTCAAATAGCCTCAGACTGTCTTCACTAAACAATATTTAGGACAACATATCAAAATTTTGAGCTGATTAAATAGAAACTTCTTTGCCAATATAGTTCCTTTGAAACTCATAGTACATCATCAACATCAATCTCTACTATGATCCTAGCCAAATCCACTTTTAGCCTCATATACATAATAAAATGATCTCACTGATTAAAAAAACATCTGCACTAGATACTAATCCACAAAGAAATGGTATTTCCTTTATACCAACTCCTAAAACAAGTATTGAGTTCGCCTTGAGGCTTTCTCAATTTACAATGAATAATATAGGACCTCATTAAGATGTTACATTACACATTATATTACAATTAAATTATTTCCTTAAAGATATTTAGAAATAGTTGACTTATAAGAATAGGCATGTTGAACAGACTTCATAAGTCGGCTCAAACTAAATAAATAATTTTGTCATCTTTAACATGGCATCTTGACACTACCTCTGACCTTCATTTAATTGTGCTAAATAGAATTTCACATCTGCTAAAAGATATAACTAATTTACTAGTATCCACTTTCCATGAACTCTCTTTGAAAGATACCTTATGAAAAAATTACATCATTCTGACATATCTTCACATCTCTTTCTATACACATAATTGTAGCATCTGAACACATCATTCAAATTTTTCCCAAGTGCTCAAAACCCAACTTGTTGACTATTGACTGCACTAAACATTTCTTCCTCTACAACTCTGGTAATCTTTACAAAATAGTGTATATGTTGACATCAATGATAAACACAGTCATGAATACAATAATTAAGCACATAAACATCTCTCCAACACTGCTAACATACTCATCCATAGGAATACCATAAATATTCATGCTACCAAAAGTACCATAGAAAGTGGTTGACTAATAAAAAATCCAACTAGGGAGGATCCCAACATAAGACTTATTTTGCAGAGCATTTAGATGAGTCATCCTTCTATGAAATTCATTTCCAAATGAGCTATAATCATGCAAGGTATTGTACATGGTATATGGGTGTAGGAGCATCTTGACATTTTATAAATAGGAAATATTGGTTCACTGAGTATAAGGATTGGTTCACAAAGTATAAAGCTTCCTTTGATACATTAATCTTTAATGATGGTGAACTATAGTTTTCAACAAAGGCAATGATCAAATAACCTCTAGAGGGAGAAATCTCATTTTTCTTAACATATACCATGTATTGGGCATTGAGATCAATTTACTCTTAGTGAGCTTGATTATTTGCCATCCCAAGTTGGACATCCTCTTCACTACAGATAAGTGTCATATTGTTCACAAGGAACCCAAGAAATCTATTAAAAAATCATGGGTAACATTGTCTTGTTGATATTGGAGAGGTTTGAGAAACATCTGTTGATTGCAAAGAGTACATCTTCTATTAGTACTCTTTGTCTTCAACATTTTAGGCATCTCAACCTATCTTACCTCTCTCAGTAGGCTCAAGAGGATATGATAGATCGATTTCTTGAGGTCCAACAATAGATACAAGGTGCTTGTGGAGTTTTCCAAGTAGGGAAGCAATACAAAATTCCATTTTTAGAAGCACAAGTTTGGAGAACATCAAAAGTTATTTGGTTGGTTTATATAGATCTTTGTGGACCAATGAATACATTGGTATAATTGCAATTGTTTAATTGAAATTGATATTGTTTTCTAGAAGAGCAGTGACAACTGCATCAATAGTGGGAGAGATTGCCATCAAATTGAAATCTTCCTTTGCATTTGAGAGGGGCAACTTCTTTGTATGATATGGGTATTTGGGATTTGTGTGCTTTTGATCAAAAAGCACAAAAAGGAAAAAGACAAAAGTAAACAAAGATGAATAATAAGAATGCTAACTATAAAACTACAAATATTGAGTGAGATTCCACAACTAATAATGATTACAAAGGCCATTTTAGTACACAATGTAGTTATGACAAAAGAAGCACAACAAAACTCCACATATGAAGAGATGGGTAATACTAGCATATTCAAATCAAGATATAAGGGTATGATCATGTATCATCAATTATATCTATCCCTTTCATTAAAAAAATAATATATTAATTGATACACAAAGGGATTACCAACTTAATAAATGAGAAATCAATAATAATAGCCTTGTAATGACGAGACACCCATGAAAAGATAACTCCATACACTAAAACATTAACATATTGAAGGGCACAACCTTAATCCACCAAGAACATTTGCTCTAAACTTTAAAAAACCCTATCAATAAAATTATTTTCCGTAGTCACTGCTATTATTTTATTCCATTAGATAACATTTTATAACATGTCTAAGCTTTAGGTTTTACATACATGTTTGTTGATGCACTTGCAACTATATTTTCTCACAAAAATATCCATATCAATATTCATTGATACATGTCAATGAATTGTTCTATAACAACCAATTTTATTTTTTTGAAAGATTGTATTGCCCATTCAACATATCCCTGGCATTTTGTCAAACATTTCACGTGCTTTCTCTCCTAATGGATGCCCTAATGCCTTGTTAAAGCTTCAATGGTGACATAGACAAAAAGAATGCCATTAAAGATTGTGGAATTTGGCCTCACATGCGACAAATTGCATTTAGTTTGAAGTCTTTAAAACATTTTCAACAAAAATATTTAATGTAAATTTGCAACAACGACAACCATGAGATTAGACTTCTCTGAGGCAATTGTTGTTAGAATCTAAAAAGATTAACAACCTAGAAAACTAGTGCAAAGAGTAAATATCTAAACTATGAATGCAAATGATACAAAATCAAAATAGAAACACAGAGTTAGTCTCCAAGAGAGTAATGCAAATTCTAGAAGCAAAATAGCATTACGAGGATACAAAAACAAGAGATGCAAATACAAGCCAGGTAGCATGCTTATATAGGCTAGGAAGAGGGAGGAGGTGGCAACACCAACCAATGAGGAGCAATCATCTATCAGACTAAAGATAGCAAAGTATCTTCCCAAGATAGCTAATGGATGCTCACATGTAGGAAGGTGACACCTCACAACCATTTACCTAATAAGACATGCTTTGTTAACCTAAGCGAGATTATTAAAAGTGTAGGAAAAACCTAGCAAAATAGGAAAAATAAAAAACTACACTAACACCCCCCCATAAGTGAAGCTTAGGTGGATGTAGAAATGGGTCCCGGCAAGTCAAGCCTGATGAGGTACCCATGTACATAAGATTTCCCAAAAGAGAGAGAAAAGAGACCCCCCCACACAAAAAAAGTCAGGACTCCGAGTGAGAGGAAGAGGCCCCCCCAAAAGATGAAGCATCCTGCACCCCCAGCAAAGCTCGCAAATGAAGGAACTTGCTCTTAATGAAGGGTTTGGTGAAGATATCAACAAATTTCTCGAAAGTCAAACAATAGTGAAGGTCAATGACATGATCATGGATGAGCTCCCAGATGTAGTGCATGTGGACCTCTATGTGTTTGGTCCGCTGATGATGAACTGGATTTCGTGAGATCTGAATGGCACTCTGGTTGTCACAAAATATGACTGATGGCCGTCTGATCTGGATACCAAACTCAGTGAGAAGATGTTGAAGCCAAATGGTCTCAGTGGTGGCATTTACAGCCCCCCGATACTCAGCCTCAGTAGAAGATAGAGCAATAGCAGACTGCTTTTTGCTCGACCAACAAACAGGACCTAACCCAAGTGAGAAGCTATACCCTAAAGTAGACTTGCGATCCTCAGAATCACCTGCCCAATCTGAATCTGTGTAGCCCACCAAATCAAGCTCAATACCTGTTGCGTAGTGAATCCCACAACTATGAGAACCCTGAATGTAGTGAAGGATCCGCTTGCCTGCTTTCCAATGTAACTCATGGGGCTCCTGCATGAATCGAGAGACCATGCCTACAGCATAGGAGATGTTAGGTCTCGTATGAGTCAGATAAATGAGACTCCCAATAAGTTGGTGATACAAAGTGCCATCAACAAGTGGAGAAGAACATTGAGCCTCAAGTTTGACTCTAGAAAGGAAGGGAGTCAGAGCAAGCTTACAGTCAGCCATATGAAACCTCGAGAGTAAATCTAGAGCATACTTGGATTGTGTGATGGTGATCCCTTTTCTCTCTCTTTTGGGAAATCTTATGTACATGGGTACCTCATTAGGCTTGACTTGTCGGGACCCATTTCTACATCCACCTAAGCTTCACTTATGGGGGGGTGTTAGTGTAGTTTTTTATTTTTCCTTGCTGATGTACAGGAGATGTTGCTGTATTGTAAATCAAACGCTTTTAACAGTAAAAAATGGCTCCAAAAATCAAGAAATGACCCCAGCAACCAAAATATGACATGCAAATGCTGGATCAGCTTCCTAAGTCCATTAATGGCATGCTGGAACCTGCAATACTGATTGAAAACTCCAAATATGCAAGTTGGTTGTTAGATTTGAGATTGAAACCCCAGAGAAAAATCATTTTTGTCAAAACTTTTCTGATTCTCAAGATCATCCAAAGATGCAAAAGAAGAGCATACTTCATTTTTCAAAAGCTACAATAAAATTTATTAGCCCCACCTAAATCTCTCAAAAAAGGAAACTAAAATCTACTCTTGCACATAGAAAAGCTCTAATACCATGTTAGAATCTGAAAAGATTAACAACCCAAAAAACTAGTGCAAAGAGTAAATATCTAAACTATGAATGCAAATGATACAAAATCAAAATAGCTACACAGAGTTAGTCTCCAAGAGAGTAATGCAAATTCTAGAAGCAAAATAGCATTACAAGGATGCAAAAACAAGAGATGCAAATACAAGCCAGGTAGCATGCTTATATAGGCTAGGAAGAGGGAGGAGGTGGCAATACCAACCAATGAGGAGCAACCATCTATCGAACTAAAGATAGCAAAGTATCTTCCCAAGATAGCTAATGGATGCTCACATGTAGGAAGGTGACACCTCACAACCATTCACCTAATAAGACATGCTTTATTAACCTAAGCGAGATTGTTAAAAGTGTAGGAAAAACCTAGCAAAATAGGAAAAATAAAAAACTACACTAACAGTTGTCTAGACTACTAGCCTTGTTTATGCTCTCGACCTTTTGCATTTATTTTCATCAAAGCATTTCCAAGGTAGTTATGAATTCTTCAAATTGAACCACAACCCCTGAAAGCAAAAAAATTCAAAGTTAAGAATATTGAGCAACTATGAGGCCTCACCCGATCTGTCATAGTACCAATGATATAATTGTATTATGGTGATTTTAATCCTATGTATTGATACACTTTTGAGACTGTAAGGGTATGTTATTTTGATATCTTCATTTTGATGATCCACAATTACTTCTGCATATTATGACCTAATTGATGCATTTAATGATTCTATTCATGTTTTAAGCTATTGACATTGCTTTAATAGAAATTGAATGATAGAAATTCTTGTAATATAAGAATGTAATGATTAAAGTTGAAATTAGAGTTAAAAGATAAATTTTGTTATGCATTGAGACCTAACCCGCATACCTAGGGATTCAATAGTTGTGGAATTCAACATCTTGTCGCAATGATAAAAGTAGACTATGAAGTTATTCAGAATATTAAATTGACCATGTTACGTTGATAAGTAAAGTTTGATGTTATAGTATTTTGAGAATTTTACATGGAAATTATTAGAAAAAGTAATTTATTAAAAAGAATGAAGTATGGAACTCAAATGTCGAATGTGATATTTAAGTTTTGATATTTTAATATTTTGAAGGTTATATTTGAAATGATTAAGAAAGGGAAAGTTAGTTTGAGATGATGAAATATATGCAAGCCTAATGTTGAATGAGGTAATGATTTATTTTACATATGCTTATATGATTTTCTTGGACTACTGACACTCGAGTTTAGTGTGCAGGAATTTGACCATGGGTTTAAAGGGGAAATTAAGGCTCAAACTACTACAACATGACATAGCCAAGGTTGAATCAGTGGAAAAGATTCAGACCTCATTGTAATGTGTTTTATTTCGTGTATGTGAATTGTATATGTGTGTAATAGCTTAGTTCATGTATTATTGGAGTCAAGTCACTTTTAATGTAATGTGTTGTTTTGTGTGTGTCATTTGACACTTGTGTTGTCCATGTGGAGATGCCATGTCATTCAGGGTTTGGCAAGAAGTAACCTAACCTAAACCTAACCCTAATGTAGTACCCAAGTTAACCTCACATAGAAAAATGCCATGAGGAGTCTCAATCAAAGGAAATTCGAATTTGTACTTGGATAGGGTTTTTAGGGGTCATTAGGTGGTCCCAAAGTATCTTTTATGTGAGAATAAGATAGCCATGTGATAGTATATCAAGTTAGGAACCTATTTTTGACCATGTGAGTGCCTAAGCAGCCTAGAGGGCCCCTTTACCCATGCATTCTTCCATAAATTCTAATTTGGAGTTGTCATATCCATGTTCCCACTTAGTCAAAAATAGAAAAGTTAGAGGAGACAAGTTTGTAAGAAGTAGTGGCTTAGTGTTTTTTGCTAAAATAAGTTAGTGAGAAGGCTTTATTAGAGGGTCTTGACCAAACTAGTGGGGTGCTATCCACTCTCTAATTTTAGGGACTATTAGGTTTTGGAGGGAGATTAAGGGAGCTCTACTACAACTATCCTTACCATAGCTTGGACCAAGGTTGGTGTCTCAAAACTTGTTTCTTTCTCATTTCTTTCTTTTAGCATGGTTAAACAAATCTGCAAGTGTGAGAGTTCATTAATAGAGTATGCATTTGCATTGTAAATCTTGTGATATGGAATTTTGGGTATTGTGTGAAAGTGTGGTGTTCTTGTTGCATATGAGCATTGATTATGACAATTTGAAAATGTGTGATGTTCTTGTAAATTTCTTGGTTCACCTTCTTGGTTTTGTTTTTGTTGGAATGGAAAGTGAATGTGTTTTGTGCTTTTGGAGATCTTTTCTTGGTTTTGTTTTGTTGTTCTTCATTTGTTTTGTTGTTGTTCTTGTTTGAATGTGAGTGTTGATTGTGATTATGGGTGTGAAGGCTTCACTCACCCTTGGGAGGGCAGAGAAGCCTTGGGTGAAGGGCATAAGTTGGGCTTGACATTGCAGGTGAGAAAGAATTTTTTTTTTTAACCTCATGATGAGGTTGTTATTATGGAGCATGGGCTCCTTCATGGCCATGAATCTTGTTGTTTGGGAGGTAAAAGGAGGTTTGGTGGATGAGGAGAAGATGGTTGTTTTGAAGGCGTTGAGAGGCAATGCAGTGGTAATATGTTGTTTATGTTATGGTGGCCTTGAGAGGCAAAATGTATTGGCAATATGATATTTATAAATTTCTCATCCTTGAAGAGCCCACCTTCACCCAACGTTTTATGATTCCAATGGTGAATCATTGTGCAAGCCATGGAAGGGTGTTGATTGTGTTTTGTGTGGTGTATGTGTGTGTAACCTGGTTTGAGCCTTGTTCCCCTAGCGCGGGGGTGGTCTCTTTGGAGGCCTATGGTTGGGTGGAAAGCACCCATGGTCCTTGTTGTTTTCTTTGTGATGCATTTGCAGATTTGTGCCCAAGGGAGCAATGGAGATGGCTTGGAATGATCATTGCTTGGATTAGAAAACTTGACATTTTCCCCCTCCCTTGTGAAGGAGGATTCACTAGCTTGTTCATGCTCTCAATGATCATGATGATCAGTGTTCATGATACTCATTGTTCATGTCTTTCAATGATCATGCTTCATATGATTTCGAAAGGTCTCATGTTGTCTCATTGTGATGAAAGGAGATTGTATCATTGTTACCTAATGTATATGTAGAGGAAATAATGGAAAATGTTGTATATGTATGTTCCTTGTTAAGATATGATCATGAATTATGGAAGAGCAGAATACCTTGGCATCATTGTTCCATTGGATAATTGTAGAAGGAATATGTCAGTTGGTAATGTTGTTAAAAGAAAAGAAAGCTACTTCCTATTGTATTTAGTTGTGATTGTGGAATCAATTAGAAAATTGTATACTGTTGTTCTTGTATGGAAATATGTTCTCGTATGGAAACATTGATTGCTCATGGAAGAAGCTAGTTGATACAAATTTTCATTAAGGTTTCATTATAACGAATGCATTTGGATGTAATGAGGTTGCCAGCTGAAATCTTTAATATGGATATTACTAGAGATGTACCTAAAATTATTTTAGGGAGCTAATCAATAGTAGTCGTGATTTATGTTTTAGAACTCTCTCTCAATGGATTTATGGAATGAGAAAACTAGTGTACTCCTATCATGGTTGAGAATACAGATGTTTCCAATAAAGTAATTTGTTCAACATTGATGGTCAATTTGTAAATTTATATAAGAAGAAGTTGATGTATCTTGATAGATCAAAAATTATGTGTATGAAAGATAGAGCATTCATTTATCAAGATTTAATAAATCCCTAGGTTGATAACACTATCACATCTTTGACATACTCAATACCATGGTAGGAATGAAGGAATATAGCTCTAACAATGAGACAAGTATGTAGGTGCTTATTAAGCCTCTAGAAAATGTATGAGGAGAGGAATAAATTGATTCCCAATATTACAGACAATAAAATATTCAAGATATCAACTCTGGCCCCCATTTCCTATGAACTAAATAGGTACATCAAATATTAAAAAAAAAAATAGAATACACAAGTTATGAAAGAATGTTATGACAATGTCAGCCTTCTGACTTGACTGCATGTCACAATCTATAATCAAAACAATAACACTTGAAAAGAGATGAACTAATAATAATTATATTAGTACATGCTATTGCCTAATTTAATAGCTAAACGTATAGATATATATACTCCCTAATCTAGTTGGAAAGTACCCACATATCCTATCATGTAAAACATATATATATATAAAAGAATAATCAAAACGTCTATACTCTTGCGAATGTATCCCAAGGGTGACATGACATTGGTATTAACCTGTGATATCCCATCCCCCAAGTGGGAGGGAGCCCCACTAAAATTACGCAAGGCACTCTCATTAGCGCTAGAATGGATATAAGGTAGAGGTCACTAAGATGACTAAATGCATTAGTTGATGATAAAAGGTTGATGTGACAATGGCTTTGGTTAATGCACCAACTCCTCCCAAACGCATGAAAATTTCCCTCTTAAAAAGTGCCACCTTGGGAATCTTTCCTAGGCATTATAAGCTAATAGTTCAAAACTTTATTCAAATTTGACTTAACTCTGACAAAAGTCAGAAAACCCTTACTTTGTCATTGGGAGATTCCCTAAAAGTGCAACATGGCACATCTCCCCACTTAGGCGTCAGAATCTTGGAAGATGTTCCCAATGCATGGAAAATGACGTGTATAATGATGCCTATTTTTATTATTAAATTAGGGTACAAAAGGCTATAATAATGATCTTAATATATTGTAGAGGTACATGGTTATTTCCGAGAACATGTTTACTATGATTTTGTTTATCAAAAAGAAAATCACATTCTTGATTCTTGATAAAATATACTCCTTGATTTATTAGTAACATGCAATATAATTCAAATTTGAAGATGAAATTGATTACATGATGGTTGTAAGTTAAAAGTCGAGCTCGACCAGTTGGGTTAAGAGGAAGAAAATAAGTTTATGACTTTAGTAGTATGAGTTGAATGTATTGTTGAATCAACCTAAACAAATGAAAAGATTTTTCTTAGAAGTTGGTAAATTAGCAATGAAAATTGTTAAAGGGAGATATTAGCAACCACTTTATTAACTGAAATTAATAAGACATATATATAATTCAATTATCAAGTGAACAAGATTAGATTAAATGTTTTATGTCAAACTAGCATTGGATCAATTGAGTTAGTGAAAAGATATTGTGGAGGTAGAATGAAGGTTTAGGAAATTAGTAAAAAAACTAGTATTTTGAAACCATGTGTTAGTGAGCCATAGGTTAGCTTGAAGTTATGAACTTTCTTTTAAATAATTAACTATATACAATCACTAAGAAAAGAAATAAAGAAACAATAATGCTAATCATAAATTCATGGTTATAAGATTTATATTTGAATTTAGTGTCTTTATTTATTAAAAAAAATTTATAAAAAAAATTCGTTGTTGTGTTTTGCCTCTTAAATTTAGGGCATGACAGCAACTGAGCAAATGAGGTTAAGCAATCAACCACAATGAGCAACTAAAAGGAGTTAACGATTTTAAAATTATGAGCATAATAAGGTTAATCATTTTTATGTTTTTGAGCATTACTACGTAAGATATAATGGTTTTGAAATTCTAAGCATAATGAGGTTAATCAATTTGAATTTTTGAGCATATGCACTTAAGAGGTCACCTATTTATAATTTTGAGCATAATGATGGAAGGGAATGTTGGAATTTACAAGTGGGAAGTATACTTCTGAGATGGGGGGGGGGGGGATGTGAATCAGAAGTATCAATCTTTAACCAATATAACTTTTAACATCCATTAACACATGTATGAAACATATTGAAATAAAATGAAAGTAAAAGCATGCATGAAAATTCTTGACACAATATTTGATCACCTAGAAACCCTCCAAAATGAGAAGGTAAAACTGGGGTGGGGATGATACCCATAGCTTACTATTGCAACAATAATGTAACTTGTTAAGCTTAAAAAGTTTGACCATGAACCATGGTCTGTCCTGTGAAAGGCCTACCTTGTTAAAGGCTTTTACACCTTGTTAAAAGTGTACCTTTCTAAAGGATTTACAAAACATTCACTTGGAATGTCACCCTGCTAAAGGATTTATACAATGGTTGTTAAACCAACCTAAGTCCATAGGATTTCATTCTGCTAATACAATTATTAGAGAGTATAATAGAATGTTTGACCTAATCACTTGCAATCTGATATTATTGATTCCAGATTGCTATTCAATACAATCTGATCCTTGTTGATCTGATATGAAGTTGTAGTGGTGATACTCTATTCTGCTAATTGATATTGCATTTTCTCTATTCTACTAAGTCACCTTGAATGTCCTCTTATCACTTTACACCTTTACTCCTTCTGTTCTTCACTCTCTTGCATCATATTCTCCTCTCTGAATTATGGGGCTTTGATCTCCTTAAAAGGTTTTTGTGACTTAGGGTTTGCTATGAATCTACAGTTGAGATTCACCCTTTTTGCCTCTTTAGCATTCCATTTATTTGATTGGTTGCATGTTTATTTCATAGGGAATCAAATAGATTCGATCTTATGTCTAAGCTTCGAGATCTATCCATTACCTGTCATGCAAAATGGTTTACATCTTAGTTTGTGAAGGCAAAAACTCTTATGTCAATACTATGTTACTTGGCACTTGTTGATGAAACTATTGCTTGACACATACTAAAATTATATCTATCTCAACACCTAAATATGCTCAACATCTATTGTTCACTCGACACATATACTTACTCGGCACTGTCTCTTTGCTTGGCACCTAAGTGACTCAACACTTACTCTATTTTTGACTTGACACCTATTGCAACTCAACACTTATATATATTATACTCATCATATGTTGCTAGCTCAACATGAACTTAGCAAATATCTTAAGTGTGTTGACACTCAATTGTTAAAACCATTCTGAGATCAACAATATCCCCCTTTGACATGAGTATAAAAAAGATTTAACTATACATGATGAGTCTATCTCCCTTAAGTATAATACAATCACAATTCGGCATACATACAAAACTTCAAAATTATTCAATTTTTTTTGAAGGACTATATACCTCAAAATTTTGTAACTCCCCCTGAGTTGATGTGCCTTTTCTGTATCTAAAATCTCTCTTAGTAGATTTGGTTTTATGTATCCAAAATATCTCTTAGTATATCTACCTCATGCTAATTCATTCTGATACTCTTTATCTGATCTATTTTGATATGCCCTGTTGTTGCTCTCTATGTTGTTTGCTCTCCCTTTCACATGTCTCCCTTGTAGATTAAATCTCCTTATGGCTCCTTTGTCTTCTTTTGCAATTTCTCTCCCTATTTTAATTTCTTCCCCTTTTTTGACACTTATGTCAAAGGATCTATACTCTGACTAAATATCTAGCCAAGAAGGTCTTGTTGACTTCCATCACAATTCTCAGAGTAGCATCGCAATTTTGTAGTGCAACTTCTAGGGATTTTATTTGGATAGTTGTCTCTACTACAAGGTGAACTAAGCCATCTAATGTTGAAAGATTTGGATCTTTATTCAATACATTTTTGAAATATGCTAGTTCCTTCTATAGAATCTCCATGTGGGGTGTCAGGGCAGTTTGAATTTGAACTAATTTGGCTCTTGTATTAGCCTCTTCTGCTATCAATACAACTAGTTCCTTTTGAGTGTGAAGCATTGTATGAAAGTGCTTCTCACTTTGAACTGGATCTTGTGGCAATTGCATGCCAGATATCTTCAGTTTCCTCTCCAAGCTCAATATCCTCAGGCTGGTTTCTTGTGTGAAGATTGAAGGATCACACAATTTTGTGTATAATGAGAATATATTCTCAAGTACTTTTTTCACTTTTTCTGTCTTGTTTTCCATCTCTACCTATGATAGTGCTATCTCATTGGATATCATTTCATTGATCTTTGCTTGGAATTTCCTTTTTGACCATTCCATTAATTTGACATTTGCATCTTGGTCCTCATTGGTCACCTGTTCAACAATATTTGACAATTGTTCCAATATATTCTTTGCCTCGTCAAGTGGCTGCAAGTTGAAGGCATCTTAGAAGATGTCCTTGATCTCATGTAATTATTGCTTCTATTTGTACTCATTTATGAGTATCTCCTACTTCTTTTTCCTCTCTAATGCATCTTGCATAATGTTTATCTATTCTAATGTTATATTTTCATAGTCATATTTAGGAATGACTATCTCCTCATCTAGTGTAGGATCTCCATAGTGAAGCACCCTTGTAGCTCTTGTAGAGCTCGAGCCTGGTGCTAAGATTTGTAATGGCATAACATCAGTGCTTGGCTTTTGAAGCATTGTAGGAGTCCTGATAGTTTACAAATTTATCAAAGTTTGAATTGTTATTGGCTCCTTTTCCTTTGGAATTTCCTTGTCCTCCTCTAATTTATCTTTATCAATTACAATAATTTGTGGTGGTGCACCTTGTACTTGTGCAGTAGGTACAGAAGTGTCCATTTATCCTGTTTGTTCCTTTGTAGGCTCTTTCTCCTCAACACTCTGAGTCTTGTGTTCAATCATCATGACTTGAATTGTGGAGTCAACCTTTTCAGATGTGTCTACTATTGTTTGCATTGTTGGTTGTCCACTTGTAGCTGTAGAGATGTCAGAAGGTGGTTCTTGTGTATTCACCTTGTCCCTTTTCAAATCAGCTACAACTTTCTACAATTCATCTACACTAACCAAATAGTTCAAGGGGGGTGATGCAAAGGAAAAACATGCAAAAAAATCTAGCCGGCTGATTAGGTGGTACAATTTCCCACAACACTATGAATGGTGGTAATAGATTGGTTCTCTAAAATAGACAAAACCAAGGTGGGCACATGGTCTGAGTTGAAGAAGGTATTAAAGGTATAATTAAAATTGCTTTAGGATGATTATGAGATTTTAGCAAAGATCTACAACATGAAGCAAAGCCAACATGAAATTATGAGAACATACAATTGATAGCTCAAGGAGCTACTCAAGAAAATGAAGAATCAACCAGAGAATGATTGAAAAAATACTAGTCTATAGAGAGATTGAAATCATACTTGAGAAAGAAGATGAAAGTTACTCCCTTGATGTCAAATGAGGATGCTTACAATTAGACCATAGATATTGAAAGTGAAAACAAGACATCATGAAAAAAAAAGAATTGGTCAAATGATGATGACTCTTCAAATGGTAGTAGTAGTAATAAAAAAGGTGCAAGCATTATAGAACGACATACATCGAATCATGACATGAATCAAGGCCATGAAGAGTAGTAGAAAGAGTGAAGGGGAATGTGGTGTACAGACTGCAAGGAAGGTTACAGAAGAGGCACATATCCTAGAAAGGCATTTTGTGATATTTGTCAAGTATTGGGACACTCCACCAAAGTTGGACCATACAATATGAAGACCTAAAGATCATAACTACTCTTTGTGTAGGAGCAGCCATCAATAGTTGCAAAAGCAAAGCCCATCCCATATTAGTCATCCAATATAACTCTATTGTTCAATGACTACGAGAATAACCAAAGATGTAGTAAAATAATAAATACAATTAAAGTAAGATACAATACAATGCCACAGACCGGCCAATAGAATGGGGATGTTTTTCTCGAGATTAGTCAAAGGAGGAGAATATAGAGCATTTGTGCACATGGTATTATCCTAGGGACCACAAGGATGCATATTGCCTAAAGTTAGGAGTAAACCTATTGAATATTGATAGGTTGAACAAGGAAGGGGTGTTGGAAATCACAAGAGCATAAGCAAAGAAAATTACATACCAGCATACTGAAAAGAAGAGGTTACAGGCATATAAGGCTCATGTTGAGAAGAGAATAATGGAGGATAAGAGGGAAATAAATGACACTACTAGTACTTCACTACATACACAGTTCAAGAAGAATGTCCTAAGACGTGTTATGAATCGAAATGCCAATAAATATTAAAGACCTTCACAAGACTTTTCCATGACTAAAGGAAGGTATCATAAGCACTACAAATGTACCTATTTGTATAGCAACATCCCACATGGAGATTCTAGTAAGCTCTTCAATGAGGCCAATGTTGCTAGCGGTGAACAACCGAAGGTACCTCACAATAGTGGAAATGACTATACTAGGCACAATCCTCATTGACACAATGGTAGATGGTGGATTGGAGGCCAATGTACTATCAAAGGAGACATAGAAGTGGGAAATTCAATATTTTTCCCATCGACATTCAATGTAGTGGGTGTTGACCAACATGACATCAAGACAATCAGAACCCTAATGGAACAAAAGGTAACTATTGGTAAATGTTGGCCAAAAGTGCCCTCCCATGAAGGATTGAATTAAAAATATTTAAACCCACCCAATGGTTAGAAGATTCAATTTCATATTATATTTCATATTGCGGAGCTGTGACTCCCGATCTTATGATAGCTCATGTACCAAAAGATCGTCGAGCGAATCAAGTAGTAATAAGATGTTACGAGGCTCGTATTCGAAGGGTTGTCATGATATTGCAAATAGTTGAGGGATCATAAGCCAAAGAAGGGTCTTGCTCGATGTTATGATAGTAAATGATCATGAGATTGTAGATGCCGCAAGGATGTGTTATGACACCATGAAAGTCAATGATCATAGGATCAAAGGGTTAACTTTCGAGGTTGTTGAGGCTATGAAGGGGAAGGTTAGTCGTATGATCTTAGAGTTGTAAGGTCACAAGCATAAGCAAGGATGCTTCCTGAGGTGACGAAAAAAATAGTTAAACTGCAATTATAGGATTATAAGGGTTATTGCCATGACTGCTAATATCACGATGGACTGTGATTGTAAGATCATAAATGTCAAATCAACCATGCCTGTGACATTACAAGGAGAGAACAATGATACCATGATCTTACACCATAGGTTTTATCATCATTATGTCATGAGATCATAAAAATTGTTGTTGTTGAAGGATCATAAAGAGAATGAAGGATGGGCTTGATGCTATGAGGTGTTGGTGATCATAAGTTTGTAGAAATCATGGTTATGAACAAAAGGTGACATAAAGGGTTTTGATCATAGTTGATGCTCATAGGATTGTGAGTTCCAGTGTTTCACCCACCAAGATGGACCAAGAGGAGCTCCTGACCAATAAGGTAGTAGGAAAGGTACAAAGTGATAGTTGAATATGGTTGACATATGTTTTTCTATATTATTTGGCAAGTTGATGACAGAGGAAGTAGCTCTTTGATGATAGATCCAATCTTTTTGATCTCCTATAACCACTTTCATCATTCCCTAGGCCTGATAAATGCAAAAGAACACTCCATTGCTGCATGTTGATCCATCTACTTAGTTAGAAGATTAATGCTCACAGTTCCTATCCTCTCAGAGATTATTTTGTGGATAAGTGATCTTCTCACGTCTAGATTTGCACTGTGATCATATCTTTTCAAAAAAAATTATGGTAATTATTCTCTATAAATTTGAATGCAATGGTTGAGTTTTACCTTAGGTGTAAACCATCTAAGTTATGCTTACACTATAAAAGAAGATTTTGTACTCTTTCTTAGGGTCAAATCTTCTCTGTTTCTCTAAGTATTGCCCTAGCATACTACTGTAAATTCCCTCTTTTGCCTCTAAATTATATGACATCCAGTCTTATCTCCTTCAGCCATTGATGTATAGTATAAGCTTTGTCTACCTCTCTTTGATGTACTGTGGATATCTATAACCTATATTATTGTATCTCTTTTGACCTATTAATGATGAGAAGTAAAGCTCATTTTCCTTGTGTCAACTATTTGGCTGTCTGATTTGTATGTGGCTAATGGATTAAAACAAGTATAAATCCGTATATCTTTAGATTTCATGATAATTGTACTATGAATATATGGGAAAATATTGGTCTGAACACTCTATTTTGGTGCATCACCTCCTTATAATAGATTAGGTAGTTTGTTTCTATGCATTCCTCCTCCCTTTTCCTCTTCAAGTGTAGTTAGGTACATCCCAATGGTAAAGGAAACCGACTTTCTCTAGAGACTCAACCTCATAGTTCAATTCCCACAACTTGGAGGTTGTTTCCATGTTTCATGAAGTTGTCCTTAGGTAAAAATTTGGACAAGGGTGCAAGCTTTTGTGACAACAGTAAACAACCTTTCATTTTGGATTTTGTAGTAACTCGCCAAAAGAAGAAAGGTTATGATGTGATTCTTCGGAGAGGGTGACTCATCACAACTAAAGTAAACCACAATTAGAAGTTAAATATGTTAGACATGGAGAGTAGAAGGCTATCATTTATTATTAACATGATAATGCAAGTGGTAAGCAAGGAGCTGGCATCCTCCTATGACTTAGAGTTGAAGGGAGAACCTACTAGAACAAATGAAGGAAAAAGAAAGATAAATTCAAACAAATAAGGCATTCTAGAATTGGAAGGTTGTTCAAAAGATGAGATGGCTTGGTTGAGCAAGCTCTTTTAATAGAAAATGAAGGATTGTGAATTTACAAGCTCTTCCATCTAAAATGTAATATATTTCATATAGAATGGTTGGAGGAAAAGGACATGGTTTCACCTGAGTATGGAGAATATAAACAAGGGGAAGCCTAAGTTAATGATGCCTCAATGCACCAATTTGACAAGGATAGACCCATATAGTACAAGGACTCTAAATTTAAGGAGACAAACCTGGGTGACAAAGCAAGTCTAAGGAATATATTAGTCGGTAATGAATAAAATTCAATGCTAAATGTAGCATCCTTAAATATTTCTATGGATTATAAGAAATTGGTAAGAATTTCAAATGTTTGAACATTGGCTAAAAGATACTACATCACTAATCCAACCTCTATGAGTTTAAAATATTTATAGACTAACCCTTGGTTGGAATATATTGCAACATCATTGATCCATCTCTTGCAAGTTTATGAATAAAATGACAATGAATCTTGACACATTTTGTTTGATTATGGAATACTAGAGTTTTGGAAGGTTTTAGTACCCATTGGTTATCACAAAACAAGTGCGAACACCTTGACTGAGACATTTTCATGTTAGGAAACAAGCTTTAGAGATAACGGGTTCACATATTGTTTGACCATTCCTTGATATTCTAAATCTATTGAGCCAAGAGCTAATGCCTAAAACTTCTTACTAGATAGGTGTTTGCATTGTATTACAACTGAAAACATGTCCAGAAGTAGAATTTTTGTCATTAACAAAACCTAGCCAATGTGAATATGTGAAACCAACCAGCTTGTGATCTTTCTTTTCGCTCTATTGAATACCAAAGTAAGGTGCACCTTTCACATATCATAGCACCCACTTTGCTTCAACCCAATGTTCTACCTAGGGGGTTTTCATGATATGAGAAATGTAACTCACATTATAAATTAGGTCTAGTATTTGTAAGGTATATAAGGCTTCCCACTAGTTGCCTAGAAGTTGAGACATCAATCACCTCTGAGTCTTATTGGCTGAATGTTTCAACCCTTTTTTTGTAGGTGTAGATGTAATTTTGCAATCTATCATTTTGAACTTGTCTAGCAAGATTCTAACATATTTAGATTGGAAAAAAGTTGCAACCACCTGTATACCAAAATTATACACCTAGACAATAATGCAAAAGACCTATATCTATCGTATCAAAAGCTTGACACAAATTTTATCTTATGTTCTCAAGAAAATGTCCCCTTATACTTGTAATGACATCCACATATATGATAAAAGGAATGATGTCATTACCCATGAATTTGACCTATAAATTGATGTGAGGGACTTCTCTAAAATCCAAGTTTGACCAAATGTTTATCAATCTTTATGAACCATGCCTTGGGTGCTTGTTTTAGGCCATAAAGAGCTCCCATCAGTCTACATACATGATGGTCTTTTCCTTTTTCAATCTTTATGGACCATAACCTGGGTGTTTGGTTGAGGCCATAATGAATAAAATCCAATGCTAAATTTAGCATCCTTCAAGATTTACATGGAGTATAAGAATTTGGTAAGAATATCAATAATATGATCATTGGCTAAAAGATACTACATCACTAATCCAACTTCCATGAGTTGAAAATATCTAAAGACCAACTGTTGGTTGGAATATATTACAACATCATTGATCCATCTCTTGCACGTTTGTGAATAAAATGACAATGAAACTCCACACATTTCATTCAATTATGGAATATTAAGTTTTGGCAGGTTTTAGTACCCCTTGGTTATCACAAAAAAAGTGTAAACATCCTAATGGAGACATTTTCATGTCAAGAAACAACCTCTAGAGCTAAATTGTTTCACATGTTGTTTGACTAGTCCTCGATATTTTGCATCTATTGAGCCAAGAGCTATTGCCTAAAAATTCTTACTAAACAAGTGCCCACATTGTACTACAATTGAAAACATGTCCATAAGTATACTTTTTGTCATTAACAAAATATACCCAATCTGAATATTGTTGGGATAACGTGACTCAACCTTACCATGATTTATTGCTTTATTTGTGCTTTCTTAGAAAGTTGCTAAATGAAGTTGGATTCTTCCAAAAGAAAAGACTTGGAGTAGAAAAATAAAAAGCTTCTATTTTTTGGTGATTTATTCTCTTATGCTTTGTTTTTATGCAAGGGTTGTGCATAAGGAAGTTTCTAAAATAATTTGTAGATGCATTGAATGTAGACACTTTAGAAACTATTTCCTCTTGTATGAAAACTCTATAAGTATAAAGCATTGTTGTAGAGAATTAAGAGAGAGATGAGAAGTTATTTGCATAGGGTCATGCTGTCAGATTTTCTCTAGAATGGAGCAAGATGTAAATCTCCATGTGAAGGCTGAAAATGTATTGTAACTTGTTGCTAAATAATACATTAGCTTGATCGTTTGGAGGGTAGGCTTTTTACCTAGAAAGGTTTTCCCCACGTATATATGTGTTCTCTATTATGTATCATTCTTCTAGTTTCATGATTTTAGAATAATAATTTGTATGTTGTAATGCTTCTAAAATTTATTTAGATCGGTAAATTGCAATCAGTTTATTTTAAGGTTTTAATTGTGGGAAATCAATTATGTTTGTTTCCACTTTTATGGCATAGTAGTATGCACTTGTATCTGCTTATTATAAGTTGTACAAGGAACTATTATATATAGGATGTGCATACAGATCTTAGATGACTTTTTGGAGTTCCCTCTTTTCCCTTCAATTGGTATCATAGCCAAGTTTTGTGAATTGCATGTTGCTTGCATGCGAGAATTCACAAAGTTTCTGGTTCTAAGTATTTCTTCTATTAAGATTTCTTATCTTGTAGAGCTTGAAGAAGTTTGTTTTGAAGAAATTGACTGATAATTAATCCTTTGATGAGTAGAAGCCTTGCAGCTGATTTATTTTTTAGGAGACAATAGACATTTCTTGAAGGATGGTGAAAATAGAGTTGGTCATGTTGAAATGACATTCATTTAGAGCTCTTGGTTGACAGCAAAATAATTATTGATGCATAGGTATTTGAAGATGTCTCTTTGTTACCTAGAATGCATAGAGGTTATGGAGTTGATCATTGGATGATCTGGAAGCTTTTGGATAGCCTATCTCTCTCAGATGCATGTACTAGTAGTGGTTGTGGAATTGGTCTACAAGTGGGGCTGGAGTTCTAGTACTATGTTTTCCTCTTAGATGCTTATACATGCATGGCTTGGATTCTTGTTCGTTGGATCTAAGGGGTTTATACATTTTCCTAAAAAATCTATGGCGATGTTTATCTATGAAAATCCATTATTCAGAGTTCAATTATTTGGTGTTTTTTTAGACTTTTGAATCTTTCAAGTGAGAAGTGGGTGTAGATGTGCATGGTGTTCTTAAACACAATATTTTTGTAGGTTTTGCATCTGAAATTTAAAAAAAAAACTTGTGGTTTTTTATGGATCTGTTGAAGAGTTATTTTCTTGACTCTTGTTCCTTTAAAGTGGTACCAGATGAGATAGTTGTAGTTCTATATGCATGCATTCTTTGTGCATGGTGAGAGGAGGTATTTTTCTTTCTCTGCATGGAGATTTTGGTACATGATTAGTCACTCTATATTTTTGTGGTGATGCTTTGTTGGATTACTGGACTATGGTGCTCGATGTGGACATGAATGGCAAATCAGATTTTTGCTTGATCTAGCATTTGAGTCATGTTGCCTATATGATTATTTTATTTGATCTCATTTCTACATGTTACTGATGTGATAGTGGGTTTGCATGTTGCAATGAGTGGATCTACAAGTTATGCAGTCAGGTGGGTAGGCCACCCATTTAATTGTAGTGGGATAACTTAGATGTGGACTATTTATATCCACCAAATTTGATTCAGTGTTGGTGCAGACTTGTTAGCTGGCCTTGTTTATGGTCACTTGTGCATTTGTGTGGTTTCTTTGGGATGAGAGGATGGATGATATTTGAGTACTTGGATAGTCAGTTGTGGAGTCCTATAGCATGGTGAATTTCCATAGAGTGGAGATCTTGGTTTCACGCAATGTGATGTGTGGGCCTGGATGGTTTTCAGATTTGGAGGATGGTGTGTCATATGCTTAGATAGCTCAGTATCACACTTCAGTAGGAGCTTTGGCAGTGGTTGTATTTTTTCCATCGTATGGTGATGGATGATCTACTTTAGTGTTGCAGATGTTGAAGGATGCCTTAGATCCTGTTGCTACTAAAGGGTCTTTCACATTTGTTAGTTCACTAGTCGAAGATGGTATCTTCATGTGATTGGAGATGTTAACATCTTTAGGATTCAAGGGGTCCTTGGTAGAGATGTTTTTTATGCTTTTATTTGATATGTTAGCATGGTGGCTTTTATGTCATGGTTTTCTCTTTATTACCAGTTTAGAGTTGTGACATGATACAGTTATTTGATATGATCACATGAAGAATGTTATCTCTTTGGAGGAGATGGTTTAGACCATGATGTTATGTTTATGTTCCTAATTCCATGGTTGGAGCTTTGACATTGATCTTGGTTTAGTTTCTTGGTATTCAGTACTTTGATCGTTTGCTTGATACTTCATGATAGTGCTATGTTGCAGTGGAATTTTGCATGGAGTGATTGATTATAGGTGCTCATGGATACTTGGAGACTTAGAAAAGGCTAGAGTTATCTTGAGATGAGAGACGTGTTGTTGAGATGTATACTGTTGATGAGATTTCAATAGAAAGTCTGAGGAGCCTATACCTTTGCCGGATGTGAGCTCAATACAAGCCTATGAGGAGGTTGTTCTTGGATAAGTCACAGGGTGACTTGCATATCTTGGAGGAGCATTCTCATTCCCCACTTTTGGTCTACTCAGTAGTTTATCACTTGAGAGGTATTGTCCAATGTTACTTTTAGGTGCTTTATATTTTCTTTCATAGATGATGAGGCATATTAATGTCTCAAATTTGATATAGTTTTTATATAGTCTGAACTTACTCTTTGAACCTTGTGAAAAACATTTCCAATATACATCTATTTTAAATGTCTTGAGAACTTATGCTAAATGTAGCTAGAACCTATTAAACCTATGGATAGTGGATATGACATACCTTGCTTAGTATTATGTATAAAGTGTAGTATTTCATATAAATATTATAAGCTATGTTCTAATATTTGAATGATAGTAGAAATATTGTTGTACATATGTGCTCAAATGTTTCTAATTTTCAAGATATGGAGAAGTGGCAGAAAGAGTGGTGAACACTGTATTAAAGAAGAAGTAATGAAGACAGTCATAGCATGAGAAGCGTAGGTCAATTCTGGGTGATAAGTTGCATTTGCGAGAGGAGTTATTCCAAGAGACCTGACTTGTTACATTATCTGCAGACTGTTATTCTGTTGCTCAATCAATGTTCTAAAGTCATGGTTGACATTCTGCCTTTTTCTTTTGACAATGTTTGCTCATGGGTTTCTATGTTATGTTTGTAATAGGTTCCAATCCTCTATACACATGGAAGAATTCTAGTGTGAGAGTTAGTTGAAAGGATTATGAAGTTGTTTTTCTATCTTTCTACAAATTGTTTAGTCATGTAACAGAAAAATAATTATAATAAGAGAGTGATTCTGGACTACTTGTGTTTTTAGTTAGTTGAATCCAACCTAGGGGGCCCACTGGGGAGGTGGAATAGATTTAGGTAGAGTAGATTTGTTTATTGCAATTTCATGTTCAAGATAGATTCACTGTATTAGTCCTGCAACATAGTTATTGTGAAAGTTCTTGCAACACTTGTGGAAAATGATCATAGTGGATGTCTGAACTGTTAACTAGTTTAGAATTCTCTTTTTTGTAGTTTTTACAGTTCTATGTTGATAGTCCAAGTGTGTTTACTATTTTGTGTTAGTAGTATAGATTCCTTTCATGCATTTTACTTTCTTGCAACATAGGTGTTAAGACTTTGAAGGGAACTTTGTGCACATATTGTGCCGACCCATTTCAAGTCCTACATCCTTGGGTTGACAATTCAAATGTATTTTCATAATGGAATAGATAGTTCTTAAAATGGATATAGTATCCTTGATAGAGGAATAGTGGTGTGATTATCTTGACCTATTATGGAAACCTTCAATATTCATGGATCTTGAGCTATAGTTGGATGGTTCCAGAGGATTCATTGTGAGAGATAGATAACATGGGTATCTCCTTGAGGTGTATTTTCATTTATGATGACAATAGGAGATGGTAGTGGGCTGATTTCCTAAAATATGAAATCGATTTGTTTGATCTTCTTTGAGAGGCTCACATCCATGTAAATTCATGATATCATATTATGTTTGATCTCTTGAGGTTGAACAACTTTGGATGTTGTTGTGGCTTTTATCTTGGGGTTGTGAAGGAGATCATACTTGGAATAGTTGACATTTAGAAGTGTTTGTAGAAGGACATGCTACATGCTTGTGCTTTGTAGGTTCTCTCTTTGGCCTTGGTTATCTTCTTGGATGTTTGGGGTCACATAACATTGTTTTTTGAGATTTTTTGGAGCTATGTGGTAACTCTTTTGTGGTCATTTGTTATCACATGTACTTCATTATTTTTTGGTGATGACAAGGTGGTTCCTTTATCTCTTTTCTTTGTTGGATGTGGAGAATGCAAGAGAGTTGTGGAGACTGGACAAAAGAGATGTTTCTTGTAGTGTTTTTGCTATAGGATTTGCATATCTTTGTGGATGGTCCTTGGTACTACATGGTTACACTTTCTTTGTGTTGTTATCAATAGACTCAGTATACCGTTGATTTTTTTTAGATTCAACATTACCCATGTAGTGGGAGTTCTTGTATGTGTTTGGTCTCCATCAACTGATTTGTACATAGAGCTTTAGGTTGCAGTTTATGGGTTGGTTATGTTGCTAGCATGAGTTTTTTGGTGTTGGATACCTTTGAGGTATGGGTGATTGGATGAGTTAGCATTTATTGTGGATACTATTTTCAATCTCGTGACTTTATCAGTAGGATTGGATAAATCAGTTTGCTTGTTGTTCTGGCTGATGTTTTATCTTGTTTGTTGGAGGATGACTTCACAATTTTTTTGGGCTAATAAGTTGATGTTTTTGATGCTTTTGTGTAGCTCATGAGTGCAGTGGAGTGGTGGTAGTGTTGTGTAACCTTTGTTATCACTAGGATCTTATGCTTGTGTTATTTGGACAGGTGTCTAGTTGGAGCATGAGAGCATGTGTTAAGATTTATGTGGTTTCATAAATGGCTATGATGATATAGTTTCATCATTTTGAATCTTGTAAGGTCTTTATCAAGTGGGAGATTATTGGGATAAGGTGACTCAGCCTTACCACAATTTATTGCTTTATATGTGCTTTCTTGGAAAGTTGTTGAATGAAGTTGGATTCTTCCAAAAGAAAAGACTTGGAGTAGAAAAATAGAAAGCTTTTATTTTTTGGTGATTTATTCTCTTATGCATTATTTTTATGCAAGAGTTGTGCATAGGGAAGTTTCTAAAATAATTTGTAGATGTGTTGCATGTAGACACTTTAGAAACTATTTTGTCTTGTATGAAAACTCTATAAGTACAAAGCATTGTTGTAGAGAATTAAGAGAGAGATGAAAAGTTATTTGCATATGGTTATGCTACCAGATTTTCTCTAGAATGGTGCAAGATGTAAATTTCCATGTGAAGGCTGAAAATGTCTTGTAACTTATTGTTGAATAATACATTAGCTTGATGGTTTGGAGGGTGGGCTTTTCACTTGGAAAGGTTTTCGCCACGTATATCTGTGTTCTCTATTTTGTCTCATTCTTCTAGTTTCATGATTGTAGAATAATAATCTGCATGTCATAATGCTGCTAAAATTTATTTAGATTGGTAAATTACAATCACTTTCCTTTAAGGTTTTAATTGTGGGAAATCAACTATGTCTATTTCCACTTTTATGACATAGTAGCATGCACTTGTATTTTCTTATTAGAAGCTATACAATGAACTATTATATACATGATGTGCATATTGATCTTAGATGAGTTTCTAGGCTGCTCTCTTTTCCCTTCAAATATGTGAAATCAACCAGCCTGGGAACTTTCTTTCTGCTTTATTGAATACCAAAGTAAGGTGCACCTTTTACGTGCCTATGGGGTTGTTATGAAATAATAAATGTAACTCACAACATAATTTAGGTCTAGTGTTTGTAAGGTAGATAAGGCTTCCCACTAGTTTCCTAGAAGTTGAGATATCAATCACCTTTGAGTCTTATTAGCTGAATGTTTCAACCCTTTTTCCGTAGGTGTAGATGAAATTTTTCAATCTATCATTTTGAACTTGTCTAGAAAACTCTTGACATGTTTAGATTGAGAAAAAGTCACAGCCACCTATCTACCAAAATTATACACCTAGACAATAATGCAAAAGAACTATATCTATCATATCAAAAGCTTGACACAAATTTCATTTGATTTTATGAAGCAAATGTCCCCTTCTACTTGTGATGGCATCCACGTAGATGATAAAAGGAATGATATCATTATTTGTGTATTTGACCTATAAATTGAGATGTGAGAGACTTCTCTAAAACCCATGTGAATAGGAAGAAAATAAGACCTATCCTCAACCCAAATTCCCAAAAGAAATTATCAATGCAAAAATGGATCAAGCAATGGAGAATATGAAGAAAGGAGCAGATCATATAATCTTGGTATGGAAAAGTATGTACTTGAAATATGAAATGAATATAAGACAAATATTAACCTCAAAATAGAGAAAATTTGGAAAATGTTGATTTTGATGTCTGTCTTCAGTTTCAAAGAATTTTGCAACCTATTCTAAATTGGAAATGTAGAGATGAAGAAAACCAAAAAAAAATTTGTCCTTTTGAATGTAGGTTGATCTTGACCCAAATAGAGGGGCACAATCTTACCTCAGGGCACAATTCTACCCCAAAAAGTCATCCTTCACCTGTATAGCTCAGACGAAAAATTATGTTGATAGATCCTACAAGTTTGACAAAAAGATTATCTAAATCTACAGTTTAATTCATTGTTCTACACTTGTATCTACAAAAAAAATGGTTTGTTTGTTTGGATGGGGGGTTTACCTTAGTCAAACCCTAGTTTTGAATCAACCTTGAAATGTAATTGAAATTGCAATATGAATTAAACAAAGTAAATGGAACTATTCACCCTCCTTATACTGAAATCCTTGTGGAGGATTTGAATCCTTGAATCCACAAGTACATATGCTCCAAATGAATGTAGAAATGAAAGGAGGATGTCTTAAATCAATGGTATTAGATATTCAACACCAATCTTGAATGGATCTTTGCATAGGAAGAGGCTTGGATGAATGTGGATGGAGAAATCTTCAACAAGAGGGCTCCATAGAGATTGAATCCTTCAATAGCTACCAATGGACCTCCTTGAATTGGATCTTGAATGCTTGAATTCTTGAATGCTTAAATGCTTGATGAATAGTAGATTTTCACAATAATGGATGTGCATGATAATAGTTCTTCAAGTGTGTATGCTCTCATAGTAAGTGGATGATGGATTGTGGATGTCAAAATGAGGGAAGAAGACTTCCTTATATAGAGATATATGGCACAAACTTCTAGAGGAGGCCGACATGGGAGCATTAAATCCCAATTAACCTTAACCCATGGAAATGGACGTAGATTAAATAATATTTAAGAGCGTACCATTCTGAAACCTGAAACAACTGATCCAGAAGTGAGAAAATGAAACTTTTTGAAGCTCGATATCTTGAAACTCTCATAACTTAAAAATTGGACCTGGGGTTAAGGATGAGGTTAATCCTGCCCTAGGTTAGGGTCGAGGTCATCCTTGACCTAGGTCAGGGTCGAGGTTAACCTTGACCCTTCAGGTCATCCTTGACCCAAAAGTCAAAGTCCTCAGTTTCACAAAGAAAGTTGTCAAAAATAGGCTAGAGAGAGAGAGAGAGAGAGAGAGAGAGAGAGAGAGAGAGAGAATAGGGGGGAAATAGCCAAATCCATGCAAAGACCCATTCAAGCCACTTGACATGATGCCAGACCACTTACTCAGAGGGCTAAACACACTTGAAGAACTATTATCATGCACATCCATTATTCTATGAAGTGAAGATCTACTATTCATCAAGCATTCAAGCATTCAAGATCTAATTCAAGGAGGTCCATTGGTAGCTATTGAAGGATTCAATATCTATGGAGCCCTCTTGTTGAATATTTCTCCATCCACATTCATCCAAGCCTCTTCCCATGCAAGGATCCATTCAAGATTGGTGTTGAAGATCTAATGTCATTGATTTGAGACATCCTACATACATTTCTAAATTCATTTGGAGCATCTCTACTTGTGGATTCAAGGATTCAAATCCTCCACAAAGATTTCAATATAAGAAAGGTGAATAGTTCCATTTAATTTGTTTATTCATATTTCAATTTCAATTACATTTCAAGGTTGATTCAAAACTTGGGTTTGACCAAGGAAAAACCCCATCCAAACAAACAAACCATTTTTCTTTCATATACAAGTGTAGAACAATGAATTAAAGTGCAAATTTGGATGCCTTTTTCATCAAACTTGTAGGATCTGTGAGCAAAATTTTCATCAGAGCTGTGTAGGTCAAGGTCAACTTTTTGGGGCACTATTGTGCCCTGAGGTAAGATTGTGCCCCTCTATCTAGGTCAAGGTCCACTTGCATTCAAAAGGACAAAAGTTTTATCGATTTTCTCTATTTCAACATTTCCAGTCTGGAACAGGTTGCAGAATTCTCCAAAATTGAACACAGACAATCAGAAATCAACATTTTCTAGATTTGCCCTATTTTGAGGTTAGTATTTGTCTTCTATTAATTTCAGATTTCAATTACATACTTTTCCATACCAAGATTATAGGATCTCCTCCTTTCTTCATATTCTACATTGCTTAATCCATTTGTGCATTGATCACTTCCTTATGGTTAGTCAATTTGGATCATTTCTTTTGGGAATTTGGGTTGAGGATATGTCCTATTTTATTAATATTTATGAACCATGCCTTAGGTGCTTTCTTTAGGCCATAAAGAGGTCCCATCAGTTTACATACATGATGTTTCTTTTTCTTTTTCAATCTTTACAGACCGTAACCTAGGTGTCTAGTTGAGGCCATAAAGAGATTTCATCAGTATGCATACATGGTGATCTTTTCCTATATCCTAAAAACCTCAAGGCATGATCATATATACTTCTTCCTCCAAATAATCATTGGGAAAGGCACTCTTGACATCCATTTAATGGTTTGTCTAGGCAAATTGTGCTACCGTGGTTAGAACTAGATAGATAGTGCTCATTTTTTTAGGAGAAAAGGTCTCCTTATAGTTTATTCTTTCTCTTTGCAAGAATCTATTAGTTACCAACTATGTTTTGTATTTTTCAAGTGCGCCATTAGACTTGCACTTGACATTGTACCTCCATTTGCATCCAATGGGTTTCCTCTCAGGTGGGAGATCTTAAAGAACCCAACTATTATTTTTCAAAAGACTTTGATGTTCATATTCCATAGTTGTTTCCCATTTGAGTTTACCTTTCACCTCTGAATAATCCTAGGTCTCATAAACACTTTGAATGTTAGCCATAAGAGAAAAAGTTAACTATGTTCTACTTACTCTTACCTTTGGATGAGTGACCTTGAGTATTTTATCACCAATAAGCTATTCCAATAACTTAGGTTGTAATGTAGAAACACCTTAATGCAAATCAACATGATCACCATAACTTGGGCTACCTTGAACCATCTAGATGATCCAGGTTTTCTTAAAGATTTATTTTTTTACTTGGACTTGCCTAGTGTTGATGCAAGTTTTAGGACCATTTAAACATGTGGAATCAAATACTTAGTATTTCTTATGTAACACCGAATCTCTAACTCTCTCTTGAATAATGAAGCTCATATGCTAAATAATGTATATGGATTGTATGATCAAATGAGACAGTCCCAAGGTTCCTTCCAATTATGGACTTTCATTCAGTTATAATGATGTGATATGATAGGTATCACAAAGGAACTTATAATGTTCATTTAGTGCATATAAACTTCAATTTCTTGTAACCAAACAAACTTCAAAGGGATAAAGTGTGCAAAAAGTTAATCTAACTTTTATAATACATGAGACTGTTGATGGTGAGGTGAGACTTAACCAATACTTGCTTCACCAAATCAAGTAGGCAAAGGATGGTACTTTCTTTCAAGGATGTAGGGATGATGTTCAAGTTGTCAATACTCATTGAAATACGCTATTAAGGTGCAATCCAAATGAATATTTCCAATTGAAGTTAGATATATGCAATAAGGCCCAGATT
This sequence comes from Cupressus sempervirens, assembly GCA_028749045.1. Taxonomy (NCBI): domain Eukaryota; kingdom Viridiplantae; phylum Streptophyta; class Pinopsida; order Cupressales; family Cupressaceae; genus Cupressus; species Cupressus sempervirens. The sequence goes on from CM053789.1 coordinate 329,009,574, forward strand.
AACCTTGCACTGACACTTGCAATCAACAAATATCAAAAGGTATGGACATTAATTCCATAATAAATTGACTAACAACACTGTGTTTCACTCTATCAAAGTAGGATAGCTATGGTTTCACTCTATAGTCCAGATCATAATTGTGAACCAGGTATGTTAGAAAATATGATCATGCAAAATACCAATGAATGTTTCATTGATTGTAAATAATATTCAATTGGATTAAATCTGATTAATATCCCATGATCAATGATCACAAAATTATATATATATATATATATATATATATGAAAATTGTTCATCCTCTATAATCCAGATCATAATTGTGAACCAGGTATGTTAGAAAATATGACCATGCAGAATACCAATGAATGTTTCATTGATTGTAAATAATATTCAATTGGATTAAATCTGATTAATATCCCATGATCGACGATCACAAAATTTTATATATATATATATATATATATGAAATTTTCATCCTCTATATTCCATATCATAGTTGTGAACCAGGTATGTTAGAAAATATGATCATGCAGAATACCAATGAATGTTTCATTGATTGCAAATAATATTCAGTTGGATTAAATTTGATTAATATCCCATGATCGACGATCACAAAATTATATATTAGTTTAGTTGAGGATGTTGTCATAACTAATCTTAATTATGATTAGTTTTCGTCCTTGCAATGAACCATTGCATTTTGGGAGACGTCTCTTGAATGGACATCTCTCGAACTTGTGGAGACATGTCCATTCAAGAACATATCAATTGGAAATTTTATATATATATATATCAATTTGCTTAAGGTACATCTAAATTTATTACTATTGTCTAGAGAAATTTGAGAATAATCAGAATCATATCATACTTGTAATATTTAGTATTTGTGAATACTAAATTACATTGCTCCAATGTATTGGCACAAGTTCAAAATCCTTATGTTCTAATTTAAATATGCAAATATTGAATTAAAGGTTAATAATTCAATGTTGGAATTCAAAAGATATCCATTACTCTAAATCTGATAGAAAGTTGGCTTGTTAACACACTCGACTACTACTACTTTTATTCAACATGAAATAAAAATCCTAATGCAAGTGAGGAATTTAGAAACCATCTAATACTCCAAAATTATACAAATAAGCCACCATGAAGTGTTAGTTTGTGGTGACTGAGTTGTAAGGGATTACAGATTGTAATCAAGTTGTAAACACTGGATCATAAAACTATTGGACTTGTTGTTTGGTGGACGTAGCCTAGGGTTTGAGTGAACCACGTTAAATCTTGGTGTCTTGTGTTCTTATCTGTGTGATTTATTATTTTCTAATATTTTTTATATTTGCATGCAATTATTATTTCAATCTGTGATTTAATCCTAACAAGTGGTATCAGACCGAGGTTTTTTTTTTCAGTTATCCTCTGCAGGAAAGTCTCATGGTTGCAATGGAAAATGAGGGTAGGCTAAGGGTTGACAAATTTAATGGGAAGAACTTTTAGTTATTGAAGATGCAAATGGAGGACTATCTTTATCAGAAGGATTTATGGAAGTCATTGGAAGGAAAAACTAAGAATTAGGGATCTATGTCAAATGATGATTGGGATCTTTTAGACAGAAAGGCACTTGGAAGTATTTGATTATGCCTAGCACCATTGATGGCGTTTAATATTACAAAAGCAAAGACAATGGAAGAGTTGATGGAAACCATAAAAGAAATTGTATGAAAAGCCCTCCACTTCAAACAAGGTATTTCTCATGAAGCATTTATTTAATATGAAAATGAAAGAAGGTGGATATGTTGCTGATCATTTAAATGAGTTTAATATTGTTACTAGCCAGTTATCTTTTGTGGGTATTAATTTTGATGAAGAAATTACAGCTCTCTTGATTTTGTGTTCTTTGCCTGAAAGCTGGAATGGCATGGTAATGGTTGTAAGTAATTCTATTTCTGGATCTACTACCCTAAAATATGATGATATGATCAATGTTATTTTGAGTGAGGAAACTCATAGCAAAACCTCAAATGGATCTACATCAAGAAGTGCTTTGACTGCACAAAGTCGAGGTAGAATGATTGAGAGAGGAAGTAATTCTAGAAATCATGAGAAATCAAGAGGAAAGTCAAAGGGGAGGAGGTCTCAATCAAGAGGACCAAATGACTACTAGTACTATGGTAAAACAGGGCATAAAAAGAAAGACTGCTAGACTCGAAAGCAAAATAAAGGAGATAAACCAGATGGAGACAAGGAGGAAAATGTGGTAAGTAACAAATTTGAAGAGGATGCTTTGCTTCTATCTTTAGAAAGTGTTGATGATTCCTAGGTTTTAGATTCTAGTGCTTCATTTCATGCTACACCTCATAGAGGTTATTTCATTGATTATGTCCAAGGGGATTTTGGACTTGTTATTTGGGAGATAATGAACCCTATCATATTGTTGCAAAGGGAAAAGTTAAGATTAAGTTGTAGAATGGTAATCATTGGCTACTACATGAGGTAAGACATGTTCCAAGGCTAAGTAGGAATTTAATTTCAATAGTTCAACTTGGTGATGAGGGTTGTGTAGTTACTTTTAATGATAAAAATTGGAAAGTTTCAAAAGGTTCCCTTGTAGTAGCAAAAGGTGTGAAAGTAGGCACCTTATATCTTTGTATAGGTCATATTGTTCCTTCTACTTTAATTGTTTCAGAGAAAAATGAATGTTCAAGAGTAGTTGTTGCAATTGAGCAGGGAGAACAAATTGCTACTATAAGTACTGATACAGCGTTGTGGCACAATAGACTTCAACACATGAGTGAGAAAGGTATAAAATTACTTCACTCAAAGAAAGTTTTACCAAGTCTACAATGTATTAATATAGATTTTTGTGAAAGTTGCGTGTATGGGAAAAAAGAGAGAGTGAGTTTTGTGAAGACTGGGAAGGAGAATAAAAAGGAGAAATTAGAGCTTCTGCATACCAATGTGTGGGGACCAGCTCAGGTATCTTCCCTTGGTGGCTCTCATTATTATGTTACATTTATTGATGATGCCACTAGAAAAGTACGGGTTTATTTCCTTAGATAGAAATATGATGTATTTCAAAATTTTAAGAAATGGAAATGCTTGGTCGAAAATGAGACTGGTCAGAAATTAAAATGTCTCTGATTTGATAATGGTGGCAAGTATTGTAGTCATGGATTTGAAGATTATTGCTCCACTAATGGTATTCATAGACAAAAAATTGTTCCAAGGACTCCACAGGAAAATGGAGTGGCTAAACGCATGAACAAGACTATAATGGAGCATGCAAGGAGCATGAGGTTGCATGTTGGGTTGCCCTTGCACATGTGGACAAAGGCTGTCAATACTACTATATATTTTATTAAGAGAGGTCCCTCTACTCCTTTGGGTTGTGGTTTTCCAAAGGAAGCATGGACTTGTAAGGAGGTGAGTTATTCTTTTCTCAAAACTTTTGGTTGTGAAGCATTTTCTCATATAGACTCTAACAATAGAACTAAGCTGGAAGCTAAGTCAAAGAAATGTGTATTTGTTGGATATGACATTAATGAATTTGGTTATAGGTGTTAATGTTATAATTTTTTCGGATAAATTATATTATATATATATATGAGATATATAAATAATATATAGTAAATATTATATATGAAATAATTAACTTATGTTAAGAGAGTGTGTGTGAATATATATATATATATATATATATATATATATATATATATATATATATATATATATATATATATATATATATATATATATATATATATATATATATATATATATATATATATTTTACTTGTGTTATAATTATAACTAATTTAAGTTAATATATTAAAGAGACATGTTTCTTCAAGAGATAGACCTCTTTGATCTCATATACATTCACTCATATAGTAACTCGGAAAACACATAATATATCCATAAGTGCTATTACAAGTTATATAATAGTTTAATCGATCCTATTACTAACATGGTACCAGAGAAAGTTCCCTACTTGCCTATGAAGTTTAAAAGGACAATATTGTAAAGTGTAGGAATTTAGCATTTGAGAGTGTGTTCGATTCACATATATGGAACATTAAAATATTAATTTTAGATTGCCATGAAGATAAATAAAAGATTGGTTTTCAATAATCCTAAATGTATTTAAAATGAGGTATTATCCTTAATATTATTCTTCGTTGAAGATGCATACGAGACCCTATTAGAAATTCATTTGGTTTACGTAGGTTGCTCTATGTGCAAACAACAATACATACCTCTCATAATAAACGATGGATTTAGATAATGCTGAGACGTGCATAGATTTCCACATAAATAAAAGAAACCCATGAATGAATCCTTGTAATATGGGCCTTGCAAATAATTGTGAAATGAGTCTTCAAAAGTAAGGATATTGGGATTTGTTAAAACTTATTTGAAAACTAGTTTGAATTAAAAACCAACTTCTTGCAATCTAAAAATGTGCCAATCTCAAAATGCAGCATGCCACCATTGCACATATTCCTTAAAAAGAATGAAGTAGAGCAGTTATTGTTGTTCATATCAACTGCTCATTCTATTATAGTAATATCTCAAAAGACTAAACAAAAATCATTACTGAAGTGAATTTGAGGGAAGCCACTAAAAAAAAATGAATGATACATATTCATCACGAAGGCATATTGTATAGACACTACAGATCAATGTTAAAACACTTACAATAATTGGTTACAACATTCCATATATTTAGTTAGACAATTCATTTCTAGATATTGGAATTTATTCAAACAGATTGATAGAGACTGCATCGGATTTAAATGCATCTAGTTGCAACAAAAATTTCATCTCAGTGGTAATGTACATGATGAGGGACACAACCCTCATTCTTGTTAAATTAGCTATGTTTGTTATTGGGGAACAATCTATAGAGAAACCCAATGTGAGGAGTAAGCTTGACCTTATCTCCTATACATTGTAAGTTTTACGAATCAAGAAATATACATTGATTGGTTGACATAGCCAATCTGGTTGATTATTATTGCTCCATAAATTGTTGCAACCATTATAACAATGTTCATCTTATCTCTATGATTTAAAGAATCTACTAAGTGTAAGGTATAGGTTGTACCAATATGATTTGGTGATCTATTAAGACTTACTAAGGATCTCTGCATGGATTATTGAATTTTGGGAGACTTATGACTATTGCATGAACCATGAAATTTATTACTTCAATCTGCTTGTAAGGTGGTCAGACCTTAATTGGAGCAGCTTAAGTGTTCCATATTTAAATACAAAATTGTTTGACGATATAAAAGTGGGAATTTTATATTGTGGGGGAGAAATAATAAACAATATTTCATTTCCACTTGAACCATCCTTAGTGAGGAGCTAATTTAAAAGAGGAAACATCTCTCAAACAATCTAAGAAGACATTTTCAAATATGGACCTTCATTTTATGCATAGATATGTATTTATTATCCTTCAGTATTACACTTATCTACTCATTGTAGTCTCTCTCCTATTTGTACTTCTATATTTGCTATAAAGAGTCATTTATATATTTGTCTTAATGTTTTCCTTTGTCTTTGAGGATGTTCTTGCAGGAAAGAAGATTGGAACATTAGGCATGCTACCAAATATTGTGTAGACTCAATCTTATGATATAGCTCCAAAGAAGCTATGATTTAGGAATCATCTGATGATTATGTTGGATAATGTGAGGCTCTTGAAGCAAATATCCTTGATGATTATGATTATGAGAGGGAGTCTAATAGTTCATTAGAGGCAACCTTGGAGAAAGAGAGGGAGTAGAAAATAATAATAAAATGCTTCAATCAAACTTTTGATGATCTTGGTTCAGAAGGAGTAGACCTTGTTGATGGATTCAACACTAGTTGGAAACTATAATAGTTAAAGGACTATGATTCATGGGATAAAGTCTCATGCATGTAGGCTGCAAGGCCTTATGCTATCAGGATACCCATTGGACTAGGGAAGCATGACATGACTTGCTACCAAGAGGTTAGAAGGATGACAACATATTCAAAGGAATTCTGGCACTTCATCAAAGAGAATCTTGTGCTAAGATGTCAAAAAATTTGATATCAAACTAAGAGGGAGCTTTGCCAATTTATTAGTAACCTTGACGAGAAGATGAAAAGTATTTGTGGATACTTCATGTGAAATTTTGATATCATACACGTATGAGCTTGTCCCCTGTGTATAATATCATGAAGAAGTGACAACTTCTAAATGATTATCACTTGTATTAGGAGAAGTTATTGAAAGGTGATGACCTTACAATAACTTGTATCATGATATACATTTTGTGTAAATGTTGAAATAAATCATGAAAGGCTTTATCTTATAAATCAACAACTAGGTATTAGATGTCATTAATTTGACTATTTACAAGTTGTTTGTATAGATATATTTTAGGTACTTGGTGAATATCTTGCCTTGATATTCTGATAGGCTATTATCACATTGAGTACTTGGTGAATATCATTTAGTTGATGTTCTGATAGGTCATTACTCAAAGTACTTGGTGAATATCATTTTATTGATGTTCTAATAGGCCAATGCCCATGTTAACTAATATGATGTCAAATAGTAATTGATGAATATCATGTATTGATATTCTGATAGGTCAATAATTATATGATATCATATTAGAAATCTTCTGATCAAAGATTTCCTATATGTATTATTCTTGAAATATTACCTATGGTGTAATATCTATGTGTTTTATCCTTCTTTATTAAGAGGGAGTGTCAATGTTATAATTTGGTTAGATAAATTATATTATATATGAAATAATTAACTTATGTTAAGAGTGTGATTAGAATGAAATTGTCTCTTATAGTTTCTTTTTTCTCTTCTCTTCTATCCTGGGATCCCTTGTTATCTGAGTTAGATCAAAATGAAATTGTCTCTTGTCTTCCACAAATTATTCAACCCCATCATAAAAAAATGTTGAGGGCAATTCCAAAAGCATAGGAAGTTAAAGAAGCTTTATTTTCCTTGCCTACTGACAAATCCCTTGGACCAGATGGTTTTCCAACTTTATTTTTCCAAACTTATTGGGAGGTGGTTATGGAAGATGTGGTAAAGGCTGTGTAGGAATTTTTTGTAGCAAGAAGCATTCTAAGAGAGATCAATTCTACTTTCTTTGGATAAATTTAGACCAATCAATCTTTGTAACTCTTTCTACAAGATTATCTCTAAGGTGTTAACTTCTAGAATTCTCAAAATCCTTCCTTTGATTATATCTCAGCAACAAACAGGATTTGTCCCTAGAAGACAGATTTTGGATTCTATCATGATGGTTCATGAAGTGATTCATTCTATGGAAGTAGGAAAAATAGAAGGTACACTTCTTAAGTTGGATCTTTCAAAAGCCTATGATCGGGTGGACTGGACTTTCCTTGGTTTGGTGCTTCAGGCTTTTGGCTTTGATTAGAAAGTTTGCAAGCTCATATCTCAACTTATTTCTACTTCTTCTCTTGCTATCTTTCTTAATGGGGCTCCCTTAGATTTTTTCAAACCTATGAGAGGGCTAAGACAAGGGGATCCTCTCTCACCTATTTTGTTCATTAGAATGGCTAAATGTATAGGAAGGTTGATTGAAAAGAAAAAACAAGAAGGGAGACTTAAAGGGATTAAACCGTCCTCAAGGTGTGCTTCTTGTTCTCATCAACAATTTGTGGATGACACTATTATGGGAGGGGAAGCATCTGTTAAGGAGGCTAAACTGATGAAGGATATTCTAGATATGTATATTAGAGGATCAAGATAGCTTATTAATTGGGAGAAAAGCTTAGTTTTCTTCATTAATACTCTAGAGGATAGACAAAGGAAAATTGTGAGGATTCTTGGGTGTGGAGTGGGAAAGCTTCCTTCTAATTATCTTGGTCTTCCTATGGGTACTAAGCCTCTCGATTCCTTCTGGAATGGGATTATTGATACTTTTAGCAAGAAGCTGGTGGGGTGGAAAGGGGCTTCTCTTAGTCAAGCAGGCAAATTCCTTTTGGTGAAATCTACTCTTTAGAATCTCTCGATGTATGCCCTGAGTCTATTCAGGATACCGGTTAAGTTTGTTGATAAAATGGAAAAGATTCAAAGAGATTTTATTTGGTCTAGCCTTGAAGTTTGGAAAAGATATCCTCTTGTGGCTTGGGATAATGTCTGTCTTTCTAAGAGCTATGGGGGCTTGGGAATTAGGAAATTAAAACATCTCAATATGGCTCTTCTAGCAAAACAGATCTTGCACATTTTTAATAGTATTGGGGAATGGAGAGATATATTTGTTAATAAGTATATCATAAGACCTACTATTCAGTTCTTGCTCAATAATGAGGACATCTCGAATGGGTATGTTATTTGGAATGGTATTCTTAAGTCAATGGACTTGGCCAAAGCTAAGATTATATGGAAAGTTGGTAATGGTGAGGATATTCTCTTCTGGCATGATAATTGGTTGATTCAAGACTGCCTTATAAATAATCAAATCTTTGAAAACTGGTCAAATATTTGTATTAGGCAAATTGGTTTGAAAGTTAGGGATTATAGAATAGACCAGGGTTGGAGAGACTTGTCTTTCATTTCTGATGCCTCAAGTCGGTTATGACAATGCTAAACTCTATGATTATTAACAACAAGAGGGATGAATTAATATGGGGTGGCAACCCTAATGGTTGTTACTTAGTTTCTTCGAGTTATAAATCTCTTTGGAGCTTGAAGCAGAAGCTCCCTTGGGCTAAAGCCTGGTTACTTGGTCTTACCCCAAAGATTAATATTTTTTATTGGTTGGCTCTGCAAGACAAAATTCTTACCCAGGATAATTTAATTAAAAGAGGATATCTTATGCCTAATAGATGTATTTGTGTAAACACCAAATGGAGTCAGTCAATCATATGTTTATCCATTGTCCTTATTCAAGGGAGGTTTGGGACAGCTTAACTAAGAATTTTGGGGTAATTTGGTGCAAGCCAGGTAATGTTCTAGATTTCTTTTGTCACTAGAATAGTATGTTCAAAGGTACAAATATTCAGGATTTAAGCACCAAGTCTTTGACTCATTTCTGTTGGGGCGTCCGGAAGGAAAGAAATAATAGAATCTTCAGAGATAGAGAGGAACATACTTATGTTCTGGTGGAAAATATTTATAGAAACATAAAGAAAAATCACCAAATTAAGAAGGGGGGAGACATTGAAAATGGTGGTAATAAGAAGGAGAAAGACAAGGATAGGAGGAGTAAAATACAGGAGGTGAAATGGTTGCTTCCTCCTAAGGGACCGCATAAAGAAAATTTTGATGGTGTAGTGAAAGGAAACCCTGGACCTTCCGGTTGTGGAGATATCATTAGAAATAGCTATGGTAGAGGGGTGGCAACTTTTTCCCATCCTTTGGGGTTTCAAACAAACCATTATGCAGAAGTTGGTGTAGCATGCCACACAGTAAAATTGGCCTTGGACATGGGAATTAATAAATTATGGTTAGAGGGGGATTCAAATAACATCATAAGATGTATTAAAGGGATCACCCAACCATCATGGTCTATAGCTAATATCATTGAAGAGACCTACTCATTTCAACTTCGGAAGTGTCCATGTCACCCATGAATTTAGGGAGGCAAACTCCATGGTAGACTGGTTTGTCAATGAAGCAGTGAGGTAAGATAAGGTGACAAATTGGAATTTAGGAGGGAATATCCTAGATGAAGTGAAGAGTCTCATTGAACTGGAAAAAATTTAGGGAGGTATAGTGGATATCTAATTGTTATAATGGTTATTAATGAGATTTTGGGTGTGAGTTTTTGTAATTATGGCATTTACAAAAAATGCAGTCAGGTGAGGTTATCTGTATCAAATCAACACATTTAGTGGGTCAATTTTTTCTTCCTTCTCTATCTTTTTTGGGGTAACAAAAATCTTAGAGAAGGATTATCAAAGGTTGGGGTTTATGAGAATTGTTTGTGTTGAAAATATTGAAATGGTGGGGGGAGGTAGTAGGAAGGAACCTATTGGTGAAGCTGAAAAATTGAAACAAAGGGCTAAAGTTTGGCAAAAATTGGAGAAGGGTGGTATAGCCAACTATATTGCTAAACTCCATGGTTTCAAACCTAGCGATCACTAACAATATGGTTAATTATTGGAAGGACAGGAGGGTTAAAGTGGATGGGGTTTTGTTTCAGGTCACAGAGGAAGTCATTGCTCTTGTTACTACAATTCTAGCAGAGGGGTTCAAATTTTACAAAGATAAGAAGATGTTAGTGAATGCAGTGAAGGATTTCGCAAAGAAAATGAAGGAGAGGAATGAACTAGTAAAGTGTGAAACCTACTATGAAATGGATCAAGAAGCTATGAAGGTATGTTTTACAAGCAATTATAGAGTACATTTCTTTGGACACTAGATTTGATAGAGCAAGAACAAACCATTTTGTTTTACTCAATCACTTTTACCATGGTGTCAAGATTTCTTTCCCTTTTTATTTATACACTTCAATGTGTAAGGGTATTTCTGGGCATAAGAAAAAACCCTCTGCTAATCTAGCCTTGCATAAGGGGTTATTGCTTCTAATCTATGAGCATGTCAAGGCTCAGACCATTAGCAAAACCCCCTTGTAGGGTGCAAAAGCTTCTAAGGATATCGATAGTTCTAGCTTTTTGTCTGATACAGAGGATGTCCAATGTATTAATTCGAAGGGTGAAGATAATATTTCATCTAGAAAGAAAGCCAAGGATTCAGAGAAGAAACTGCACTCATCAATTAAAACTCCGAGTAGGAAGAGTCCTAGAGGACACGAGTCTAAAACTTTACGCCAGGGCGATGAAGAGTACAATGAGGAAGGGAAGAATATGAAAACTAATGAAGAGGATGATGAGGAGAAGGAAATTAAGAAAGAGGAACCGGTGGAAAAAAAATAGAGTAGGTCAAAAGAGAAGGATGAAGAGGGGATTTTGAATTCTAGGCCAAAGATCTCTGCCATTCCTCTTTCCCCTATTCATCCTTAGGAATAGGAAAAGGAGAAGAAAGATGGAGAGGGTGGAGAAGTGGTAATGAAGGACAGGTGCAAGGCCTAGATAAATTTTAATGTAAAAGCCTCCAAAATGGGTATTCCCAAAGAGACTATGAACCCCCAAATTCTAGAAGAAAAATAGGGTCAGCTCCAGTTCGAGGATCTCATTGATCCTACAATGGTGGCTATTACAGATAATGCAAGGGAAATTGGCATGAATTTGCTCAATAATGCTAGAAATAGTATGACTGATAATTTTAGGTCAATCAAATGGCTTTACCATGAATTGGAAGAGGTCAAAGAAAAAATAGGCCAATTGGAAAATAAAAGGAAGATGTCAAATTGTGGAAATTTGAATGATCAGGGGAACTGGCTCAGTTTGGCTGTGAAGAGAATCCAAAAATTGGAAAACTATAATCATAATCTGGCAAATCAAATAATTTCTATTATGAATTCAATCAATGATAACATTTCATCCCTTATTGGAATGCTGAAAGCCAGAGGTCTTCTGGATGAGAATGAGGAAAAGGACAGTGAAAGACCCAGAATGGATGAGAACGTGACAACTGACATCACTTTTAGTAGCTTGGATCAAGAAGGTTAGAAGATGCAAGAGAAAATGGTTGAGGAGACTCACAAAGTCTATGAAGTAGTACAAACGATGTAGGAGCTTGAGCGAGAGACAGAAGAGTAACTTTGGTTTTTCTCTTCTTGTCTTTTGGTCTGTTAGTTTGCTGCAATTTTTATTTAGCTGGCTTTTTGTGGTTCTGGCTTTTTGTCTATTTTTTATATTGGCCCTTTTTTTGGCCTTAGTTATTTGACTGGGCTTAAATTGCTTATTATCAACCTTATGATATGTTTTAACTTTTGGCTGGGCTTTATCTGCTTATTATTAGCCTTGAATATGTTTTAACTTTTGAGTTTGAAGATCCTTGTAAAACCTATTTATCTTATCAAAAACTTATGTTAAGAGTGTGTGTGTGTGTATATATATATATATATATATATATATATATATATATATATATATATATATATATATATATATATACTATTATAATATATTGAGGGTATATTTTACTTGTGTTATAATTATAACTAATTTAAGTTAATATATTAAAGAGACATGTCTCTTCAAGAGACATGCCTCTTTGATCTCATATATATTCACTCATATAGTAACTTGGAAAACACATAAAATATCCATAATTTCTATTACAAGTTACAAAATAGTTTAATCGATCATATTACAAACAATAGGCTTTAGGATTTTCAAAATCATAAAATTGTAAGAAGCAGGGATGCCATATTCAATGAGAAATTGTTGTGCAAAGATCTGTTGCAACAACATGAGAAGAAAGAAGATGATTATGTAGTTCTGGATCATACTCCAAAAGCTAACGTTCCAATATCCTCATGATATGCAACAACTATAACAACAAATACCACACACACCAGTGAATGTTAGACGGTCAACAAGGATGAGTAGACCTCTAGATATATTTTCTCCCTCTTTATATTCTATTTTACTAACAGATGCTGGTGAACCTGAATGTTATGATGAAGTTGTGCATGTGGATACTAAGATTCAATGGGAGTTTATAATGAAAGAAGAAATGGACTCTTTGCTGAAAAATAAGACTTGGGATTTATGCAAGTTGCCTGCTGGTAAAAGGGATTTATAGAATAAGTGGGTCTACATGTTGAAAGAAGAGGAAAGAGTTAAGAAAATATTTAAAGCCAAGTTAGTTGTAAAAGGATTTTCATAGAAAAAAGGAATCAATTTTGATGAGATATTTTCTCTTGTTGTTAAAATGACTTCTATCTATATTTTTTAAAGTATTGTGGCTACTGAAGATTTGCATTTAGAGTAGCTTGATGTTAAAATAACCTTCCTTCATGGTTATTTGGATGAAGAGATATATATGGCTCAGCCATAGGGATTTGACAGGTTTATACAAGAACATGGATACAATAGATGTCATTCAGATCATTATGTTTACTTTAAGAGGTTGGATGATGATAGCTACATTATTTTATGTTTATATGTTGATGATATGATTGTAGCTGGGTCTAACATGGATCACATTAAGGGGTTGAAATGTCAATTAGGACACGCATTTGCTATTAAGGATTTGGAGGCAGAAAAACAAATCTTTAGTATGAAGATTTGTAGAGATAGGAAGAATAGGACATTGATGCTCTCCCAGGCTAATTATGATGAGAAGGTGTTGCAATGTTTCTCTATGGAGAATGCTAAAGCTGTCAGCACACCTTTACCTGGTCACTTGAAGTTGACTAAGGAGATGTGTCCCAAGACACAAGAAGAAGATGATAAAATGTCCAAGGTACCCTATGCTTCACTTGTAGGAAGTTTGATGTATGCTATGGTATGCACTAGGCCATATGTTACACATGTAGTGGGTGTCATTAGTAGGTATATGAGTCATCCAAGAATTGAGCATTGGTATGCAGTCAAATGGATTCTTCGATATTTGAGAGGTACATCTACTAAATATTTACGCTTTGGGAGCTCTACTATTGATTTACAAGGTTATGTGGACTTAGATTTGGCAAGGGATATTGACACTAGGAAGAGTACTATAGGTTATGTATTTAATGTTGGAGGGGCACTCGCGAGCTGGGTTTCTAGGTTACAGAAGGTAAATGCTTTATCCACTACAGAGGTAGAGTATGTTGCTAGTATAGAGGCAACTAAGGAGATGATATGGCTTCAGTTCTTCTTGGAAGAATTGGGACATCCTTAGAAGGATAATTATTTGTTTATATATAGTCAGAGTGTCATTCATCTTGCGAAGAATTTGGCTCTGCATTTAAAGACAAAACACATATAGTTGTGGTACCATTTCATTCGATCTATCTTGGATGATGGACAATTAAATCTAGACAAGATACATAAAAATGAGAATCCAGTGGATATGTTTACAAAGGTAGTGACTAAGGAGAAGCTAAATTCCTCTTCAGCTTCGGTTGGTCTTCTAGACTAACTAGGAATAAAAGCATAGCAGTGTTCAGGGTGGTATGATTTAGTGGGAGCCTCATGGAGTAGCGACATAGCTACAGGATCAGTCTCCAAGTGGGATATTGTTGTTTAGTGTGGAGCTTGATTAGTCCTCAAATGGGAGATTGTTAGTTTGTGGTGACTGATCAGGGAAGTATTGTACATCATAAAAAATAATATTGGGCCCTATTTTATCAAGATTTTGGGTTGACATGTAATTATTAATTATAACCCTAAAGTAGTTTAATTCTTATATAAAAGGGCTTAGGGTTAGGGTTGTTTCATAAGTTGATACAAAAATTGGCTTGCAGCAGTATTGAGTTGTAAGGGATTATAGATTGTAATCAGGTTGTAATCACTGGATCGTAAAACTATTATACTTGCTTTTTGGTGGATATAGCCTAGGGTTTGGGTGAACCACGTTAAATTTGTGTGTCTTGTGTTCTTTTCTATGTGATCTATTATTTTTTAATTTTTTTAATATTTGTATGCAATTATTATTTCTGTTTGTGGTTTAATCCTAACATGAAGACCACCAATAAATTATGAATAATTATAACAACATTATTAAATAAAAGCACCACCTTGTAGGCAACTGACAAAATTGCAATGCTTTGTTTGACCCATCAAAAAATTGGTTAGGTAAAGACATTACGTGGACTCCATATCTACAATTGGCATAATCTGATTAGATATTCTTGAACACATGCAACTAGAGTCCTCTAATTAGTTGAAGATGAGCGAGCACCACCTCAATGTACTTATCTTGTAAACTTGTTTAATTCCTTGGTAATGAGAATAGATTACTTAATACTTAGCATGATCAAACCTTTGATTCTGATGGATAATATTCCCAAATCACTTAATCTCTATGATATAATTTATCCTTGGAAGTCGTTCAGCTTGAAAATTTCTCATTGTTGTGTTCATGAATTAGCACCTATACTTGAAATCTCGATGTCATCTTGGTGTCCTCACCTTGGTCTTTCCCTTGTAGCAATGATGTAGGTGTTTCATATAGTTGGATCGATCCAATTGAACTTTGCAAGTTTCTATTGATTTTCTTTATCTTTGACTTGTTCATTTCTTTATGCAACTTCACACTATGAATTTTATTTTGATATCTTGAAATTGATCTTTTGATTTTCAGCCTAACTTGAACTTTGACATACATGCAACCTGTTGGCTTGATGAACAACTTGTACTTTGATGATGCTCTAATATCTCCAAGTTGTTCTCAAATTTTCATCCAACTCCTTGCCACCATGCAAAACAACATCATGTCATTAAACACTTGAATTTTATATTGTGTATGTTGAGACAAAAGGTTAGTATTTAATAAATTGAGATTCAAGAAAATATTTTTTTACTTTGATTTGATTTGTCTACTTGCTGCTATGATTTATGATTTCTTCAATATTTTGATCATACTTGATTTAATTTAAAATCAATCCCCCAATATAAAATCCCAACCAATTTTGAATCTAATACATTTCTTTACTGCAATAAAAAAAAGTTTGAGTTTTTAGCTTATATCTGAAATGCTTTGAGCTCATATGATCACCTTTAGATTTTTGGTGTATAATTGTAACTTACAGCCCTTAGGGTTGACTACTCAAAAAATCCTAAGCTAGAACACTCAAATAGCTTAAGCCAAAAGCTTTCAAATCTGATTATGAACACATTAGGCTTGCTTTTGATCAAAATTAGAAGCTATTAACCATGACCAAGATTAAGCATGAGTTAAGTGAGTCAATAGAGGTTGTAGCAGAAATTAGGTGTGCATTGGGGAGATGCAATTCTGATATAGTCTAAACAAATAAATTATAGCATACTGAGATTCCAATGTGAGTGGGGCTAACTACAAGGTTCTCTCCTAAGAATTGGAGGAAATGCAAGGGTGGATTTTCAAAAATCACATTGTGATGGGGAAAAATACCTTAAGGATTTTAGAAATTTCATGTTGATGGGCAAGTGACCTAAAAAAATTTCACAAATCAATGGTTCATGGGGCGAAATCTTTTTTTTTTTGGAAATCAATGGCTCGTGGGGAAATGCATAAGCTCACATTGGAATTTTCGTGTGTATGGGGCCGATACATAATCTTGGGGCATAAATCCCATGTGGATGGGGAAATTTTTTAGATTTGGCATGTGGATGGGTAGAAACCATGGACGCAATTCAAAAATTGTGTAGTGTCGCTCATGTTTGTACCTTGTTATATTTTGATCTGAGAGATACATTTCAGATTACCTGAGGGTCAGATGTTATACTTTGATTTCTAGTATCATAGGTGTTAGATTACTAGGTTGTTATGTTGATCATATTTGCATGATGATGCCACTATGTTTAATGATGATATTTGTTATCCAATAATTGGATAGATTTCTAAGTATGTTGTATGTTCGATTTAATGTTATGGTTAGTCACTTCATCCTTGCCTTGTTATGCTTTATACGAACGTGAGTGATGCAAATGGATTCTTTCAGTATAATTGAATAAATGGTTAAATTAGGTTATTTAATGTATTTATTGCTTCAACTATGTTATTATATGCAATTACACTTAATCATGTGTTTTAGTGTGCATGATTTATATCCCTAACAATGGGCACACAAGGAATTAGTGATTCAGTTGTTCATATTTTACCAATGTTGTCCCTCTATGGTCAACATATCTTTTTAAGTGTCTAAATTAAAAATTTCGGTGATATGATAAATCCATACTCATTTGCATTATGTGATTAGACATGTGAACATGTCTATGCATTTAGAGGTTTGCATTGTTGTGAAAGTTGTTAAGGAATTCTATGATTTTAGTTTAAGGGTTTTTGAGCTTTATTTTTATTGATTTTAATTTCTTGCAGCTTTTTTATAGATGAATTATAATTACTTGGAATACCCTATTTTCATTTGGATTGATTCGAGGTTTAAATAATTTTCCTGGTTATGTATCCTAATCGATTATTTACTTGAAAAGTGAATAAGTATCTAAAGAGGAAATTAATTCCTCACTTCTCACTATTGGAAATTAGAAATTTGAGAGCTTTTTCCAAAATCCTCTTTTGGAGGATTACATTTCTGTTCGTTGTGAGAGCTACGGGTGTGGGATCTTCACGAGATCTCTCTCATTGGATCCAACTCAGGGAGACCTTGGTTTTTTGTGACTTTTAGCAGCTTCCACAAGTTATTTATTTTATCTAGCTGCTTCCCATTTTAGCCCTTTTTCCTATCAGGTAGGGCTTTCCCTTTTTTAATGTTTCTGCTTCTATTTTTGGTAGCTATATGTTAGGAGGTTGAGAACTAGTGTTCCCCTCTATTTTCGATTACTAGTTCTGCCCGATTGGTCGGGTATGAATGTTTTCCTGATTTTCAGGATGAGGGTTTGAGGTTTTGCACCGTTATGCTGGTTGTTTTTACATACAGTGTCCGAACTTGAATTTTATTAGATTTTCATGGATTTTTTTTCCTAAGACCAAATAGTTTTTAATTTTGAAGTTTTTGATTTTTTGAGTTTTTTACCTCGATTTGTGTGCTGCCTAGTTTTCTCAAGTTTTCTTGGCATGATGTTGGTCATGGACTTGGATTATTTGTAGGATGTCAATCAGGCCATTGTTGCATTGGGATTATGTCACATCCACACTCCCAAAGTTGTACTCAGTTGAGCATGATTTTACTTGTGTTCTTGTCCAACCCTTGTGTTATGATCTTTGAGACGTTGGTGCACCCACACACAAGCACGTGCGCACATGCATTTTTTGGGTGATTCATGAGGCTTGAACTCCTGATTGTATTTTGGTGGATTTATGTTCATTGGTTTGGGTTGGGAATATGCACGCCTAGGGTACTCATCATGTAATGAGCATGGGTATGTAGGGTAGGCAGTGGAGGGGCTTCTCTCGTAACCTCAGTGACTATTTCCCAGGTTGGCATGAAGAAATTATTTTAAGTAAGTGATAACTAAAGAAATAAATTGGGTAATAAAATTAAGATAATAAAATGTGATGTCTTACGGTTTGATTCCGAGGACACTCAGTGATGGCCTCCAAGGGAGTACCTTGAGAGTGTTTCCATACTAGATTTAGCTTGGAAGCCTCAAGCATATTACTCTCCACTATAGCCCCTATATAGTGACCCATAGAGTGTCTGACTAGGACTTGATCCACTTGTACTATCTCATGATATTGGTTACAATCCTCTTTACTGTCTGGCATGAGTGTTAGCCATGGACGTTTTCTTTATGTGTATTTGTGGTTGGATCATTATCTTCATTAGCACAACAAGAGTGGACCTATGGGTTTTACGTGGTTGTGAGGCATAGCTACCTATACCACTATTGGGGACAGTGTATAGAGACAATCTATTCTTCTATTGCGACTGATGCTTAATGTTTCACTTGGTACTTGGAGATCTAGAGTATGTTATCTTGTGATTTATTCTTTTATTGGGATGCTTGGATATTGTGTTTAGATGATGTTAGTTACTTGACACATTCCTTTATTATGATGTTAGCATATAGTTAGATGATGTGACTCACTTAGTTGGAATATCTATTGTTGTATTAGTTTAGCACATTTAGATGTTCTTTTTCTTATGATGTTATTATGTTGTAGTAGTGATGCCCTCATAAGACAAATTTGACTATCCAATCAACAGTTTGGGATGTTATGCGTGGGGAATGGCTAGGGCCTTTAAGGTCTCATTATGCTATTACGTTTGGGAGGAACTGCACAAGTGTTTAGTTTTTTTGGTACATTATGATGTTGCTTTCTGTATGTTTTCTTATACTACTATGGTTTAGATGGTTATTTGTATTTATGTCTTGTTGCTCTTATGTTTGAGTGTCCAAGCTTCAACTTGTGGATTTGATACTTCTGATGTGGAGGTTCTAACTCTTTGTTTTATCCCTCTATTTCTTCGTGGAACATTTCTTGCATTTCCTGGGCAACAATGTTCCAGCACTGGGAAATACTTATAAAGTATCACATGCCCAAAGAAGAAGTATCATTCGATACTGGAAAGTATTAACACCTTAAAAAATGTTGTGTGATACTGGAAAGTATCACATGCCCATTGGTGTACTATAGTATGATACTAAAAGAGTGTTGCATGACCTTAGAAATAGTATCACCCAGTCCTTGAAAGTATCGCACGACCTTTTGAGAAATGTCATATGATACTGGTAAAGTATCACATGGTTGTTTGGAAATATTGCACGACCTTGTGAGAAAACCTACTTAAGTGACCAACGAGCATTTTTTTTACTTGACTAAAATATTTTGAGAGGTGTTTGGGGTACCCTTTATATAGTCCTTGAATCCTGGCATTTGATCTTTTGAATTCGGGATGTTCTGGATTCGAATGTGTTTTGTGACTTCCATAGTTTTTCATTTTGTACAGTAGTGGTGTTTGGAGATCAGTTGGTGTTTGGATGTCTGTTTAGTCTTCCATTGCGATAGTCATGATCCTTGTATGTTGATTGTCGTGTGCATTCATAATTGTTATATATACATATATATATATATATATATATATATATATATATATATATATATATATATATATAATCTTGGCTTTTATTTATCCTTGTTCCAAGGATCTCTGGGTGAGGCATTACAAATGACATAAGGATAGGGCAAATGCCTCTTGTCAAAATAAGAAATCTAATGTGTATGAGGCAAGAACATAAAGGTATATCAAAAATTGCATGGTATGTGGAAAATTATATAAGAAATCACCTTGTGATGGGGAAAAGTACATTTTGCATTGTTATTTTTTTTTACTTGAACTTGCCTTATTTACCTCCAACTTGATCTTTATCTTTGGTTATTGTTATGTGAATTCCGATACTTCACGTGGAATTTGGCTATTCTTGGGGCTAAATGTCATGAGCCTTATCTAATAGTGCAAACATATCTCTAAATGCACATATTAGTTTATTATTGTTTTAACAGTAAATATATAAGTTCTTGCATTAATCAAATCAACAATTTAACTAGATCATTAATAAAAAAATACACACACAAATTATAGAGAATAGATAATGGATATTGTACTTAATGATGATATGTATGATATACATGAGAGAGAGAGAGAGAGAGAGAGAGAGAGAGAGAGAGAGAGAGAGAGAGAGAGAGAGAGAGAGAGAGAGAGAGAGAGAGAGAGAGAGAGAGAGAGAGAGATGGTATTAATCTCTCTCTATATATATATATAATGATATTGATCAATATGTTATTTTATTGATTAAGTAATTGATAGTTAATTAATAATTATTAATCAAATAGATATAATTAATCCATATTGAAATGAATAATCAATAAATCTTCATTTAATCAAGTGATGAATAATTTTATCAACTAACCCATACTATATAGACTTCATTGAGCATGAAATTCTAATGCAATGGTAACTATGAGCCTTTGTAATAGGGAGGTTTAATGTTCAAACCACATGAATTGCACTCAAGCTAGATGGTGTATGTTGAGCATGGGAGTCAGAAGGAATTGTCATTAAGCATAAGTACATAGTTCAAATCTAGAAGGAATATCTAACCAAGATGTGCATCATGCCAAATAGTTTCTCCTAAAGATGACGATAATGGTGTTCATGTTGATCCAATTTTCAAACACTCATTGAGATTGAAGTGCTCGTAGACCTTACCAAATTGATGTTGGTTGTGTGTCTCTTGCTCCCCTTGGGCTTAGTGTCCCTATTGGGCTTTCACACTCATGGGTTTGGGCTGATGGTTTCAGAGGGGATGAGGTCCCTAGATTTGTGGCCTTATTGTTTCATAGATTTAGTCAATAGCAACTTGTTACCAAAAAAACAAAATGTATATGTACACTTCATCAGCTATAATAATAAGTCGATGGTAAACAACGTTAAAAGGGGATTTGATTATAATTATTTTTGAATAATAAAGTAGCCAAAACAAGGGGGCTGACCCTTACAAGAGACAAACTGACCAACAACCAGCAGATTACCAACAAAATAGAAATTACCTCCTACTATTGATAATCATAATAAAAATATCATTTGAAGGAGCACAATAATAAAGTCTACTAAGCATCCTACTAAGATTGCCTGGAATAGTACTACATAAAACTAAAGAGTTTTTAAACAAAGGCATAATAAGCTTTAAGCCAACTAAGTCCTTAATTCAACAAAACATTAAACACAAAAAGAGAGTAGTAGGCCCTAATTGGGCCTTTTCTCATCCTTCCCTTTAAGAAGGATGTTGGCCCAATTTTCTTCCAGGAAATCAAACAAAATTTCAGAGTCTTCATGAGTCAAGTCCTCCTCCTAGTTATCCTTCAACAAGTGTAGAGTAGTGGTCACCACATGTGTCACCTTGATGGTGAACTTAGACAAAAGTTTGACCCTATCCTCTAGAGCTTGCATCCTCTCTCTTAGATATTTAACCTCCAATTTATGGGTCTTCTCGAGAACCTCTAGTTTACCACCTGAATTACCCTCCATAATGTCCTTGTCATTATCCTACAAAATTGAGGGATTAGCAATCATCTTTTCTTTAGGTATCGCCCTAGCCGAAGAAGACACCATTGTAGGGGAGGGGCTCTTTCTATTGTTTCCAGGAACTGGTCCTATGTAAGGTCCACTCTACCCATGGTAATAGAAGTAGAGACGTGGGTCATCTCTTTGCTTCCCTTAACCCCACCCGAGATTGACATAGAAGAGTCTAAAATTTCCACCTCCTTCTCCTCCTGATTCTCCAAGCCATAGTTCAACGTCTTCTATTTTACTCTTTGTTTGGGTTGGGTTGTCTCTTTAGAATCTGAACCCTCCTCTTATAAAGTAGTGGACCTCATCTTCTAAGTCCTCCATCTCCTTCTCCTTCCCTTTCTCCATTTTCTCTTTATTACTGGGTGGAAATCTTCCTCTCCTGAGGGGACTCACTAGGTGAAGGTTGTGGGTTAGGGGATTTGGGTTCGGTAATTCTCAAGGGGATGTGGTGGGGGTGAGGGTTATGCAGAGCCAAGATATCTACCTCCACAATTCTAGGGATTAACAAAAGTTGTATGGAATTGATAAAGATAAAACATCAACCCTTGGTGGAGGATAGTATAATTTACCCCCTTTTTCATCTTTTCCTTAACATTAGCTACAATATCAACTAATTCATGTAATAGGAAGAAGTGAATAAAAATATAATCACGATGACAAAAATGATTTAGGAGGGGAAATGGTACTTGTATCCAACACCATACCTCCCTTCCAGAGTCAAATATTTCATTAGCACCAAAAAACTTCATTCCATGACTCAGAGAGCTTTTCATGCAAAAACCCTCAATGATGGCAAATAGGTTCTTCACCCTCCTAAACAAAGTGATTCAAGCTAGCTTCATTTGTAACCCTAGTCACCTTCTTCCATTTTCTCCCTTTCATTTCAAATCCCGTCACCCAAGAAATAATTTCCTCATAAACTTGAAACGTAATACCATTAACCATCACCTTTCTATCATCCTAGGAATTCACAAATTGTAAGAACAACTCTCATCAAAACCATTCATCACCTCCATGAACAAAACCAATCCCTCCTCCTTAAGCATGTACTAGGTTAGGGGTTTATGAGCACAATCCTCAATCATCAAAGGCTCAATACACAACAGATCTCCCCTCACAATAGCAACCTTGACCACAATTCTCACTCCTTCCAAAGCTCTAGACCAGAGGAAAATTTTAAAAGCACAATCACACTTATGCAAAAAAATAAGTTGCATAAATACTCATAAAAGCCTTTACTATCATGAATACCCATGTCACTTCTCTGATTTATTATCACATGCCAATTGCCTTTACCTCAATACCACTCTTTTTCATCATTTCAAAGATGTCAAAGCCTTTTTAAATTTGAATTACTCAGCATCCAATGTGAAGTTATGATAAAGAAAATTATAAATAATACACTCAAATTGTACTTTGATTTGGTTTCCCTTTTGAACTATGTGAATTTATTATTGAAAGTACCCTTTCCTTCATTCATTACCATCTATCGATAGTGAACCAGTCCCATCAGTCAACTCAGCATTGAGTTGTCACTAAAAGCCATAAAATCTTTCCAAGTAGACCCAATCATGGGATATTGTCTTTAATTACTAAATGTATTACCACATTTGGTAACACTCTAATTTCTCTCCAGCAACGTAATCCATGCACACTTAGATTGAACATCGTCATCATGTTTGCCACCGTGTTGGCCTCCTGGTAAATATGCTACAATTCATATCTTTTCAGGATAGTTAATAAATGCCAGATCTCTTATATCACCCTTTTGATTGCCCAACCATCTTTCATGTTACCTTTCACTAATTCAACTACTATCTTTAAGTCTCCTTTGATCTCCACATTCTCCCATCCAACCCCAATAACCATTTTCAGGTCCCAATAACTAAGCGTTTATG
The DNA here is from genome assembly GCA_028749045.1 of Cupressus sempervirens. NCBI lineage: Eukaryota > Viridiplantae > Streptophyta > Pinopsida > Cupressales > Cupressaceae > Cupressus > Cupressus sempervirens. Next base: position 329,033,023 of record CM053789.1, read on the forward strand.
GATGAAGTGAAGGACAAAAAAGGTGGGGAATCAAATAGCAGATTAAATTTGAATAAGAAATGAATATCATCACATACCCTTGGTGGTATCACAAGTATAATGTTAGCTATGCCTAGTAGCCAATAACAAGCAATTTGAAAGAAGTATAGGATAAAAGGAAAACAACATGAAAGGAGAACATAATACAAGTAATTAAATAAGGAGTACAAAAAGCATACACCAACAAATGGGATGATCATAAGAAGAAAATTAAATATAAAAAAATTCTTGCATTTGGAAAAGGTCAACGGAAATTCAAATAAAGTAATTAGGAATCTCACATATGTCCTTATATTTAAGCCATTCATTGTTTAAGACTAGTACAAGAATGAAAGAGTATTATTAATAGAAAAGGGAAGGGAGTATAAGGAAATAATAATAAGGGCTACCCAAAATAAGCATTCTTACATGGGATAAGAAAGAACATGAAATAATTAGTATTAAGGAGTGAAAATTAATTTCTCCTTTTTAAATTAGTAAACATAGATATATATGAAAATGAATTTAGTAGTATTATTAAAGAAATTCATTTTACATATCAACTACTATAATCTAAATAAATAATAATGCATTATAATTATATCATAAATGGAACATATAAATTAATAAATAAGCAAAAACATAATAAGAGAATTATTACGTTTTCATGGACTATACCTTAGTCTCTTGTCATAGTTTCAGGAGTTGATAGATGGTTTTGTGTAAGGAAAGGCAGAGTAAATCCAAAGGATATACTGGTGTCTAGCACCCTACAACAAGAACATACATGCTCTCCCTAGAGTTGAGTTAGGCTTGAAGTAAGGAATTAGGATACAAACCTATTGATTACTAAATCTATTATGAACTTGAGAATTACATCTAACATATATTTTTCTAATAAAAATATTAAAATATATATTAAGTCAAATATTTAATCACTCTCTAATACGACTAAGCAGATAGAGACTTTTTATAGTAGAAGGAATAATTCAATCACTTTGGGGAAAAGGAGTCCCAATGTGGGTGAGAACCACAAGGGAGGCTCATGTTGATTGTTTTCATACTTGAGCAGCAATAATTCTACCATCCACCTTAGAGTTAGTAATTAGAAGATAAGATAAGATAAATTTATTAAAGTCCAACAAGAGGCCACAAAACGGTCTAAGGGACTGAAAGCATACAACCAAGGCAACCACCAACAAGAGGATTACCAAATGGTGTCTGGAAAATGAATAAGAATGAAAGAAAAGGAACTAAATAAGGAAAGACTAGAGGCCCTCCTTGGGTGGTAAGAAGTAGTCCAATACCAAAGGATATAGTCTAGGGCGAGAGTGAGCCCTGAACTATCTCATACTACTAGAGGTGGTGGTGGTGGTGGGGTGTTACTATTGAGTGTACTTGTTGTGAGGTCTATTAGACTTAGTGTGATTGAAAGTAGGAGGACTAAGCGACTGCTCTATTCCCCTAGCATAAGACACAAGTGAGATAAAAGAAGTGATAAATTGATCCACAATCTTACTCTAGGGGAAGTAAACCTACAAGGTGTGATCACAGACCTGAATGGCCTCCTGAAAGTAAAGTGCATGACATTGTTGCTCGGTGTATCTAAAGAAAGAGGAAAGAGATTTGCACTCAATGAATAAGTAGTGAAACAACCTCCTGGTCTCATAGTAAATGTGACAAAAGAAGATGAAATGAGTCTCCATCTCAACCTCTGTCAAGGCACAAAGGTAATAGATTTGGTTAGCTCTGTCAATCTAATTGTCCATCTAAATGTGGAGTCGATGAGAACCAACTGTAAAGGATCCCAAGGAGATGCAAATGGCATGACTCCAGCTTTGGATCAGGTAAGAAGGGAGCACAATGAATATATCCATAATGTCCATGTTGTTCTCAAAAAAATGTCATCTTTTGGTGGAGACCCCCAAAGAGTAACTCCAAGTTGTGATAGCATAATGTCTATAGATGTCAAGTCTAACATGCCCATTCAACTCCTACTAAGAGGGAAGGAGATGAGCATGAGAATCTAATGAGAACTAAAAGGGGTGAGTTGATCAATGTCCATCTTGATCGAGCCCAACAAAGAAGAAGCTTGTGAATACCAACAACATGTCTTACCATCAAGGCTAGAACTAGCGGTAACCTCAGAGGAACAATAAGCAAGGTAAGAGTATATGTGGCTCTCATCTACTAAATCAATAATTCCTTGAAGATGGTGCAGGAACTAGACCAAATCAAATATGGTCTCGAAGCCTGAAAGGATGGACCCCAAACTAAGCCCAATCGGTATCCAAAGGAGAGGGCCCCCAAACCACAAACCCATAGAGTATTATCAATTTGACTAAGGATTCCAAGAGGGAAAACTTAGATGAGGTGTCCTAAAAATGGTGTCTAAAGTGATGTCTCTCTAACATGGCCAGGGAACCCAACCCTTTATTAAACTTGGGCTACACGGTGAGTCTCAAAATGAAGTGGGGTCTAGAGAACTTAACCCTAAGGTAAGTGTAGGAGAATGGAATCTTGATCTCAAGGCTCTAGAAATAGAAGTAAACATGGGAGGTTTTCAAGTAGTTGAAGACCACCACTTGAGTCTTGCCCAGATTCACAACTAGCAACCACAAGTCATAAAAGGAATCCAACCCATCAAGAAGTCATTGAAGAACCTCTAGAGAGGAGGCTAGAAGAACCACATCATTGAAAAATAGAAGAATGGATATTAGGATCTAGTGCAAGTAGAAACCTTCATCGAGGAGCGAGTGTAATCCCAAAAGAAAGTCTCAAGCTTGTCAATGTAAATATGGAACAAGGTGGGAGTCAGAGGGAAATATTGCTTCACCTCAATGGTTCTCTAGATCAAAATAGAGAAATCCTGTAGAGTCCTAAAATCTCCCACCATAATCTCATAAAGCTACATAATAGTTGGCAAAAGAGTCTCAGAAATCCCAATGTCCCTAAGCCTCTAAAAATTTTCTATACAAGGAATAGAGTCAAATGTTTTGCAAAAGTCCACAAAACACCAATAGACTTTCATCAAGTAGTGTCTGGCCTCCTCAACAAAAATACCCAACATTAGAATATGATCCATGGTCTCAATATCAGTGTGAAATTTAGCCTAGCCCCTTGCATGGAAAAGTCACCTATCAAGCTCTTTGGATAAAATAGTGTTCAACATAGTGTGAAGAGTACAACAAAAGTATGCCCAGCCATAATGGTTGTGTAGTTGATGGGGTCAGAGACCAGATCATCTTTATGATCAGATAAATGATGTGCCTCAACCAAAAATAAGGAAAAATAATACAAACCACTCTGTTAGAGAGCACATAGAGGAAGGGACCCAAAACTGTAATATCAAGCTTGAAGATTTTCCTATGGAACCCTTTCTTATTTGTTGTCCTACTGCAACTCGTAGATCTAACTACCTCATAGATGATAGAGAAAGTAAAGAGATGGCAATGGGGCATGGGGGTGAGGTGGATACACAGTTGGTTAGGGATGTCATAAAGGGTTTAGATGTGTGAGATTAGGGAGAAATGGTCAAGAGTGGAAGGAGGAGAAGGATAACGAGGGAACAAAGTGTGCGAAAAGAGCTTGGTGGAATGTAGGAGAAAGGCACAAAGTGATAGACACTGCACTGAGAAGTGCAACTGCTTCTTACAACAAAAAATAGTGGTAAGAGTCTCAACTAAGAAAATGAAGAGGAGTGAGTGGTGGAAGTTGATTAGACCAAACAGTGGAAAGACTTGTAGTCATCATCAAACCTTTGGTTCATAGGACAAGTTTTCCTACCCTTGGAGCTAGGGAGAAATAAGGTGATATAGTTGGGGATGGAGAGGAGAGTTGACTCCTGAAGCACAATAGGTAGTCAATCAAACATAGAGGAAGAATTAGTGGTATTGGTGAAGGAATCCTATAGAAGGAGTCATCTAAGATGGAGATAGAAGATGTAGTTATCACTCTCAAGAAAATAAAAGGAGGTGTAGGTGAGGTTCACCATGAGAGGAGGAGGGAGAGGAGGTGAGGGAGTAGGGAGACCCAGAGGGAGAGGATGAGGAGGGCATGGTCAATAAAGGAGAATGGAAGATATTGAAGCAAATAATAGAGGAAATAAAGGAGTCACAAGAGAGAGCATTTCCACAACATTCATGTCACCATGTTTTCACTAGAAAGTGAATAACCTAGACTTAGAGAAGCAAGGCCCATTTGAAATCACCAAGTATGAAGACTCAAATGTAGCCAAATAAATAGTTGAAGAAAGCAAAAACCAAATAGTGCAATGGGAGGGAGGTTTAGAAGTAGGTAGAGAAACAAATAAAACCAAAGCTACAATAGACTAACACATGAAACCAAATGACCATAGAACAAATCCCATGACTTAGAAAAGTACATGTGCATGCATAAACAGAAAAACACGAAGAAGGATGATGAATGTGGAATCACACTTTGACAAAGCAGCCACAAAACCTGAAATAAAGAGAAGCTGGAAGGAAGACAATGCAAGGCATGTAGTGCCTCTCATGGTTGCAGTCGGTACCTTGTTATATTTTGATCTGAGAGATGCTTGGTACTCATGTTGTTTATATATTTGAGATTACCTAAGGGTCAGATGTTATGCTTTGATTTCCATTATCATAGTTGTTAGATTACTATGTTGTTTAGTTGATCATATTTGCATGATGGTGTCATTTTGAGATGACAATATATTTTATAATGATATTTGGTTATCTGGTATTTGGACATATCTCTAATTATGTTATATATTAGATTTAATGCTATGGTGATTTATAGTAATGTAAATGGACTATTTTAGTATAATTAAATAAATGGTTAATTAATGCATTTATTGCTTCAGCTATGTTATTATATTCAATTGCACTTGATCATGTATTTTAGTGTGTAGAAACTATATCCTTGGCAATGGCAACAACCAAATAGTGCAATGGGATGGAGGGTTAGAAGTAGGCAGAGAAAAAAACAAAACCAAAGCTACAACAGACTAACACCCATAGCCACATGACCATAGAACAAGGCCCACAACTTAGAAAAGTGCATGCGCACACATAAATAGAAAAACACAAAGAATGACAAAGAATGTAGAAGCACACTCTGACAAAGAAGCCACAAAACTTGAAATAAAGAGAAGTAAGAAGGAAAACAATGCAAGGCATGTAGTGCTTCTCATGGTTATAGTATGTACCTTGTTATATTTTGATCTGAGAGATACTTATTACTCATGTTATTTATATATTTGAGATTACCTAAGGGTCAGATGTTATACTTTGATTTCCATTATCATAGATGTTAGATTACTATGTTGTTTAGTTGATCATATTTGCATGATGGTGTCATTTTGAGATGATAGAATGTTTTATGATGATATCTAGTTATCTAGTATTTGGACATATCTCTGATTATGTTATATGTTAGATTTAGTGCTATAGTGATTTACTTCATTCTTGCTTTGTTATGCTTTATATGTAAATGTGTGCGATGTAAATGGACTATTTAAATATAATTAAATAAATGGTTAAATATGGTTAATTAATGCATTTATTGCTTCAACTATGTTATTATATTCAATTGCACTTGATCATGTATTTTAGTGTGCATAAACTATATCCCTAGCAATGGCACATGGAGTTAGTGATTCAGCCATTCATTTTAACCAATATCGTTGCTATATGGTCGACTAATTATATTTGATTGTTTAAATTAAAGCTTCAAGTGATTTGATTAAATCTAGACTCATTTGCATTATGTGACTAGACCTATGAATGTTTCTGTACATTTAGAGGTTTGCATTTGTCATGAAAAACTGTAAGGTTTTCTCTAATTTTGGTTTAAGGGTTTTTGGGCTTTATTTTAATTAACTTTGATTTATGACAGCTTTTCCATAGATGAATTTCAATTACTTGGAATAACCTATTTTCATTTGGGTTGATTCAGGGTTTAACTAGGTTACTTGGTTATTTACCCTAATTGATTATTCACTCGAAAAGTTAATAAGTATCCAAAGAGGAAATTTATTCCTCACTTCTCACCTTTGGAAATTAGAAAATTGTGAGCTTTTTCCAAAATCCTCTTCTAGAGGATTGTGTTTCTGTTCATTGTGGCAACTATGGCCATGGGATCTTTGTGAGATCAATCTTGTTGGATCAGCTCAAGGAGACCTTGGTTTGCCACAACTTTTGGCATCTTCCGCAACATATTTATTTTATTTGGTTGATTCCTATTTCAACCCTTTTGGCTGTCAGGTAGGGCTCTCCTATTTTTGTGTTTCATCTCCATTTCTATTTTTGTTTTTGGCAGCTATATGTTAGGAGGTTAAGAACTAATGTTCCCTTTTGTTTCTGATTTTTAGTTTTACCCGATTGGACAGGTATGAATATTTCTTCAATTTTCAGGATGAAGGTTTGGGGTTTCACACCTTTATGCTGGTTGTTTTTTCATATGGTCTCCGAACCTAAATTTTATTGGATTTTTATGGCTTTTGTATCCTAAGACCAAATGGGTTTTGATTTCAAAGTTCTTGAGTTTTGAGGTTTTTACCTTGATTTGTGTGCCACCCAGTTTTCTCAGGTTTTCTTGATATGATGTTGGTCATGGACTTGGATGATCTATAGGATATTAGTCAAACCATTGTTGCACCTTTATTTTGCATTGGGATGTGTGCTACATTTGTCCTCTTGAGCTTGTTTTTAGTTGACTGTTATTTTGCTTATGTTCTCATTCAACCCTTGCATTATGATATTCGTGATGGTGGTGCACCACACATGAGCACATGTGCATGCATTTGTTAGGTGACTTGTGAGGCCCAAACTCCCATTTATATTTCAGTGTAGTTATGTTCATTTGGGGCTGGGTTGGGAGTATGCATGCCTTTGGGTACTCATTTCTGGATGAGTATGGGTAGGGTTGGGTAGCATGGAGGGGGCTTCTCTCTCACAGCCTAGTGACTATTATGTCTAGAGAGTTGTTGTGAAGAAGTTCTAACAAGTGATAACTAAATAAATTAACTGGGTAATAAATTCAAGATAATAAAAGGACATAATGTGAGAGCCTTCCATTGGGGAGTTGAATCCATATGATTTTAGCTTGGGCTACTCGATGCCAAGCGATTTACCCTCCAATGAGTCCCTACATAGTTACTCATTGAGTGTCTGACCATGACTTGTTGTGCATGCATTGTCTCATGATCTTGGTCTCAATCATCTTACTGTCTAGCGTGAGTGTTAGCCATGAACATTTTCTTTATGTGTGTCTATGGTTGGATTATTATCTTCATCAGCATGGTGGGAGTGGAACTATGGGTTCCAAGTGGTTGAGAGGTGTAGCTACCTATACCACTGCTGGGGACTAGTGTACAAAGACAGTATATTATTCTAGTGTGACTGGTGCTTGATGTTTCACTTGGTATATTCAAGATTCTGGAGTATGCTTCCTTGTGATTTTTTCTTTCATTCAAATGCTTGGATATCATGTTTAGATGATGTTAGTTTATTTGATGCATTCCTATATTATGATGTTTAGCATTTGATTAGATGATGTATTTTACTTAGTTGGAGTATCTATTGCTTTACTAGTTTAGCATGTTAGATTTCCTTATTCTTATGATATTATTACATTTTAGTAGTGACGCCCTCATAAGATAGTTCTCATTATCTGGTTGGCAGCTTGGGATGTTACATGCGGGGGATGGCTAGGACCTTTGAGGTCTCGTGATGCTACTATGGTTGGGAGGAACCATGCAAGAGTTTAGTTATTTTTGGTACATTATGATGTTACTTTTAGTACATTCCTTTACTGCTATGGTTTAGTTGGTTTTATGCTCATTCTGTCTTGTTGCTCTTGTGTTTGAGTGTCCAAGCCTCGATTTGTGGATCCAGTACTCCCTAGTCTGGAGGAATTGTTTTTTCTATTTATTCATCTTTTTTTTCCCTATTGTTATACTTCCTCATGTTAGAGAAGTGTTTTCTCGCATGAAGTGTAGAGGAAGCTTGCACAAGATTATACTCTTCCATGCAAGACTTGACATTTCCTCATGCACATACTGGCATTCTCTTGCACAAACCTTGACATTAGAGTGGAGAGAATTGTTGAATCTTCCCTAGTGTTTCCTTGAAAATGAAGGTAGTTCCTCATGCAATGTGGTGCACTTTCTCGTGTGAAGGAGTATTTCCTCATGCAAGACTGTGGTTGTCTTTCCTCACGTAGAAAATAGGGGGTATCTCCCCTATTTCTTAGGGAACACATTTTGGTGTCTTGAGTACCCTTCAGGTTTTCATGTTTTCCCAGGCTTCGACAATTTGAAGATTTTGTGTTCTATTGTCATCTTTGGTTCTCATCTTTCGTAGTTGTCATTCTTGTTCAGGAGTGGTGTTTGGAGATCCATTGGTGTCTAGATATTTGTTAAGTCTTCTATTGCGATCTTTATGATCCTTTTATGTTGATTGTTGTGTGTATCCATACTTGTTTTTTTTAAATGGCTTTTATTCATCCTTGTTCCAAGGATCTCCGGGTGGGGCATTACATCTTGTGTTAGAACCAATGTTGCAACATTGGGATCTTTGTGTTATGTTTCCACTATGCTATTTTTTTCAATGTGTATGGTGCTATCTTATGTTTGTTATTTTGATATCTCGTTATAGTTCATGCTTATGACTCTTATGATTGTGACAAATGGTTTTGACCTCATCTTGTTGCTTCCATAGTGATGCCTCCTGTGCGTAGACCTAGTGGTCAGGGTAGCAACCGACAAAATAATTGTGAAGAAGAGCACCAAGAGGAAGAATGTCAAGTTGGTGGTGAAGAGAAGGGTAACAATGATCAGGGTGGCATTGGGGTATTGATGCCTTTTCTTCAAGAGATCATAGCTCAGTTGGGACCTCGGGTTGAGGAAAACCAACATGATTGTAGGCAAGAAGAGGGATCTCATCATGGAGATTCCCATAGGGCAAATCATAGGGAAAAGAGGAGCGTGATTGCGAGTGTGAACATTCTCATACACCACCTAGTGGTAGAGGGCATCGATGAAGGGGTCATGGTCGAGATGATGATGAATTCACCCAGTGGAGATGATGCAGGTACTTTAAAGGTTTAAACCACCAATGTTTTATGGCCAAGGGACACGACTCAAGGCTAAGATCTAGTTACTAGACATGGAGTGTTACTTTTCCTTATTACCTTACAGGAGTAACGTGAAGGCCCATTGTGCTATCATAGAGCTAAGAGACCATGGATATATTTGCTGGGATATGGAGAGCAAGAAGCTTTGTATCAATGTGGTGGATATCACATGGGAGATCTTGGAGGAGAGGTTCAGAGAGAAATTCCATTCTCCACAGTACTGTGAGGCCTGTACTAATGAATTTCATGAGCTCAAGCAGGGGAGTATGTCATCGGATCAATATGAGAAGTAGTTTCTTAGGTTGAGGTAGTATTTGAGTTACAGTCATGATGAAGCACTCCTCACACAACATTTTGTTAGGGACCTTAGGGACTCTATCATTGGGGATGTATGTGTTCACTAGATGAGGACACTTGTTCTTATCATGGAGAAGGAAAGAATTATTGAGACCAATGTGGCTAGGGGGTTCAGTGGTAAATTAGGTTCTCAGAACCAGAGTGCATAGACCTTAGGGCAGGATGCACAATTTACTCAGTCCTTAGGAAAGGGCCAAACCTAGTCAACACCTTCTCAGGGTGGATTTTGTTGCAAGAATCAAAAGGGGTTTTCATCAAAGGCTGGACAAAATTCAGGTGCCTCAGGGAAGAAAAGGGATGACCAAAGTTTTGGGCAAAAGTCTCAATAGGATTGCCCTCCTCAAAGTAGTCATCAAATTTCTAGCAAGGGAAGCACACCATATTCTAGCGTCACTCAGGGTGGTCGTGGTCCTATTTCCAACTTTGCAGGAGAATGTTATTCTTGTGGATAGCTTGACCATAAGGAAATGAGATGTCCTATTAAAGCTTCTTCAAGACTTGGTAGAGGTGTAGCTATATTAGAGCCTACCATGGGAGATGTAGGTAGAAGCCATCGAGTATTTACAACGGTTGATAACTATCAAGCTAAGCATTAAGGTACCATAGTTGAGGCTATAGGTACCTTGCATGGTATTTCCTCTTTAGTATTATTTGACTCAGGTGCTTTAGATTATTTTATTTCGCCATCTCTTGTTTAGTGATGCGGGCTAGTGGGAACACATTAGGTTGATAGGTGGCAAGTTGAGTTAGCCACAAGTTCCAAAGTGGTCGTAGACTCCTTGGTTAGTGGTTGTAGATTGAACTTGGGTACCTTCACCATCATAGTGGATCTTCATATCCTACCATTAGGATCATATGACATCGTGCTGGTCATGGATTGGATAGCCACCCATCAAATGAATATAGATTGTCATTGTAAATTGGTGCAATATGTGGGAAGGTGGAGATTTTAGGGGTCCAAAGACCAGTCCCACTTTGAATGATCCTAGCTAATCAGCTGAAGCGAAGTGTGCTGAATATATATATCAAATGTTTGTAGTTTCTATCAGTGATCTTGAGGAGGCCAAGAGCCATATAGTGAAACTTGATGATCACCCACTCCTTCGTGAGTATGCAGATGTGTTTCCTGATGAGATAGCAGGTATGCCACCATGGTGTGACATTGATTTTCAGATCGATCTCATACCAGAAGTGGAGTCAATTTCAAGAGTTGCTTACCACATGATGACTCAAGATTTGAGTGAGTTTAGATTTTAGTTGGAGGAATTTTTGGCCAAGGGCCATATTCATCCCAATGTATCCCCTTGGGGTGCACCAGTAATCTTCGTGAAGAAGAAAGATGGATATTTGTGTTTATGCATTGACTACCAATTGTTGAATAAGGTGATGATGAAGAATTGATATCCATTGTCGAGGATAGATGACTTGTTTGATCATATGAAGGGAGTGTGAGTGTTATAAAAGATTAATCTTAAGTCAAGATACCATTAGCTTTGTATTCATGAGGTTGACATTCATTAGACAACTTTTTGTACATGATATGGGCATTATGAGTTCACAGCTATACCCTTTAGGTTAACCAATGTGCCATTGGTGTTCATGAGCTTGATGAATGAAGTATTTTTCACGTACCTTGATCAATGTGTCATTGTATTCTTGGATGAAATATTCATCTATTCTAAGACTATAGAGGAGCATGAGGTCCATTTATGCCAGGTGTTGCAATGCTTGTGAGATCATCAATTATATGGAAACTTGGGTAAATATGGATTCTTCCAATTAGAGGTAAAGTATTTGGGGCATATCATCATTGGTGATGGTATTCTGGTGGATCTATAGAAAATTTGAGGTATCATGGATTGGCTAGTACCCACTAATGTTTCTGAGGTTTGTAGTTTCATGGGATTGGTTGGTAATTATCATCACTTCATGAAGGATTTTTTATGTGTAGCTCACCCCATCACTTCTCTTCAGTAGAAAGGGAAGAAGTATTTTTGGTCAGCCCAGTGTGAGGTAGCATTTGTTGCTCTTAAGAGTGTTTGACCAGTGCACTAGTCTTTGCAGTACCTAATCCTGTAGGCAATTTTATGGTTTGCGCAGATACTTCGTTGGAAGGTTTCGGTGTGGTGTTGATGTAGGATAGTCAAGTAATTAAATAAGAGTCTAGAAAACTCAAGGAACATGACCTTAACTACCCCACTCATGATTTGGAACTTGCGGCCATAGTGCATGCTCTTGTTCGTTGGAGGCATTTCCTTTTGGGACATAGGTTTGAGCTGCATAGCAATCATAGGAGCTTGCAGTATATCTTTACTCAATCAAACTTGAATGCATGACAACATCACTGGATGGAGTTCCCATGTGAATATGACTTTGATGTTCACTACATTAAGGGGAAAGAACATATTGCCGCGGATGCCTTGAGTAGGAGGCAACATGAGATATTAGTGTTGTCATTAGGAATGGATTTACGAGGTTGTATCTTGGAGGCCTTTCCTAGTGACACATGGTATCAGGACATGTAGGTGGAGATTGAGTCTAGACATACCCTTAAAGGGAGGTTTTCAAGTTATTTTCTTGAGTCTGATGGACTATTGTGACACTTGGGGTGTATCTATATACCAGTGTCTAGTGATATTTATACCTTGGTTTTATTAGAAGCACATCGTGCACTGTATTTTGCACATCCTAGTGTCAAGAAGATGCATGTTGATCTTAAACAATTATACTTTTGGGCAAGGATGGAGCCTGATGTTGCTAATTTTGTTGCTTGATGTCTCTAGTGCTAGAGAGTGAAGGCAGAGCATCAACATATGGTAGGTCTTTTACAACCGCATATCATTCCTGAGTGGAAATGAGATACAATATCTATTGATTCTATCACAAGGTTGCGTATGTCATCATGGTGACACAATTGTATTATGGTGACAGTGGACAAGTTGTCCAAGGTAGCACATTTTTCACCCATGAGGACATCCTATGCAACTTCTTTTGAAGCACATGTTTTCTTGGAAGATATTGTTTGATTGCATGGGATCCCTCATCAAATTATCTTATATAGAGATCCAATGTTTACTTCAACACTGTGGACGTCTCTCTAGCATGCTTTGGGTGCGCAACTCAATTTTAGTTTGGCTTGTCACTCAGAGACCGATGGTCAGACAGAGAGAGTAAACAAGGTTCTCGAAGAGATGCTTCACATGTATGTGATGGATAGGTAGGTGAAGTGGGAGGATTATTTATACCATGTTGAATTTTCTTATAACAATAGGCATCATAGTTCTCTTAGCATGTCACCTTTTCATGCCTCGTATGATAGACCATGTCCTACCCCATTGAGTTGGGATCATTTAGAGGACCAAGTACTTATAGGTCTAGAGATGCTTTAGGATATGGAGCAATAGATTCTTCATATTAGAGAGCATTTGGTTACTACTTAGGACATGTAGAAGAAGTATGTAGATGCCCATAGGTTGGATTGTCACTTTTCTATTGGTGATAGGGTATTTTTGAGAGTGCATCCAAGGAAGAGCCCCATTCGTTATGGGAAAGGCTTAAAGTTGGCACCACATTTTGTTGAACCATTTGAGATCCTCAAGAGGATCTGTCCTGTTGCTTACCACACATCCATGATGTTTTCATGTTTCTATTTTGAGGTAGTATATTTTTTATGTGACCCATGTTCTTGATTGGGATGTTTTGCAGGTGGAGGATGTGTAACTTTCATTGGAGCACATTTGTATCCTTCAACATCAGAGACTGACTTTGAGAGGTTAGAACATAGAGTAGGTAAGGGTCCAATGGGACCCAAGTGATGAGACCACCACTACTTGGGAGGATGCTACATATTTGAGAGGATTGTACTCCTATCTTTTTATAGGCTTCCAAGAGTAAGCTTATGCCTAGTGGAGGGGAGGTAGTGCCTCTTATGGTTGGAGTTTGTACCTTGTTATATTTTGATCTGAGAGACACTTGTTACTCATGTTATTTATACATTTGAGATGACCTAAGGGTTAGATGTTATACTTTGATTTTCAGTATCATAGATATTAGATTACTATGTTGTTCAATTAATCTTATTTGCATGATGATGCCACTTTGAGATGACAATATGTTTTATGGTGATATCTAGTTATCCAGTATTTGAACATATCTCTGATTATGTTATATGTTGGATTTAATGCTATGGTGATTTACTCCATTCTTGGTTTTTTATGCTTTATGCAAATGTGAGTGATGTAAATGGACTATTTGAGTATAATTAAATAAATGGTTAAATTTGGTTAATTAATTCATTTATTGCTTTGGCTATGTTATTATATGCAATTGACTTGATCATGTGTTTTAGTGTGCAGGAATTATATCCCTAACAGTGGCACATGGAGTTAGTGATTCAACCATTCATTTTAACCAATGTCATCCTTGTATGGTTGATATATCATATTTGATTATTTAAATTAAACCTTCCAGTGATTTGATTAAATTCAGACTCATTTGTATTACGTGACAAGACCTGAAAACGTGTCTGTGCATTTACAGGTTCGCATTTGTCGTGAAAGTTTGTAAGGTTTTCTATAATTTTGGTTTAAGGGTTTTAGGGCTCTATTTTAATTAATTTTAATTTCTGGTAGCGTTGCCATAGATGAATTTCAATTTTCTTGGAATAGCCTATTTTCATTTGGGTTGATTTGGGGTTTAATTAGGTTATCTGGTTATTTACCCTAATCGATTATTCACTCAAAAAGTTAATAGGTATCTAAAGAGGAAATTTATTCCTCACTTCTCACCTTTGGAAATTAGAAATTTGTGAGCTTTCTTCCGAAATCCTCTTCTAAAGGATTATGTTTCTATTCATTGTGGGAGCTACGGGCATGGGATCTTCGCGAGATTGGTCTCATTGGATCCAGCTCAGGAAGACTTTGGTTTGCTGCAACTTTTGGCAGCTTCTGCGAGATACTTTTTTTATTTGGTTGATTCTTGTTTTAGCCCTTTTGACTGTTGTTGTGGTCTCACAATGCACACCCTATTTCTCCTAGAAATGGGGACCCCCTAGTAAATTGTTTTTGTCTCCCAAAACCCTAGCCCAAGGCTTGGGTCATTTTGGAACTCTTACTGAGTCTAGATCAAGTCCTATTCTCTGACTGGACAAGTACTAGGTGTCAAAATTGAGAAAAATTAGAAGATTTTAAGTGTTTTAGTGCACAAATGTGCACTTGCACATTAGCGCACTAGTGCACATGTACAGGTGCACACCTCCAAAGGGTGTGCACTAGGTTCAAAACTAACATACCTATGGAAAGGTGCACATGTGCGCACCTCCCCAAGGTGTGCACATGCACACCTTTCAAAAACCTTAAGACAATGTTAAGGGTGCATACATACGCACCCCATCAAGGTGCATATGCACATCCTTTTTAAACAAAGAATGGACTTAAGTCTCCTCCCCATTTGTACTTGCCACATGCATGTACAAAATTGCGCACATGCACATGTGTGCACCTCACCTAAGTGTGCAACTATGCTAAAATATGCTTAAAATGACCATTCAATGCACTTAGCGCACATATAAAGGTGCGGTATTGTGCATTCTAGGGATTTGTGGGGGGGGAGGGGGGACAATTGACTATTTTGATTGTTTTCAAGTGTTTTGGGTGAGGTTTTTTTGTCAGTTTGGGTTTGTTTTGAATTTTTCAACATAAGATAACAGATGTTTGCTTCTTTGTGTAGATAAAAAGGTATCCTTAACTTGTCGGGGTCATAAATTTTGACCTAAAGCTTGGAATTCAAAACCATTTACACCATTAGAAAGAAGAACTAAAATTTTAATTTTAATCTCTAAAACAGTGAGCATTTGGCTTTCTATATTTAGAGACTAATGAAAGTTTCAACTTGAAATTTTGAGTAGAAGACATTCAAAAAAGCCAGTTGAAAATGCCTAGAAAATCTTGTTAAAAAAGATATGAATTTTTTTCAAACATTTGTCCATTTTGGGTAATCTAGATTACCTGGCCTCTAACTGGGAAGGATCAAGTAGTCAAAAAGAAGAAGAAATCAAGGAATAGATTTCACAGTGCACGAAGGTGTGCATAATAAGAAGGTGCACATAACATGAAGGTGTGGTGCATAACGCACAAGTACACAAATCATCATAACATCTTCATTATCAGTAGCAATAGAGATCTCACCTAAGCTAGTAACCTTCACTTTCAAAAGAGTCATACATAAGTTTTGATTCATGAATTTACATTGATGATCAAAGATACAGAGGTTGGACTCATGAACCAAAACAAGGTCCTCATCTTATAAAACTATTAATGATAAGATTCAACGTGTACCTTGGGAGTTTAGGTAGAAGAAGTAGAAGGAGTTCAAGTTTATGACAATGTTGGGCTATAAAGAGGGTATAAATCATTAAAAATAGGGCAAAATAAGTACACAAGAGTGCTCCTAGATGTCATATGAGAAAAACCCTAGAAACTATTTTCAAAAAAGAGAACTTTGATTTTTTGGGTGAATTGAGCACCTTGCACAAATACTCCAAAGGTGTGCTGCTCCAAAGGTGCACTACTCCAAATGTGCACTGCTCCAAAGGTGCGCTACTCCAAGGGTGCACTAGAAATTTTGAAGAAGTTAGAGGCACGCCGACAATTAACTGCCAGTTCCAAATTTAGAGCTTTTCATGCACCAGAAAGGCATTATGACAACAATTTAACTCCTAGAAACATTCAAAGAAGGTCAAGCTTCCAGTGACTCCTAGATCCTCTTACAACATCCTTCTTCTTATCTACTACTTTTTTTTTTTTTAAGATATGTAAAGGCTCATGCATCTATTAATCGATATAAACAAGGGTGGCGTACTACTTAACACCATTTAGAAAGTCAGTTTGGACATAATTAGATTTGTTTTATTAGGTTAGAAGCATATGTTTGCATGAAGAGATATCTCACTCTCAACACAAATTGAGGAGATGATTTGTTATAAATATAGGAATGTAATATGTATTCCAGGCCATTATTTTGATGCAATAATATATGTTATTGGTGCTTTCATTCTAAGTGCAGTTATTCTTGTTGGAGTGTGTTATTTTTGTGGATTCTTGTTCATGATAATAATGGAGCCAATAGTTTTGTTGTGTTTATTTGATTGTGCAATATTTTAGTTCTGGTGTTTTTCGCATGTTGATGAATTTCACTGACATACTGAGTTGGAGAAGACATCACCCTATTGTTCCTACATAGCTTCTCGTCTCACATGAGTGCACTTTTTGTGGCCTTGTGATTTGATAAGAAGCGAAACATATTTCAATTTTACTAAATCCCCATTGACGATTTCATCATTAGATTTGAGAAAGCGTTGCTCCTACTTTCATTGGTTTCCTACCTGATCTTTTCAATGATTTAACTCACAAACGTGTTGTTATCATGGTTTATGTTTGTCAGGAATTTCCCTTTCATGATATTTTCTTTCATCTCTCATTACCTTATCTAACCGTGGTTTATGTTCGTAAGGAATTTACCTTTCATGATATTTTATTTGCTAATACTTGTTTAAATTAGGAATTCATATAGTTGCATTGTTAGATTGCATTCATTTAAAAATAGAAAATACCAAAAAATATCTTTTTTGTGGTTAATTTTAAAATAACAAGCAGGTTGATATCTTATCCGAAATTAGTTCAGACCAACAAAGGCCTCCTTATGAACAAACACACTTTTCTTCAACTGAGCAGATTCTATTAGGTCACAAGATCTCCCAGAACCTTGGAGTTGATCCCCTATCAACTTTTCAAGAGAGGAGTTCAAAAGGATTCTTGTCGTTAAGCACCGTGCAAAATGATTGCTCAACAACTGTCAAGTAGGGCTCTCTCATTTTTGTGTTTCAACTCCATTTCTGGTAGATTTATGTTAGGAGGTCAAGAACTAGTGTTCCCCTCTACTTCTAATTGTTAGTTCTGCCCAGTTGGACTGGTATGAATATTTCCCCAATTTTTGAGATAAGGGTTTGGGGTTTCACACCATTATGTTGATCATTTTCACATACGATGTCTAAACCTGAATTTTATTTGATTTTTCGTAGATTTTGTGCCCTAATACAAAATGAGTTTTAATTTTTTTTTTTTTATATTTTGAGGTTTTTACCTCAATTTGTGTGCCACCCAAAATTCTCAAGTTTTCTTGGCATGATGTTGGTCGTGGACTTAGATGACATGTAGGATGTCAATTAGACCATTGTTACACCTTTATGTTGCATTACGATGTGTGTCACATCCATCCTCTCGAGCTTGTTTTTGGTTGAGTATTATTTTACTTGTGTTCTCATTCAACCCTTATGCTATGATCTTTGTGAAGGTGGTACGCTACACACAAGCATGTGTGCATGCATTTTTCGAGTGACTTACGAGGCCCAAACTCCTATTTGTATTTTGATGGAGTTATGTTCATTTGGGTTGGGTTGGGAATATGCATGCCTTTGAGAACTCATCGTTGGATGAGTATGGGTAGGGTTGGGTAGCATGGAAGGGCTTCTCTCTCGCAGCCTGGTGACTATTGTGTCAATAGGGTTGGTGTGAAGAAGTTCAAACAAGTGATAACTAAATAAATTAACTGGGTAATAAATTCAAGACAATAAAAGGACACAATATGAGAGCCTTTTGTTGGGGAGATGAATCCAAATGATTTTAGCTTAGGCTACTCGATGCCAAGCGATTTACCCTCTAGTGAGTCCCTACATAGTTACCCATTGAGTGTCTAACCATGACTTGTTGTACTTGCATTGTCTCATGATCTTGGTTTCAATCATCTTATTGTCTAATGTAAGTATTAACCATGGAAATTTTCTTTGTGTGTTTATGGTTGGATCATTATCTCCATCAACACGATGGAAGTGGACCTATGGGTTCCACATGGTTGGAAGGCATAGCTACCTATACCACTGCTAGGGACTGGTGTACAAAGATGGTCTATTATTCCAGTGCGACCAGTGATTGATGTTTCACTTGGTATATTTAGGATTCTAGAGTATGCTTCCTTGTGATTTTTTATTTCATTGGAATGCTTGGATATCATGTTTATATGATGTTAGTTTATTTGACTCATTCCTATATTATGATGTTTAGTATTTGATTAGATGATGTATTTTACTTAGTTGGAGTATCTATTTGTTTATTGGTTTAGCATGTTAGATGTTATTATTGTTATGATGTTATTACATTTTAGTAGTGACGCCCTCATAAGACATCTCTGACTATCTGGTTGGCAATTTGGGATGTTACGCACAGGGGATGGCTAGGCCCTTCGAGGTCTCATGATGTTATTATGGTTGGGAGGAACTGCATAAGTGTTTAGTTACTTTTGTATATTGCAATGTTACTTTCAGTACGTTCCCTTACTACTATGATTTAGTTGGTTTTATGCTCATTCCATCTTACTACTCTTGTGTTCGAGTGTCTAAGCCTCGATTTATGGATCTGGTACTCCTTGGTGTGGAGGAATAGTTTTTCCTACTTTTTCATATTTTATTTTTCCTGTTATTGTTATACAACCTCACGTCAGAGAAGTGTTTTCTTGCATGACAATCTGATCTCTCTCACCATAGGGTATTCTCTCATGCAATGTACAGAGGAATCTGACATGAGATTATACTCTCTCTTGCACTAGACTTGGCATTTCCTCATGCACATGTTGGCATTGTCTTGCACGAACCTTGACAACAGAGCGAAGAGAATTGATGAATGTTCCCTAGCATTTCCCTATGTGAGAGGGTAGTTCCTTGTGCAGTGTGGGGTACTTTCACTTATGAAGATGTACTTCCTTGCACAAGACTATGGTTCTTTCCTCGCACAGAAAACATGGGGTATTTCTGCTCTTTTTTGGGGAATGCATTTTGGTGTTTTGAGTACCCTTTAGGTTTACATGTTTTCCCAGGCTTCGATAGTTCATATATTTTATGTTCCATTGTCGTCTTTGGTTCTCATCTTTTGTAGTTGTCGTTATTACTCAGTAGTGGCATTTGGAGACCCATTGGTGTCTGGATATTTGTTTAGTCTTCCATTGCGATCTTTGTGATCCTTGTATGTTTATTTTCATGGGCATCCATGCTTTTTAAAAACTTTTTAAAAATTGGTTATTCTTGTTCCAAGGATCTCCGAATGGGTCATTACAAGGTATGAAGCAGTGGCAGCCTCTTAATCTGCATGAAGCCCACAGGAGCAACATTGTCGAGAGCAACATTTTAAAAAGTTTAAATTTGAGGCCAGAAGAGGAATTAAGTACTTAATGCTTAAGTGTGTATTATAAGTCAATGATTGATACTAAATATAATGATGATAGGGAATTGGAAATATCTTAGTATGAAGCAAATGAAATCAAACCCTAATTAAGAAATTTATAGATAATCAAGTAAGTCCTTATTCAAGGTCATTACACTAAATTCCTTTGACTAAGTTCAATTTGTCAAGCCAAATTGCTTGACATAAACACTTTCAACAAATCGCTAGTCAAGATAATATTTTCTCAACCCATTACAAACTTCATGATCTTCCCTTTGATTATCCTTATTCCAACCTTATACTTTCCTTTGATCTTCTACATAAAATTGATCAACATTCAATGTTCTTTGGTTGCTTATCCTCCCTTCCTAAGGCTCGAATACTTCAAAATCATGTAGGTATAGGTTTGACTTGATGTTTCTATTACAAATACCAACCTTTCTTAAGACTTCACTTAACCAAATCTTTCAAGTTTAAAAGACTTGTAAGTCTTCAAAATAATGTCAATCTAACCTATAGGCTACACCTACCAACAAAAAAAAAAAAAATGAGGACCCATTTACATGGGGTGATGGTGTGAAAAGATCACAAAACCTAGGAAATTCTACAATTTTGGAATCACCACAATCTCCACCTTTAGGTGGAGCAAATCAAAGATGAACACCCAATCCAAAGCCTTCAAATGTTGATCTTCATAACTGTTGATGTTTGGAAATTTGAAAAGAACCACTATTTTCATTAGTTACTACATCCAAGTTGAATGATAGATAACCTGTGTCCACATCAATCATATTGTAGGCTTTATGATTGTCATTATACCGTGTAACAATTAACTTCTGACTTTTGGAGTCAAGTTTAGTTATCTTGGCATCTGGAATCTAGATGTATGCAGTAAAACCAAAAAAACTTAATGTGGTTGGTTCATGATTTTCTCACAAACCACTCTAGGATCTTCCTCTTGATTACCCAAGTTGGAAACTTGTTAAGAAGGTACATTGTTCTATAAACATTCTCACCCCAAAACTTCTAAGGAACATTCATGTTCTCCAACATACATCAAGAAAGTTCTGTAATAATATGGTTTCTCCTCTCAAGTAACCATTCTATTGAGGGTTATAAAGTGTGGTAAATTATCATTTAATACCATGTCTGGGACAAAGTCGGTGAATTCTTTTGAATAGAACTTAGCCCATTATTAGCCTGAAGAGTGACAATGGGCTACCTAATTTTTTTTCTACTAATGATTTAAACTTCAAAAATTCACTAAACACATTTAATTTTTCCATGGGGAAAAACACCCACATTTTCATTGTAAAATAATCAACAAACAAGAGAACATACATGGCACTAGTGACTGATGCAGTACTTTGTTGCCTTAATTTCTAAGCACCTAAATTCTAAACTTTTACATTAAATTTAATGTCTAGCCTTAGAAGGATCCTCATCATGGATGTACATATACATAAAATTTGAAGCCTTGAATTTGAATTTTTCATGTGTTGATAAAGTGTCCTCTATTTTGCAATATCATGGAATTCACTAAGCATCAAAGTCCAAAATTTTATGTTGTGCTCATAATTTCAAGCTCAACATTAGGGATTAAATTGTAAAATGTCATGTGTATATGCCCCAAACTAATCTTTTACATCAGCCAATGTGCAAAAATAATTAAGTTCTAAAAATTATAAAGTGACATTAAGATTTGTCTTATGAGAACGTACTTAGATATCATTTTGAGCAATGTGAGAAGATTGTGTGATAACCCACTTCACCGTTTGTGAGACTTTTATTCTTTAATTTTTGTTTGCCTCTATTCAGAAAAAAAATATTTAAAAAAATCTCACACTCTAGACCTCATCATGAAGAAACTATTTTTGGCTTGTGTTTACCTCACTCTCTTTAGTCTCTAGTCAAAATCTTGTGACAATATGAATTTCCAGTTAAAAGGTATGTGTACTTTTTCTATGCTAGACCACTAGGTTTTAAAAATGGGAATATTAAATTATTTTTAAAAATAATTTAAATAAATTATTATAATTATTTATTTCCTAATTTTATAATTTTGTAGGGAAAAACTTAAAAATTCCTAACTCTTACTTTTCCTTGTTGATCTCAAAATGGTTTTGACAATTGAGTGTCAACACACTTAAGCTATTTGCTAAGTTCATGTCGAGCTAGCAACATATGCCGAGTATAATATATATAAGTGTCAAGTTGCAATAGGTGCTGAGTCAAAAATAGAGTAAGTGTCGAGTCACTCAGGTGCCAAGCAAACAGATAGTGCCGAGCAAGTATATGTGCTGAGTGAACAATAGATGTCAAGCATATTCAAGTGTTGAGCCAGACAGAATTTCAGTATGTGCTGAGCAACAGTTTCATCAGTATGTGTCGAGTAACACAACATTGACATAAGAGTTTGTGCCTTCATAGACTAAGATGTAAACTATTTTGCATGATAGCTAATTGGTAGATCTCGAAGGCAACTTCTAATTTTTTGACATTGTGGTGTTTCCTTATGACCCACTCTCTGTACTTGGTTTGATTGACATTGTTCCCAAGTTTAGTGCACTAGGTAGGCTTGAACAAATTATATTGACTAACACCTTGGCATCCTCCTAAAATTCTTGGTTGCGCTTATATCCTCTATGCAGTTGACTTTGTTTTGCTCCCAACCTTTGATTTCCTTGACTCCCTTTGGTATAGAGTCTCTGGTTCCACTTCTTGATAATCCCTACTTTCTTGTGACATGAGGGTTAGGTCTCCTAGAGGGTGTCAAGTATTTTCTATCAATTCAAATGCTTTTTCACCTTCAATCAATTTCCCACTAGAATACCCTTCGATAGTTTAGTTTACTATGTCCCCCTCGACACTCTCTTGGTCCTCTTCGGGTAACTCCTACGTGTTCTTGCAATTGCCTTCAATTAATTCTTATATAGTTATTTATATCTTTCATCTCCTCTTCTTGTCTTGCTCTTCCAACCTTAGTATTCTTTGAAGAACTTCATACTTATCCTCTTGTCACTTCGGGATACGTTTCCTACCTTTGTTCAAAGTTAGTGGTGTCAATTACATCCTTTATATGCATTGAGAATGCATTACTATCAATGAATCATCATGCTCCTCTTCCCTTTGGGTCTTGTCCTTATACCGCTATAATATCTCGTGACCTTGATCATCTTGATTTTCTTCTTCTTGCAGGTTATGGAGGGAAATGAAGTTGATTACCAAAAGCACTAGTAAGTGGTACATAAGTTGATCTATTGGTGAACTACCTTGAGTGTATCCTAAACCACACTCTCAAGAACTTCTTCTCATTATGTCTCCCTTTAGATGTAAGTCTTGATGGAAGCCTTTAGTATATTTGCACAATTCTCTATCAATGCTCTTTCTCCTTTGAATTCTTTGTCACCAATGACTTGTTTTCTTGTTGTTTGGTCCATTATAGGGTTCTCTCCATGACATATGTCTATTGTCCCCTCAGGTAGTTCATTCTCCTAGATTTTTTTTAAGGAATGATAGTAAATAACAAAATGCAAGTACCACAATTTATGTAAAATGTAAAATATACATTCTCACAAATTTCATGCTTGTTTTGCTTCATTCTTTAGATATTTTCTACAATCTCATAATCATCCCAAAATAATTTGAACTCTAGCTTCTTCAAGTTAGACCATGTTCCCACCTTGGTGTGTCTACTTTAGAGAACTAATCTATCACAACCTTTCATAGTGTTGTGGGAAATTGGACCACTTTGTCATCTTGGTTGGTTTTCCCATTGGCCGACCAGATTGTTTAGTACATCCTGTAGTGTCACATGAGATCCTTCACCTCATCCCCATTAAACTTAGGCAACTTTTGATTTTTTGACACTACGGCATTTCCTTATGACATAGTATGTGTACTTGGTTTGATTGGTATTATTCTCAAGTTCAATGTACTAGGTGGGCTCGAATAAATTATTTTGACTATGACACCTTGGTATCCTCCCAAAACTCTTGGTTGCACTTGTATCCTCTACACGTTTGTCTTCAATGTGCTCCTAGCCTTTGATTGCCTTGAATCTCTTTGGTACAGGGTCTCTGGTTCCACTCCTTGATAATCCCTACTTTCTTGTAATGTGAGGGTTAGGTCTCCCAGAGGGCGTTAGGTATTTTTGATCAATCAAATACTTTGTCACCTTTAACCAATCCCCATTGGTGTACACTTCAATAGTCTGGCTCATTAAGTCCCTCTTGACACTCTCTTGGTCCTCTTTGGGTAACTCCTTTGTGTTCCTTCAATTCACTTCAATTAATTATTCTATAATTCTTTATAGTTGTCATCTCCTTTTGGATTTATCTTCCAACCTTAGTGCTCTTTAAAGAACTTCAAACTCATCCTCTTATCACTTCAGAATACTCTTCCTATCTTTGTTTTAAGTTAGTGGCATTAGTTATGTCCTTCATATAGATTAAGGATGCATTGCTATTGATGAATCATTACCCTCCTCTTCTCCTTCGGGTCTTGTCCTTGTACTGCAATAGTATCTCTTTACCTTGATCATCCTAATTTTATTCTTCTCATAGGTTATGGAGGGCAATGAAGTGTTGTGCCAAAAGTATTCGTAACTGGTACATAAGATGATACATTGGTGGACTACCCTTAGTACATCCCAAACCAAACTCTCAAGAACTTCTTCGCATTCTGTTCTCCTTCAGACATAAGTCTTGATGGATGCCATTAGTATATTTTCACTTTGTTAGTGCTCTTTCCCCTTTGAATTCTTTGGCAATGATGACTTGTTTTCTTGTTGTTTGGTCCATTATAGGGTTCTTACCATGGTGTATGTCTATTGTCCCCTCGGGTAGTTTTTTCTCCTAGATTTGGTCAAGGAATGATGCTAAATGTTTACCCTATAGGGTGAGTGTTTAAAACATGACAAAATGAATGTAAAATGTAATAATACATTTATGCACAATGTATAGATCTCTCTCTCTCTCTCTCTCTCTCTCTCTCTCTCTCTCTCTCTCTCTCTCTCTCTCTCTCTCTCTCTCTCTCTCTCTCTCTCTCTCACACACACACACACACACGCACACACGCACACACACACACACACACACACACACACACACACACACACACACACACACACACACACACACACACACACACACACACACACACACACACACACACACACACACACACACACACACACACACACACACACACACACATTTTTATATTCATTGATCACATAATAATACATTTATGCACAATGTATAGAGAACTCTCTCTCTCTCTCTCTCTCTCTCTCTCTCTCTCTCTCTCTCTCTCTCTCTCTCTCTCTCTCTCTCACACACACACACACACACACACACACACACACACACACACACACACACACACACACACACACACACACACACACACACACACACATTTTTATATTCATTGATCACATAATAACAATGTCTATCCAAAAAAACCACAACAATATTACCAATATGTTGGTAAACAGATTTTTCACTGTAAAATTTTCCCAATGGAGTGTATGTGGCAAACCATTCACAACAGTTGGATAAGCCCTTGGTGCGCGGCCTTCCTCTACGTTTAGAGGGGCAGCTCCCTCGTATGATATGATTTTAAAAGGGTTTTTTGAATAAATAATCTAAAAGTTCAAAGATTGAGAGAAATTCATTCAGGACGAATGCACCACACGACTTCACAACTTTCTTGGGTAAAAAAGAATGATAACAAAGGTGATCAAGAACTACGCTTGAAAATAACCAGTATTACCATACAAATTCATATTTCATAAGCACTCGCACAATACCGTGAGAATGCTTACTACAATTGTAACAATTTTGATTTTAGAATAAGAAATCAAAATCACATCTCATTTCATTTCCTTGCACCAAGAAGATAATAGAGATTTTCAATTTCAAAGATAAAAACTATACGTACTTTCCAAAATTTATCTCTTGATCAAAATTTTAGCATAGTGTTCCCTTATTTTAAAACCAAAAAGTCCCTTTACAAAGCCCAAAAGAGCCGTTATATAGACACAGAGGTTAATATGTGGTTAGTGACTACCCCCCAAATATGTGATTTGGGTGAGGTTAATTAACCTCCATAAAATTAACCTTAAATGAAAAAGATCACTAATTGAAATGTATGACTTGGAACATGTCTTCAGACAGTCGAATCATTGATTTGTTGAGTTATTTGATACAAACTCTTCTTCATGATCATCGCCAAGTTTGACAAAGAAACAATCATTCACAACATCAATTGCTCATGCATTGATTGTAGTCTAGATAGTGATACTACAACCTTGTCTTCCCAACGATATAGGTTATAGAATTTTCAATCCTTTGGGACTAATTTTGATGAGCCATTATCATATCCACTTATCAGCCACTGCATATATGTTGAACAAAAGAACATAATGGCTTGGACTTTAAGTATCTGACTGAAACAAGAATTCTGCCACACATTCTCCTAATTCTATATTGGAACGAATTCTAGAAGAAGCCAACAAAGATGCCCATATGGTAGCATTAGGCTTTATTGGCATATTAGTAATCAAGTTGTATACCTCGTACAAATGACCAACATGAGCAAAGAGATCAACCATGCAACAATAGTGTTCTATTGCAGGAGTCACATTATAGTATTCATTCATAGAATTGAAGTACGTCCAGCCCTCATACATGAACCATGCATGGCGGCAAGTTGAAAGAACTCTAATGAATATGATATGATTTGGTTTCATGTTTAAAGATTTCATCTTTTCAAAGAGATCCAAGGCTTCCTTCCCAAACCCATGAACAACTTTTCCTACAATGATTGCATTCCATGAAACCACATCCCAAACAAGCATGTTGTCAAACACAATCTATGCATCCTCTGTTCTACCACACTTGAAATACATATCAATTGATGCACTGGCCACAAAAACATCATGTTGAAACCCATTTCTAATAATACATCTTTGTAACTCTTGGCCATAGTGCAAGGCTTCCAAGGCAACATAGGTTGGAAGAACAATGGAAAAGGTTGTTGAGTTAGGTTTTACATTTGCAACTTGCATTTCCTTAAAAATATCCGAGGATTTTTTTCGACGCAGCCATTTTGTGCATGTCCAGCTATAAGTGAGGTCCATGATACCACATTTCATTGACCCATTTTGTCAAACAACTCGTGCGCCTTCTGTATGGCTTCACATTTTGAATACATATCTATTAGGGATGTCACAACTGCATCATAGAGAAAATTCACTTACATTTTGATGTATATCTATACATTGTTCCAGATCTCCCATTTTGGCATAGACTGGGATGATTGAATCAAAGGTTGACGAGTCCAAATTTATGCCTGCTAGTCTCATTTTCTTAAAAATCTCCAATGATTTTTCCAAAATCCCACTCTATGTATATCCTACAATCATTTCATTCTAAGAGACCACACTTTGTTGAGCTATTCTATTAGACAGTTCACACGCCTTTTGTACTTTTCCACATCTTGCGTACATACCAACCAGAGCATTGCCAACAACAGCATCCGACAAAAATCCACTTTTAATTATCAATTTATGAATTCTCATGCCTTGTTCCAAAGATCCCAGTTTGGCACAGGCTAGTAGCATGTTGGTATAGGTTGCTGAGGTTGGCTTTACACCAACCAATTGCATTTCGTTAAAGACATCCATGACCTTTTCTACAAGTCCACTCTGAGCATATCCCGCAATGGTTTCAGTCCACGAGACCACATTAGATCGAGGCATTTCCTGGAAAAGATTTAAAGCCTAATCAACAATACCATTTTGCACATATCCAGTAATCATAACAGTCTAGGAAACTACATTTGCATTACTTATTTTCTCGAGCATCATGTATTCTTCCACATTTTGCATACATGTCTATTAGGAAAGTCACAAGAACATCATCCCACAAGAATCCACTTTGGATTATCCTCTGATGGATTCTCAAACCCTGCTCTAAGGCCCCCATTTTAGCACATGCTAGAAGAATGCCTGCAAAGGTGAACTCATCAAGTTGAACACCTTTTACTTGCATTTGGTGAAATAGTTACAGTGCTTCTGTAGTAAACCCATGTCTTCTGTAAGCTGTGTTGGTAAAAAGATTTCAAAAATTCGTCAGTATGTTTCTTCTTAACCTTCAATATGCCTCCTATCTCAACACTTGCCTTTTAGATGATCTTACTTCCAGTTCCTGACATTAATTAGCTAAATAAAGAGGTTAATAACTGTCTCAAAGAGGTCAATGAATATGTGTTTTTGGAGAGGTTAATTAACCTCCTCCAAAATGCGTAATTTGAAAGTTATCATTAGCCTTTTTGAGAGGTTAATGGATACGTGTTTTTGGAGAGGTTAATTAACCTCCTCCAAAATACATAATTTAAAAGTTATCATTAACCTATTTGAGAGGTTAATGGTTAATGATAAAGTTGAAAATGCGTAATTTGGGTCTCTCCATTAACCTACAATAACTTGGGGCTCAGAAGTCAGATTTTGAAAATTTCAAGTGCTGGGTGGACCTGGGAACGAGGCAGAGATATGAAGAGTCAAAACTTCACAAAAACTCAGAGATAAAATAACCATTTCAATGATTAAAATGAGGCATATTTCAAAAATAACCATAACATCAACAATGTCAAAATTGAGGCATTTTGATGACTGGGTAATACAACCAAAATTCGAACACCTATCAAAGATAAGTAAAATGCTATGTATAAGTGTGTCAACCGATTATGAGTGCCAACTGTCAGCAACGGTTGGCCAACTACCAACCCCTCAACAATCACTAACAACTACTAATTATCTCGAGAACATCCTTTAGAACTAGGAGTGACTCCTACAAATTTGAAACTCATCTCAAACATCTCGATAATATATTGATATATGAAATATAACTTAAAGTATAAATGTCTCTTAAATGTTTATATGGTTTCTTGTAAAAATTCCAACATTAGAGTTTAACCCAAAACATTTACAATTATTCTCTAGGGATTTATTTGCCTGCTTTCCATAAGAAATACCCTAAAAAGGGCAACGACTTAACTTGGAAAATCTCACCCCAAGCTATTAGGTACGACCAACAATTGGGTTGTGGTGTGGCCTTAGACAACATAATTTTCACAAAAAATAAATTGCATGGCCTATAAATGTAAACTATAATGATGTCCCAAAGAACACATTGAAATTCAAACTTAGGAACTTTAACGATAAAACATCAACACAAGGAATGGTGCAACCAACATGAGGTGTATGACCAGTAAATAAGCTTCTCAATTCACCCTCAATTAAGTTTAACAAACTTTGCAAAATCTTTAAGAATGACTATGAAATCCACATCACAAAATTGGTACGTCAATTTGACTTAAAATGGTGAATTTTGTAACGAAACTATACAATCCAACTTAGGAATATCTTTCAAATCCAAAATTAGAAATCAAATGAGGTTTTTCATTATCCCTTAAAATACCTTTTGAATACTTAAATAGCTTTTAGTGTGCAAAAGCCCCATATTTAGGTGATTAAAAATATTTAATCATATTTCCAAGGAGCTATTATATCAAGTTGTCCTTTTGATTGTTTCTAAATCTTAGACAACTTTAGTGAAATGATAATGAGTAAATAAGTCATCTAAGTTGCAAAAAGCATTGAATTTGATTTTAGAATCCAACTGTGACCACACCATGATAAACCTAAAGTAGTAGAATGATGACTGATGGCAACTTGATGTCTTACTAAAAATGGATATGCTCTCCAACAAATTTTGAGTACACACGAGGAGTTGAAAAACACTTTTGAAAGTCTTGTTATGATTCCCATTGTGAATTGGATTCATTGCAACAAATAAAAACCCTAAAATACCTAGCACACATCCTCCAACAACTTTGGAGTCCTTGTCCCCTTATTTATTAACCTATAGTAATTTCATAATAGGCAAAGTGTCACCAAATTGATTAGGCTTGAGATGGTGAATTACAAAAATCTGAAATGCAATTCTAGGGAAGGGTGAGTTTATTTCTTTGAAAAGTTAGGGTGAATTACAAATCTTGAAATGTAATTGTAGGGAAGGGTGAGTTTATTTCTTTGAAAAGCTGGGTGAATTAAAAAATCTAAAATGTAATTGTAGGGAATGGTGACTTTAGCTCTCTGAAAAGATGGATGGAAGTAACCATCCATCTTTGTACAAATTAGCTTGTACTAGTACTAGCACAAGGAAGACAAAGTTTGCAATAACATTGGAAATGGGGTAACAATCTTGGCACATTAATGGGTCAAACTAAGTTGTAAATGAATAAAGGAAGACTCTATTAATGATTTTCAAATATAGATTAGACATAAACACAATAATCTTTGGAGTATGATTTTTCCATAAAGGAGTTTATGAGCTAAGATTTGGTATTCTTGAACTGTAAATATCAAGTTTGTGTCTAAAACATGCCACAAAAATTTAAAAACATGTCTCTCATTGATGTGGTTTTAATCATAATTAAGGTCTGGATGGGCGTGGGTGAAGTGAGAGAACTTGTAAAACTAGCAATTGCCTATTTTTGTGCTTGCAATGATAAGCCAATATGAATGATCTATGATTGTCAAGAAGAAAAAAGACATAATTAATAAAGAGGTTTTGATGAAATGAATAGACAAATTTAGTCTTATTAGAAAGCAATGAATTTATTTTGTTAGTTTAAATAATTAATTATTGTTACACTTTACTTAAGTTTACTTAGGAATATGCATAGACACATGAGTTGTCTTGTTGACAACATAGGAGTTACCAACTTATTTGAGCACGTGGTGTCTACAACATCTCTTTATGAGATACACCTATGTAAACTTATCCTCTCATCATCACACAAACTCCTATGCTCAATGGAGGATAATCCACTCTTGGTGGACACATGCTTAGTTGTGATGTTTATCTCTTTGCTGACTCCTAGTCATTCTAGTTGCCTTTATATACAAGCACTTATAATGTGTATTAAATTATTTGATATCCATTCTCATTTGATCATCATTTGTTTCTCTTGTGCTATCTACTGAGATTTTTGATCTTGGCATTGAATTATTGCCTTAGGAAAATTCTTACATGGTATTAGAGCCATAGGAGTGTCATTGCATAGCCATTGGAGATTTTTTTTTGCAGGTCAAGATTGGAGCTTGCTAGTGCAAATCACAGGTTGACATCATATAGGGGAGGTCAAAAAACCTCTAAATCGAATTTTGTTTCATCAAAATCAGACATCTAAGGTGAAATCTAGAGTCATTTGACTTTTGGAGGTGAGATGGTGATGATTTAGGAAAAATAATTATAGAGGTGATTTTCAAACAATGATATCTCCCTCATACATACTCCTTTTTTCGAGCAATATTTTTTATTTTGGGGTAGAATTTCGTGATCTACACATTGTTGTAGGTTGTTTGTAATCCTTGTTCCTGAATGTTTATGAAAATTGCAAATCCCAATTTTTGCAACTTCAAAGGCTTAGTTTGGGCTCATCTTGACACATATTTAGGTGCTCTTTTTTTTTGAAAGTGCACGATTTTTTTGTCTACTTTCTAGATTTGGCATCAGTTTGGAGTAACTCTAAGTCGACATAGTACTTTCAAATTTTGGTCTCATTTTGGCCTATTGGCAATTGTAATTAATTAGATCCTTGAGAGGTCTTGTGTCTTATCTTGTTGAGTCCAATATAGCTTCATATTTGTTGTTGTAATCATCAAAATTAGAAGTCTAATTTGGTCCATTTGGACAAATGGCCAATTGTAAACGCACTACATATAAAGTGCCACAAGCATCATTTTTGGGGTTGGGGGTTCTTTGATTGAGTGAAAAGGGGGGTGTATCTTAGTGTTGTGTTCCTGTCTTCTTGATGTTATCTTTCTTTCCTTGCATTATGGGAAACTCCAAAATTAACACCACATAATTATGCCGCATGGTCAGTTAAAAAATGGTGTGAATTAATTAATGAAGAAGTTTCTCAATATGTAGATGGATCTCTTCCTAAAGCCATAGGTGATAAAGTAACTCAAAGTGATAGTTTGCTTGGGAATTGGTAGATAGAAAAGCCCTAGGAATCCTTAGGTTAGGGGTTGATGACAAGATCCTTTATCAAATCATAAAATATGATACATCCAAGGAAACTTGGGATACCCTTAAAAAGCTATATGGGAAAGTGACTGAGGAGGATGTCTACAAGATTGGAGATGAACTTATCTCCCTAGATCCTAAGAACTTTGATTCCATCCAGGATTTTATCATTAAGGTGAATGAGTTGAGAACAAAACTTGATGATTGTGGTAGCCCCATCAATAATGACAGGTTGTTTTATCTAATTCAAAATAAGTTGCCATCAGACTACTCTACATTTGTCTCTACTTTCAACACCTCAAAGGCAACCTTAGGGGCTTCTTATCAGAAACTCACTTTTGATGAATATGCCCAGTTGTTAGAAAATGAACCAACTAAGTTGATAACAATGGGGATTATCAAGTCTTCGAAGTCTAAGGCATTGGTGGCTAACAATGAGAGCTCCAAAAATCCAACTGGTGAAAGTTCGAACAAAGGTAAGGGTAAAAAGGAGAAGAGGAAAGATAAAAAACAAGGGTACATAGAGAAGGCACCACCTAAATAAAATCAACAACAAGGCAAGTCTTCTCCTAATACCAACAAAAAGGGGGACAATAATCAGGAAAAGAAGAAGTGTGCCAATTGTAAAAGAATTGTTCATGATGAACATGAGTGTTATCACAAGCAGATTGATGAATTAGAAAACATCATGAAGAAGCACAATGTTCCATTTCCCAACTTATAAGGAAAGGGGTCTTCATCTTCAGATTTTAAGAGTAAAGGGCAATGTTTACTCACACACATTGTCAACCGAGGGGAATGGATTATTGACTCAGGTGCTGCACATCACATGGGGGCTTTAAAGAGAGAATTTTCTTCAATGACACCTTTAGAGGCACCTCACATCTTTTTAGGGGATGATACTAAAGTACAAGTTGAAGGAAAAGGTGAAGTTGATATGGAAAGTGGAGTGTTCAAGGATGTTCTCTATGTTCCTAATATTACCTCCAACCTTATTGCAGTCTACCAAATCACTCACTATGGAGGTGGAAACAAGGTTGAATTTCTTCCAGATTCAGTTGTTGTGAAAAGCATCAAAGATGTTGCAATAGGTGAAGCTAAACATGATTCAAGGCTTTACACTTTCTCTTCCTTTGTGCCTAAATATAATGCATAAGCCTTGTTAATTCATTCGAATACAGAAAGCAAACTGTGGCATAAGAGGTTTAGACATCTCAACTATGGGTATCTTCAACAATTTAGCAATAAGAACATGGTTCATGGTCTACCTCAATTCTAGTTCTTAGATGGTGTTTGTTCAGGTTGCACACTTGGGAAGCATCTAGAAAAAATGTTTGACAAGGGGAAGTCTTTGAGAGCACAAAGTGTTCTTGATCTCGTTCATAGTGATGTAGTGGGCCCATTTCCAATACCATCATTTGGAAAGTCTCACTATGCACTCACCTTCATTGATGACTATTCTCGCTATACTTGGGTATTCTTTGTGGCTCATAAAATGAAGTGTTTGAATGATTTCTCACCTTCAAGGCTCAAGTAGAAAAGTAGTTAGAGAAAGCCATCAAGGTTCTTCGAATAGATAATGGAAGGGAGTATGTGAACTCAAGACTTATAGATTTTTGTACTCAAGAAGGAATTGACCTTCATTATTCAGTACCATACACTGCACAACAAAATGGTATCGCAAAAAGAAAGAATAGAACCCTCAAGGAGATGACCACTTGCATGCTACTAAATAAGTCTCTTGATCAAGTTTTTTGTGCTGAAGCAATGAATTATGAAAACTACATCTAGAATAGGAGTCCTCATAAAGCTTTGGATGGTTTAACTCCTTTTGAAGATTGGAATGGGAGGAAACCTACTGTAACACATTTTAGAGTCTTTGGTTGTCTAGCATGGGCATGAATACCTCTACAGAAATGCAAGGCATTGGAACCTCAAAGTAAACCTTGCATCTTTGTTGGTTATGCAGACTCCCATAAAGCCTACAAATTGATGGATCTAGAGATACATGAAATTTTCTATGAGAGGAGTGTACACTTTGAAGAAAGTTGTCTAAGCTTTACTTCTTCAACTCCTCCTTCCTCCTTCATTGAAGAGAGTGACAGTGATGACAGTGACTTGGAAGATGTATGTCCACTACCCAAATAGATGCATCAGAAAAATGAGGTTGAGGAAATCCCTTCTACTTCTACATCTTCTTCCACTAGACTTAAATGGGCTCAGCAGACATTGGATGCAACAAGACCATTGGTAGGGAATCCTTTAGATACTAGGAGGACAAGATCACAACATAACTCACTCCCTCATGCTTATATTGCAGTTGCTTCTAATCCTCAATCATTCAAAGAAGCTTCCAAACTTCCAAAATGGGATACACCAATGGAGGAAGAATACAATTCTCTTATGAGAAACAACACATGGGACTTAGTCTTTCTTCCTAAGGGAAGAAAATTGGTTTGATGTAAGTGGATCTATCGGACCAATTTTGCACTGGATGGAAGTGTGGATACGTATAAGGCTAGACTTGTTGCCAAAGGTTTCTCGCAGGTTCCTAGTATTGACTATATTGAGACCTTTGCACTAGTAGCTAAGATGAACTCCATTCCTTTGACACTAGCTATAGTTGCAACTCAGAGATGGGTTGTTCATCAGATGGATGTGAAGAGTGCACTCTTGAATGGTGATCTTTATGAAGAGATTTATATAGAGCAGCCACAAGGTTTCATTTAGGATTCTACTTTGGTTTGCTAGTTGAAAAGGTTTATCTATGGACTAAAACAAGCTCCAAGAGCTTGGTATGCCAAGATATATTCTTTCCTTCTCTTAGCAGGGTTCATCAGATGTCATTCAAATTTGAATGTCTACATTCTTCACCAGGATGATTCTCACTTGCTACTTATGCTTTATGTTGATGACTTAATCATTACAGGGAGTACAACATCCATCATTGATAGTGTCAAGTCTACTTTGCAAGATAGATTTTCCATGACAAACTTGGGTCTACTTCATTATTTCCTTGGCATTGAGATACAACAATCTTCATCAGGGATCACATTACCTCAAACCAAGTATGCTCTTGATTTACTTGCTCGATTTTGCATGAGTGACTGCAAGGCTACATCTACTTCATTTCTTTTAGGTGTTAAGTTAGAAGCAAAGTGTTCCACTCTACTTGTTGATGCTACTTTGTATAAATAGTTGGTTGGAAGTCTCATCTACTTGACACATACACGCCCTGACATATCATTTGCAATTGGCATGGTTTCTCCCTTCATGCAAGAGCCAAATTAACTTTACTGGAAGGCAACCAAATGCATCTTACACTATATCTAGGGTACACATACATATGGGATATGCCATGCAGCTAGTACTAGACTATAGTTAGTGGTTTATATAGACTTAGACTATGCAGGGGATCTTGATTCTCACAAAATTACTTCAGGATACATGTTTCATCTTGGTTCCAACCCCATTTATTGGCAGAGTAAAAAGCATAACACTATTGCTCTTTCATCTATTGAGGCTGAGTATCAAGGAACTGTCACTGTAGCTACAGAAGCTATTTGGTTACAACATATTCTGAAGGAGTTTGGTTTTGACATACCTAGACCACATAGTCATACATTGTGATAATCAGAGTGCCATTGAAATATCCAAACATCCAGTGCAAGATCAATGCACAAAACACATTGAGGTTCATATGCACTACATCAGAGAGTTGATTCATGAGCAGGTCATTGCATTGTATTATTGTCCTACAAAACAACAAATTGTAGATATCTTCACTAATATCTTCATTTGCGAGATCTCTCGAGGGTGCGAGATTTTTCTCCACGGGGGTTCACATGACTCTTCTCTTCTTTATTGTACTTATCTCTCTTTTTGGAGGAGGTTTTTCCCATGAGGTTTTCCCTCTTTCTCTATTTTCAGAGAGATTGCATTGCATAGCATTGTATGTAGAGCATTGCATTTGTACATGGGTACCTAACATGGCCTATTAGCTGGGACCCACATTGCATCTTGCATTTAGCTTTGTGAGCTTAAGTGCATTCCCCTAAGTTGCACTTAAGGGGGGGTGTTAGTGTAAATAATTAATTACTATTACACTTTACTTAAGTTTACTTAAGAATATGCATAGACACACGAGTTGTCTTGTTGACAACACAGGAGTTAGCAACTTATTTGAGCACATGGTGGCCACAAAATCTCTTTATGAGATACACCTATGTAAACTTATCCTCTCATCATCGCACAAACTCCTATGCTCAATGGAGGATAATCCACTCTTGGTGGACATGTGCTTAGTTGTGACGTTTATCTCTTTGCTAACTCCTAGTCATTTTAGTTGACTTTATATACAAACACTTCTAGTGTGTATTCAATTATTTGATATCCATTCTCATTTGATCGTCATTTGTCTCTCTTGTGCTATCTACTAAGCTTCTTGATCTTGGTGTTGAATTTTTGCCTTAGGCAAATTCTTACATATTTCATAATCAAAATAAAATTGTATGAATTTTTTGTCCCATCTTATCCTTGCCTATAAATATGTAATATAATTGGATATTATTGATAAAAATACACAAATATTCATACATCATCCCTAGTATAGTTAATATCCACATTTTATCAAATTTCATGCTATGTGTTACTATTTATAATATTTAGTTCACTTTGGCCTATTCATGGGTGTGGTGGGGTTAATCCAACTTCGAAAAGGGAAAAGTCGTTATGGATACCTCCATAGGAGGGATGAATCAATTTTTTTTTGATGAGGCTACAAGGGGCAACCCAAGTGTATTAGGATGTGGATGTGTGGCAAGAGACCATAAAGGCAATATTATTGCATTTATTGCCAAAAGATTGCCAGATGGAACAAATAATATCACATAATGTTTTGTTGCTAAGGAAGCTTTCGAATTAGGAGTAAAAATTAGAGGTCAGAGAATACATTTGGAAGGTGATTCAGAGATCATCATCAATGGCATCAAGAAAGGAAAGATGGAAGCATGACATTTGGATCAAAACATTAGGCAAATTAAGGAGTTGTTGATGGACTTTGAGGATTTTAAAGTGTCGCATTGTTACAGGGAAGCAAATAAAGTGGCAGATCGGCTAGCCAACTTAGGTGCCAATTCAACTTTGGGTCCTCAACATGTAATTTGTGAGGACTTCCGCCACCTTGGAGAGTAATTTAAGAAAGAAAAGTAGATGACCATTAGTGTAAATACCCCACTTATGGTACTCCTTTTTTGGATGTCTAAAATATAATTTTTTAGACTCACGAGGACATTAACCACCAGGGAAAGCAATAATGATCATGATATAAAAGCATCCTTCACACATGGAAAAGATGTGTGAGGTGGGTTTGGGTATGTTTTTTAATGTTTCTAGAGAGTTCTGGGAGTATTAAATTCAGGCGAAAGACAAGGTGAGACTATTATTTTTCACAGAGAACAAAAATGGAGGCAAATTTTTCCCTTGGCTCTGATTCGCAAACTTAGACTTATGGAGGACGGATTTCTCTGCTATGACTGAAACACATCTTCATCATTAAGGATCCAAACATTATGAAGGGTGTTCAAATTTTGGGTTAGAGTATTTGGACAACTTTTGGAAGGGGCGACCCAATCTAGACGTGGCCTCTTTGTTTGTGGTGATTGCTTTGCTGGTGGGGGGATCAAAAGATGAAGTTTGAAGGGTGGTGTGAGGACTCATCCCGACCCATCGTAACATAGTGATACATTATTATTTTGATACTCATGACTCAATATGTCGAGACATTATCAAATACTTTGAGCATATTATATTATTTCATGTTGTGTGATGTTTACTTTCAGATATTTGAGTTCGTCATATAATGCTTTTGAACATGTATGTTGATGAAGTAAGTAAATGCAGGATTAACACTTTGATTATGAAATTGTAATGATTGAGAATATGAGTAGAACATGATAAAACAATTGAATTATCTGAAAGATGAATGTTTTAATTTATGAGTTTTCCTTGATATGCTATATACATATATGCATGTGATTTTTTGGAGCTACTGATGTGTGCAATGAGTGTGTAGGGTATTCTAGCCAAGAAAACCTAATGGAGAAACGAAACTGAACCCTATGTGCCAATTGTGGAAACCTGTTGTTCGTATTTTATTTGTATCATGAGATGTGTGAATGTATCGTTCTGTATTCAGTAAATGTTAATGTTTCATAGCAAAGTTTTTATAGTGTCACTTGACACTTGTGAATTGTTTATGCATTTCAGCATGCTAATTAGGGTTAACTGTGTAACCTATGGACCTAAGTCAGACTTAGTTAGTGCCCTTTTTGCTAATCTATTTTAAATCAAGTTTAGTTACCACTAATCTAGATTAGTGTTTAATCTACATTTTGAAGTTGTTTGTTAGTCCTAAAAATTCCTAGCATTTGTTTGGTCAGTCCCAAATCAATCCCTTAGGCCTTTTATCATGAAATCTTAATACCCAAGGGGTATGGGTATGGGTTGGGGGCATTTTCCACCCCCCTAGCCCCTTTTGTTGACTTTTGAGGTCAATCAAAAAGTCCATTTTTGCTTTAGTGCGAAAATAGAATGATTTCACCATGGGTTGAATGACCCTAACCCCATCTTGAGGTTAGCCTTAGGTTTAGTTGAGTTAGAAACCTCTAGATTTTTAGGCAAGTGGGGGAAGTTATTGCCCTTTTTAGGTGGTTGAGTTTGGATCTTATTTAGAGGCATTTTTGAGTAGTTTTGGTTGTTACCCAATCTCTAGTTTTAGAGTGAAGTTTTGGAAGATTGAAGGCAAGGAAGGAAAAGCTCTTCTCAACTTGTTCATTTTACCATAACCTTTTTGTGAAGATAGGAGTTCTTCATCTCGTTTGTTCATGTTGTTCATGTTGCTCATGTTGTTTCATGCTTGGTTCATGCTTATGTTATTGTGTTGTTCATTGGTATGCTTGTATGTGTGTTGGGTATGCTTGGGAAAGATTGAAACATGTTTTCTTGAATGCTTTTCCTTCATGTTTTGCTTGAATTTCAAAGTTTTCTTGTATGGGTGTTTTGGCATTACTCAGCCTTGAATAGGGCAGAAGTGGCCAATTTTGGGAAAAGTCTTCAATTGGACTCCAACAGTTTAGAGGCTCTTCTCAAGACGAGAAGAGGGAAAGAGGGTAGGGTGTTATGGGCCCCTACCTGTCAGCACAAACCACGTATGAGTTTTGACATGAAAGAATGGAAGAACGGAAGTTCTTGAGTTATAGCTCCTACTGGGCACCTATTTTGGTGTTGTGTCTAACATCTCCTGTTGGAAAAATCCACCTTCTCCCTAGTTTTATATCTGTTGTGAAAACCTAGTATGGAAATGAATGCCAGATTTTGTCTCCTTGTTATGTTTGTTTGTCACCTGGTTAGTTTTCGTTCCCTCCACGATCTCAACAATGTATTGCATAAAATGACATGGATCCCTTGATAAGGGTGATGAAAGAAATTTAAATTGCTTGTTGAAATTCAATTATGTTCGGGATTAAAATCCTGTGTAGAAATGTATTTTAAACTTTTTTTGCAGTGGCAACGATGTCGAATTTTCTTACTGGTTCTTTTTCGACGGAGCTTTGAATCAGGTGGTCAATAAAATAATGATTGAATAACATTCTTGCATTGGAGTCATTTAGTATTTCAGTTTTCCTTTGCATATGTTTACTTCAAATTTGATGTGATGATGATTCACCTTATTGTGACAATTATACACTTAAAATTTCATCCACCAAATTTATGTTATTTGGATAAAATAGTGGTATATAAGTAAGCAATTTAAATTCAAATCTTGTCAAGAAAATTCCAAGCTACATGAATAAAGATTTAATCTTGCTTCATTCATATTTGTTCAAATGGAAATTAATTTTACACTATTGTACCCACAATGCGTTATAATCCTATGTTTTAAATCCAACGGGAAAGTAAAATTGATTCGTGATAACGTTCCCCTTGGTCTAATAGGGATGATGGTATTAATTCTATACTTAAAAATAAAGATAATATAGGGCTCAAAATATCCCCTTTGGCAAATTCTATACTTAGCAATTCTAACACTCAGAAATTTTTTTTGCCTCCAAAGAGTAGAAACTCTTTGTATTTTGTATGGGAAAATATTAATTGTTCCTTTTTGAATTTTAAGAATATTCTTTGAATACTTTATTTTTGAATTTTAAGAATATTCTCTGAATACTTTATTTTTGAATTTTAGATTTAAAAAAAAAAGAATTATATTTATAATATCCTAAAAATATCCTAAGACCAACTACTTTACTTTTACTCTTAACTCATCCTACCTTAATTTCCTAGGTGCCAGTTTGAACTCAAAGCTAAACAAAAAAACAAGAGAATGTGTGAAACCTAGTCAATATTTGTACTATGTTAACATTTGGCAAAGTGATTTGACTTGGGATTGGATTTCCTTGTTACTACCACTCCATGCAAATTATTTTAGTAGCATATATGTATTGGGGTTGCGTGCCCTATGACTAGTCTGACATAGGCATAGTTATTGCTACCTTTTGGCATTGGAGGGGCAATTTACTTGAGCGCAGGGTGGTTGTGTTTGTTTCAAAACCTTTTTTTCTTCCCTTGCCTTTTTGTCTTGTCAGTTGTACTTGCGTGGAAGAGGGGGGGAACAATCTTGCGCAATGCAGACTTAGGAAATTGTTTTTAAATTAAAAACTTTTTTGTTTCAAACATCACCCACCTTTTTATCTCCCTTGGGTGGCGCTCATGATGTCAAGGGTTAGGCGCATAGGTTAGCTTGGAGTAGCGTGTAGTGGGGAGAGTTTCTAGGCATGAGTAGGGGGAGTAGAGGTGATGTGTAGGGGATGTAGGAATGGGATAGGTTAGTAATTAAACTAGTTTAGTTGTTTCTTTTTTAGTTTTAAATTAAGTTAGTTTTAATTTTAGTGTGAGTAAATTGTAAGTTTTAATTTAGTTTAAATTTTATTTAGCATCAGTATTTAATTTGTTTGTTAATTAAGTTTTATGTATAATTAATTTAATTTTTATGTTTTCATTATCATTTAATTAGTATAATTTAGTTCTAGTATAATGTAATTTTAGTTAGTTTTATTAACTAAAATAATATGTTTTTTTTTAGTAAACGTTAATATTATTAAT
The DNA here is from genome assembly GCA_028749045.1 of Cupressus sempervirens. Classification (NCBI taxonomy): domain Eukaryota; kingdom Viridiplantae; phylum Streptophyta; class Pinopsida; order Cupressales; family Cupressaceae; genus Cupressus; species Cupressus sempervirens. The sequence goes on from CM053789.1 coordinate 329,074,055, forward strand.
TGTTTTAAAGTGTTACGTTAATATTAGTTAGTATTGTTAAGCTAGAATTTAGTTTTTATTAAAGTGTAGTTGGTATTAGTTTTTTGAATATTAGTTAGTTTCAAGATATAGTTTTGCTTTACTTAAAATGTTAAAATAAAAATAGATATTTTCTTGATTATTGTTAATAGGATTTAAATTAATGACTAAATATGTTAAACTAGCAATCTTAGTACTGTTGTTCTAAGAACGTAATATCTTAAGAGTAATTAAAAATAATAAAGTGTTAGGTCTTTTAATTAATTGAATTTAGTTTATTTAATTTAATTAATTGATTTAACTATGAATGTTTAAATTTCACAATCTAATCCTTCAAGATGTTTTTAAACTGAGTTGTAGTCTTATAGTTTTGATAGGTGACCGTGTATCCGCCTTGCAGTATACCCATGCTATGACTTGCAAAAAAAATATACTAAACTTTGTAAAATTTAACCTTAAAAAAAATTATTACGTGTGTTTTTGCCCCGTATTTTTGGGCGTGACAAGTGGTTGCTACCAACGTTGACAGAGAATGGCTTTTGGGTTTGGATGAAATCATTGAACGAGTAGTTTTAGGGGCAGAGATTGAAATGGGCACTGAACCTTGGCGTTTGATTAGTGGAGGGGATTCCTCCATCCAACCATTGGTGGTTTGGCCATCCTCAAACCCGCAGGAAGTGCATATCCCAACAGCTATTGAGGGATGGAAATTGATACTGGATTTTATGGCCGAGAACATTTGGAAGTTGAAGGAGGTGGGGCATGGTTTCATGAAGGTGACTGCAAGGAAAAACACCCTAGCCCCTAGACAGAAACTCTGACACCAAATTGTGAAGAAATCGTAGCCAAAAGATGGGGTGTCTACTATAGAGGGGATGTGGGTTGACACTTCTTTGATACTAGAGAAGGGAGATGGTAAGGGCAAGTGTTGCGGGTTGGGGCAGGGATTCTCGGTGTAGGATGATCGTGCTACCCCAACATTTATACGGGAGGAAGTGGCCAACTGGTTTAAGATGTAGCTAACGATGGTGGCAGTGGCACTACTAGTTTGGTTTATGTATCGTTAATGTATGGTTGTGTGTTTTTATGTTTATGGATTGTTAATTCTCCATTTTGGGTTTTTATCACCTAATGGTATATGTAAGGGGATGGATAGCTATAAATGCAAGGCTTATGCCATAATGATGTAATGTAATCTCTTTTTTCAATATCAATACAAACAATATTATCAATAATTAAAAAAAAAACAAAAAAAAAAAAAAAAAAAAAACATTTAGTTCACTTTTATATCCAAAGATCTTATTTTGAAAATTCGATGTCAAATAAAATAATAATTACCCTTTACAATTCACATTTCATCTACTTCATCTATTATCATTTAGATCCATTTCAAAATATGATAAAAATTTAGTGTTATTTGTGGTTACAATGTTAGAAATCTATTATATATCTCAAGTTATTATTAATTCAAATTAATTAAATCATATCTTATTCTTTATTTCATATTGTTGGATTTTCACTAAATATATTTCTTATCATATAAGCATTTAATAATGTCCAATTCCTTCTAATTAAATTAATTTAAAAAATAAAGAAGTAAGGGAGAAGTTGAAATGATTCTTTAAAATTATTATTTAGTTTCAAAATTTGACCTATTTTCTAATTAGTAGTTAGAAGAGTGTATTGTTTTTCTAGCTATCATACATTGTAACTTAGTTCTTCTTGATTATATTTATATTTATAGCTTTATATTTAGCCATTTTAAAGTATGATAAAAATTTAGTGTAGCTTGTGGTTACAATGTTAGAAAGCTACTTATATATCTCAATTATGATGAATTCAGTTTAATTAAATCAAACACTTCTTTATCCACCAAATGAATCATATTCTTTATTTCATAATGTTGGATTTTTAGTAATTATGTTTCTCATCACATAAGCATTTAATAATGCCTAATATCTTCTAATTAGATTTATTTTAAAAACAAAGAAATAAGGGATAAATTAAATGATTCTTTAACATTATTATTTAGTTAAAAAATTTGACTCATTTTCTAGATGAGTGTATTGTTCTTCTAAATACATTGTAACTTAGTTCTTTTTGGTTATGTTTATATTTAGCCATTTTAAAGTATGATAAAAATTTAGTGTAATTTGTGGTTACAATGTTAGAAAAGTTGTTTATATATCTCAATTATGATGAATTCAAATTAATTAAATCAAACACTTCTTTATCTACCACACGAATAATATTTTTTTATTTCATATTGTTGGATTTTTACTAAATATATTTCTTGTCATATAAGCATTTAATAATGTCTAATACCTTGTAATTAAATTTATTTTAAAAACAAAAAATAGGGGATAAATTGAATTAATTCTTTAACATTATTATTTAGTTTCAAAATTTGACTCATTTTCTAATTAGTATTTAGACGAGTGTATTATTTTTCTAAATGTCATACATTATAACTCAGATCTTCTTCATTATATTTATATTTATATTTTTATATCTTTAATATTAACTCCAATTTGATCAAAGCTTACAATTGAATTTGTATTTTTTTGAATTCACCTAACACTACTTAGTTTCAAATTGTAACATAAATTTAGTGTATATACATGACTCACTTTTTAAATTTAACTCACAAGAGATTATTAATAAAAGAAAGTAAGAACTTTTCTATAAATTTTTTTAAATAAATATTTTGAAAATTATAAAAATGTAAAAGACTATTGATATAGTTAAATTTTACAAACATTTTAACAAATAGAAACACCTTAGAAATAATTTATAAATATTAAGAGCAATATTATGTTACTATATTTGTATTAATATATATGAAACATAGTATTCTAATATTTTCATTGGAAAATAATATGTTATCAAGAAACATCTTTATTTTGAGTTAGAAAAGTAAAATCTTTTGATAATCTCTTTTTACTCTTTTAATAGTTATCTTTTCTAATTGAGAATAAAGACATTTCTAATTGAAAAGTATAAAATGAATATAGAAACATCTAAATACAAAAAGTTAGACAAACACAAAAATATATCTATTTTCAATAAGAAAAATATGATGCATCTCATTCCATTTTTACTATATTAGTGACATGCATCTTTATTTTACTTTTTATCATGTATAGTATAGTTATTTAAGCCGATGGGCTTATATGTGAGAGCTTTGCTCCCAATTTTTGCCAATTATAGCCAGAAAATTGTCAGCCTCATTGAAAAATTGTTAGCCTAACCAGAAAATTATTTGTTTCTATTGTTTGTATACTTTCTATTCTATTTGTTTCTTTCATTACTAAAATAAATATAATAGAAAGTATAGAATAGGGAAAAACTATAGATTTCAATATTATATTATTATTTTAATATTATTTGTTTTTTTTCTTTGTATACTTTCGATTCTATTTATTTCTATTAATTTTCCCCACTCCGTTTGGATCGCTTTGTTTTTTCTTAAAACATGTGTTGGCTTTGTTTTTCCCTTTTCATGTGCACTATTCGCCATTGTTTGAAGTGACACAACATATTTGGGCTATCTATGCAATGTTGCCCATGTTTCTTTCTTCTTATTTCACAATGTGAACGGAGACACTAGGATTTTTTGGTACAAGGGTTGAGACTTGAGCATATGTAGAATTGAGATACTATAAGTTTTATAATTTAAAAAAAAAAAAAAAAAAAATTCCCTCATCCTTAAACCTTTTTTTCCCTTTTACTCTATTGTCCATTTCTACTTCAGCCTAGTTGACAAAGTTGTTTTCTGTAGATGTTAGCAATTATGCATAGGATTTAGAGAGCTTAGAATAAAAAATGATTATTTTTTAAAACCCATCTCATATTAATTTTCTTTTTTACATTATTGGTTTCTATTACATTCTAAACTTAATGATTTTAATTAGAAACCATTTGCATAAGAACTAATGTCATAGGTCTTCACAATTACGTGTTGAAGTTAAATCATACATTTCAAGGTTAAAAAATACATTTATAACATATATTTTGTTCTGTTTCAATAGAATCAAGTGTTTTAATTTTGAGATACTTGTCATATGTTGTGTGTACGAGGTTAAGGGGATTTCAATTTTTTGGTTTGACTAAACAATTCTCAAGCTTAATGTCCATCACAATTTGAGTAAGTTAGCTCCCATTTTTAATTTTTTTCTATATTAGCCTTCAAGATTAGATGTTTTAATAGTTTATTTCTTTGATAACTAGTTAACAACATAATGATAGTTGTTTTCCTAGATTATGGACTGTTGTCTTCCTGACTGAGAATCATCTATATACTATCTTCTTGTCTTCTTTATTTTGGTGCGTTGTTCTATGATTTAGTGGTCTTCAACATTTAGTAATTGATAGAGTTATTACAGTCTCCCCTCCTTAGAAATTGCTTTCCACATCCAACAAATGGCTTCCACTGATATGTTCTATTTACATGCATGTTAGGCTTATAAAGATTAATCAAAAAGGTTGGATTAAGGTAAAGATGCACCTTCAGATGGATAATTTAGAACACACACTTACAAATTTTATACCACGATGCAAAATATTACGAAACAATCAAGTGGTAGTCTAAATAGTTAAGTGATTTTAGTCATTTGAATCTCCAAATTTTCATATTTGTCTATTCAAGTTACTGTACCACGAGTTTTTTAATCTTCGCGATAATGATAATAATACAAACTGTGAAAAATCCTTTGACATTGAATATTGATTTTCTTACATGCATGAATGGAGTAACATTACTTTACAAACACTTGATGTGGTTTATTCTTATATTTACTCTTGTACTTAATGTAATTTTGGGAAAAAGTTAGGACCTCGAAGAGAATGAAAAGTTGTATGTAATCACAATGTGAGAGTAATTTTTTAATTTCAAGAGGAAAAAAGATGTGTTTCTATTATGTTCCACTTGTTACTTTTAATATAGTGCAAATTGACATTATCTATGGCACTCCTTGATGTTTATGTATCATATATTGTCATGTGATGACTTTTCCACTCCATCGTAAGGTCAGATTCTTTATGTTCTTAATTATTTTTTTATTAATGTTGAACTCTTCCGTACAAAAACATACACAACTATCGACTTCTTGTTGCACCTACAAAAACATGCAACTGCTAGTTTAGATAGAAATAAATCCTAAATCCTTGTAAATGAATTTTGAGCACGATCCTTTTTACTTTTGATTTTGTTGTTTTGTTCTATAGATATTTCAAGCATGGCCAAAAGCTATATGTAATCAAGTATATGCACAAATAGGCAATAGGTAGACTAATTTAATTCAAATCGAAGTCAAAGTAATTTAATCCAAAATAAGGTCAATAGTTTATTGTTTATGCTGCACTAACTTACTAACAATACTGGTGAGAATGGAATTGTTTAAAGCTGCAGAGTACTGGAAGGAATCACCATTTAATATATGCCTCAAATCATCGCAAAAGAAATTTTAAAAAGTTTGAAAGAAAAAATACTAGAAGGAAATGGAAGAGAGCTTACAATTCGATAAAGGAGTTTCTTGCTAAAATCAAACTTGAAAATGTAGAAGGGTATATCTGTCTTATAATTTTGTAAACTGGGGTTTGTGCCCCTTTTATCATATGTAATAATATGAGATTTAGTCCCAGGCAATACTGGAGGTTTTCTTCTCCGTTCTTTCCTACCACTCTAGTACCTATTTGAATGGAGACCTTGAACTTTTGTATTCTTTTTAATTTTAATAAATATAACATATAGGGCTTCAGTCTTTTAGTGATAAAAAAATTATGCATCTTTATTTTCAAATTATCTTCTTATTATATGTTTTTTTCAAAAAAGAAATCTTAATATCTATAAATATGAAAGGATTTGGTTTATGTCAAATAACTAAACAATAGAATGTAAAGACATCAATTAGAAATAAAATTTAAGTTTCTTAATGATATTTATAAATATGGAAAAACATGTAAAAATAATGTTCTAAAAATCAATCTCATCTATAAGATTTTAATAAGATCTTTTGATATTTTTTCTACTATTTTAATATTTCTCTTTTCTAATTAAGAATAAATATATTTCTAATTGAAAAGCACAAAATGACATCTAAATAGTTAAATATAGAAACAAATCTATTTTAAATAAGAAAAATAAGATGTTTCTAATTAGATTTTTGCTATATTGTTAGTATTCATCTTTATTTTCAAATTATCTTCTTATATTATTAAATTTTATAATTTTTTCAAGGAAAAAAATCTTAATATTTATATGAAAGGATTTAAGTATGTCAAATAATTAAATAACAGAATGTAAAGACAACAAATAGAAATAAAATTTAGGTTTCTTAATGATAGTTGTAACTTGTAAATATATAATAATAATTTTATGAAAATCAATCTTATCGATAAGATTTTTCTAATTTGATATGTTAAATCCAAAAATTTCTCATTGTTTATAGCAACATATAATCTAAAATAGAATTATATCTCACTTTGATTTTAGGTTTTCCCTTTTAACCCCAAAACCAAATAATTTGTTATGTTTAGCAAATAAAGAGTTTCCATTTTATTCGAATGAAAAAATGTATTAATAAACTAATTCCTTTACTATAATCATAGTCAAACTTGTTTGTATGTCAATTTATTTGGCACATTCAAATTTTCAATCTCTTAAAAATATGGCTACAATGGCATGCAATGATTGTAAATTTTGTACAAAACAAACGTGTAGAAAATGTCATTGATTTTTTTTTTTGCATCGTTATTCTTAATCGAGCCTAAATGAAAGATTTTAATAGGACATGAATTGCATCAAAAATAACAATACCTAAGGATTTTCATCAAATATTATAGCTAGAAATGATGTCAACATGCATGCAAAATGAAGAATCGCAAAACAAGCACAATGTTCTTTCATGCATGCAAAACAAAGAAGCATAAAACACATACAATTTTTTTAATGTGAACAAATTTAAAAGTGTTTTTCGAATGTTGCCTCCCATCCTCTTGCAAAATGTCTATCACTAAAATACAATAAAAATAAGGCCACATACCATTTTATTTCAAATCCAAGCCAAATACGAACAAGACCAAAAGAATCATCTGACGAAGATTTAAATTTCTATGCCATTAAAAATAGTTCACCTTCAATAATCGTCGCAATCTAGGAATTATTAATGACTTAGTTTACCAATACTCAAAATATTTGATCAGATGTCATGTTAGACACTGTTGGATACGATCGATTCATGCAACCTACATTGCAGACAAACACAATTTAGACAACTGATCTAATTAGAGAACTAACTATTGAATATAGGCTGAAAAAATAAATCAATATGAAGAAAATTTCTTAAAAAATCAAAGATCTTGAATCCACTATCAGTCTCAGCTCACCAATCTTTTGAAATTTCAGAGTATTGTAGAAAGAAATCAAACATTCAAATGCAAATCCTTCATGCAAAATGAATAGACTCGTCTCATTAGGCTCATTTGAGAATGTTTCACGCAAATGGTGTTTCACCTTCCTATTGTCCGTTTGAAATTAGCATTGGCATTTGAGAATGATTGACATGCATCATTTCATCTTCAAGTCGTCATATATATTTACATTCCAAATAATGTTGTCATTCATATTCTATTTAAGCCCGTTTCTTCAAGCTTTCTTTTCGGCTTTTCTCAATTTTAAAATTGTGAGTTGGCAAGAGTTGGAAATTTTAAAAAAAATTGAAGATAAGTGAAAAATAGTTAACTAAAAATAATTTTTTAGGCATGGGGCTCACCATATCACACCTCATCAATAATTTGCTTAAAAATAGTTTAAAGTCAAAACCTACTCGAGTTGAGAAAAATTAGGTTAAGACAGGTCACCACTATATGGGAATTGTTTACCTTTCCAAACCAGAAGTACCCTTTTAAATAACTTTTGTAAGTGCATTGGGCCTTTTATGCTCTTTCCTGTGCGTTAGTTGATGTTTTTATTTTGTTTGGGATGTGTATGACTTCTCTCCGTTGAGAAACACTTAAAAGAGTAAACAACAACATAGGGGAGAGGACCCAATAGTTGAGCGGGGTCCAATAGTCGATCACCCTAGTGTGAACATAGAGTCCAATCTTCCAACATATTTTTACTGTATATTGTAATTAATTGATCTATTTGTAAATATAAAAAATTCTAAATGTTGATAAGAAATATACCAATATTTGAACACATGAAAACTTATAAATGTTATAGAAAAAATAAATAAATGAATTCATTAATGAGTGAAATAAATAACTTTTTGTTTCAAACAAAATATCATAGCTATCTAATATGTGTGTGCCACTTAAAACATAATATGCTCACTTAAATAAACATTGATATCTTAGTGTAGACATACTATTCTTATGTGTACAACTATTGGGGTAGCAATGTATATGCATAAAGTAAACCATATCAATAATATGTATCATTACAAATATAAAAGGTGAATACCAATAAATGCCTTGTTAGTCCCTGCCTTTGTAAAAGGTGGGGAACTAATGTAATCTTTTACGCCCCCCCCCCCCCCCTTTTAATTTTCCCTTCGCAACGTGCACCATTTTCAAAAGTTTTTGCTGTGTGATTAAAAAAATGTGATTATAAACTGCAAATTCCAAATTTCTGATTAGCGAAGCGCATTTTCTTGGGGGTTTTTGTCTTTTACCAAAAATTAATATTGAACATAAATAAAAAAGCTGCCAGTTGTCCGAGTAGAAGGAAGTCTTTAGAATGATCTGGAACAAAATAAATGCTTGCATCGAATTGAAGGGTCGGCAGTGATATGGCTAGTTATTCCAATTGGGCGGTAGCAATAGACCGTAGCAGAGGGAGTAGTGAGGAGTACGTCTACAGCCCAGTTGTGAAACTTGTGCCGATTTTTTATCAAGGTGGGTAGAAAACCAAGCACGGGATAAAGAGTCAGCGCATGCCCATCTGAATCAAATTTCTTCCAAACAAATGAAGTGTGAAGATGAATATGGGTGAAAGAGCTCTTGTATTATTTGTCTTCAAAATACTAATATTCGTTCACACGATTAGATTTTTTAAGGAGTTTGATTGAAGAATGTAAAGGAATGATCTCGAGATTTTGAAACGAATGACTTCATGGGTAAGTCTATCTTATCTTTTAAAACTGCCTTATGGAAAGCAGATAACATCATCACATTTGCTTTGCATTCAAAATTCATTTATTCACTCATGATTCTACCTTTCATGGTTGATATTTAAAAGATCCATTTTATATTATAGATTGAATGGGTTATAATTTAATAAAAGTTGATTTATATTATAATGTTTACTTAAATAATGTCATTGTTTAAAAAATTGAATATTCTTATAATTAAAAAGAAAATTTTAGGGGATTGAAAGTGGGAATTTTGAGTCTTTGATTTTTAGTCAAAAAGATTCTCGACCTTCAACCAATAAAAATATTAATTTGAACAACTTAAAAAATAAATTAATTTGAGCCGCAACTTCAAGACCCAATGAATCTCAATTCATACTGAACGTTCAAATGTGAAAGTGAACTACAATTTATTCAACACGGTTATTTTGTCCTTGTCAACTACAATTTCAATAATATCTCAAGACGTTTTAAGTTTGTCAATTAAATACAAATATAAATAATATATAGAAATAAATATAAAAATAAAAAATATCGAAGTTACCAATATTTTATAAATTTTAATCTTTATAACAAATTGATATATATTATAATTCTCAACAAAGGCACGTTCCACATTAACGTTAGTGTTTTTTTTACCCCCCCTCTATTAATTTTTATAGTTTGATTTAAAATTTAATTATTAAATATTTATTCTCATTTTATCATTGGTTATGTGGCAATTTCCTGGGGTTTTTCTGAATTCCGTAAGTCAAAAGCTCAGAAAATTAGGAGGTGGTCGGAAGTTTCTAGGTTGCTCCATTTGAAAAAAGGCTTGAACATTTATTCAAGGGCTTACCGCCTCACTGCCATTACGATACACAAGTTTTGCCCTGAGCTTCGACCAAGAGACTTAGCGGAGTGCTCTTAACAATGGATTTCTTCGCATGGACGATGAGGCTTGCTGTCAAATGAGGGAGAATGAGGGTGGCGAGAATGAGGCTTGCTGTCAATACTCCAAAGGCAGGGACTCAAGCTCTCCCAAGAGCTCTTGTATTTTCTTATGAAATGTGTGAGATTGTGAGAAAAAATTAGTGTTCAACTAATGGTCCCTTTGTATTGGATATATGTTGTATTTTATATAATAATGTGTTATTTTTATAATAACAAATAATTTTTTGTGTGTTAAAGTACGTGTCTTTTTGTGTTATTTATAAAAGTTATATATAACAAATATTTATGATTAATAATAACTATTTGGCCCATTTAAGTTGCATATATGTTACATTTCATATAGTTATACAATATTCTATTAACAACAAGTGATAATTTAAAATTCAATTAGTAGAGATTTTTAAAATAAGCTTTGGTCGAGTGTTCAAAAAGTCATTTTTTAGACACATTTCACTAGGTGCACTATTTTAACGAGTGTGATGAGTCACACCTTCAAACCTTAGTTGTAAGTAGTTCAATGTCCATTTTACATTTAAATAAAAAACGAAAGTCTTATGACATCTCATGTAGCTACTACATGTTGACGAAGTTAGCTATCATGACTACTAGTTCCTCTCCCCTAATTGATGGTATTCAACGAGAATGGATTGTGCTGCAGTAAATCCCATCATCTTCCTTGGGCTTTCTAAAGACCGAAGGAAACGAGATTTAATGTCTCAAACTGCCCAGTAAATGCTTCCTTTGTGAGTTGGTACACCTTCAGTACATTTTTAGTTGCAAATGTACTACATTGCAGAATATTGAAAATTGAGTGTTGCGTTCTTCTGGGCCTCAATATTCACGAGATCATTGCCCGTAGCGTATTGACTGCTTCAGAAATTTGCTCAAAACGCATATTTTATCATTTCTTGGATCAATTGTGAAAGTCTTAGGATGTCCCAGACGAGGCTCTTAAAAAATACAGGCACGATCCCCGAATTTCTGCAAATTTACCGTAATAGATAGCAAGTCTCTTTGACTTACCTGTAAACATTCAAGTAATTTCTTTTGTGAGTGCGAAAATCAACATTTAGAAATTAAAAATACTTTAAATTCTCCAAGAAATGGTTGAGTGGTGGATATGCTATTTTCTCAAAATATGAGCTGTAAAGTAATAAGCTTTTGCAAAAATGTGAAGTAGAAAGTTAGATACAAAGGATACTTGGCTGAAGAGTAAGCTATTTTTGATTTTATTTATAATCATGTATGCAAAGGGGGTGTTAATTATACAATTTTAAAGGTCGGGAGGATGCGATTAGGATTTATTTTATTATCCCATAAATGCAAGTTCTCTGTCCATGTTTTATCAAGTGAATCCCCCGAGCCTGGTGCCAGATTGCCTTCTTACAAGTGTCTTCCATTATTATTACAGCACAACCTTATTCTATGTCTGCTAGGGTTAGGGTTTGGCTTGTCACAGTGGGGGGTTTTGAATGCAGTTCATTATCATATAATGTCAATGGAGAATATGAATGTGTTTTGTGATTGTATATATGCTTCCTTCACGTGTCACCTAGAGTTATGGGCTGTCTTACTGCAGTGAGAGTATTTGAAACTGGGTTATGTTATTAAGATCACAACCACACCTCATGACTGCTAGAAACACGGGCTGTCTTATCTCAGGGAGAGAATTTGAAGCCAGGTCACGCTCTTAGAGTTTTATGGATGACTCCCATTCCTCTGCAGTGTACACTACAATCTCTGCATACGTCAGATTTACGGACTTCCTTGTTCTTATAGGATTTGAACTGGGGTCACACTCTAAACAGATGCCACTCATAACCACTACATCATAACTAATTGAATAAAAATTCTCTTGCATTTTAAAATCATTTTGCTTCTTCACAAGGCTTGGGGCTTTCTTTATTCTCTAACGTAAAACAGCTGCCCCTTTTCTATGTTGAGAACATGTTTATTGGCTTGGTAGTAAAACTTAAAAGTCTTTGTTTTTTTGTTGTTGTTAGACTGCTTCCTTTTGTTATTAGCTTGTGTGGTAAAGAGGAGTTGAGGTTATGTGCCACCTTTGAAGCATTGTGGTTCGAGCTTGGACAACATGTTTGTGTGATTATGCTTTGTTTATTTGTGGTTATTGACTGCTTTATTGCAGTGTGGATATTTTGAACCTTGGTCATGCAGTTTGTACCCCATATCAAAACCCTACAGGCACTTGGCTTGGCTGAACCATTTATTTTTAATAATATTCATGCTTGAGCTACTGGGCAAAAGAGATCGACTTTTTGATTATTTGTATCTTTTCATTAAAGTAAATTTTGCATTATTCTCTGTTTCTCAATAAAATTTATGGATTGATATGTGTGAAAGTTTGAATGTTGTGATTGTAGTATTTTTTCGAAGATATTTGAGGAATAATGGTGGCAACTCCAGTTCCCCCACCAGGCGGAATGATGATGGGAATGGAAGGAATGCAGCCTCCTCCTCCTCCTGGGACTGATATGACTGGCATTTGCTTCAGAGATCAGATTTGGCTCAATGCTGTTCCGCTTGATTGGAATTTTGTCTTTGATTATTTTGCACTTTCTCCATTCTACGATTGGACATGCAATAATGAGCAGCTGCACAGATGCTCAATTCATCCGCTTGACATGTCTCATCTTTCGTATGTAAACTTTACCTTTTGGAAATTTTTAATGTAAATGCATGGTAGATATAGGGATTGCTTCAATGCTGATGCTGATTGATTTTCAAGGAGTTTGTGCGTGATATTATTGATAATTTTATCATATTTAGTAGCCTAATGTAATGCTGAGATGAAATCCTGACTGAGTCGCAGGCTTGTATGTATATGTTTTCAAATTAGTTTGAGTGCTAACTTTTCAAATTTATTTGCAGATATTGGGTCAGAAAAACAACAAAAATATAGAAAATATGACGAGTATTACCCATAGGAAGCATACAAAATTCATAAATTTGAATGCTACTTAAAACTTTCCATTACTCTAACAGACATTAAGCTAATCAGTAAAGCCACAGGTCTTAAAAGCCCTAGTTGGATGAAGGGATGATGAGCAACAGAGAATTTTGGATGACATCATGCTAGTGAAAGATTTTACTTTACCACCATTACTTTCAGGGTTATATTTAGACTCATCTGTGGCTCTAGCATGGCATCTTGGTTTCTTGCAATGACTTTCTGATGCAGGGAGTTCAGAGAATCATAACTTTTGACTCGAATCTAGGTTTTTTTAGATTTTTCTAGGTTTTATTCAAAATCTATAGTTGAGGTGGATTCCAACTAAGCCAGCTCTGTTGGGGCCTGTTGGTGTAAATAAGTATTTATTTATTACACTTACTTAAGTTTACTTAGGTTAATGCAATATATAATTAATTTGCATTATTTTATTATTTATTTAGGTCAGATACTTAGGAGTTTGTGTACTCTCATGAGTTACACAACTCTAATTATGCACATGGTGTCTACAACACAGGAGTTTGCATCATTTACCGAGTTGTCATATTGACAACACAGTTATTCACACTCCTAATTTAGCACATGTTGTCTACACCAGTGATTTACATGCTACACCATTGTAGGCTTATCCTTACATCATCGCACTTAATTTCGTGCTTAATGGAAGATAACCCATATTTGGTGAACATGTGCCTGGTTGTATGACTTATCATGTTGTTGATTTTTATGCATTCTAGAAGCTCTCCTGAGGCCTTTATATATAGGCACTCCTTGTGTACTCTTAAGTTGGCATATTAAATGAATATCATCATTTTGATCATTCTCTCTCTATTTGGTCTACTGTGTGCTTGTGTTTGAGTTCCTTGGTCTTGAGTGAATTTTGGCCTAAGCCAAATTCTTACATGATATCAGAGTTGAGGGAGATTCTCTACACATAGCTGTTCGAGACCGTTCATGCTTCAACGCCTCGACCTGAATTCGGAGGATCTGCAAAAATTGGGAGTATTTAGAGCCAGATTTGACTTCACCATTGCGTCTGGAGCGTTGATTTGGTGAAGATTGACTATAAATTTGCCTATGCTGGGTGAAAGTTGACTGTGAAGCAAATTTTTTTTGCAAATCGATTCTCGGAGGTCTCGATTTGCAATTCAAGTATGATCATTTTTGGATCTAATTAATTGGTTTTTCAGATTAGAATATTATTTTCCTCTCTCTGATTTATTTTCTTATCTGAGCATTTTTCGAATTTTATTTTCGGAATCCATCAATGTGGGATAAAACCCACATAAACCGGCAGCAATTTTAAAATACATCGCCCGTAGAATTTTTTTCGGCAACTGCACGAGATTTTCGGCGCTCGGCAAATATCTCGACAGTGACTAGCATATTTCGGCATGCGCTGCAACTCGACGCATACGAAGCCAACACTCTGTTCGCGTCAGACGCCACGTTGTAGACTTGCCTCGAATAATTATCTGCCACGCGTCGCTCCACATTGCCACGCTGTAAAGCGACCCACCACGTCCCTCTGTACACGCAAGACTAACACGTGGAACACAATCAGCATACCTGCGAACACTAGTTAGCGCCACATCGGATCTCAGTGACCTAGCCATGTTGCCATTTTCCGTACAGTTCCACACGGATCATATGACCATACAAGTGCCATGTTAGTAAGCCGTACTGCCACGCTAGTAGGGGGTCTAATTTTTCGCGGATGTCATCAATTTCACGACCCTAAAATTGACGGCCGTTTGACCGTCATTCTAGGGCCATTTTAAACTGCTGCGACCGCTGTATGATCGTCAAATTTAACCCTGTCTTTTGCTGGTGCAACTCCTTTCTAGATTGATTTTCAATTTTGCAGTCCGACTTCGGGAGGCCATAACTCGAACATCTAGACTCCAAATCAAGGGTTTTTTATTGAAATTGGGTAGAATTTTCTAAACTTTTCATTGGTGCAGCTCTTTTTTGGTTTTGGTGCACGGATTGTTTAGAAATTGCATTTTTTGGCGATTGTACTTGCATAATCTTGCATTTTGCAACTTCAAATGCTCCGTATGGGCACATTTGGAGTCAAAAACATGTTCTTTTTTTTTTTTGAAAGTGCATTATTTTTTGTTTACTTTCCGGATCCTCAATCAAATTGTAGGGTTGTGTGGACCAAATTGTCACTTTCAACAATAAGGACTTTCTTTGCTTTGTAATGCTTTAGAATTGTAGCACATTGTAAAGTTCTAGATTTGTAATTCATTAAGAGGTTGTAGCAAGCAAAATCAGAAGTCCATGAAGGTCAAAATTGGCAAGTGGCCCATTGTAATCACACTATTGATAAAATGCCCAAAGCATCTATTTTGGGGGGTTTCTTGATTTAGTGAAAAGGGGGGGTGTTCTTGGTGTTGTGTTCTGTCTTTTTTGCACTTTTCTTTCATTTTCTGCATTATGGGCAACTTTAAGTTTCCTAAATTAACTCCTCATAACTATGCTACATGGTCCATAAAAATGTGGTACTCTTCCTAAACCAGTAGGTGATAAAGTATTAGAAAGCGATGTTTCCACTTGGGTAGTAATGGATAGGAAAGCCCTAGGTGATATATGTTTGGGGGTAGATGATAAGATCATCTATCAAATCAAGAAGTATTCTACATCCAAAGAAGCTTGGGATACCTTGGAAAACCTTTATGGTAAAGTGTTTGAAGAGGATGTTTTCAAAATTGAAGATGAGCTTGTCTCCTTAGATCCTAAGTAATATGATTCAATATAGGATTTCATCATCAAGGTGAATGAACTAAGGACGAAGCTTATTGATTGTGGGAGTTCTATCAAAGATGATAGACTGATCTATCTCATACATAACAAATTGCTATCAGATATTCCATATTTGTATCTTCTTTTAACACCTCAAAGACTACCTTAGGGTCTGCCTATAAGAAAGTCACTTTTGATGAATATGCTAAATTGTTGGATGATGAAGAAAATAAGTTGATATCAATGAGGATTCTCAAATCACCTTAGTCTAAAGCATTGGTGGCCAATGAGGGATCTCAAAATTCAGCTAGACAATCTTCAAATAAAGGAAAGGGTAAGAAGAAATGGAAGAACAAATCTGAAGATGCAGAAAAGACAACACCACAATCCAATCAACAAGGCAAGTCCTCGAATTCCAACAAGAAGGGGGACAACAATAAGGAGAAGAAGAAGTGCGCTTATTGTAAGAAATCGGGTCATGAAGAGCATGAGTGTTATCTCAAGAAGATTGATGAGTTGACCAACATCATGAGGAAACATAATTTTCCATTGCCTAATGTTTATAAGAAGAAAGGGTCATCTTTAGATTCAAAGGGCAAAGGGCAAGCACTCATGGCTAATTCGAACTCTTCAAAGGAATGGATATTTGACTTAGGTGCCTCATATCACATGGGTTCTTCAAAGGAGGATTTTTCTTCAATGAAGCAGTCCAAGGTACTGCACATCTTCATTGGGAATGATAGCAAAATGGAAGTTGAAGGGAGAGGAAACGTGGAAATGGAAAATGGAGAGTTTCAAGATGTTCTTTATGTTCTAAACCTAAGTTCAAATCTCCTATCAATCTACCAAATCACTCACCATGGAGATGGACATAGAGTTGAGTTCCTTCCAGACTTAGTAAAGGTGCACAGTCTTAAAGACGACTCTTTGGTTGCAATAGGGAAAGTGAATCATAATAAAAGGTTATACTCTTTCTCTCATTTTGTACCCAAGTCTCCTTTAAAGGCCTTGTTATCACAATCAAATTCAAACGTGCAATTATGGCATGAGCGATATGGTCATCTTGACTTTTGCTATCTTCAACAAATTTGCACATACCAAATGGTCAAAGGTCTACCTCAAATCAAATTTTCTAAGTGTGAATGTCCAACAGATTCAATGGATATGCATCCAGAGGGGAAGTTACAAAAAGGGAAGTCTTCTAGAGCACCAGGTGTTCTACAGATGGTTCACATGGTATTAGCAGGTTCTTTTGCATTCAGCTAGGGTCGCTACATACTTACCTTCGTTGATGACTTTTCAAGGTTCACTTGGGTCTACTTTCTTCATAGTAAGAATGAAGTGTTGGACAAGTTTCTAGCCTTCAAGACTCATGTACGAAAATCCAGAAAGGCCATCAAAGTACTTTGAATGGACAATGGAAGCATGTATGTGAATAGAAGACTTATAGACTTTTGCAGACATGAGGGAATTGATCTTCAGACTCCACCAGCATTCAGTCCACATAAGACAGATGTTGCAGCTTTGAGGATCCAAACTCTTTTAGTCTATGACAAGTTGCATGATACAAGCCAAGTCTCTGCATCCATCATTAGAAGTCGAAGCAATCTCCAGTGCCACTCACATTCTTAATCGATCTCCTCATCCAGCCTTAGATGGCAAGACTCCTTTTGAGGCATGGTGTAGCAGAAAACCTATTGTGACACACTTCAGAGTCTTCGGTTGTCTTGCATGGGCAAATAGATCTTCTAGGGGATGCAAGGTATAGTCACCTCGGCCTTGTACCTTCATTGGTTATGAAGACGGTGTGAAGGCCTATAGACTTCTAGATCCAGAGACACATCATATCTTTGTGGAGAAGGATGTCTACTTTGAGGAAAGTTCACCAAGCTTGTTCGCTAATCCTCTCCGCACATCATACAGTGTGGAAACTGATAGTGACACCAGCGATAGTGCTTCAACAAATTTAGAAACGTGGAGTTCTATCGACAGTTGCAGTGAGAGGTCACTACATTAGTTCAGTCCACATGCATACATAGCCACAATGGTAGGTCCAGAACAGTAGGGTACATCCATTCTTCCAGATACAGGTTCAATGACAGATTTGGGGGACAATATTGATGATCTGCCTCTTCTTGATGCAGAAGCACCTTCTTTAGTTGTCACGAGGGCTCCATCTAACTCTCTTGTTCATTCTCTGCATGATCAATCGTCACAAGTTGAAGTGATTATGGGTACTTATAATCAGTAGTTGCAGCAGGGTTCTTCATCAGTTGCAAAGATAGACAGTTCTTTGAGACAAGTTCTTCAGTCAGTTGAGCAGGTTTCAGGGACATCACTTATCCATGGGATTCTTTCCACGCACAACGGAAGCCTCTTATTTGTACCTTTGGTATTGTTTCTTCCTAAAGGTAGGAACACCATTCTGCAGTCTTGGATCAGCTTCTTCATCGGAGCAGTCACTGTTCAACATTCTTCTTTGGGGGGGGGGATCCTATCTTGTCTCTCTTCCTCTTCTTATCATTCCCTTATGTATATACTAGATGTATGTCGTAATGGGGGGGTCTTGATTACTCCATCCATCCATGCATCCCTATTTATCTCTCTTTTTGTGAGAGGGTTTTTCCCATGAGGTTTTCCTTCTTTCTCCGCTTTATGAGAGATTGCATATCATTATGTATATGGGCACCTAACATGGCCTAGTACCTAGGACCCATTTTGCATTTCATCTTAGATTTCGTAAGCTTAAGGGCATTACCCTAAGTTGCACTTAAGGGGGGGTGTTGGTGTAAATAAGTATTTACTTATTACACTTAAGTTTACTTAGGTTAATGCATTATTTAATTAATTTGCATTATTTTATTATTTATTTAGGTGAGACATTTGGAGTTTGTGTATTCTCATGAGTTACGCAACTTTAATTATGCACATGGTGTCTACAACATAGGAGTTTGCATCATTCACTGAGTTGTCATGTTGACAACACAGTTATTCGCACTCCTAATTTAACACATGTTGTCTACACGACTAATTTGCGTGCTACACCATTGTAGGCTTATTCTCACATCATCGCACTTAATTTCGTGCTTAATGGATGATAACCCATATCTGGTGGACATGTGCTTGGTTGTATGACTTATCATGTTGTTGACTTCTATGCATTCTAAAAGCTCTCCTGAGGCCTTTATATATAGGCACTCCTAGTGTACTCTTAAGTTGGCATATTGAATGAATATCGTCATTTTGATCATACTCTCTCTATTTGGTCTATTGTGTGCTTGTGTTTGAGTTCCTTGGTCTTGGGTGAATTCTGGCCTAAGCCAAATTCTTACAGGGTCGTTTCGACTTTTTTTTCGAGAGCCAAAAATTCCATCTTGATCTCTAAATTTCATTTTAAAAATATCTTAGGTGTTTTTTTGATTTTTCTGCTTTGTAATAACTTCAAAATTTCTTTCTAAATTTCAGAGATCAGTTGGCAATTCGCCTCTTTGATTTCAAGGTAGATTTAGGAAACTTCGAAATTGCTTTCAGAGATTTTTTTAGAAGTTTCAAAAAATGGAATGTTTTTCCTATTGTTCAAATTTGCCAAATTTGGAAATTTCCTGTTTTTGTGGTAGTTGTTATTTAATGGAGTTAGAGATCCATGTAGAAGGAGTTTTTCAGGATGAAGAATTGAGAGTTTGAATCTGTACTATGTTTTGTTATGAATCTATTAACTTCTCTGTGAGTTTAGATTGGCCTGCTACATCATTTGGTATTAGAGCAGTAAGATGGTTGGGAGAGGAAGAGGAGGCGTCATGCCGATGCAAAGATTGGTACTAGATATGCAAAGAGAGATTGAATGACTCAATGAGCCACTAGATAATCAAGAAATACAAAGAAGAAATGAAATTGATGAAGAGGGAGAAAATGAAGACGAGAGACTGAGAGAAATGAGCTACGATAGTTCTCAGGGCTTTAGCAGGAAGGAGTGAAGCAATAAAAATTAATGTTTCAGACTATGTTGGTAGTCTTAAGCCAGAAGAACTAATAGACTGGCTGAATGAGATGGGAAATTTTTTTGAATGGAAGCCCATGACAGAAGAAAAGAAGATGAAGTTTGCATGCACAAAGCTAAAAGGACATGCAATGATATGGTGGGATCACCTCCAAAAGGAACGAGTTAGAAATAACAAGGAGAAGATTAGAACATGGATCAAGATGGAGAAAAAGCTGAGAGAAAAATTCTTACCCATGGATTATTCACAAACCGTCTTTTGCAGATTCTAGAATTTGAAGCAAAACTTGTCTTCAGTGCAAGACTATACAAATGAGTTCTACAAGCTATCCATGCGCTTAGAGCATCAAGAAAATAACGAGCAAATGGCTGCTAGATACGTGAATGGCTTGAAATTCTCTATTCAAGATGAACTGAGCATGCATCGTGTTAACAGTATGGAGGAAGCCTACCAATTAGCTCTGAAGGCTGAAGAGAAGCAGAATAGGCAATATAACCAGAGGAATAGAGGTGGTCGAAGGGGTACATCAACTCCATTTCGGGGAGGTTCTAATAATGGCCGAGGAGAGAGTTTTCAAGGTTCTGAAAAAATTATGGATGCTAGGCAAGATCCTCCAAGTTAGGAAAGAGAAGGGGGTTTCAGCGAGGTCGAGGCTACGAAAGTGGAAGATGCTGGGAAAACCAGAGAAGGCCTTTCACTTGTTTTAGGTGCGGAGAAGAAGGCCATAGGGCTTTTGAGTGTTCCAATTTCAACATGCAAGATAGAAATCAAGGAGGACCATCCAGAGTGAACCTAGCCCAGGTTGACAATGAATCTGAACAAGAAGTACCTCCAGATATGGGAGAAAGTCTCATGATGAGAAGGACAATGATTATTCCAGCCAAGGAGGATGTGGAGGAGAAAGGCATTGATGATTCCTGGCTCAGGACCAACATATTTTGGACAAGGTGTACCTCAATGGGAAAGGTATGTCAAGTAATTGTTGATGGAGGTAGTTGTGAGAATATGGTTTCTAAAGAAATAGTAGATAAACTAAATCTCCAGTGTGAAAAGGACCCTCGTCCTTATCGGATTGCATGGTTTAAAAAGGGAAGTGAAGTCACAGTAGATAAGAGATGCCTTGTTAAATTTTCCATAGGGAAGTTCTACAAGGATGAGCTATGGTGTGATGTGATTCCGATGGATGCATGCCATGTCCTCTTGGGTTGTCCCTGGTAGTATGACTGAAAGGTTGTTCATAATGGGGAAAAGAATACTTACACCTTCTGGAAGGATGGATCTAAGGTAGTCTTATTACCTCTCAAGGGTGATGGAAAAATTGAAAGTATGCTGTCTGAAAAGGAACTTGTCAAGGAGATGAAAGTGATAGGGTGTTGTTATGCATTGGTAGTACAAAAGGAGAAAGAGGAAGACTTAACTATACCACCAGAAGTAGCTGCAATTTTGGAAGAATATTCAAATGTCATTCCAGAGGAGCTACCTGATGGACTCCCCCCAAAACGAGATATCCAACATCATATTGATCTTATTCCAGGGGCGAGTCTCCCTAATCAAGTGGCATATAGAATGAGTCCCACCCAGCATGCAGAACTGGACAAACAAGTGACTGAGCTCATACAAAAGGGCTTAGTACAAGAAAGCATGAGCCCCTGTGCTGTCCCAACATTATTAACTCCAAAGAAAGATGGAGCGTGGAGGATATGCATAGATAGTCGAGCCATCAATAGAACAACCATCAGGTATCATTTTCCCATCCCATGTTTGGATGACATGCTGGATGTTCTTGCTGGAGTGAAGTATTTCTCTAAGATTGATTTGCGAAGCGGGTACCATTAGATCCGCATCGGAGAGAGGGATGAGTGGAAAACAACTTTCAAAACTAGGGATGGTTTGTATGAATGGAAGGTTATGTCTTTTGGTCTATCCAACACACCTAGTACTTTTATGAGACTCATGAACACTGTGTTGCGTCCCTACATTGGTAAGTTTGTTATAGTTTATTTTGATGATATACTGATTTTTAGTAAGGGAAGGGAGGAACATCTACAACACTTGATGATAATATTGGGAGTATTGAGGAGAGAAAAGCTCTATGCTAATTTAAAGAAGTGTAGGTTCATGCAAGAAAACTTGGTTTTTCTAGGATTTTTCATTTCTGTAGATGGTGTCAAGATGGATCTAGAGAAAGTTCGAGCAATTCTTGAATGGCCTAGTCCACGTAGTATCACCGAGGTGAGAAGTTTCCACGGCTTGGCTACTTTCTATAGAAAGTTCATTCGTAATTTTAGCAGCATTGTAGCACCTGTGACAGATTGCACTAAGGGTCTAGAGTTCTCATGGGCCAAAGAGGCTGAAGAGAGTTTCCAATACCTAAAGAAGGTCACTGAAGCTCCAATACTAGCACTACCAGATTTTGACAAAGTGTTTGAAGTGGACTGTGATGCCTCACATGTGGGCATTGGTGCTGTACTTAGCCAAGAAGGTAAACCCATTGCCTTTTTTAGTGAAAAATTGAATGATGTGCGGAAGAAATATTCTACATATGATATAGAATTCTATGCAATTGTGCAAGCTTTGAGGCACTGGAAGCATTATCTAGTACCCAAATAATTTGTGTTGTTTACAGACCATATTGCTCTGAAATACTTGAACACACAAAGGAAATTGAACACTAGACATGTAAAGTGGGTCTCTTTCCTACAAGGGTATACCTTTGTTCTAAAGCATAAATCATGGAAATAGAATCAAGTTGCAGATGCCTTAAGCAGGTGAGTTGTTCTTCTGAATATCATGGAAATAGAGGTGGTTGGGTTTGATGCAATCAAAGACTTGTATGAATTTGATAGTGACTTTTGGGAAATGGTTGATCAGTTGAAGAATCCAGTACCTGGACATGCAAACACTATTCAAGGTGATTATCTAATGCAAGATGGTTACTTATTCAAGGGAAAGCAGCTATGTGTTCTTATAGGCTCAATGCGAGAAAATATTATTCGGGAATTTCATAGTAGTGGTATGGTTGGGCATTTTGGGAAGGATAAAACAATAGCTTTGGTGGCAGATAACTACTATTGGCCAAAGATGAAGCGAGATATCACCAGGTTTCTGGAGAGGTGTCGAGTTTGTCAAGTAGCCAAAGGGCACTCCCTGAACATTGGATTGTACATGCCATTACTAGTACTAGTTAGACCATGGACAGACTTGAGTATGGATTTTGTATTGGGATTGCCACATACACAGTGAGGTAAAGACTCTATTTTTTTAGTTGTGGATAGATTCTCAAGAATGGTTCATTTCATTGCTTGTAAGAAAACTAGTGATGCTACTAGGGTGGTTGAGTTATTCTTTTCAGAGATAGTCAGATTGCATGGGATTCCAAAAACAATCACCTCTGACCGAGATACTAAGTTCTTGAGTCATTTTTGGCGGACGTTATGGAAGAAAATGGGAACAAAATTATAGTTCAGTAGTGCTTACCATCCACAAACAAATGGACAAATAGAAGTTGTCAATCGTAGTTTGGGTAATTTGTTGCGATGTATTGTTGGAGAAAAGCCCAAACGATGGGATTTGGCATTGCCTCAAGCAAAATTTGCTTATAACAGTTCAGTGAACAGGTCAATTGGTAAGTCACCATTTCAAGTTGTTTATGGACATAACCCTCAGGGTGTTCTCGATTTGGTGCAACTTCCTTTGGGTGACAGAATTAGTGATGATGGAGAAGCCTTTGCAGAGCAGCTCCACCAGTTGCAAGAAAATGTAAGACAAAAGTTGTAGGATAGTGATGAGTGGTACAAAGCTTCTACAGATGCTACTTGAAGGTATCAGGTTTTTAATGCAGGGGATCTAGTGATGGTTTATCTTAGAAAGGAGAGGTTTCCCACTGGGACTTATCATAAATTGAAATATAAGAAAATTGGTCCCTGCAAGATTTTGAAGAAGATTAATGATAATGCGTATGAGGTAGAGCTTCCAAGTGGTCTTGATATATCTCTTGTGTTTAATATTTCTGATTTGTATACTTTCCATGGTGATGATACCTCTATTGAAAAAGAGGATGAAGTAGACTGGATACACAACATACACATCAAAAAAAGAGAAAAGGTTGCACAGATTCTGAACAAGAAGATTGTTCAGACTAACCAGGGTGACTACAATAGATATCTCGTGCAGTGGGAAGGGTTGGCACTGACATATAGCACTTGGATTACAGAATGGGAGTTGCAGAAGCTGGGTGAGCCTAAATGGAAGCAGTTTGACGACCGGAACTCGAAGGAGCTTCGTTCTTTTCAAGCAGGGGAGAATGATGCAGGGAGTTTAGAGAGTCATAACTTTTGACTAGAATCTGAGTTTTCTTAGATTTTTTTGAGTTTTTTCAAAATCTATAGTTGAGGTGGATTCCAACTAAGCCAACTCTGTTGGGGTTGTTTCAACTGTTTTTTCGACTGCTTTGTAATAACTTTGAAATTTCTTTCTAAATTTCGGAGATTAGTTGGCAATTTGCCTCTTTGATTTAAAGAGTAGATTTAGGAAACTTCGAAATTGCTTTCGGAGATTTTTTTAGAAGTTACCAAAAATGGCATGTTTTTCCTATTGTCAAAATCTGCCAAATTTGGAAATTTCCTGCTTTTGTGGTAGTTGTTATTTAATGGAGTTAGAGATCCATATAGAAGGAGTTTTTCAGGATGAAGAATTGAGAGTTTGAATCTGTACTGTGTTTTGTTATGAATCTATTAATTTCTCTGTGAGTTTAGATTGGCCTGCTACATCTCTTTCGATTGAGGGGATAGGGATGAGGCATCCCCTTCCTGCCTCCTCTAATTTGTGAAAAAATTGGGATGCTCCCAAACTTCTAGATTTTTTGGGGGAACATCTCTTGTTTTTCCTTTTTCCAAGGACATCTTGCTGACCTCAAAACTAAGCTACTGGTATGTGTCTGCTGAAATGGTGGTTTCTTTCAGGCTTGGTATGGCTGGATTCAGCCATGCAACATATATGCTTTTTAAAAATATTTCAAAATAGCAACATAAATATATTGAAACTAAATATATTAGCAATAAATTCATAAATATAAAATAGAGTGAAATTACATAGATAATTTATAATCATATATGATAATGTAACATACCAATAATACTATCCTAAATAAATAGGAAAAGTAAAATTTCTCTAATGAGGAAAGGTAAAATACTTGAACACCAAATCAGCATAATTGCATTCCATTTCCTATGAGCATGATTGAGAATTATCATTAACTAACTAGAAGTAGTCACTGACTAAGTTCATATGGATCTGATTATAACCAATTTATCTTGTTACTATAACAGTAATAGTAATAAGAGAGCTAGTTTCATTTGCTGAGTAATTTCTCAATCTTAGTATGCCTTTCTCATGAGGTTCTACTCCTTAACTTCTGTCCCATTCTTAATCCTCTGCTTCTGAATCCAAGGTTAACTATTCAATTCAGTCACTGTCTGGCTTTGAAGATCAATTACATGTTTCTGTCCTTCTACTTCAATGAAAATAGTATTCTTTTTCTAATTAGAATTAGCTTTAGCCTTAATAAGCCAGCCTCTCACTAGAAGTGCATCATACCCATTCTTTTCTAAAGCAATGACTACAAAATCCAGGAAGAATTGTTGCGTACCAAGCATCACTTTTTGTCCCATCAGTGTTCCAATGGGCGTGATTCCGTGTTGTTCTACTCCTACTAGCTGAAATGTAGGTGGCTAGAGGGTTGGTTTCCCAAGGGCTTTCCACATTTCTTTAGGAAGAACGTTTACACCAAACCCTCCGTCCACAATAGTGTTTGTTAACTTGTAGCCCATTATTTCCAATTCTACAATGACAGGTGTCCTCCCCACACCTATTGTGACTAGAGTATTCATCTCCTTTCCTCCTTTTATTCTATCTTGGTCTCCTTTTGGTTACTACCTCCTTTTGTAATGACAACCTTCAGTTTTGGTAGAAATTCTAGTAAATCTTCTACCCTCACGGGTATAGTGGCTTGCAACATTTGTTGAATATTGTTGGCTTCTGATGTTGATTTTAGAGAGAGTGGGTTTGCTGTACCGATCTGTCCTTCCTTCTTCATGACTTTTTGGATGTCATTTCTTGCCTCCTTTAGTTTCTCTCTCCATACTTGCATTCGAATATGTGAGATTTGGGCTTGTGTAATGCGCTGCCCGAAGATGCTTGGAACAAGGACAAATAAAAGCCAATACATTTTTTTAAAAAGGTATTAAGGATGGATACATGCAACATCAACATGCAATTGATCACAAAGGTCACAGCGAAAGACTCAACCAAATAGTCCAATCAACCAACGATCTCCAAACGCTACCAACACAACAATAACCAGTTAAGAAAGTTAACAAACGAGAAACACTTAATCACCAAACTATCAAGACCTAGGAAGGGGTGCCACCCAATAGGGTATCCAAAAACAACCTTTGAAATTCATCCGACACGTCTGAAAATGCTTGCTATTTGCCTGAGCAAGTTTTCTCACAGAACCTGTGTGATACTTTTCTAGTATCGTACGATACTATTCACTACTACCAGGTGATACTTTTCCAGTATCGTACGATACTGTTCACCACTATCAATCGATACTTTTCCAGTATCACGTGATACTTCTTACTACTACTGTGCGATACTTTCTAGTCTAGTATTGCATGATATACTTTACTTTTATCGTGCAATACTTTACTAGTATCGTACGACATAACTTTCTATTGCCATGCGATACTTTCCAGTATCTAGTATCGCACGCTGTTTCTCCCTATAGTCATGCAATACTTTTCTAGTATCGCCCAATGCTGAACCAATGTCGCCTAGGATTATAAGGAAAAAGTCCGATGACAATTCTAGAAGGAAGATAGAGTTAGAACCTCCACACCGGGGAGTACCGGAACCACTTTATTCGAGGCGCGAACACTCGAAAGCATAAAGGAGATCAAATATCTCTAACATCTAATCCATAGCATCTAATGTAATCATGCAGAAAGCAAGATCACAATGAACATACATTAGCATAAATCAAATATCACA
Organism: Cupressus sempervirens; assembly: GCA_028749045.1. Taxonomy (NCBI): domain Eukaryota; kingdom Viridiplantae; phylum Streptophyta; class Pinopsida; order Cupressales; family Cupressaceae; genus Cupressus; species Cupressus sempervirens. The sequence goes on from CM053789.1 coordinate 329,100,907, forward strand.
AGAAGGAAAGCACAAGCAACGAAGCACCAAACTAAAAATAATCATGCTCGTTTCCTCCCATCCATAATGGCAACATGAGACCTCAAAGGCCCTAGCCATCCCCCGAGCATGAATCTCAAATTGCCAACAAGATAGTTGGAGTTGTGTCATGAGATCATTCTTACCAATAATCATCAACTAACATCATAAGAACAAGTACATCCAACATGCTAATCTACCAATAGCATCACTAATCCAAAGTAGTGGTAAGAAACATCATCTAGCAATATGATACAACATCATGATAAAGGAATGCATAAGTAACATATTAATCATCATCTAAATATGATATCAAATGCATCCAAAGTAAAACATAAATCACTAGAGAACATACTCCGGATACACCAAAGTACGAAGTGAATATCCAACATCGGCCTCAAACTGGAAATAGACCATCTCTATACATCAGTCCCTAGCAGTGTTATGGGTAGCTATGCCTCCCAATCATGTTGTACCTGTAGGCCCACTCTTGCTATGCTGATGGAGATAATGATTTGACCACAAAGAGACAACACAATCATCTAACCATGGCTAACACTCATGCCAAGCAATACAAAGGACTGAAACCAAGATCATGAGACAATGCAATACAACAGGTCTTGGTCAGACACTATGGGTCTACTATGTAGGGACTTTGGTGGAGAGTAGATCGCTCGGCATCGCGGAGCCCAAGTTAAACACCCAATGGAATCACTCCCTTAGGAGGTCATAGTGCAATGTTCATCAATGTCCCTGGATGAACCGCACAGACATTAGGCCCTTGGATAAACCGACGAGCACATACCTTTGGACGAGCCGTACAAATATGTAATATTTTCTTATCTTGGTTAATTACCCATGAATTCATTTAGATATCTCTTATTAGAAATTTCTTCAGGTATACCTTGTTGAGAACACGACCCGGGGTTATGAGAGAAGCCCCCCCACTGGTCTACCCTACATACCCATGCTCATAACACGATGAGTGCCCATAGGCAATGCAATTTCCAAACCTAACCCCAATGAACATAACTAAACCAAAAGCAACGGGAGTACGAGTCTCGCAAGAACCCTACAAGTGCACGCTCATGTGCTCGTGTATGGGCACACCAACTACATGATGATCATAAACAAAAAGGGCTAGATTAGAAACAATCAAAATACCAAGTAAAACAAGATCACTCAACCGGCCTATATCTGGGAGTATGGATTCTACACAAATCCCAATGAACAATAAATCACCAAGCATCATGAACTCACTCAACTGACCTAAATTCGAGAGTATGGATTCTACACGAATCTCAGTGTCCACGAAGGGGAAACATAACATGCAAGGAAACATGGAATACAACCCATTTCCACCATCTAAGGAAACAATGCCAAAATCCCAACAAAATATGGGCAGTACGCAAACTGAGACAAGACTAAAAAGTCCAAAACTCAAAGTTCTCGGATAACAATGAAATTGAAACCTCAATTCAAGAATAGGGTCACAAGACCAAGGGTCCAATAAAATTCACCAAATAGGCACAGATTCCCAATTTGGAAAATCTGGTAAATGACACAAGTCCACAAAATCCAATATGGAAACACAAGTTCGGATTGGGAAATAAAATACTCCGAAAGTCTTATAACCATCCCGATTCCACGATCATAATCATTAAGGCAAGGGCTACAAAATCAAATCTCTAAATAAGCCAAACAAAGAAATGGGCGAAAACGCTGATGGCACGCAAAATGAGACAATGCCAAAATGCCCAAAACTAAAACATCTTGGAATTTGACAGAATCAAAAACCCACTAATCAAATCTACCCAACATCACACTTTTCAAATAAAATCATGGACCCAGACACTTAATGGAAATCCAACAGCATAACAATGCCTAAACTTGCATTTCTAATTTCCTACGAAATAGAAATGCTCACCCTCGTCCAACCGGGTGATATGAATGCATAAAAATAGAGGGGAACACTATTTCTCCACTCTTTAACATTTAGCAACACGAAACAAAAGTTGAAACAGAGTAAAACCATTAAAACAAAAAAGCCCTACCTCGCAGCCAAGAGGGCAAAACGAGAAATACCATCGTAAAATAATGGGGATGCCAAATCGGATGAAACCATCGGCACAACGAAGCAATCCCGATACGAATCCAACAAGACTAACCTCGCAACGATCCGCCAAACTAAACTCCCCCAACGAGCAAAACACAGATTTCTCACAAGAGGGTTTGGAGGAATTTTCTCCAAAATCCTCAAATAGCAAAGTGAGAAGTGAGAATAAAGTCACTTTTAGCCAATATATGCACTTTTGCAAAGTGACATATTAACTAGATTATTTCAATTAAATAATCTAATTGGCTCCCTTAACCCAAATTAAATCAGGTGATTCCAATTGAATTGGAATCCAACTACGACCAATTAGTTGGCAATAAAATAAAGATTAAATCAAATAATTAAACCCTCTAACCCATTAAACATCATATAATTTAATCTTTTTTGTGACCATTGCGAAATCCTAAATGCACAGACATGCTTACGGGTCTAATCACATAATGCATTATGAATCCGGATTTACCATTTACCGGAGGATTAAAATGACAATAAAGATACATCGCCCATACAGGGACGATATTGGCTCAACATGAAAGGTCTAATCACTAACTCCATGTGTCACTCTCGGGGATATAAGTCCTGCACAATAAACAAACACAATTAAGTGTAGATGCACAGTAATAATAGCTGAAGCAACAATTATGTGAAATCACGTAATTAAAGCGTCTAATTAATTTCATTTAAATAGCCCATTTAAATAAATTACTGAAATGAACTAGGTAAATATCCGTAGCACATAACTAGTGAATCCAACATGGATAATTGATTTCTAATTATTTAAGCATTTAATAATGGAATTAATAACAAGTGCTATACAACATAAAAAGACACTTAAAACACATAAGTGAACACGGTCAAATACATGACCAACCACTACTACATGAACCTAGTCAATTGTAGTAGGATAATAATACACAATGTGGTCTCTGCACACATCTCAGGTTAATTACAGAACAACATCATGATACCACATTAATCTTGGTAACCACCGGCACGAACCTCAGTGAAACCATCTAACACATCATAATCTCATAAATCAACCATGAGCATAATCAATCCAACTGATACAATAACATAAATCTAATCACCCCAAGGGTGTAGACCACTCATGGTCCCAATCATGATCACGCACAAAGAAAGATCATCAAGGTTGCATTCATTAGGATGACTTACATAAATCAAATGGGAGAGGCACTACAACTTGTGTCCTTGTAATGGCCAAAATTTCCCTCCTAGATCTGAAATATCTATCATGTTTACACTTTTTTTGTCTAGGATACTCTGCATCTCCATCATTGCTAGACCCACACCATTTGCACAACATCCCTCCACTTTGTTCTCCATCTTAGCAGTCATGTGCAAAATGACCCCGTTTGTTGTATCTCCGGCATTGAATCATGGGCCATCCCCGGGCATCATACTGGATATGGGCTTCGGGGTGTGTTGGTATTGCTATTATTACTGCTCTCTCGCCGATTGTTGCGATACCCTCCTGGCGATGCCTTCATGTTTGTATTTCTTGGTGGTGTGGAGGGAGCCGTGGCTTGTAATCCTTGAATGAAGAATACTTGGGTGCTTCTTATATAGGGGCATTCCTTAATGAGATGTCCTAGTACTTGGCATATGTCACAAAATGCCTTATTTGGGCAATTGTGTGGCAATCAGTACACCAAAGTTTCTTCTTTCCCAATGGTCATCTCCATCATGGGCATCATATCACTTTGTTACACTTACATTGTTTTGGATTCTTCTCCACTATCTCCTTCCGTACTGTCATTGTCACTCCCATGTTTCCTTTCTTTTGAGATCTTATTTTTGCTTTCAATGTCCATGACATGTGTATGTGCGTCTATGTACGAGGATGGTGGTACCAGCATCTTCTGCCATAAGGATGTAGTTAGTCCTTCAATAAACCATCGTTTCTTCGATCCATCTGCCGGTTTATTCTCCAATTGGCCAATTAGTTCCTTTAGTCTTCAATTGTAGGCCCGTACCAATCCATCCTTCCCTTGTCTCGTGTTGCATATTTTGGTGGCTATTTCATCATCATCTCGTAATGGTCTAAACTCTTCTTAGAAGGTCGTTCTAACCATGATTTTTTCTTGTCAACCTCCATCTCCATATACTAGTATCCCCCATAGGTGGCTGAAAATTCTCTTAACCATTCTTCTTGGTCATTCTATCCATTTTCTTGCCATATGGTTGTACAAGTCTTATGGTGACATTTTGTATCCTCTAATCCATCTCCTGTAAATTTGGGAAGTTTTTGTTTTTCTGCTATTCTTGCCTTTCTAGTATGCCGACTATTGCGTTCTAAGTTTATTGTAGGCAAGGTTATCTCTCCTTTTCCTTGTTTCTTTTTCCTTTAATCTAGTTGGAGCTTTCTTGGTTGCATGTCAAGCTCTCTCTACTTTCTAGTGTTTCTGGGTTTGTCCACCCAACCCTTGTTTCTGGTTCTTCCAAAATAGCCAAGTTTGCTATTCCTCTTATGGTAGTTTCAACCAAGTTCTCTACCTTTTATTCAAAGTGGTTTGGTTCCTTTGGCTGACTCCTTTGTTCTAGCTCACTAAGTCCCCTTAGATGGTGACGCCTCTCCTCCTCCTCTCTGATGCGTAAGGACCGTCATAATGCTGCTTCTCCCTCAGTTTCCTCTTCTGCTAATCGCCTTGGATCTTTATTTGGAATTAGGGGCAATAATTATTTCATTTGCTGTGTGTTCTACATTGCGAAGTGTCTCACTCTTGTGTTCTTGTTGGTTCCTTTTGGCGAATTGCTGCAACACTTGTTGCTTCTATTGTTCATGTTGTACTTCGACACTTTGTTCCTCCAACTGTACTAGGTTCCTTGCCAATAACCGAGGTATTTGTCCAAGGAGATCATACACTGCTGATCAGATGGAAAGTTTGTTGCATATCGTGCTCTTGGTGCCGCTCTCTCTCGGGCTTCCTTTTGCATGTGCTGATCGACCAAAACTTCCCACGTTTGCACTAGATCTTGTGCTACTTGATCCTCCCTTTGTTACTTTGTCCTCAACATCACAGTCTATGACTAGTACTTGTTGTATGAATGGGTGATCCATTGCCTCCATTGCTGTGAAGTTATGATCACAAGACCTCCCGGTTCGAAAACCGACAATGGTGCCAAAAATATAGATTGGTTCTAAGCTATTGCTTTAATCGGTACTTCTATCCTCTATACCAACAATCTGAATTAAATGCAATATACAACAGATACAATGCCATAATACCATGCAATGCGAAGGAAATGATTTCTTATATTGATTCCAAAATAATCCATACAAATTCTGTCCTTTTATTACATGGATCAGTCCTTATATATTATTCCTGTTGGTTAAGTAAACCAACGGACACACCTCTTCGCTACAACTAACTACCTAACTCCCCTACTAACAACTTTTAACAGCAAGGATACTAATGATTTATATCTGACCTACAAACATAATCCAAGACACTGCAAAGGTTTAAAATCTAATTGACCACTACAGCTTGTTGCCAGTCAACTCCATCCACCCTCTTCTTATTCAATAAGTCTATAATGATCTGAGAATCAGACTCGCAAATAATTCTCTTTCGAACAAGGGAACACCCTCTTTCAACAACATGCAAAATAGCCAAAGCCTTTATCGGATAATTAAATTGCCTTCCCTTGTGAATAGAGAAAAAGAACATCCTTCCTTCACTATCTCTCCTAATGTGTCTATGTTCTGCATCACTAGGATTCCCACAAGAAGACACATTAGTATTAACTTTAAAAACTCCCCTAAGAGGACTCCATCTTCCTTCCCAATGAATCTTTTGTTTAGCTTTCCGAGGCCTTGTGCTTGCCTTGAAGGTCTCACTATCTTCCCCCAGAATTTTTAATAATGTTTGATCCCTAGGATCAATCACTCCATAATGATTAAACTTCGCAGAAATAGTATGTTGAAGTTTGCCAATAACTTTCTTCCAAATCTGAACCCCCCACAATTTCTTATCCTCGAACATTTTGCGATTCCTTTCCATCTAAAGATTCCAGAGAATAAGAGTAGGACCAATAACCCAAGCAACCTGGAGAAAAGAGTTTTTGCTAAAGGTCTTCTCAGGCTCTCCCAAAACTCCAATAAATAGGTAGGATGAACACAAGAGTGATGCCATTGCTTCCATCACAAATACCAAATCACTCTAGAATATTGACATTAAAAGAAAAGATGAGAGATGCACTCTTCATGATTAAAATAGAGAACATAGATAAAGGGGCCATGTAAGTCTCTCTTACCTTAATTTTGCTAGGTGAGACACTTACCTTGAGGTAATAACCACAAAAAGAAATTACATTATCACCAAGAATATTTATTCCAAACCTGCTTCCACCATGGTATACCAGCCTGTCCATAGAGGTTCCCATCTAGCTCTGGTTAGCTTGAGGCAATAGAGAATCTACCTTTAGGATCAGGACATGAGGCAAGGTATCCCTCTCTTTAAGAGAACTGCAAAATCTATTTGCTAGGATCTTAACAAGTGGTTGCCAATCTTCGATATTACCCCCACTAGGCCACTCTTGAGGATCCTTTCAACACTTCACCTCCAATTGACCCATGATCTGAATAGTCTTATAATCTTCAATCTTGTTCCACCCAGCTTCTGAGAAAATATTACAAAGAGGCAGAAGATGAGGAAACTCAAATACAATATGGAATGACCATTGCAAGAATCAAGCGAAAAAGTGCATTAGATCTCTTTTTACAAATCCAAAATAGACCTTTATCAACTTAGCTCTTTGCTTGAGTGTATTCCAAATCATAGAGACCTTTCCAGCTAGGCCATATCTAGGACGAATTGAGCCAGCCTGTAAGAACTCTAGTCTAGTCTTGAACTTGAGTACACCATCGCCAATATAATGTGGCAGCTAACACTTGACCATTTTTACTAGTCAACTTGAGACCTAGACCACCCTCCTTTGGCCTATAAACAAAATCCCACTTAACTAGTCTCCACTTCGAGGAGAGGAAATTACTAAACACAAGAACTAGTGGGAAAGTACATCAAGCTCTTTGACAAAGCTGGTAGGGGCCACCTTGTTATATGCAAAGTATGGAAGTCTTTTCCCGTAGTAATGGAAGTGTTTATGTACTGGATATGGAGGTGCTTACATGCTAGACACAGAGGTTCTCATATGCCGAATATGGAAGTAGTGTTAACACAAAAACTGTATACTACCAAATAAGATAAGATAAGATAATAGTATTAATGTCCAACGAAAAAACCACATGGGTTTATGGGACTAAGCATACAAACAAAAGAGCCGACCAAAGCAGGAGCACCAAACGGTGATTGAGAAGAAGAACAAAACAAGACACAAAACCAAAAAAACCAAGGTAAGGACTAAGGTTCCTTCCTTGGTACAAAGAAATCAGTCACAAAAGGGTATAACCGTGAATGATCTAGAATCTTAGGTCCTCGCCAAGAACTACTAGATGAATGTCGTTGCCTGGAAAGATTGGTGTAGTGTCAGATCAATCTGGATTGAGTGATACTGGATGGCCTTTTCATGCCTCGTGGTGGAGACAGGGGGGAGAAAAAGGCAGCAATGAGCTGGTCTGAAATATGGCTTTGAGGAACGAGTTACTATAGGGTATGTTCACAGAGTTGGGTGGCCTCTCGTAGGTAAAGTCCAAGTCACCGCTGGTTGATATAGCTAACGAATGCTAAAAGAGAAAAGCAATCTCTGAATAGGTAGTAAAATCTCCTTCTGATCTCATAGTAGATAGGACAATGAAATATAAAGTGAGTCTCAATCTCCGCCTTTGCCAAAGTATACAGTCGACAGATTCGGTCCTCTCTATTCATATGGTGATCATTCTGGACCCGAAGATGGTGGGAGCCAACTTTGAAGGAGCCCAAAGAGAATCTCAGAGCGTGACTCGGGTGTCGATAAATATAAGCAAGGCGAACAATAATACCATTCTGAAGCTTAAGAAAATGCTTAGCATAAAAGGCCATCTTTAGACATAATTCGCGAGGATTACGCTAGGTAGTGATAATGTACTATCTATAGATATCTTGTTTGACATGCTCATTTAACTCCTGATGTGAGGGAAGGAGGTGAGCAAGAGCATCTAGAGAGAATTGGTAAGGAGGAAGACGATCAATCTCAATCCCGATTGAACTCAACAGAGAGGTGGCCTGGGCGTACCAATAGTGAGATCTAGTGGTAGTGTCGGATCTCATAATCGTAACAGAAGAACAATATGCCAAATGAGAATATCTGTGTCGGTCGACAATCGAATTTGTAAAGCCTCAAATTCGATGGATAAACTAGATCAAGTAAAAAATGGTCGCAAGTTTGACGGGATGAGCTCCAAACTTGGCCGAAACAATGTTGTGGGGGGTGAGTCTGTGACATCTATGATACACCGTAAAAGCAAAGTTTGAACACGCTCTATAGAGGCCCAATTAGGAAGCAAGAAGAGGTCTCCAAACTAGCGAGCCATAGAGAACAATCGGTCGAACCAAGGAGTCCAAGAGGGACAACTTGGACAAAATGTCCTGAAAATGATGTTTGAAGCATTGTCTCTCAAGCATGGCTAGAGAACCCATGCCCTTACTAATTCTAGACTGAATAGCCGATCTCAAGCTGAAGTAGGTCCCGTGAACTTCACCCCGAGATACATGTAAGAAGAGGTAATCTCAACCTCCTATCCCTGAAAGAAGAAATGAAGATGAGAGTTCTTTAAGAAGTTAAAGATCATAACTCGAGTCTTGGTCAGATTGACCATGAGTTGATGCTAATCACAAAAAGAAGCCAAACCATCAAGGAGTCTCTGTAAATTGTCAGGAGAAGAGGCCAAAAGAACAACATCATCAACAAAAAAGAGAATGGAGATCAAACCCTGATGCAAATAACACCTGTCACTAGGTTGTGAGGAGTTCACAAGGAAATCCTGAAGCTTGTCAATATATAACCCGAAAAGGGTGGGAGAAAGGGGGCAACCCTACTTCACCCCAATAGTGCTTTGAATTGAAAAAGAAAAGCCCTTCGGAGTCCTGAATCGACCAATCACCTTCTCGTACATTCTCATAATAGCAGTCAACAACATATTCAAGATCCCAATCTTGCTGAGTTTCTGAAATAAGGCCATCCTAGGAACAAAATCAAAAGCCTTGCGAAAATCCACAAAACAGCAATAGACTTTCTCAAATCGGTGCCTAGCCTCCTCAATAATAGCTCGCAACGTGATGACATGATCCATAATCTGGTAGTTCGCTCGAAAACCTATCTGACCTCTTGCTCTATACACTTTCCTGTCAAGCTCTCTAGATAGCATATTGTTCAGAGCAGTGGCATAAAGTTTGGCAAAGGTATGCCTGATCGTGATGGTCCTGTAGTTACCAGGGTTGGTGAATAGGGTAAATCATATGTCGCGACTAGGACTCAAGAAACCTAGTACAAACCAATCTATTAGAGAGTGTAGGAAAGTAGGATCCGAGGACCGAAGCACCAAGTTTGAAAAGTTCTGCTTGGAAACCTTACTCATTCACCGCTATTGCATCTAATGGATCTAATGGCCTCATAAATACTGGAGGAGGTGAACAGATGACAATAAAGAGGTGGAGTGGAATGAAGAGGTGGCTGCCCTAGAATGCCATAAAGCGTAATGGTGTGGGAGATCAGAGAGTGAAAGTCAAGGACGGAGGGTCAGGGTGCGGGGGCAACAACGAGGGAAAAGGGTATGCCAAAAGATATGGGGATTCTGAATAAGTGTGGAGCAAAGGGATCTGCACTGGGAGAGGCAAAATAACGTTTCTTATGGCGAAGAAAACAGAGGTAAGAGTAATGCAGGTGGATGGAAGCAGGAGATTGATTCTCAAAAGAGAAGTGAACAGAGTGATGGAAAGCTTTACAATTGACATCAAAACATTGGTTCACAGGACATGTATTTCGATGCTTAGACCTAAGAGAGGGAGGAGAGCGGCGAGGGATAGAAAGGAGAGCGAACTCCCAAATAGCAGAAGCAAGTAAATCAAACATGGCGGAGGCCTCATACGAATCACTGAAACTAGCAGGTGTCAAAAGTATCCTAAGATGGTACGAAAAGAGCTCACCATCTCCTCGGGGTAGCGGAAGCGAGTAGGGGAGCAGGCAGTGTCAGAAGGGATGCGGGGGGGGAGGCAGGGGAGAAGGTGATAGACGGGGAGAGACGCAAAAAGTAATGCTAAGAAGAGCATGGTTAGTAAAGGGGAGATGAGAAATGGTGAAACTGTGAATGAAGGGAATGAAGGTAGAAGAGGTGATGACATAGTCTACAACTCTTGCACTGCCACAATGGGCTAGTAGTTAAAGAGGTCAGAACTAGGAAAGGATGATAGACCATTCAAAATAAACAAACTAGAAGACTCGCAGAGTTGGAGGAGGTGGTGACCATAACAAGAGAGCAGTCCAAGAACATCATCCAAGGTACTTTGAAGTCCCAGACTAGTCAAATCAGTCTCAGAAGTGTAGATCGAATCAGAGCCCTAGTCATGTATAGGGGTCTGGAGATTCCTGGTCCATGCATTGAAATCTTGAAGAACAATGATGTCACCCAATGCTGCAAACTGAGAGATACTCTCCCGAAGGTCGCAAAATGGATCCCCATCCTTGGCCTCATGAATGGCATATGGAGAAGAGGTCAATGGAAAGTAACATATTGCAAGAAAGATGTCCCTTTGTAGGTGATTCTGTCAACCAATACGGACTCACATAAATCTGGCAAAGGCGTTGGAATGAACCACTGATGTGTAGTTGAAAATATCATCCCTAATCAAACAAGCAACACCCCCGGACCCCCGGACCCCACCAGAAGTGCAAACCTCTTCTCTGCAAATTGACAACCACTGGTAACCAAGATAACCTGGAAGAGGGCACATGGGGGTCTCCGTGATAGCCAAAATATTTGCGGCCCCCCATGCATCGTGAAAGAGACTAGGTAATGACCATAAAGAGCCATTACCATTCCAGCAGTTGACAAGAAGAGATGGAGGCTTCCTCTTGTTGGGCTGCTGTCAAAATTGTCATGCGGTTTTGGAGGACTGCCTCGCCTCCCAACCACTAGGAGAATCACAAAGAACTGCTCTAAGATTCCTAATAACAACCCATTTTCTAGCCTGCCTAGCATGTACCACAATTCCCCGAGCATGTTTGAATTCTATAACCTATGTCTTCGTGAGATCTTCATAAAGATAAATTTTAGAAGAGAGAGAGAACAACTTTCTCTTCGCTCTAAGAGCATGGAACCTGTTAAAAAAAGAGAAAAACCTGGTGAAAAGAGCATCTCTGTAATGACCCTCTCTATAAAGGCCACTGAAACCCTCAAACTGAACTTAGGAATTTTGTCAAACACTTGGCATGTAATGAATAATAACAGTAACAATATTCAGAATATGGCAATTTCAGATTTGATACTTTCAGAATATAATCGCAGAATTACGATATTTCAATTACAATGCAATAAATTCTGAAATTGTTTTATTACCAATTCTGGACTGATTATTACAATGACTGCATGACAGCAAATTTACCAAAAATTGACATATATTTCAGAATGCAATAACTTGGTTTGAAGATCTATGGAAGAACACCACGTTCTGATGCAAATAGTTGATGAAGACCTCCAACCGCACCCCCAAGCTGTCCTAATTTGCAGCTGCTGCCCAAACTAGCAGGGCCGTACCAGGCCGTACCTGTACGGCTGCTAGATAAAAATAATACCAGGGTTTTGGGACCCCCAAATGCAAGGAAAATGGGCGCCTAGGGTTAGGTAGTAACCCTGTAAAACCATAAAAAAATAACTCCAAGAGGTTGAGGAGATATGAGCAATTATGTGGTTCCGAACCCTGCTTTGCCAATTCTGAAAATGCACCTATTCTGTCTCCAAACTCTTGTCAAATGCTTCTCCAATGATAGGGCAAATCTGAAATCCTTATTCCAACCAAAACAAACCCTAACAACGAATTCTCAATAAGCTCCAATGAGATGGCTGAATACCAACTCCAATTATGCAACAATTCAGGTGATATTTCACACCCTCAAAGTCGCCAATCCAAGGGAGTGATTCGTTCCCAAAGATCGAATAATAATTTGCAGATCCAAAGTCCACAAATGTCTTCACAATGAAGAAGTAGAAGAGTTCTCAAATCCAAGCATATCCAAATGAGAGGCCCAGCCCTCTATTTATTCACTTTTCTAAGAAGTTGCTAGAACTTCTAGAAACATCCTTTATAAATTCTCATTATAATGCACTTTTTATAATAAAGTAATTTTATAAAATAAAAAGTGCAACTCAAATTAAAATTATAACATGTGGGCCCCAATATCACATAATGATAAAATATAACCTCTTAACACTTCTTCAAGAGCAAGATATGACTATCTGATCCGCAAAATTGACTCTCTTTCCACACCATTTGCCTACGAGAGTCTGGAATAGGCAAATCCATGATAAATGCCATGTCGAACTAAAGAGGGGACATTACAGTCCGCCCCTCCTGAAATTGCTTGGCCTCAATCAATCTCAACGCCGGGTGCTGCAAAATAGCCTCCCCCTCCCAAGTAGCATCCTCAACAGGTAAATCTTTCCACTTAACCAAGTATTCTCTGATCACCCTTCTACGAAGCTGCTTTTCTCTGCTCTCCAGGATGGATTCTGGTACTAAAATCAATTTTCCCTCATCGTCTAAAGGAGGTAATACTGCAGAAGGCACCACATTCTGACCCAACGCCTTCTTGAGGCGTGACACATGAAACACATTGTGCACTCTGCTGTCTGCGGGAAGCTCCAACTCATAAGCCACTTCACCAACTCGCCTGATAATCCTGAATGGTCCATAATAGCGTGGCTTAAGTTTCTCTGCACCACTCTTCTTAAGAGTAGATTGCCTGTATGGCTGCAACATGAGGTAAACCATATCATCTACCTCAAAACTACGCTCAGTTCTCTTCTGGTCTGCATACTGCTTCTGCTGGTTCTGAGCTCTTGCAATATTGTCTTTGAGGGTAGCAACTATATCCTTACTCTCCTGTAATAATTCACCTGCACTGGGTACCCGGCTGTCGCTCAACAACAAATCCAAGAAACTAGGTGCTTCATAACCGTAAAGTGCCATGAAGGGTGTCATCTGTATAGTCATATGATATGTAGTATTGTAACAATACTCGCAGAGATATATCCATTTGACCCAAGCTCGCTGCTGAGCTGCCACATAATTCCTTAAATACCCTTCCACCCATTTGTTCACAATTTCTGTCTGACCATCGGTTTGTGGGTGATAGCTAGTGCTGGGTGTAAGCTCCGTGCCACATAACCGGAATACCTCCTGCCAAAAGTGACTCATGAAACGGCTATCCCTATCACTCACAATGTTCTGAGGCAAACCGTGCAATCTGAAAACCTCCCGAAAGAAAACCTCTGCCACCTGAGCTGCTGAATTTGTAGTGGTGATAGGAAAGAAATGAGCATATTTCGTTAATCTATCTACCACCACATAAATACAATCTCGTCCTTGTACCTTGGGCAAACCTGTGATAAAGTCCATGGAGATGCATTCCCACTTCCTGTCGGGAATCGGAAGTGGCTGTAGGAGCCCTGCCGGATAGCTGTGTTCTTGTTTGTTTTGCTGGCAAACATGACACTCTTGAACATACTGCAAAACATCAGCTTTCAGCCCCTTCCAAGTGAACCGCTCTCGAACCGACTTGTAAGTCTTGAAGTACCCGAGATGGCCTGCTGTCGGTGAGTCGTGAAGTGCTCTCATAATTAGTTGCTTAACCTTCGATCCTGGGACTAGGTAAATCCTGTTCTTGTAAATGATCAAATCATCTACAAGTGTGTATTTGGTATCAATCACTGTTCCCTCTACTATATCGGAGGCCCATGTATCCCTGGCATACTCTGCTATAATCAAGTGTCGCCAATCCTCTGATATCTGAACCATAAGAGTGAGGTGTGGCCTTCGAGATAGAGCATCTGCAACAACATTCTGAGTTCCCTTGACATATGAGATGTCAAAATCATATGCCTGCAACTTACTTACCCACTTTTGTTGGCGATCATTCAGGTCCTGCTGTCCCAAGAAATGCCTCAGACTGTTATCATCAGTTTTAATACAAAACTTGCTACCCACAAGATATTGTCTGAATTTGGCCAAAGCATGCATGATGGCCAACATCTCCTTATCATATATACTGAATGAACGCTCAGGGCCTCTGAGCTTCCTGCTCTCATAAGCTATGGGGTGCTTATTCTGCATAAGTACAGCACCTACTCCCTCTCTAGATGCATCACATTGATGCTCAAATGGCTTCGTGAAATCAGGTAATGCTAGAACTGGGCACGTAGTCATTATCTCCTTAAATCTCATAAAACAGTCCTGTGCCTTCTGAGTCCACACAAATTCCCCTTTTTTCAGTAAATCTGTCATGGGAGCTGCATGTCGTGAGTAGCCACTGACAAACCTGCGATAAAAACCACATAAACCAAGGAACCCCCTCAACTGTGTAAGGTTTTCTGGTGGAGGCCAATCAACAATAGCGCGAATCTTTTCAGGATCCATCCGCACTCCCTCTGCACTAATGATGTGTCCTAAATATAACAGCTCGGTCATCCCTAAGTCACATTTGGACTCCTTTGCATACAAGGACTCCTTCTATAGAATGCTCAACACCATCTCCAAATGCTCTAGATGCTCCTGCCATGATCGGCTATAGATCAAAATGTCATCAAAAAACACCAGCACGAATTTCCTCAACTGATGGTGGAAAACTCTGTTCATAGTGGACTGGAAAGTGGCAGGTGCATTGGTCAGGCCGAAAGGCATGACTACAAACTCAAAGTGCCCACAATGACATCTGAAAGCAGTTTTCTCAATATCTTGTTCACGGACTCTGATCTGGTGATATCCTGATCTCAAATCAATTTTCGTGAAATAACAAGCCCCATGCAATTCATCTATCAACTCATCAATGCGAGGAATAGGATACCTGTTCTTAATGGTTCTCTTATTTAATGCCCTGTAATCAATACACATCCGAAGCGTTCCATCCTTCTTTTTTACCAAAACAACAGAAGATGCAAAAGGTGACTTACTGGGTCGGATGTGCCCCATCGCTAGCAACTCCTCAATGGTCCTTTCGATCTCATCCTTGAGTCGCTTTGGATGTCGATATGGTGTGACCATGATAGGTTTAGCACCTTCCTCCAGCTCAATAATATGCTCAATGCCTCTGTCCGGTGGCCTGCCTGGTGGAATCTCACTGAATACCTTTTCGTACTTAATCCTCAACTTCTGAATATCAGGATGATATTCCGCCTTATGTTGCTCCTCCTGTGTAGGTATCAAAGTACAAACTGCTGCCCACTCTATATCATTATGCCTAGTTAATCTCTCCAGCCGCCTAAATGAGATAGTCCTGATGTCTCCATTACGGATAGCCTTTAGCACATGAGTCCTACCATTCATTTCGAATTGTATCTCCATATCCTCTAATCTTAGGGTAACCACCTTCAATGAATGTAGCCACTGCATTCCAAGTACTATGTCCATGTCACCCATGTTGACCACATGATAGTCCGCCTTAAACTCATAGTTGTTCAAGCGTAAAGGTAAGTCTCGTACCATCCTGTCACAACGAAGAGTGTATCCATCAGCTACCTTGACTCTTAGTCCCTCGAATTCCTCAGTAATGAGTCCACGCTTCTCTACGAATCGTGCATCAATGAAATTATGCGTGGCACCTGTGTCCAACAATGTAATAACCTTCTACCCAGCCAAGACCCCTCGAAGTCTGAAAGATCCCTCTCTCTGGATACTAGACAGTCGTGCTTCCTGTAAATGTAGCTCTGTTTCCTGCTTTTGCCCTGCACTGTCTATCTCCTGCTCTCCCTCTGCTTCATCAGGATCCTCATCATGATGTTCTGAACCATCTGAATCTGAGCCTTCGTAATAAGCCCACATTGCTCGGTTGGCCTTCCCTTTTGGCCTCATAGGACAGTCATGGCCGTACTCATACGGACCGTTGCAATAGAAGCATAGCTTCTTCCTACGCAAGTCATTAAGTGTCTCCTTGTCCAGCCTCTTACTTTCTTCCTTAGGTAGCTGTGCCTCTCTATGAAAGGGTTTCCTGTCCTTATCTTTTCCTGAAGGGAAACTCTTTGCCTGAAATTTGTTTTTTGAAGCTGAAGAGGAATCCATGTCACGAGCTTTCTTAATGGCTTCCTGCAAAGTGGGAGGGTTGAGAGCTTTAATCCACCCTCTCAACGGATCAACTAACCCATCCATAAATAAAACCAATAGCCTTCGTTCAGATACATCTGTTACTAACACTGCAAGTTTCTGAAACTCTGAAATGTATGTTTCCAATGATCCCCACTGTTTAAGTTGGGCTAATTCCTTGAAATGGAGTTCTGGATCTTTCTTATCAAAACGTTCAATCAGTCTCTCCGTAAACTCCACATATGAGGTAATGTGTGCATGACCCATAGTGATCATACCATGATGCCACCATTCGTGTGCTAACCCATCCAGGTGAATTGCTGCATACTTAATAGCTTCTTCTTCAGACATAGGGTTCAATTGAAAGTATGTGTCAAGCTTTTGAACCCAAGCTCTTGCTGTAGACTTCCCCGAGCCATCATAATATGGTAACTGTAGTTTGCCTACTTTCTTTCGTAGCTCATAGTTCTGAGTCCTGTCTTGTCCACGGGGCATATGCTTCATCCGCACATCCATATACTCTCTAAAGGTGATTGCAGCTGTAAAATCTGGACCTCCTGCTTCCCAATCTCTCCTTAGCTGATCCTGTATGTCAGTGATCTGGGGTTCTGGTACCGGCTGCTCTGGAGCTCTAGGAAGGAACGTAGGAATCATAGGCCTCGAACTCACTGTCCTAGCTTGTTGGGGGGCATGACCGAAATTGTTCCCAATTTGTTCGCCTCCATTATGTATCTCATCCTGATTATTCCCATTCTGATTGTGACCATTCTGATTATTTCCTCCACCTATGTTAGCGTTCAACCCCATTTGTCGAGCCATCATCTGCATCAGAAGCTCCATTCTCTGGTTCTGTTCTTGTGCTCTCTGTTCTGCTAATCGTTGTGCCTGTGCCAAAGTGTCTAATAACTGTAAAAATCTCTCCTCTCGCTGATCTGGACCAATATTCCCACCTCTATCCATACTGTAGTCGTAGTCTTGATCAAAGAATACCTCCCCTGTGTCAGTATGACTGGATTCTATGTCCACCTGGATAGATGAGCTAGACTGTTCGCTCTGCAGGTCTGAAATCCTATCTTGTCTTGCTTTGGTATTGCGGAAATTATAAGGCCTCTGTCGCATCCTCTGATTTTAGTGTTTTGACATTTCGTCAAACACTTCCCCAGCTGTTCCAAATTCCCTACAGGATGGCAGGACTTTGGCTCTGATACCACTGTAATGACCCTCTCTATAAAGGCCACTGAAACCCTCAAACTGAACTTAGGAATTTTGTCAAACACTTGGCATGTAATGAATAATAACAGTAACAATATTCAGAATATGGCAATTTCAGATTTGATACTTTCAGAATATAATCGCAGAATTACGATATTTCAATTACAATGCAATAAATTCTGAAATTGTTTTATTACCAATTCTGGACTGATTATTACAATGACTGCATGACAGCAAATTTACCCAAAAATTGACATATATTTCAGAATGCAAGAACCTGGTTTGAAGATCTATGGAAGAACACCACGTTCTGATGCAAATAGTTGATGAAGACCTCCAACCGCACCCCCAAGCTGTCCTAATTTGCAGCTGCTGCCCAAACTAGCAGGGCCGTACCAGGCCGTACCTGTACGGCTGCTAGATAAAAATAATACCAGGGTTTTGGGACCCCCAAATGCAAGGAAAATGGGCGCCTAGGGTTAGGTAGTAACCCTGTAAAACCATAAAAAATAACTCCAAGAGGTTGAGGAGATATGAGCAATTATGTGGTTCCGAACCCTGCTTTGCCAATTCTGAAAATGCACCTATTCTGTCTCCAAACTCTTGTCAAATGCTTCTCCAATGATAGGGCAAATCTGAAATCCTTATTCCAACCAAAACAAACCCTAACAACGAATTCTCAATAAGCTCCAATGAGATGGCTGAATACCAACTCCAATTATGCAACAATTCAGGTGATATTTCACACCCTCAAAGTCGCCAATCCAAGGGAGTGATTCGTTCCCAAAGATCGAATAATAATTTGCAGATCCAAAGTCCACAAATGTCTTCACAATGAAGAAGTAGAAGAGTTCTCAAATCCAAGCATATCCAAATGAGAGGCCCAACCCTCTATTTATTCACTTTTCTAAGAAGTTGCTAGAACTTCTAGAAACATCCTTTATAAATTCTCATTATAATGCACTTTTTATAATAAAGTAATTTTATAAAATAAAAAGTGCAACTCAAATTAAAATTATAACATGTGGGCCCCAATATCACATAATGATAAAATATAACCTCTTAACACTTCTTCAAGAGCAAGATATGACTATCTGATCCGCAGAATTGACTCTCTTTCCACACCATTTGCCTATGAGAGTCTGGAATAGGCAAATCCATGATCAATGCCATGTCGAACTAAAGAGGGGACATTACAATCTCCTAGGCCAAACCAGCACTTATCTAAAGTGATATTAGAGAAACCGAGCTGGTCAGTGAGGAAAGACTGTCCAATAGAGAGAGGATTAGAAGTGGATGAGAGATCACTAACATGCAAGTTGAGCTCTTGTGCCCGTCGCACACACTCATCCTCAATCTTTCCCTGTACAATCTTGCCTAAGCTCAACCGGGGTGCAGTAGTATCTGTGTTGGTGCAAAGAGAGGCCTATGATTTCACCTTCTGTTTAGTTTCAGCAATCAGAGAAGAGTGTATGGTGGCCATATTAGTTTGTTGTTCTTTGATTTTTTCCAGCCCATCCAGTTGTTCAATGACAGATACTAAATCGGATTTCAAGCCTATAGTTCCAGAGATGAAGGTATTGGAAAAACATTCAAGGTATTTAGTCCCGTAGCTTGTTTGAGTTCTGCCATTTCTTTTGTCAATGCAGCAACCTGATCTCTGAGCAAAGTATTGTCCGTTTTAACCTTGTTCACACGTTCACATAGTCGTTGGGATTTTGTGGCAAGCAACTATCAGTAATAGTCATGTTTATGAGTATGACACGCAGAGATTGTTAGTAAATTGGCACACCAACTGTCTATACGCAACAGACAATATGAGAGTTGTCTGTGTGTGAAGGGTAGAATGAGTAAATCCCACACCAACGATCGAACCTGCACATGCACCAGCAACCACGACAGAGGGCAGAGAGACCAAATGTGAAACCCATGGAAGAAGCCCAAGGAAAAACGCAATAGAAAACCTGTGGAAGCAGAAGGCACCAACAATCACGACAGAGGGTAGAGAGAATGTGCGGGTAAAAATGAAGGTTCGGTTGAACAAAAGAAACCCGTGGAAGAAGCAAAAGACACCCAATGAAATCACAGACACCCAATGTAATCGCTAAAGACAACCAACGAAATCGTACAAAACAGTAACAACAATAACAAGCAATTCAACGAAAAATAGGACCTGTGTAAGTGTAAGGAATAGCAAGCAACCCAAATGCAGAAACCGCAAGAAGCAACGTTGGGGAGCAACCTAACAGGAAGGACAATGAGAATCGCCATTAACGCCGAGGAGAAGAAGAGGAGATACAATTCCGAGAGATGGTTGCCAGGGTCGACGCGCAGGAGGGTTCATCGCGGGAGAGGAATTAACATAAATAGCAATATTAGAGAGAGAACACACAACAATGGTAAAATATCACTTTATTGAATGTACCACGAGATTGCATTATTAGTATTACAAATATTCGCAATATTACCACACCTCTCGAGTTTCCAACAATCCCTACATATAGCACTTGAGTTGGTTAGGGAAACCAATCGTTGCGACTCTTTAGTACATCAATTTCCATAACAAATTTATTTCATTCACTAATTACTTTATGACCAACCTACATTATCCTCCCCAAAAAAGTAGTTGTCTTCCTGATGACCAAAAAGTAAAACAAGCTAGTGTGTTACTCGCATCAAGGAGAAGAGGTCTTTGGAGTGGTGGATGTGGACACTCATGCAAGTTGTTGTCGAAGGAGCTTTACGTCCCTCTTTGTTGTTAGTTGTTTCGCTTGTGTAGTCTGTAAGAGACTCAGTGCATCCATCTTGTCCTCTTCGAGGCTAGCTTTTTTGCATGCATGGCTTTTCCATGCTATAATTCATCTTCCAACTTCTCCACCTTTCTCTCCAAGATAACCCATACTCCTATCCTAGCCGCTTCCCATGTTGCCCTATGAAGTTCCACAAAAGTTGACCTAAAAGTTTTCTCCATTTTATGAGAGGATAGGCATCATGAGATGATTGTATGGTTTGTCAGGCTCTCCATCTCTCTTTTTGTTCTTCCATATCTTGGTTGGGTCATCCACATTTTGTGAAGATCCTCCTAAGCTCATCCTGACAACCTTCCTTCATGATGTGTAAGAGGGACTCTACTACCGAGACTATTACTTTCATATCTGCTATTTGCTTGTCTCATCATCTCATCTGTGGTGTGAGTCATCGTCTCTAGTTCAACTAGGAATCATCGTGTACACTCCCCAAAGGGTTGTAGGCCCTCCATACATGCCGCAACTCGACTTCCTTTTGCATGCTGACTCTCACTTTCCATTCCTACTGCTTCCACTTGGAGATTCATGTCTTGTTCTCTAACTAATGTTGGGGAGGGTGGCGGTATATACTCTACTCCCATCTAATATTCGGTGAGGAGGGTGCTAGCCTCATTCTTCACATCCTTTCGAGTGTAGCATTTCTTCTTAGAAGTTGGAGGAGCCATGATTTTTGGAGTAATGATCTTTTGAAGGGACTGATGAGGAAAGGGAATGGTTGGAGTGGCTTGGGCTGGAGGTATTTTTATGGGTGTGACCATGAGCGCAATGGGTTGTGTTGTCTCCACCCCCTGCAAAGTTGTTATCTATATAGTGTGGGTCACTTTTTTCATAGTTATGATGTCCACCTTCACATGTGGAATCTATTCTGTAGGAACCATATGTGCTACAATTGAGAGTTGGGATGGTGTTAACTCTATGCTCTTCGCCCCCAATTTGGAAGGGATGGCCTTTTACCAACCCTTTTCTCATCCATCATAGATGCCTCACCTATCTTGCCAACTATACTAGTTCTATCATTTGTGCCGACTGCTCCTGTACACCTTCTGCCTATTTCTATGCCTCTCTTGTTGTCTGTACGGCTAATATTCGTATGCTTGATGTTTGTACACCTGATGCTTGTATGGCTAATGCTCGTATGAGTGTCTTCAATAAGGGTAGGGGCCGTACAGTCAGGGGCCATACATGTGCTTGTACGCCCAGTGTTGGTCTCTGGTTTTGTCCCTAAAAGAGGCCCTTCCATGACCTATACACTTTCTACATCTTTTGATGTGTCTTTGTTATTGTTCCTTTTTGTGCAAGTGGGTATAGTAATAGTGTGGAATTCCCCCCTTTCATCTGAGCTAGACTCTTCCAAACTGGAAGATGTATCTTCTGCAACAGTCTCCTCTTCTTCCTCCTTCGCACTTCCTTCTTCTTCCCCCATACTGTGGGTGCTTACATTCATGTCTTGCCTTGGCCTTTCTTATCGTGGCTTTGTATTTCCTCTTGCCATGGTATCTAAATGCAACCAATAAAACATAGCCAGTTTGTAGGGTTCCACCCAATTGGATGGCATGAATGTGCCCCAATGCTTTGACACTATCTATGTGCACAGTGCCTCCAAGAAGAGTGCTATGGCGTGGTGTGGCATATAGAATGTCTTATGTTTCAATTGCAAAAGCTCCTATATTCTATTTAATAGAAGTTGCGTCCAATTATAAACCCTACCACAATTCACACTATTTACCTGTGGAAGCATGGAGATAGCAATTCTGAAAGTCCCTCCCGTAAGCTTGATTTTATTAGGTCATCTATGCATCTCCATTTAGTATGAACAATGAAAGTTTTCTTTAGGCCCCTACTATTGCTCTTACTCCAAGTAGTACTCCACTCCTCTATTAAATCTGGCCTACATATGTGTTCTAGTAGTTGTTCTTTCTCACCTGTGGTCATTTTGGAAGAGGGTTTCGTGGCTTGATGCCCTCTATTCGTTACCTCGAATGCTTTGGTAAAATCTTTTGGTGAAGAAGATGCTACTACCATTTTATGTGAATTTATGTGTCTTTATTGTAGCCACATACTATTTTTGAGTATTGGTTTGAATTCTTCTAAATCAAAGATAGGCATAAAAATGATATTTTTTGCCTCAACTTGTCTCAATGTAGCCTTCAATGAGTGATTGTCGTCCTCCATGCCTTCCCACCGGTTTCTGCATTTTGTACCCTCCACTCCTTTGAACGTGATGTTTGCCACTGTAACTTTTTCTACCTTGTCCTTGCTTTTCTTGCTCTTGCTTGCTATCACCATTTTCCGTTTTGTTTTCGTCTTATTTACTCTTGAGTTTTTATAACTGACCTCAAATGTTCTTGTACTAGAGTTTCCGAAGTTGCCTTTCACCATTTTATAGATTTTCCTCACAACTACCTTGTACCAATTTTCTATTGTAGTATAAATTAGGGCAACAAAGGTCCTATGCGACATATGTTC
The DNA here is from genome assembly GCA_028749045.1 of Cupressus sempervirens. Lineage (NCBI taxonomy): Eukaryota > Viridiplantae > Streptophyta > Pinopsida > Cupressales > Cupressaceae > Cupressus > Cupressus sempervirens. The sequence goes on from CM053789.1 coordinate 329,123,772, forward strand.
GTTTTGTCTTCCTTGTACTACTTGGCTTCCTAGGTATAGTATAATGTGAGTGCGTATGGTGAATTGGAAACCTTGTATTGTGGTAGTTGTGCTGTATGCACACGTGAATTGGAAGCCCCTTCCTAGAAGTTGTATGACAACTCCCCCCTGTACGTTGGTAGTTGTGTCGTATGCGTACAAATGTCTTCTCCTTCACGACAACCTTATGACAAGTCTCCTGCTGCATGTGTACGAACTCCCTCTTTCTATCCTGCTTCATACGCATCTTGCTTTGCCTCTTGCACTTTGCGTACATGCCAATTCCCTATGGCTCATATGGATCCTCATTGGTGCTGCAATGTTTCCTTTGTGCGCTCCATGCAATTTGGTACAAACTATTATTTTTGTTCTCTTCAACTTGAGCCACGATAGACTTATAACCTTCACCAATTAGGGTTAGGTTGTTTTTACACCTTATGTTTCTCCTTTTATTTCCTTTTATTTCCCATCTTTTCTCCTTCCTCACTTTTCCTACTTTTCCATTTATTGTTTTTCCTAGAGAATGTTCCACCCTAGTCCTTGCACTTTTTAATTTGCTTGAGTGACGTGCCTTTTGTTGCTTCCTTCTTCCCTCCTTATTCATTGTTTCAGCTTATGCTTCTTTTCTTAATTTTTTTCAAATTCCTTCCTCGTCCATTGGCGCCCTTTTTCGTCCTCATTCTTCTTTATCCCTTACTTTTAGCTCCCATGCATATTGCCATATGCAAGTGCTAGGATATGTCTGGTAGCTTTTATATTCACATGTTCCCAGGTATTCAAGGTCAAAAATTTTGTCCACCAAGGGGGCAGGTCCCATGCCCTTATAGCTACCATCTACATGCCTTCCTTCGTATTTTTGGTATCATATTACTTCCTCTTCCTTTATTGTCGGGGGTTTGTCCAGATTAGGGATCACCCCCATAATGCATTGGGTTTCTTCTTGTAAGGTGCCTGTTCCTCTTCCTTCTGACACTTTTCAGTCATCTCGTTCACATATTCATCTCCTTCAAAGATAAATAATGCCTTCACTACTGGCTTCAAGGGTGGTCCTAGCATTGCACCATACTCCTTCAAATTGATTTCTATCTCTGTGTCTTACCCAGGTTCATCCTCTTTTGGTGGCTGTTGCTTCTCTTGTTTTTTCTCTACCTCTTCATCCATGTCATATGCGACTTATGCTTCTCTTCTCTCTTTGTAGGGTGCTCTTAGTTTTCAATAGCCGTTAATCCTCTCCAAGAGTGTTGGAGGGCCTAATAGGGCATTGGTAAGTTACTTGTGGATTCTTGGAATTGCTATTCCTTCCACACGTTTCCTTATGAGTTATTCTTTAGGAACCATCTTCAGTTTGTTCCAATCCTTATCTATCTTGTAGGGTTCCTCAATGATTACTGGATCTTCCTCTATTTCTCCTTGATGATTGATCGTCTAGTCACCCTTAGTGGCATACCCCAACATGTTGATCTCCACTGTGTGGATCGTCCTTTCTTGGTAGGCCTTTAGTTTAGATCCATTTACTGGTTCCTTGATGGGTTTGTGATTAAGTGTTGCTAATTTGACAACCCCATTGCTCTCCAGTTTCCTAATCTTATAGGGTCCCAAGCAACACAATTTGAACTTCCTGGGCTTGATTTTGTTACCACCGTTGTATTTCAAAACTAACTGGGCTGGTCAAAACTTCATTTTGCAAAGGTGTTTATTGTTGTAGAATTTTCTCCGGCATTGTACTACTTTAGTTGCTCACTGTGTTGTTATTCGTTTTTCTTCCAACTTTAGCAAGTTAACTTGCTCCTTGAGGCTATCATTCTCTCCCCATCTATTGTCGATTGCCACACTATGACTTAATACTATATACTTTGTTGGTACCATTGTCTCTTGGTCATGCATCATCTAGAAAATGTGTATGCCCTAATGTTACTTTGTAGGTTGTTTGATATGGCTGAAGTACCACTGGTAACTTTCCCTCCCAATCATCTTCTTCCACCCCACATGTTTAATATAGGATTGATACTAGTATTTTATTCGTGGCTTCAACTTGCCCATTAGCACGTGGATAGCACGAACTTGACAAATTGTGAAATATGTAGAATTCAGTGGTCATCTCCCATACTACTTGGTTCACAAAATTTACCCACCTATCATTGGTGATAATCCCCAACCTGGTAACAATTTTCTCATACATAAATCGGGTGGTACTTGTTGTTGTGTTATCTAGATGTGACTTGGCCTCTGCCTATTTGGTTAGGTAATCTGTGGTAGGGGCCCCACAAAATCTATTCCCCATCTTTCAAAAAATTCTTGGGGTTGTCGAGGGAACAAGGGCATAAAGTCTCTTCTGAGAGGTTTTCCCGTCCTTTGATGTGTGTCGCAACCCAACACCCACTTCTTTGCATTTGTATGCTGCATTGGTCACCATAATCCAGTTAGTAACACCTTCTGAGTTGTAGCATCTGGACCCATGTGTCCCCTTGCCAAGCCTTCATGTGACTCGTGTAGTATACTAGGAATCTCCTCCATGACGCACCTATGAAGTACATGGTCTGGCCCCATTTTCTAGAGCGGTCCTTGGATGAGTTGAAACGTGTCTCTCTCTAAGTTTCTCTTTTTGTTGTAGCCATTTTGGCATTCTCCTTATATGTACACTTTTGTAACGAATGATTGTTGTCATTCCTAATTTTGGCTATGCCACTTTTGCAATGTAGTGATGAATGTAGTGGCCGGATTCTAAAGATGGCCTATGAATGTAATTTTGAAAGATGAATAAAGGATCAACAAACTTTGTTGTGAATTCACCCCTGTAGCTGAGACTACTGAGAGAGACTCTGAGTTTACTATGAATGTTTGTTGTTCATTAGTTTAGATTTTGCATGGAAATGAAAGACAATTGAATGTGAAGTTGTTAGCGTCACATTGATCTCAGTGTTAGTGTTGTGTTAGTAGTATAAGCAATTTGAGTGTAGTTTTTCATGTTTAATTAAGTTTCATCTCCCCAGTTTCATGGCATTTGATAGTTTAGTTTGCATGTTTATCTCTGTGACTGGAAATGGAGTGTATTAATGGTGAAACTGTTAAGTTAGGGGCAATCTGAGTATTATTGTAAGTAGGTGGGGTAATTTGAGTGTTGCTTCGTTATTGATTATGTCTCCACTTTCTTGTTGTTGTTGCATTCAGTAGTTCTAGCCTTGCATGTAGGAGTGGTGGTTTAGAATAGAAGTTAGTGTAGAAGTGCTGAAAGTGGCCAATAGTATTCTTAGTTGTGGGTGCTATAAGCTGTCCAATCCACTCATTTTGCTTGGGTTGCTTGTGACTGCTGGTAGCCTCATTTTCTTCTCTTGCTTTCTGGTTAAGAGCATACCCCTTTAGATTTAGATCTATTAAAAACAATATTCATTGCAAATCTTTGCATAACAAGGGAGTTGTACCTTTCAATTCAGAGGGCAGTAATATCACCCATACACTGACCCATCTGTTGGTTACAACTTGTTTCTTCACCATATTGGGCACTAAATAGTCAAGGTATAAGTCAAACCATAGGAGGTACTAACTATCAACCAACAGTTTTTGGCGACTCTACTGGGGAAGTCTATGGAGAAATCTTTGGTATCCCTAGCAAACTTTTACCACAATTTTTGGCACTCATATATATATATATATATATATTTGATTCACATCAGTTTTTTAGGCCATGAGGAAAGATGGTGCTTCCCCATGAGGGCCTAATCCTAGTTTTACAGCACAATCTTGGCTTCCAAGACGAAGAAGAAGACATTGTGAATTAGTTGAATACACTTGCTTGGAGAAATAAAAGAGCATTGGATGAGTATAGAAGTGTGAACCTTGTGCTAGAACGTGAAGAAGCCATAGTTGAGAACTGGGAAACATTGCTTCAGCACCAAAGGTTGAGGCAAGCCTAGGCACTTGTTCGTAAGAAGTTGATTCATCCTGGATCCGCAATACACTAGGAGTGTGAAAGGACGTGGTCAAGTTGATTCAGTGTACGAAGAGATAAGGAAAGCTAACTTTCCTATTTTGGAGAACCCCCTAAGGAGTGGGAGGAGCCGTTCCAAAGACCTAGTGTTCGAAGAAATCCACAAGGCTATGTTCTTGCTAGTTAATCTTGCTTGTTGGAGATGAAGCAAGTCCTCTTCTCCTCCAATTTTCCAAACTCAAGCTCCGTAAGTGTGCGATGTGCTAACTCTTCACGGAGTTGTCACACCATTAAGGGTAACTTTCCGTCCTATGCCATTTGTTTTACCAAGAACCATGGCGATACCTACGGGTAATGTTATTGGCCCACTTCACCTGGCAGCAAACAATGATCTGCCAAGAGCATCCAGGAAGAACTTCCCGAAGTTTAATGGAGATGGGAAGGTGTTGTCTGATGAACACATTGCCTCATTCTTTGCAGCTTGTAGTGTTGTGGCCCCACAACACGAGGATGTTGCTGTGCGCATGTTTGTGGAGCTACTGGTTGATGGCACGAATAATTGGTTCCAGCATTTGTTAGTCAGGTGCATCACAACTTGGGATGATATGCAAACGAGATTTGAAGCACGTTTCATGAGTGGAGGAACACACTCTGCTATCTCAGCTAACCCAAATTAAGAAGGAGCCAAGTGTCCCAATGTGTGAATTCATTGCCAGATTTAACAAGCTAATCAACTGCATCCCAACTGCAGATAATCAAAAGACATTTTTCATCAGTGTCATGCTGCCTGATATAAGCTTCAATATCAGGAGAGCGTACATAGCTGATTTACAAGTAGCTTAGAACATGGTCATCGAGATTGAAGATGATCTCATAGTTGCTGGTAAGTGGAAGCGTGAAATGCAAACTGGAGCATCTACTAGTGGTACGAGCAATACCAGCAATGTGGAAGCTATGCTACAAAAGCTATCAAATGAGATGATTGCCTTAAAGAGGCAAATTGCTGAGCCTAGTCCCTCATTTCAGCAACCTTACCGTGACATCCTGAGAAAGCCACATGAAGGGGAAGTATTACAATTGCCACCTGCACAGCAGCAGAGGCTAGCCATAGAAGTTGCTCCGAAGAAGGGGAATATGTGCATATTCCACTTGACCACAAATCATGATTGAGACTCCTGCCCTGAGATGACGAGATTCATGTAGATGAGCACCACAAAGGAGTTATCCATAGAGTTTCTTGACAGTGAAGTCGACTCTACTCTCAATGGCGACTTTGGAAACTTTTATCGTGAGTACGAGTTGGATTTAGAAGAGGACGTGACTGCTTCACCACCCTTGATGGAACACACATGACAGTAATGACGACAGGCCAAAAGAACAAGAAGGCAACCACTTCAGTGCCTGTTCGGAGCAATGCTTCTGTACCTACTCCAACCAAGGCTAGCGATCTTGTGCCCTCAATGTCACAAACGGAGCAAAGTGGTAAGTCTCAAGATTCGTTTGATATTGTTCAGTATTGTTAGGATGCTCGTACTCAAATATCTCCTCTAGATTATCTCAAGTCTAATCCCTCTCAATTGCAAAAGCTAGTAGATTATTGTAAAGGAGATAGTAGGAATGATGTTAATGCCAAGGTAAATGTCAGTGTGAGCACTCCTCTTGAAGAAGAGCCTGTGTTACCTAAGTTATTCCAAGAAGAGGAGTCCTCTGGCCTAGCTACCTCCCTTGGTCAGAAGCCCAACCCTTTCTATGTCTCTCTATTCATTAATGGCTACAAACTGACTAATTGCATCATTGACTCAGGAGCCTCAGATAATGTCATGCTTGCCACCGTTGCTAGAGCTTTAGGTCTACATGAACTAAGACATTTGGCATTGTTATTCAATGGATGCTCAGCAAGTTCCCCTAGTTGGACAAATCAAGGATGCGTAGGTAGTTCTGGCAGCACACCTTGCAAAGAGACCGAAGCTAACTATCCTAATGGTCGACATACTAGCAAGTTATTGCATGCTCCTAAGTTGTAGTTTCTATAGAGACATGGGAGGTGAGATTAAGCTCGATTGGTCTCATGATTAGGAAATGGAATTTGGCAATGACATGTTATTCACGGATGCGCTTCATATACACGAAGAGATAGAGCTGTTTGATGGTGAGAAAATGTGGCCATTGGAATTTGATGGGAGTTGTGTGTCTTCCAATTTTGGAGCTGGCGTGGTGTTGGTGTCACCTAGAGGGAAAGTGATTCATCTTGCTTATTAAGTTGGAATTCAAGAATACCAACAACATAGCTCAGTATGAAGCATTTCTCTTGGGTATAGCTATGACAAAACAAATAGATGCGAAAGTCCTACGAGCCTAGGTTGATGCAGAGCTCATTGTGAAGCAAATTTGCAATCAGTACATAGTGAAGAATCATAGATTAGGCAACTATAGGAACAAAGTATGGGATAAGTTAGAAAACTTTGATGCCTTCTCTATTGAGGCAGTCCCAAGAGAGCAACACACTAGAGCTGATTCATTAGCGTTCTCGGCAAACCTGCTTCTACCACATCCAGATATCAGAGATCAGCTCTATAAGGTTGAAGTCTTATTCCAACCCAATGTGCCTGACAATGTGGAGTCATGGCAAGTTTTTGAAGATAACAAGCATATCCAACACTTCATGGAAGGAACTAATGCATTTGAAGGCCAGTGTTTTGAAGGAAGTGTCTATCCATGTCATGACCTGACGCTAGACAACAAGAAAGAGTTGGAGCATGACATGGTGCAATTAAAAGGTAATAAGGTTCCTCCTCATCTAGTTTCATTGGAAAATCTTTTCAATAGGCACAATGTATATGTTAGAAAGGAAAGGGATAGGAAAGAAGGAACAACTAGAGAGTATGATGGGCTTAACATAGGACCTGAATTTAGCCCAAATATGATTAATATTGGAAGATGTTCTACAAAGGAAGAAAGGGCAGAAATGAAGAAATTGCTCATAAGCTACCAAGAGGTATTCGCTTGGGGATATGATTTAAAAATGTTTAAGGATGGAAAGTTCAAGCATAAGACATCGCTCAAGCCTGATGCAGTGCCCTTTTGGCTAAAACAAAGAAACGATAATCCTATGATTGAAGATGCTATCTTTAGAGAGATAGATAAGATGCTAAAGGCTAGGATTATCTATCCAATCCACCACTCAACATGGATTGCGAACATAGTTCCTGTTAGGAAGAAAAACAGAGAGATAAGAATATGCGCAGACTTCAGAAATCTTAACCAGGCTTCCTTAAAGGATAACTATCCACTTCCTAACATGGACCACCTATTGCAGATCGTAGCCGGCTCGGAAATGATGTCAATGCTTGATGACTTCACAGGATTCAATCAAATAGAAGTGGATGAAGCTGACCAACATAAAACGACGTTCACTACTCCATGGGGGATGTTCGCCTACAACAGAATGCCTTTTGGGTTGATCAACGCAGGAGCCACTTTCTAGCGTGTCATGAACCTGTTGTTTGGGGACTTGAAGGATAAAATCATAGTTGTATACATGGACGACCTTACCGTCTTCTCCAAGAAGAGGAAGGACCATCCAAAGGATCTGGAGAAGGTGTTGCAAAGGTGCAGAGAGCATGGCATCTCACTGAACCTGAAGAAATCAGTCTTCTGCGTGACATAAGGCAAGTTATTGGGCCATAAAGTGTCACAAGAAGGTATCCAGATTTACCTATAAAGAGTTCATGCTATCCAGCAACTCAATCTTCCATCTAGCAAGACGGGAGTTAAATCCTGCTGATGCTGGAATGAAAGCATTCGAAGATATGAAGGGTGCAATTGCAAAGGCCCTTGTTCTTGTTCATCTAGATTATACCAAGGAGTTCATCATATACTGTTACGCATCAGAACATATGCTGTCAGCCATCTTGATGCAAGAGAACAAGGAAGGAATCCAAGTGCCAATTGCCTTCATGAGTGTGCCACTTAAGGACCATGAGCTAAAATGCTCACAGAGGGAGAAGCATGCATATGCGGTAGTAAGAGTATTGAAGAACTTCAAATTTTATATACTGTGCACCCATTCTGTTTTGCATGCACCAGACAATGTTGTGAAAAGTATTCTTACTTAGCAAGAGGTTGGATGTAATGCACGAGGAGCTTGGGTGGCCAAAGTGCAAGAATATGATATAAAGATCAGGCCTACCGAGCTTGTCCGAGGAAATGGCCTATGCAAAGCAAAGGTGGAAAATCGGGAAAGTAATGAGACTAAGGAGATCCTGAAAGTATTGATGGCAAGCCTCCAAGACCCCTGGTTTACAAATACAGCTTACTTCTTAACATATGTTGAGTGCCCAGAAGGTCTAACTGCTAAACAAAAAAGAGATTTGAAGACAAAGGTTGCCAAGTATGTAATCCATGATGATGTGTTGTATAAGAAGGCTATAGATGACACCTTTCATAGGTGTGTAGATAAAGAACAATAGGAGAAGCTATTGACGACATTTAACGATGAGGTGTGTGGAGGACATTTCTTTTCCTCTGTCATTGCCTTCAAAATTTTGAGACAATGCTACTACTGGCTGGGATGTTTCGTGATGCATATAGATGGGTGGCAAATTGTGAGAAATGTAATATGTTCATTGGCAAGCCATAGTTAGCTGCTCTGCCCCTAAGGCCACTAGTTAAAGAAGCCCCTTTCCAGCAATTGGGATTGGATTTATAGAGTCCATCAACCCACCATTAAGCTAGGGTCACACTTATATTCTATCTGTGACAAATTACTTCAGCAAGTGCGTTGAAACAAAGCCAACGAAGAGGACAACATCTGAAGTGGTATGTGAGTTTTTGAAAGAGCACATCTTTGTAAGGTTTAGAGTGCCATTGAAGTTAATCATGGGTAATGCTTCCTACTTCTCTTCTTCGGAGATCGTAGAATTCTGCTACGATAATGGCGTTTAGTTGGGCCATTCATCAAATTACTACCCCCAAGGAAATGGGCAGGCCAAGTCTAGCAATAAAAACCTGGTTAGTATCATGAAGCAGCTGGTGTCGGATAACCAGAGAAGTTGGCACAAGAAATTGCACGATGCATTGTGGGCAGATAGGACCACACTTAAAAAGAGCAATCGGATTTCACCTTTTGAACCGGTTTATGGAGTTGAAGCCAATTTGCCCCTACCCCTAGAGCTCTCTACTTGCAAGTTACAAACAATGATTGAAGATAGTACCTTTAGTAGCAGATTGGACAAGCGCATCATGTATTTGACTCGACTCCAAGAGGAGAGAGACGAGCTCGTAGATCGAATCACTCAACATTAGATGTGAGTGAAGAATATATTTGACAAGAGAGCAAGGCTATGAAGATTCATGGAAGGTGACATGGTCTCATTGTGGGATAAGAGGGGTGAACCCAAAGGTATACATTCCAAGTTTAAGTCTCTCTGGAAAGACCTATTTAAGATTATTCAAGCTAATCAGCATAATGCATTCAAGTTGGCCTATCCTACTGGAGAGGTTCTACCATTCTCCTACAATGGCCAAGACCTGAATTTGTACCAGATTTAAAGAGAAAGATGGTGACCCCTGCAATTGTACAGAGTAGTTAGGTTTTGTTTCCTTTCCTGCCGTGTGTGCTAGTTTAGCTAGCTTTCGCTGCTTTGTTCGCATTGTTTGCTTTCTCTCGCTTGTGCTTAGTTTAGGTTTGCTTTCTATGCGTTTTTCGTCCTTCGCTTGTGCAAAACCAGAGATGCTAGGTCCCTTGCTTGGGCACTTGCATGCCTAAGTCCCTAGTCAGAGCTAGTTGTTGCTAGAGTTTTAGTCTCCCCCCTTTTTAAGCTTCTAACTTGGAATTTAGGCATTGCGATTATTCTAAGTGTCCAAATCTAGGTTGCTCCTTAGGAGGCTTTCTTTTGATTGATTATCTCAATTTCCCTCTCTATGCGGAATTTCAGAATTTCCTTGCTCTGCCTTCACCCTCGACCCTTCATATGGGATTCATGCGAGTCAAGTGCGTATTGGTCTTTAGGTGACATAGGTTGGGTGGGATGGTTGTAGAGTGTCTTCCCAGATGAGAAGAAAGCTAAAAAAACAAGTTGAATCATCAAAAATTGCCTAAGTATGCCCTTTTTGGGTTTTCATCTATTCGGCTACTCCTCCGCCAAAAGCGAACCTCATTCATGGAGGTTCTGACATAGAAACAAGATTGTCTCTAGAAGCTAATTTTTGAAGGAACGAGGAGCAGAAATGTCAAAAGAGCATAATTCTGAAATAAAGGAATCCCTAACAATGCCTAGAAATGAAGAAATGACTAGGTGTTACACTGAGTCAGAAATGAACCCTTGCGACTACTCCCCCGTAGGAGTAGCCCGTGAACTAGTTTTCCGTGAAGGGAAATAGAAGCCACTTTTTGGTGATCGAAACAATAAAAATGTGTACAGAGAGTCCATATTAAGTTGCTCAAAGAGGATCACGTTTCCTAAAGTGAAGAGAAAGCAAAGTGGTTACAGCATCGGAAAGAAGCTAATTCGGGTGTGCTTCGCCTTCAATGAAGCCAACCTTTCAATTTTCCGAAAACATAGACTTGGCTCCTATGAAATATGTATGTGGAATCACTCATTCTAGAGGTGCTTGAAGGATCTTGGACCAAATAGAACCAACTCTGGAGTCCCCCGAAGCCAAAAGTGACGAAGTGCTACTTTGTCGGAAAATCACCTCCGCAACTGCGACACTGGCCAATGGAGGACCTCGGAAGGCATTTTTCCGAAAGTGCAACTGGCCTACCTTTTACATTCAAGGATGTTTGAAGGAATGCATAGTGAGAAGGAATCATCTTTGGAGTGTCTTGAAGATAGAATTGGCTGTCTCGGATTTTGATCATCTTCAATGCGCCATGACTCCTACAGTACCTACAAGTTTGCGACCTCAATTTTCCAAAAGGGGAGATTAGACCTAGATTATAAAGGACATATGTGAAGATTTCATCTTTCGAAGATACTTGGAGGAATTTTCAGCCAAAATTGTTTTCAGATCAAAGAAATTCGTGCAAGTATCAGTCTTATCGGAGTTTTACTATTTTAGCTACTCCTACCGGAAGCGCACCCCGAGTCCCACTTATTCGAAAGGTTAAGTTAGAGTGCACTTTTTGGGTAGTGGCTATGTTATAAAAGTGAATATTCTTTTGGAGATGCCACTCTTATGCTTCCCAAGTAATTCAAGAGAGAGAAAAGGCCTAAGTATGAAACTTTTTGGAAAAGAGGAAAATGAAGTTTTCCACTGCTGGAGTAGAAGCCCGATTGTCGCGATCTTGACAAAGGCAATTTACAAGTCATCTAGCTTGTTGGAAAAGCATTAAAAAAGATACTCTCCTGAAATAGTTAAAAGGAGTTTTTTTGGAAAGGAGGCAAGGCTTCTCCTCGACTTAGTTAAATAAAGTGGATCTCACCATGAGTTAGATTCTCCCATTGATAGCTTCTCCTCTAAATGCTTAAATATAAAGGAGAATCGTAAAAGTAAGTTTTTCACTACTTTAGAACTTGAAGGGCAAAACTATGAGGAGTTTGTAAAGGTGAATGATGCCTTTACCATGAGGCTATGCAGAGAGTTGCAAGGATTCCCTGAGAGGAGACTCTCCTCAGAGGCCATTGTTGTGGTCACTCAATTTGGGTGTTGTTTTATTCAATTCTCGGCCTTCTACATCAGAATTGGCGGATTTGATGGTTTCCTGTGGAGATTGCCAAGGTATCCACAAGATAATATTGTGTTAATTGAATTGTGTAGACAAATTCTAGAAGTGAATACCTTGTGTACAACTGTTCAAAAAGCGAGAATCCCATTCCCGATTGTTGTAGGATCATACTCGTGTATCTAGGTTAGATGCAAAGAACTTGATTAAGGCCTTTGAAAGCAAATGTAAATTGAAGGACTATGAAGTGATAAGTCCCCAATTTGATCCAGTCGACTATGTGAAAGATAATCTACAACTTGGCTCAAATTACAAGCATGTGCCTGATATTGAGTACTATTGGGTGCATTGTTATACGGAGATTGAAACCATGGAGAAATTTTGGTCGAGGTTTGTAGTTGAGCAAGTAATATTGTATAAAGTGAATATCAATGTGGATGACATTGAAGATGATGGCTCTTACATGAGATCCTCCACATATGAAAAAGAGATTAAAGACACACCTATTGTGTCTACTCCACCAGAGGGCCCTATAGTTGATAGAATGGAGATTCTGATTGATAGCATTATAAAAAGGACTAACAAATGGGTGGAATGGATGCGAGCTAGAAGGAGAAGAATTGGAGCTGGTGGTTCTTCTACAGGCGTATCTTCAAGAGCCTAGACAACATCCACGACCACTTCCACTATTGTGGTGACTAGGTCTACATCAATGGGTCCATCACAATTAGTAGGAGGAGTTGACCAACCTCCAGATGACAAGAATGTTCAAGTTACTCCTACTTGTGGAGGAGGCTCTTTGCCAGACAATGGAATTATTGGTGACACAGAGGTAGAGAAGGAAATAGAGAAAGAGAAGAAGCAAGCAGCTGGAAAGGATTCCTCTTCAGTGCCAGTAATAAATCTTGATGGAGATAGTAACCAACCAGAGGATAATTCACTAGATGGTGGCACTGATGGAGATGAGCAAGCTCAAGGCATGCCCCAGCTACAACAAGGAGGTGGAGATCAAGGTAATCCCCCTGCTCACGCTATAACCAAAACTATAACATTTCCTTTTGCTAGCAGGAAGGAGGAGACTCCTCCAGATGCGAGGAAGCTATTTAATCACTCTTCACTTTGGTTTGCATTGAATCTCCTCACAACCGAGTCTTGGTTGGAGGACACTAGCGAGAGGAAAAGGAGAAGGGTAGAGGAGAGTGGGCCTCAAAAGAACTTGACAGCTCATGCTATGTAGCAGCCAACCTCGTGCCCGAAATTGAAGAAGTCAAAGACATTAGCAGCTCTTTCTACTGATGTCAATATAGGGCATATGGTCACGAAGATTGTTGAGCTGTAGAAGGATGGGTGAATTGAAGATCCAACCCAGGCGATTTCCAATTAAATGCACATGACATGGGCCCTCCAATGCATGGCACCATGGTCAATGTGTGGAAATACTCCAATGTGAAAATTGAAGGTAGGCTTGAAGATCTAAAGCTGGCTAAGGATACTCTCAAGGCCTCGAATAAGGAACTTACAAATTACATCAGAGCAATTTATCCTGGCAGGTAGTGACACCCTGAGCTCATTTGATCCCACGATAGAGGAGAATAAGAGCTTGTTGGTCAAACTACAATAGGAAAGGCATTTGTAATGTCCCCGTCATAAAATAAATGTATTTAATTAAACCTTGTTAATGGGCCGATTGATTTAATATATCTCGGACCCATTTTTATTTTGTTTCTGTAGTTTGTGTCGTTGTCGGCTATCTTTGTACACCCTTAGAAAGTTTCCCGATAGGTATTTAAGCACAACTTGTAGGTAGTCTTTAGGTATGCTATTTGGATTATTTCTCTATCCTGTGAATTCTTGTTGGAATTCTGTGGTTCACCATTTCAGAAGTGAAATATCTTCCCTATTTGTTTAGTGCGGTTATGGTGGGATTCAACCCTCACCCTATTCCATTGTTGCATGTAATACTTTGCTCGGATCTGGCAAATCAGAGCACCATCCTTTGGCAAATACTATTTGAAAGTTATTTGTGTTCTAATTTCCATTTTTGTTTGGTTCGATCTAAGAAATTGTGATCTCTAAGTTTACAGTGGCATCTCGAGACTTTTCCTTCCATCTGTACTTGGTCTACATTCCACACATTGCCTCCCTCTGATGCCGTAGGACCAATATTAAGTACGACCATCATATATTCATCACCGTACTGCACTTTCTTGTGTTGTATGACCTGCTACCTCCCCCTGTAGGAACTGAAGATATATCTTGCTGTACGACCTACACCTTCCACCGTATGAAAGATAACATACACACCCACTGTACGACCTTTCTGACATTGTACGACCCTCTTTGCTGACATCGTACGACCTTTCTAGGCATTGTCCTGGTACTGTACGGATATCTTGGACGCCATAAACCGATTTTCCCCTCCTTTCTCTACCGTACAAATACCTTCATCTGCACTGCACGGTTGTCCTTTCCACAGTGTACGAGTTTCTAAGCTCATCTTCGTCAATCATCTAGCCCTTCCGTACTTGGGAACATTACAGTGGTATCAAAGCTTTTGATCCTGCTTGCCTGTGGAAGTGAATGCAAGTTTATACTCAAAGGAGAAGGTGAAATAACCCTATTGATAGAATGGTAAATCATCAGGATCCTACGACAGAACTCTTGAATCTTTTAAGAGAGCTAAACAAAAATCAAATATAAATCAACGAAACCCAAAGGCTTATGCAGGAAACTCTACAAAAATTGGCCAAGGGAAAGACAACAGGAGAATAAAATGGGCATAGTGACGATTCTATTTCAGGAAGGACAAACTTTCAACCCTCTTGCTCTCGACCCTCGATACCCATCTTCCTTCCAAGGACGAAAGCACCACGCAAAGGAAGAGAGCACACTTTTGAGGAAATGCAAGAAAAACTTCAAGAAGATTGGTGGAACGTGAATATGGAAGGTGATATATCTTACAGAGACTATGTTGATCTAAGAATGAGATATTCTGGCGGGGGAAATCGTGGTTATTTTAATGATGATCTCAGGAGAAAGATCGGAAAGGTAAACTTATTGCCATTTGATGGATCTCGAGTCATTACCACACAGTCATGGGTTCTAAAGGCATATACCTATTTCCATCTCAATCCAATGCCTGAAGAGGAAGCAATCAAGTTCGCAGCACTTCATTTGGAAGGAGTGGCGCATGAGTGGTGGCATTATGGATTGGTCACTCTTGGTCACGACCAAGTGACCTCTTATGTCGAGTTCACTGAGAGACTCATTGACCGTTTCGATGGGAAGGATCTGAGCTAAACTTCAAAGATCTAGCTCAGCTAAAGCAAACGGGCATAGTAGACAACTACATTGAGTTCCAAAGTTTGTCAGTACTAGTCACAAACATCTCTAAAAGATGCCAAATTGTGTTATTCATGGATGGGCTAAGAGAGCCTTTGAGAGGTTGGATCAAAGGGTTCAACCCTTGTGCACTCAATGAAGCTATTAAGGTGTGTGACATGGCTGCATCTTCCTCTAAAACTCACGCAGCTACACCAACACCATCCCCACAAGAAGACAAGGACAAGGAGATAGTTCAGAAGAAGCCTTAGATTGATGAAGATTCTCGGCAAGAACTTCGGAGGAAAAAGCTCTGTTTCACATGCAAAGAACCATGGGGACCTGGTCATCGCTACCTTGGGAAGGGAAAGATTCATTACATTGAGGTGATGCCTAATGATGACAAAGGACAAATACCTGCAGCAATTGATGAAGAAATTACCTAGCAGGAGAGAATAAATGCCCTGATACAAAAAGGGGGTTCCATTGCTACCCTCACTACATCGACTGGAAGTGGTATCTTCAGGGTTCGCGGTGCACTTCACGGAAAATGAGTCCCAATCATGATTGATAGTGGTGCCACACTCAATTTCATCAATTCATCTTTGGTCACTAGTAAAGGCTTGTGCGCAGTTGAGCATGGAGGACTTGAGGTTAAGGTTGCAGGAGGAACCTTGTTACCTTGCACTAATGTGATCCCACGGCCACAAATTTCCATGGGAAACTATACCATGGCAGATGATTTCTTTGTCATAGATTTCATTGATACTTATATCATTTTGGGCATTCAGTGGTTGGAAACTCTTGACTTGTAAATCCAAAGTTTCAAAAGAATGGACTTTTCATTCTAGACGGATGGCAAGAAGGTGCTGCTAAGAGGAATGTCAAATAAAGGATTGAGGGAAGTCACAACCAAGAAGATGGAGGCAATTTTTAAACAAGATTTGGTCCCAGACGCTGCAAGTAAAAACAAGATAGTCAACACCTCACCACATTCCTTGGATAATTGGTGGGCCCATCTATTGGTCAACAATTCCAAGAACACTTTTGCATGTGAGTTGATGGATGGCTATGTACGTGTTGAAAGATACAAAGTTATTGATGACATCATTTACTTCAGTGGAAAGATCTACTTAGTGCTTGACATAGAACTGAAGGAGCTGATTACAGAAGGTTTCCTACCACCGGATGTCCATTTGCTTGAGGACAAGCAAATTTTGGGACGGGAGAACTGTAATGTCCCTATCATAAAATAAATGTATTTATTTAAACCTTGTTAATGGGCTGATTGATTTAATATATCTCGGACCCATTTTTATTTTGTTTCCATAGTTTGTGTCGTCGTTGGCTATCTTTGTACACCCTTGGAAGGTTTCTCGACGAGTATTTAAGCACGGCTTGTAGGTAGTCTTTAGGTATGCAATTTGGATTTTTTCTCTGTACTATGAATTCCTGTTGGAATTCTTTGTTGCCCGTCATTTTGGAAGTGAGAGATCTTCGAACTATTTGGCTTGTGCGGTTTTGGTGGGATTCAACCCTCATCCTATTCCATTTTTGCTTGTAATACTTCGCTCGGATCTGGCAAATCAGAGCACCATCCTTTGGAAAATACTATTTGAAGGTTATTTGTGTTCTAATCTCCATTTTTGTTTGGTTAGATCTGAGAAATTGTGATCTCGAAGTTTACAGTGGCATCTCGAGACTTTCCCCTCCGTCCATACTTGGTCTACATTCCACACATTGCCTCCCTTTGATTCCCTACGACCAGTATTAAGTACGGCCATCATATATTCATCACTGTACTACACTTCCTTGTGCCGTATGGCCTACTACCCTCCCTCATACGGACTGAAAATATATCTTGCCATACAACCTACACCTTCCATTGTACGGAAGACAACATACACACCCACTGTATGGCCTTTCTGACACCGTATGACCCTCTCTAGTGACATCGTACGACCTTTCTAGGCATTGTCCTAGCACTGTACGGATAGCTTGGGCGCCATAAACCAATTTTCCCCTCCTTTCTCCACCATACAGATACCTTCATCTGCATTGCATGGTTGTCCTTTCCACACCGTACGAGTTTCTGGGCTCATCTTCGTCAATCATCCAACCCTCCTGTACTTGGGAACATTACAACATTTTGGACTAGTAGGCCGTGCGTGGATAGAATACATGAAGGCCAGAGGTCCTCCCCTAATTGAGAACCTCGACAACTTGCTATTGGATACATCAAAGCTAGAAGAGACGATGACTAAGTATCAAGCCTCTATGCAATTAGAGTCTGAGAAGTTGAAAGAGGATTTGTCCCTTTTATAAGACGTGATAGAGATGAAGACTAATGTTGCCATTAGTAATGGGATTCTTAGAACTGGCAAAGAATCACTGCTTCATTGGAAGCAATCAGTGGAGTTTAAGAAGGAAAGCTTGGACAAGTATGATTGAGAATTGGAGAATATCTAAGAATTTGTGAAGAAGGAAATGGAAAAGATTTACGCCTATTGAAGGATCTATATACTGAGTCTCACGTGTCTCCAAATGGACAGTTGGGGGACATCTAGCATATGAAGACAAAATTCCTAAGTTTCATTGAGGAATCAGTTAGTCTGGCAATTATCAAGATTGAAAGATTCTAGAGCTCACTACCCTTGACAGTACTCTGAAGAAGGCATTAGGCAAGCTTCAATCCAAGGTCACCATGGTGGAGCTATTGACAAAGGACCATGACTACTGGGTAGTTAGAGCTGACAATTTTTATATCCCAGGTGTCAGAGAAGTCAAAATCATGCTCGATGCCATGAAAGTGCATAAGGCCAAGTCAGTTGTCCCAAAGAAGAAAAACTGACTGTACTAGAAGTGTGAAATTCTTTACATGATGCTTCTTTTAGTCAAATTTTCGACAAGTGTCTCTCTCTCTCTTTTTGTTGTAGCCATTTTGCCATTCTCCTCAGATGTATACTTTTGTAACGGATGACTACTGTCATTCCTAATTTTGGCTATGCCACTTCTGCAATGTAATGATGAATGTAATAACCAGACTCTAAAGAGGGCCTATAAATGTAATTTTGAAAGTTGAAT
This sequence comes from Cupressus sempervirens, assembly GCA_028749045.1. Lineage (NCBI taxonomy): Eukaryota > Viridiplantae > Streptophyta > Pinopsida > Cupressales > Cupressaceae > Cupressus > Cupressus sempervirens. Next base: position 329,141,786 of record CM053789.1, read on the forward strand.
AAAGGATCGGCAAACTTTATTGTAAATTCACCCCTGTAGTTGAGACTAATGAGCGAGACTCTGAGTTTACTATGAATCTTTGTCGTTCATTAGTTTAGACTTGCATGGAAATGAAAGATAATTGAATGTGAAGCTGTTAATGTCACATTGATCTTAGTGTTACTGTTGTGTTAGCAGTATAAGGAATCGGAGCATTGCTTTTCATGTTTAATTCTGTTTCATTTCCCTAGTTTCATGGCATTTGATAGTTTAGTTTGCATGTTTATCTCTGTGACTGGAAATGGAGCATATTAATGGTGAAACTGTTAAGTTAGTGGCAATATGAGTATTGCTGTAACTAGGTGGGGTAATCCAAGTGTTACTTCATTATTGATTATGTCTCCACTTTCTTGGTGCTATTGCATTCAATAGTTGTAGCCTTACATGTAGGAGTGGTGGTTTAGAATAGAAGTTAGTGTAGAAGAGCTGAAAGTGGCCTATATCATTCTTAGTTGTGGGTGTTATAAGCTGTCTAATCCACTCATTTTGCTTGGGTTGCTTGTGGCTACGGGTAGCCTGGTTTTCCTCTCCTGCTCTTTGGTTAAGAGCATATCCCTGTTTAGATTTAGATCTATAAAAAACAGTATTCATTGCAAATCTTTGCATCACAAGGGAGTTGTACCTTTCAATTCAAAGGGCAGTGATATCACCCTTACACTGATCCATCTGTTGATTACAGGTTGTTTCTCCACCATATTGGGCACTAAAGGGTCAAGGTATAAGCCAAACCATAGGAGGGACTAACTGTTAACCAACACAGTTATGAACTTACTATTTGTAGTAAGTCAAATTTTGGCAGTTGCCATATTTGGTAGCGTGGATGGTGGCATTGGCTGTTGGTTGTCACATGCATTGGATGGGGCTATTTATTGCAGGGGTTCATATTTTAAATTTTTTTTATCAAAGTTTCATTATTATAATAGTGCTTGATTATAATAATGTTATAAAATGATGTGTTGGTGAAGCTGTTTAAGTGAAGTTGCATTTTGGAAACTTTGTGCCTTTGGAGCTTATAAATATGAAGCCCATTTGGATTATTTATTTGCTTTTTTGTTGTCCTTGGTAATATTTTTCTAAGATTGATGATATTGTGCCCTTGTTGAAGTATAAGGGTTTGAATTCTGAGTTCTCCTGCAAGTTGCTGCTGAGGTAAAGCAAATTGAGTTTGGTTCTCTATTGTGTTTATAGTTATTGAGATGTTTGATTTGTGCAAAGGTTAGTCTGATTTCTGAAAATTTCATTAAGTTGTGGAGACTCTGGTTGGAAGGAATTGATTTACTGTTGTAGTTGAAGGCATTCACATTTGCCATTGAATGCATCACATATTTGGTTGTCATTGGGTATAGCTGGGCAGTTTGTTGCAAAAATCTGCACCATTAGACTTTGATTGTTTGAGTAGAGACTAGTAATGATTGGGCAGCTAGCATCATAGAAACAACTGCTACAAATTCATATTTAGAAATGGCTAAGGAAAAGTCCAAACCCTTGTGGTCTGGTGAGAATTCTTCTTCAAGTATCATACGCTGCCAAAATGATTCTCGGCTATAGTTTGAGTCTGATTTTGGGCCTGCTTTCTGGAAACCAAACCCTTTCTGCCCACTAGCTGGAGACAGAGCTATTTGGGCGCCAATTATGGCATCGACCCGTGCATGAGGGAAGTCCTGCGTCCACCTGGGTAACAACAGCAACATAAACCTCTGGCCTACACTGGAGTCTTAACAACCGACTAGCATTGGCAATGGATTTACTTTCTGAAATCACCCACTGGGGAAATGTACAAGTTAATTATGTTATTTGTAATAGACCAATACATGAACAACAAAAGTTAGGAAAGATCTTTAGATAGTTGAGAATCCTAGTTGACATTTCTTTTAATTATAATTGCAAAGAGAATTCAATGTGGTGCCCTTAGATGTTTTTCTTTCAATGCATATCATAATTTTTCTTACATGTTTGTAAGAAATAACAATTTGAATTAAAAAGGAACAATTTGACACAATGCTATAGTTGTAAAGTTGAGGTATTGATTGTTGTTTCAATATACATATATGTATTCAAGTTAAACTTTCCTATTTGCAAGACCCCTTAAGATAGCAAAAAAAATTCAAAGTGGAACAATTGCTTATCAAGTGTTTGACAAAATGTCAAACAACTGAAATTGTAAAGGAATTTGGTAATGTCGAGTGAAAGCCAGGTAGGGTTCTTTATAGTGGTTTCCTACCATCCTGTGGGGTAGTAAATTCATCATTATTTTTGATCTGCTATTCTATTTGGAGTGACCAACACTCTAACTTTTTCCAGCTATGGACACATACAAGAGGCCTAGTAGTTCTGAAAGCTAGTGGAGCAGTGTGGAAAATAGCAAAAAAATAAATGCTTTGAGGGAGAGTTTGGAGAGACTTAAGATTCATGAAAGGAGATTGGAGGGGAGGCTCTCGGATCCGGTGATGGTAGATAGAGCAGCGAGATACATGGTTTCTGCTTTTAGTAGACTGACATTGAGGATGCAGGGAAGAAGGCTTGAGTTCTCTCCGACAAGCATTCATACTGATGAGCTTGTGGTTAGTGTGGCAACCACTAGTCCTATCCACAGTGTTGATGATGGAATTATTTCACAAAGACATGTGGATGTGTCAGTGTCATTGGGGGTCAGTAGCATTGAGCTTCAACAAGTTGAGGTCTCTGAAGTTGTTGATGTAGTCGTTACCATTGAGTGTTCAGACTCTTTCGAGGAGGTAGTTATAGGAGACTGTGCGGAGAGTGTGAGTACTGATTTATATGATAGTTGTCGTACTATTGGTAGAGTTGGAGGCAACATCTTTCTCAGGTGGGACAAATGAGAGCATGGAGCTATCCAGCTACAATATTAGTGATTTGGGTGTTTCAGCAGACTCAACGAATGTTGGTTTAGGCTTTAGCATTGTTGAGTCACAACATGACATTGAGTCATGTATTCAAAGTCAGCTGACAACAATGGGGGTTTAGTCAAGAGATGTGCATACAACTAGTATTGACACCTTTGATGATCCATTTGAGGATGCTATGAGCTGCACTGGGTATGATATTCTTTGCCTGAAATTGGATGATGATTCCAAGGAGGTTTTGGTTGGGACCCAAGATTAGGATTTACATGGACTTTCTGTTGAGGGGGAAGTGGAGTCATGTGAGGAGTACGATATAGCGAGGGCTTTTAGTTCTTCAAAGGAGTTGCTGGTTGTGGCATCGAGTAGTTGTAGCTTGGTTGCAAATGCATGCAGGGAGAGTAGCATATATGTGGTGAGTGATCTTGTGGTGAGCAGTTCTGATTTAGTTTCCTATCACAGTGTAGTTAGTGAGACATAGAGCTTACATAGGAGGTATGGGTTCTAGAGGCATAATGTGTAATGTCCCCATTTTTAGCAGGTTCCTACAGTTGACTAGGTCAGTTCACCATCGCGACCCTTGTGAGCTGATAGTAGGATTTGAGGGTCTCAATTGTGTTGTTATATGCTTTCCAGTAGCCTATGGTGTGTTTTGGCTCCGTTTGAGAGACTTTCTATCTATAGTAAGTCAATTTGTTGGTTCCGATGAGCTCAGTTGAGTTAGAGGAGTTGGGTGATGCTCTTAGTTTTTATTTTGAGCTTCCAGTTTGAGTTCCAAGAATCTTGGAGGGAGCGTCTATTTATAGTAAGTCACCTCGTCAAGTTCATTCATCATCTTTCATCATCAGGATCACTTTGGTGTTGTCAGATTTTGATTCTGATGCTTCTTCAACTATTTTTGCAAGATGGGTGAATTATTATTATTATTCATCTAAATACGTTGCTATTTTTATTGGTGTTGTTTGTTGGTCACCTCAATATCATAGCTCATTGGAACCGGGACAAAAAGTTTTAAATCGTGAGAACATGAAACAGTGGTCTTGCATGTCAAAATATTAAGTTATGGTGGAAAAAGGTAATTTTTGGAGCCAAAAGCAATTAATAAATTATATTAATGACACTTTATTATATTTAATGTTGTGTAGAGGAAGCTTCTTGAGTGGAGTTCTTTTGGGAAATTGGTGCCATTTGGAGATTATAAATATGAGGACATTTAATGAGAAACGCAACTGATTATTTGATTATTTTATTTTGCTTTGTCATCTTTGTGACATTTCCGAAGTCTGATTTTTTCTTTGCCCTTGCTGAAGTATAAGGGTTTGTTCTTGAGAAGTTCATTGTAATTCACAGCTGAGTATTGTGAATTAGTTTTTTGAAATTGGTCTTTATCTGCATTGTTGTATACATTGTGGTTGGGAGATACTGTGGTGTTGGGAATTTGGAATTTGGCGTCTTCGTATACTGTTATTACTGTTGCTGAGAAGCGGTTGGGTGTTGGTTAATTTGGAGTTGGTTGAGCACCCATTTATATTTGCTGCTAGACATTATTTCCTATCTGCATTTTGGGAACAACGTTTTACACATCTACACTTTGGGAGCAACATTTTACATATCTGTAGTTGCATTTGTTTGTTGGAGAATTCTTTTGTCGCTGCTAGACTTTATTTCAAAGGGTTTCAAGGCATGTCTTACTTGTAAGTTCATGGATTGTAACTTCTAATTTTTTAGGTATTGTTGATTTAAAAAATAGGGGATATTTTGTCAAATGGGTTGTTGGTATTTCGTGAAAATACTCAGTATCTAAGTTGATATTAAAATCTAGAATTTTCAGCTGTATATTCCTTATTTAATATCCAAATAGTTGAGTTGAAATAATTATTGTAATATCTTTTGTTTTGCTATATTGTTGTATCATTAATTGCAAAACCTCAAAAACAAAAAAAAGAAATCATTTCTTTGGCATAGATTGTTTGAGAGCCAACAGGGCTCATTACAGTGGTATCAAAGCTTGCTTGCAAAGTGTTTTAACGGAATGTCAAACAATTGAATTATAAAAGAATTTCGTGTTTGATGAAGTTATAACCGGTTGTGGTTATTACATAATGTGACCAGTGAGATGAAGGTGAGTGATAGTGACATCTCTTCAGCTCTTGAGCATTATGATGTTATTCATCAGATGTTAGCTGTATATGGTTGGAGTGCCCCTATATTAGATGGGCATGGTGATAGTAGTATTTTTGTAGCAGAGGTTCATGCATTTCGAGAGGCTGTCAAGATCTTGAAGCATAATTATTCATAGTTAGTTGTTGACAGGGGTTACCTTTTGGAGTGGGGTAGCACTTGTTATGAGACATTGATAGGGAAAGAGGAGGAGGTGGTTAAGCTCACCTAGGAGCTTGGGGTGACTATGGACTCTCTTCAGTACACTCAGTTGGATCTTCGAGAGTCACAGTTACAGTTGGATGAGGTGACTGTGGAGTTGGAGCATGTTCGGTCCACACTAGCAAAAGATCCAATCCAACTGCATATTGTGGTGGTTGGTGGTGAGTTTGCTTCTACAATTGGGGATGAGGGATGTGATGATGTGGCAGTCACATCCATCTTGAATATGGGTGCAATAGGTACAAAGGAGGTGAGAGCAACAGTGAAGACAAGCTCTCATGGTGATTTGCTTCCTTATGTTGGAAGCAAATATTTTTCTTTATCTCATATAACTAGTAGCATTGGACAATAAATAGTGCCATGTTTTCAGAGGGATCAATTGTGGGTCGTGGGGGACCAGGTTGACACTTCCACATATAATTTCTACTGCACCGAGTCGTTCATGGAGTATTTACTTGAGAGTTCGGATTTGCGGAGGATTCATATAGAGTATTTGAGGGAACTCTCATTTGGGGTTCTTGTGCTATATATCAATTGGTGGGGAACATTGTAGAGACCTTGGCTACAATACTTCCCAACAGAGATTTTGTGGTTGAGTTTGCTAAGAGGGTTGTCGAGGATTGTGCTCATCCAGTAGTTTGGAGTCGTTTCCTGAATCCCAATTTGATACTGATGAGCCCTTGACAGAAATTTGGAATTTTTATCAACATTACACGGCGAGGAGTGCTCATCACTTCTCTTCTTGACTCACAGGGAGAGGCTTTGTTTTCACGTTGGTGTGGGTTGGCTCTAGTTTCACACAATCCATTATGGGATGGGTTAGCACCATCTGCTGTAAGTGGGATTGACACGCCCAGAACAGTTTATAAGAGGTCGAAGGTACCTATGGTTCTCCACAATGCAGTTAGGAGTGAGTGTCAGTTCGATGGAGACTCAGGTGTTAACAAAGTTGGTATTTCAGTTTGGTTGAGTTCTAATGAGTTGTTGCCGCCATTAGTGCCTATAGTAAGTTTCCAAATGATTTTGTTATTGATATTCGTTATTTGGGTGGTGGTGCTATAGGAGCTAGTTGTGTGCACTAGAGATATTGCATAGTTTCACATTTGGGTTCCAGGGGGACCATGGTGTACATTTTTGGCTCTGGAATTGCTTTGGGGACAAGCAATCTTAGGGAGGGAGGATTGTAATGCCCCCATTTTTGGTGAGCTCCTGGAGTGCATTGAGTCAGTTCATTATAGTGACCCTTGTGAGCTGACAGGGTGATATGGGGATCTTAGTTATGGACTTACTATTTTTAGTATGTCAAATTTAGGTAGTTGCCATATTTGGCAGTATAGATGGTAGCATTGGCAGTTGGTTGTCACCTGCATCGGATGGGGCTATTTATTGCATGCGTTCATATTTATTAAAGTTTCATTATTGTAATAGCACTTTATTATAATAATGTAAATGATGTTGTCTTCGTGAAGTTGTTTAAGTGAAGTTGTATTTGGTAAACTTTGTGCCTATGGGGGTTATAAATATAAAGCCCATTTGATGAGAAAGGCATCCCATTATCTATTTGTTTTTCTGTTGTCCTTGGGAAGTTTTTACAGAGATTGATGATATTGTGCCCTTGCTGAAGTATAAATGTTTGAATTTTGAGTTGCCTTGCAATTTGCTATTGAGGTAAAACAAACTGAGTTTGCTTCTCTACAATGTTTACTGTTATTGATAAGTTTGATTCCTGCAAAGGTTAGTTCAATTTCTAAAGATTTCAATAAGCTGCGATGACTATGGTTGGAAGGCATTAATTTGCTTCTGTAGTTGAAGGCATTCACATTTTCCATTGAATGCATCGCATAGTTGGCTATCATTGGGTATAGTTGGGCAGTTTGTTGCGAAAATATGGACCATTAGAATTTGATTGTTTGAGTAGAGACTAGTAATGATTGGGTGACTAGCATCATAGAAATAGGTGTTGCGAATTCATGTTTAAAAATGGCTAAGGGAAAGTCCAAACTGTTTTCTTCTGGTGAGAATTCTTCTTCAAATACATACGCTGCCACAATGAATTGTGGGCTATATTTTGAGCCGGATTTTGGGCTTGCATCTAGGGATCAAACCCCCAACCTGGCTGCACATAGATAGTCTTCTCACAGGCTGGAGACAGAGCTATTTGGATGACAATTATAGTGTCAACCTGTGTATGAGGGAAGGTCATCTGTTCACCTGGATAACGATAGCAACATCAACCCCTGGCCTAGGCTAGAGGCTTAACAACCAACTAACTTTGGCAATGGCATTACTTGTTGAAATTCGCCTATTGGAATAACGTACAGGCTCATTATGTTATTTGTAGTAGACCAATACATGAACCACATAAGTTAGGAAAGATCTTTAAATGGTTGGGAATCCCTTTCTTTAATTATAATTGCAAAGAGAATTCGATGGGGTGCTTTTAAATGTTTGTCTTTCAATGAATATCATAATCTTACGCATGTTTGTAAGAAATAGCTATCTGAATTAAAAGAGAACAATTTGACACAATGCTGTAGTTGAGGTATTGATTGTTGTTTTAGCATACATACATGGAATCAAGTTAAACTTTCCTATTTGCAAAACCCTTTAAGATTGCAACAAAAATTTGAAGTGGAACATTTGCCTACTAAGTGTTCGACAAAATGTCAAACAAATAAAATTATAAAGGAATTCGATATTTGTCAGGAGGAAGCCAGTTGGGTTTCTTTACACTGAATACCGATCAATCATCTAGAAATGCCTTGAAATTTCTTGTCACCATTATGTAAAAAATTTGGAGTATGATTCTTTGGAAGGAGGCGAGAGCGTTGCATAGGCCAAATGACATTCGAATATATGCATACACTTCGTCTTATACTGCAAAGGTTGTCTTTAATTTATCCTCCTCAGCAATGCTAATTTGGTAGCCGAAAAACCGTCCATGAATGAATGTATTTGATGTCTTGCAACTTCCTCTAGTATGCTATCCATAAAAGGAATTGGAAAGGGTCTTTGATTGTTACTGCATTGAGGCATCAAAAATCCACATAGATTCTGATCTAATTTGCTTCCTTCTTCAATGAGATGACGATCGGTGACACCCATTCACTCGTTTGTAAATTGAAAACAATTTCGGCCTCCAACATCTTGGTAATTTCTTCTTGTACCTTCACTGTGTAGGTCTTGTTCATGTAATATGACCTTTTCCAATCTGGCCTTGCATCTAGTACCAGGCGTATTCTGTGTATACACAGGTCCAACAACACTCCTTTTTAAATCTTTGTATGTCTAGGAAAATACATCCTTGTATTCAAGGAAGATTTTAAATGCCATTGCTTTCAGTACAGGGTCCCAGTCGTCTCCCACTAGTATCATTTGTGGGTCCTTTTCTTCCCTCAAATTTATCTTCAATATATTTGGTTCTTTGTATTTGATCTACTCATCTTTCTCAAATCAGCCGGCAGGGGTTTCATCCACTCTTGTCATCCCCTCGTATTCCTTGAACTCTGCCAGGTATGTGTCCTCATCCTCCATCTTTGTTACTTCCAACATGTGCAAGCTTGGCTGGAATATCTCATAATCCTCCATCTAGTAGTGGAATAATCCATTAAGGGAACGTGTTTCATCCTCTGAGCAGCTACCAAGCCTTAGCATGCCTTCCTCGTCTACTTCCATCTTTCCTTCTTTACCGTACTCTCTTTTAGATTCTGAGTCTGATGCTAGTTCTTTGTTTATTGACTTGCTCCATAAATCAATGACGTATCTTGTTCCCTCACTTTTAATGGATAATGTTTTCTTGTAGTTATGGTTAGCTTTTGCTGTGATGAGCCATTCTCTGCTAAGTAGAGCAATATACGCCTTCTTTTCTATTGTGATGACTACGATGTCTAAGAAAAATTGCCGTCTTCCTACTATTACCTTCTATGCCATGAGTGTGCCAAGTGATTTTATGCCATGTTGGTCTACCCCTACTAGATGGAAGGTAGGTGGCCATAATGTTGGCTTACCTAGAACTTTCTAGGTCTCTTTAGGCAGTACATTTACTCTTGATCCTCTGTTCACAATGGTTTTGGTGAGTTTATGATTCATTATCTCCATCTCCACTATGGTAGGGGTCCATATTATCCCAACTATGAATGATGTGGGCTCTAGGTTCGACGGTTCCTTTAGTGGAGCATTTCTTCTTTCGAACACTTCTTCTGTGGCCTTGTCTCTTGTGCTGGTGTTGTTTTTGTCCATCCCAAAAAATTGGTACCCCTAGTTGGGGAAATATTTTTAGCAGGTCTGCCACCCTCACAAGTACCATGACAAGCAAAATTTGTTTTATTATGTTGGCCTTCAATGCTGACCGTATATAATTGCTTGTTGCCTCTTGGCTTTGTCTTTGTTCCTCGTTCACTGCCATTTGTGCCTTGTAGGGTTGGCCAGGAAAGCCCCTACCCTGGAATCCTCAGTCGCCTCCCAAATGGTCACACATGTTTTACAATGCCGTGTTGGATCCTCCAACCCTTCGCTAGTAAACTTGGGAAGTTTCTGTTTATCCAACGTGTTTGGCATTTTTCTTCTATGGCCTCTTGTGTTCTGGAAATTCCTTCCTTCGTGCCCTCCTAGTACTTCTCTCCTATCGTCAGGTTGAGAGATTTCTTCTCTTCCACCCTCTTCCAATATGCTTTGGTTGTATCGGTACTCCCTCCTTCCTAGGGTCTTAGATTTTGTTTGCCCTATTGTAACTTCGTCGGATATGGTCAACCCCTTTATCCTACATAACCATACTTTCAAACAAGTCGGCTACCTCTCCCTCCAACCCTCTTTCTTTGCCGTTGGTATTGGATTGCACAAAGCCCTCTGTTTCACCCAACTCTTCTCCCCAACTATCTATGTCATCCTTGTTTCGTGTCGTACAAAATATTATTCCCCTCTTAGTGGTGCCACCAAATGGTGGCCCTTCCTTTTGGTTCTCACTGAAGTTGTGAGCAAGGTTTTGTACTCTTTGTCGTCTCTCTATCTATTGTTGTATGCATAAGGATTGTCTTACTTCAGCTTCGTCTTCCTCTAGGTGTATCTCCTTATGGAGCCTCCTATGCTTATTTGGTAGAAGGGGCATTAATTTTTGGGATTATTGGGTGTGTGATGCGATGTTTATTTGTGTCCCTATGTTCCTCTTCTTGCTTGTTCCTTACATAGAAGCATTACATTCTTTTCTTCCTTCATTGTTATCTTCGGGTAGCCTCTTTTCTCCTACTTCCACCAATCTGTGTACTAGTAACCTTGGAAGATTCCCTTGGAGATTGTCACAACTTTCTTCACCATGAGTTCAGCCCGTACCTTACCGATGGTGAGAGCCTCTCTGTTTCGCCTCTCGTCGTACCTATTGGTTGACTGCCACGTCCCACGCTTGAACAAGATCTTCTATCAATTGGTCCTCCTTAGTAACTTCCTCCTCGATGTCACTTTCTGTTTTCAATACTTGTTGGTTCAAAGGACGACCCATTATGCTTTTGTTTTTTCACTTGTCCTCTTTAGACCTTCAGGTTCATACTAGGCAACAGTGCCAAAAATTTTATGCGCCGAATGAAAGTCTTTACTTGCAATATATGTAATTGCTTACATGCCAGACATGGAGGTGCTCATATGCCAAATATGGAAGTAGTGTTAACACGAAAACTGTAATGTCCCCATTTTTAGCAAGTTTCTGCAATTGGCTAGGCCAATTCATCATCGTGGCCGTCATTAGCTAGTAGTGAGATTTGAGGGTCTCAGTTGTACACTTGCTATTTCTAGTAAGTCTATTTTGGGCAGTTGCCATATTTGGTAGTGCAGTTGGTGGCACTGACAGTTGGTCATCATCTGCATTGGATAGAGTTATTTATTGGTGGGTTCATATATTTTAATTATTGATGATATGTTATTATAATGCCACTTTTATGTTATTTAATTTTATAAAGTGGTGTTGTGAAGATGAAGCTTCTTAACTGAAAAGTGTGACAAAGAAGCTGAGTGCCATATTGTGTTATAAATATGAGCACATTTGGAGAGAAAGGCATCCAATTGTCTATTTGATTTTATTTGTCTTTGTGAGGGTTTCTGCATTTGGTGATTTCAAGTCCCTTGCTGGGGTATAAGGGTTTGAAGCTGGGTTTTGCATTTAATCCATAGTTGAGGTATTATGGATTAGATTCTGAGAATTATTATTATCTTCTTGTAATGTATTCACTGTGTCTGAGAAGAGAATTTAGTAGTGTCTTCTTCATTACATGTGTTGACTGTATGTTGAGAAGGACAGGTTTGTTGAAGTAATTGTGTGAGCTCAATTATCTTGCTATTGGGCATTCCTTCAAACCTACCCTTAGGAAGATATTTTGGTGATTGCATAATCTGAATTGGTAGTGCTAAGCATCATCTGTTGCTAGGCTTACTTTCTAATTTGCTTGGGGATTTTCAATTTGCATTCAATGCAACTTTCCTCTCTCATGGGTGTTTTTTTTCCTAGGCATTTATTTTAGGGGATCTAATTATGCATTAAGAGGTTGTCGTTCACTATTTTTGCATATATAGTTGTCTATAGTTGTTCAAGGAGAGTATCATCTAATAAATTCTTTCAGTTGTTCAGATCATGTTATTTGTAATTAATTTTTCAAATGAGACACATACAAAGACACACATGCATATGTATAGCATGCACACACACCCACTTCTACTCTCTCTCTCTCTCTAACACACACACTCCAACTCACACTCACACTTCCACACAGACACTCTCAATGTTCCTAAAATACAATTCTGTTTTCTATTATAGAAATAGTGCCCTTTTAGTCATGGAATCATGGAGAAACATTGTCATTTTTAGGAACTGAAACTGCAAGAGCACTAGTTGCATTAGTAGCGGGAATGAACCAGTGACATTTCCTCTATAAATGGCTATGTTCATGGCAAATACGATATCTAAATGGAAGCTTCTCATAATCTAGCTATTGGATCCAAGAAGAAGGTGCAAGACGAATCTTCGTAGAATTTGGTAAAGGATCATTTAAATCAATCGCAAGATAGATGCAAGCATAAGAGACTACTTTTTTAACTTGAGTTTGAGTAGTAGATCCAAAGGTTTGCCTAGAAGGAGAGCAATCGAATGAAGAATATCATCCCTCCAAAATTCAAGCGGGAGTCGGGTAAGGCGCACCCACATAGGAACTTTTGAGGGATGCTCCTTGACAACATTAAACCCTACATGCCAAGGCTTGATAAAGAGCCTGACCTAATTAAATAAGTAAGAACCTCCCTCAAAGGTCCCATTTCTATGTGCCATGCATGTAAAAACTACCATGAAATAGCTATTGGCCACCAACATAATCTCTATGACCCCTTCTGGGTTCCAAACCCTCCATGCCCATGACTCTAGAACTGGTAATGAGAGTCTCAATCCAAACTTGCAATAAGGGCATAGTTGCTCTAGTAAGTACCATCTTTTGAAGTTATCTCAAGTTGGATAACCAAGACAGGTTGATCTTTTGTCATAAGCTTGAATTGACCTATGATTAATATAAATATACTCAAAATATATATTATTCTAAATATAAGTATATATACAATTCTTTACCTTAATATATCAATCGATGCTATTAATCAAATATTATAAATAAATATGTATATATTATTGAGAACAATACTAATCAAATTGGTCAATAAATAATAATAAAAATATGAAAATATTAGACAAGTAGTTCATAAGATGTTGACAATCAAAACAACTGTAATCTGTATAGGCCTCTGATACTTATCATTATTTATTAGTATTTAATAAACAATATTACTAAATAGATAATAACATTGAATATATTACCCATAAGACTTTCATATACCATTATTTAATAAATAAATACCAATATAAATATGATTTAGCTAAGAATTGCGATTTATCTAAGTGGTCACTATAAAAAATAAAATTAGTAAAAACCAAACCTAACTATACTATGGTTCGTGACTTTTGATGACTCAAGCCTATAAATAAGAACTATGGAAGGAATATCATTTATTTTTGATAGATATCACTTCCCCTTCATACGTTTAAAGCCATGATGGAGAATTTAAGGAATAAATAAGTTTGAAATGATGTTTTTATAACTGTATACAACTTGGAGATAGGAAATTCATGATGGGAAAAAGGGAGATATAAAGAAGACATAAGGGAATTAAGTTCAAAACATTGCCCAATTAAAAAATAAAGTACATTTGCACATTTTAAAGGATAAGGGTAAGTTATGTGGGAGCTCCTCAAAGGTAAAAATAAGCAATTAATATAGTCACTTATGGAGGAAGAGATTGATCAAATACTTATAGCGTCAATATGAGAGATTGATATAATCTCCATCTGACTGGCATGACTATGATTTCTATCATCTTTAAAATGTTGGTATGAGAGATTGATATCATGTCCATTTAACCAAATTGTTTGAGATTGATATAATAAGTGTTGGTATGGGAGCGTTCTCCATCTGACCAACATAACTTTGAATAATGAATCTTGATAATGTTGGTATGTGAGATTAATAATCTCCATCCGGCTGACATGCTTGAGATTTCATCCTTTCTATAATGTTGGTATGTGAGATTGATATAATCTCCATTTGACTGACATGCCTGAGATTGATTTGCCATAAGTTTTTGATGATGTTAACATATGCATATGTGATTGGCCTTGAATAGAGGATGTCCCGTCCAAGAAGAACCTTAAGGGGTGCACTCCCAAGAAGATGGTTGAATAACTAAGGGTTAGGAAACCCAATCTCGAGATGTCTTCAAGGTTGGGGTTAAGATAGAGGGTAGAATAGTACAATGAGATTTGCTATTATTATGATTCTAACAATTATTTTGTTGACCTTGGTAGTGGGGACATTACATCCTAGCTCCATTGTACACATCCATTCGCCTTAATCTTTTGGATTCCCAATTCCAAAGAAGATCCAACCCCTGATGCAATTTTTTTACTTGAATGGCCCATAGCATCTGCATGCAGAGACGAAGACAGCTTTGTTGAGCCCATACTTCCAAATAACAAAGAATTTAGAGAAGCCCAACTCTCCTCCATACTGACCAAAACTCAAAACCTCAACCTATCAAACAAGGGCTCGAACAAGTTAAGACTGACCCCACACACAACACAGAGGAAATACTTGGCAAAAATAAAATACTCCCTAGCCACAAAGAGCAGGCAGCAACCCCAGCCACCCTACTACACCAGCACGCTTTTGATTCAATAAAACGAACCTCCAATCCAGCAAAGAAAATCCCCACAGAGCCAAATACAGACCCAGCGAATGTTAAACAGGCAAAAAACACGCGAGAACCAGGGAAAAAATCAGGTAGGGCATGGGCCATAACCAGCAGCAAAGCTGTCGGTTACCATTCTCAAAAATCCATCCTTCTGCGAGGATTTCAATGTCACCTTTCAGTACTTCTTTGTTTTTGTTCTATTTCTGCTTTTGGTGATGGAGTGCCATAAGCTAAAGTTTGTTTTAAAGTCCCAAGGAGTGGGCATTTCTAACCTATAAAATGTTTCTTTTAGCACATAGACTCAGGAGGATATTGGATGCTACATGTACAATGTAGAAATTGTTCTCCAAGCTAGTTCATTACTGTTTTTTCTCTCTATGGATTAAGTTGAAATTGATTAACTTTGTCAATTTTATATTGATGTCTAGTATTGTTAAATGGCAGGCTTGTACACATCTTAACAATTTGATTCTTAGAATCATTTATTTGTTCTTTTTTCAAGCTCTTATCCTTTCAAATCTTGTGTGCATTGAATAGTTGTTTTTTGTTTTGGCCCGTTGGAAGGCCTAAGCTATCTATTTCATTTTTTAATATCTTGTAATCTCGTTTGCAAGGCACAGCTGTTAACAAATCGATACTTGTATTTGAGGCAAAAACATTGGTAGGCAGTCATTTCTTTTAAGCAAAGTTTGAAGAGAGGTTTATTTTCATGTGCTGTTTTGTTTTGTGTTGTCTCAAAAGAGACAAATTAAAATGCTAGCATATATAGTTAGTCTGTCTGTAGTTGTTCAAGGAGAGCATTGTCAAAGAAATTCTTTTAGTTATTCAGATCTGTCATATGTAATTTATTCAAATGAGACACATACAGAGACACACAGGCGCATGCACACACACACACGCACATGCACACGCACACGCACACACACATATAGTTAGTCTGTCTGTAGTTGTTCAAGGAGAGCATTGCCTAAGAAGTTCTTTCAGTTATTCAGATCTGTCATATGTAATTCATTTTTCAAATGACACACACACACAATGTTCCTAAAATACAATTCTTTTTTTTCTTTGGGAAATAGTGCCCTTTTTGTCTTGGAATAATGGACAAACATTGATTATTGTTGAATTTTGGGCACTAAGCTACGACCTGTACACTGGATAATGTTTTACAGTGTTTGACCTAAAATTAGCATTTTCATTTTTTGATAAGCAGGAAAATGACTGGCATTGAATTTGTGCTGAGTGAAGTTTTGGAGCCTCACCTATTTGTTTTCCGAAAGCAGAAGCATGATGGGCCAGAGAAAATCACTCCCATGCTAACATATTATGTCTTGGATGGTTCGATCTACCAGGCACCTCAGCTTTGTAGTGTCTTTGCATCTCGAATAGTATGCATTATAATCTATATCTTCAAGTCATTTGTGAAGTCCATTTGGTACTGAAGTTCCAAATAGAACTTGGGAGCATGCACATATGAAACATATGCTAATGCTGAAAGGTGAATGTATACTTCATGAGAAATCTGAACTATATCAACTTCTAATGGTGATTTCTATTATAGATTGTATAATAAAATCAAAAGACATGGTGTATAGAGAAATTGTATCTTGATTCTTGATTAAGTCCATTTCAGCACACTATTTACTTTCCCCTGAATAAATTGGCAGAATTAAGAATTGTTTGTTATCCATTGGCATTGCTTTGTTTCCTCTATTATTGCTATTCTCCAAAAAATCAAAAGGGAAGTAAACACAAGTAGAACATATATTTCTATTAGTTCATAGAACATTAAAATATATTTGCATTTCCAAATACATTGCTGGGGCTTTTGTTTGCCGAGTGTTTGACCAAATACCAAACCATCTGATTTGTGTGAAATATTGGAAAGATAGGAGTTGTCCTAGACATAGCCAGGTGAGGGTTATTACATGTAGAGTCAAAATATAGTCCGTAATATGAAAATTGGTGCGGAAACCGACCCGACCCTTTGCACAATAGTCCGAGTTGTGAAGCTCTCTAGATAAAATTGTTGTGAAAGTGAAGTTCGCTAATAAAATTGTATGCCAAATATAACTTAAATCCAACTTATTAAATCCAACCTCAATAACCAAAACAATGAGCAATGCCAAGAGATAAAACATATGTGATGACACAATGATTTGTTAACTAGGGAAACCCTTGATTAGAGGGAAAACCTTAGTGGGGATGGAACCCACAATATGATGTAGTAATATAAAAATTCCTTGTGAAAGGATGTGACCTTATTAGGAGGCAATTACAATAGAATCAGTACATTAGATCCTATTAGGAAACTTTTATTCCCCGTCAGAAGACTCTAGCACTATTAGGAGCCTTTAAAAGACAACTGAACACATTGCCCAAATAGCTTCTGCTACTGGTATACAAATAGATCTCCAGGATAACAAATATAAGTAATGAACTAACCAAATTTGCAACTCAATTGCCATTATAGTTTCTTTGAAGTTCCCAACCCAACATCAACATAATCCTTTGCTTTGATCAAATTTGCATCCCCTGATCACACTCACATCAATATAATACAATGTGATACATACAACTAAGAAAAACATCTTTCCTTTATACCTTGCCCTAACAATTAATTAGGTCGGCCTTTTGAGCTTGCCCAATGTACAATGAATTAAATAGGACCTCATTAAGATATTACATTAAAATTCTACACATTAAAATGCAATCTACAACTTCCAAAATAATTCACAATACAAGAGTAGTTTTCCAGTGAATATATCACGCGTTACACTAATAACCTCAACAAAATGATCTTCAAGATGTGCTAACGTGAACATATCATCACGAACATGTCTTCGACCACAATCTAAGCTCGCTTACTTTAATTCCATCTTTCTCATCAGATACAATCAAAAAATCAGCAACCTATTTCTTGCACACAGGTTTGCTACTTGTACTTACCAAATGATTTGTAACTCTACCAATTCTCTCTATATATCATAAACATACGCAAACATAGATATAGTATTTGAACACATTCCTGAACATGTTTATAAGCTCGCATAGCTTAACCTGTCATATCCTAACTTCATTGATCAATCCAAGTTCCACGACGTACATAATCACGGTTTGTCATTAACACAAACATATACATGTTGACTGGGCCAACATATATGGTAAGAAGGGAAAGAAAAAGGAGGCTAGTTAACTGCTTTCTGGTTTTTGTTGTTTTTTGTTACTCTTCTGGTCTCTCCCCATTTGCTATTGATGGTTTTGTTTTTTATGCTGAACTTGTTTATGGGCTGTAGGTGGTACGATGCGATGACCAACTACATGCAGTTTGTTAATTTGTTAAACTTTACTGGTTTTAAAAGTAGGAATACTAGTAACTCTATATACTGGTATACTATTTATGATGTTTTTGATATGAAATGTTAGGGGGATTGTTTGGTTGTGTGCTGGTTGCCAATTGGTCTTGTGCTGGTTGCCAACAGGTTTTTGATGGTAGTTCCACCATTGTTGTAAAGGGCCAGCACCCTAATTTTCGGCTGCTTTTTTATCAAAAACATATATATGTTGACATCAATGACAAACCTGCCACCAGTGCAACACATAAACATCATATCCAAGTGCCGACCACTTTTGGAATCCCAACACTCTCCTTAATCCTAACAATTGTTTGCTGCTGTCACATACTCTACTTCTGCTATAGATTGTGAAAATGCAATTTTGTTCCTTTCTTAGCCAAGAAACCAATCTTGCTTCTAGAAAGAATACACTACTACTTTTGCTCTTTCTATCATTAACATTACCTTCCCAATCAGCATGAATCATGTGATCTGTCACACCATAACCCAAAATCTGATGTTCCCTTGAAATATCTGAATTTCCTTTTCATTGCTGCTAAATGTGATGTGTCTCTCTAGGGTTTGCTTGAAATCTTGCAACAATACTAACTGCATTTGCTATGTCTAGTCTTGTGTGATTTAGATATTGCAATCCTCCTACCATTGATCTGTACCTTGTTTGCATTGCATTAGGAGACTCACCCTTACTTGATAACTTACATCTTGCAACCAGCCATAGGTGTTCCAATTGGCTTACAATTCTCGAATCCAAATCTTGTAAAAAGATTTTTTAGATACTTGATCTATTATATGAAAATTCCATCCTTATTCTGAGCTATTTGCAATCCCAAGAAATATTTCATTTCACTAATCATAGACATTTCAAATTTATTCTTCGTCTCTACAAAAAAATCTCATTAGCCTCATCATTTCCTCCAAAGATAATATCATCAACAAATACTACAATGATTAGTAAATCATCTGAATTTGTCCTTAAATACAAGTTACTATCTGCATTGCCTTTCTTGAATCCCAAGCTCTGTAAATGCTTGTCTAACTTTGCATACCATGCTCTAGGTGTCTATTTTAATCCATATAATGCCTTCTTCAATCTGCAAACCATGTCTTTGTCTTTAGTGAGTGGAAAAACATCAGGTTGTTCAATGTAAACTTCTTCCTCAAGTTTGCCATTCAAAAATGTTGATTTAACATCCATTTGATATACCTTGAAGTTTTTGTTTGATGCATATGCTACGAACATTCTTATTGCTTCCAATCTTGCAACAAGGGCAATTGTTTCTTCAAGATTAATTCCTTCTTGCTGTGATTATTCTTTGCATACCAATCTTGGTTTGTTTCTTACTACTTTACCTTGCTCATTTATCTTGTTCCTAAGCACCCATTTTGTGCCAATAACATTTTTGTCTTTAGGCCTAGGTACTAATTCCCAAGTCTTGTTCCTTTCTATTTGATCAAGTTCTTCTCTCATAGCTTTTATCAAGTATTCATCTTTGCATGCTTTATTTGCAGTCTTTGGTTCAACCTGTGATATCAAACAAATTTCTTCTCTCATCTTGTTTTTTATCAATACTCCTCTGTTTGTGTTGCCAATTATTTGTTCCTCAGGGTGATTCCTTGCAGCATACTTGGATGTTCTTTGCTACTCTCTAGGTATTTGATAGCAATTTCCTTGAATCTTTCCTTATGCCCAATGATAGCAGTCCTTAGGTACCATGGTTTATGACCTTGAATCCTTCTGGTTGATTAATTATAGCTTGTTATTCACTATTTGTTTATTATATATTAATTCATCTTAATTCTTTAATTGTTGATCGTGTAATTTTAATGTATATTAATAAATAATATAAAATATATTTATAATACTATATCATTTATAATTTTATATATTATTATATATATTTGTTTATACTTTATGAATATTATTATCAATATTTATTATATAAATAGACCATTATTTTCTAATTCTATTCTAGGAATGGGGACATGACACTATAGCAGTTTTTGTTATAATAATTTGATTTATCTTTTATATTTTCTTTCTCATAACTGAATATTTATTTACTCTAAATGGAGTTTCTTACTGTTTGACTTTTGCACTTCTTTTATATACACTCAAATTGTGTAATAATTTGAGTTTTTTGTGCTAAACAGTTCACCATGTGACCATTTTTTTACTGGGTTCAATCCTTTGTGAATTCTAATCATCATGGAAAAAGCATTTTTAGCCAGCTTAATCAAAATATCTGGTTTAACTTGATTCCAAAATTATTCTGTAATATCTACTAATTGAGTATTCAATTGTTTGTACTCATGTTTTTAGATACTGAGGGTGATAATGTAAACCTGATGCAAAATCTGGAATCGAGAGTGTTGACTATAAAGAACTAAAAGAAGTAAAGCAGGTTGATCATATTCTTGCAACTTTACAACGCAAGGTAATATACGATAGTTTCTTTGATTTATTTTTTCCATTTAATTTACAGCAAAATTGAACTTTCCATGTCAAAGGAAATAAGTAAGAAAATTCTTTGAAATATTAAAAAATGGGTTATTTTCAGGAGGTTTGTGGATTTGAACTTTGCATAGTCAATTGACACAGCTGGGAAATTCACACTCTTCAATTTTGTAGGCAGGAACATTACTCTTTTCAATTTTAAGTTATCTGCAGTTGTGCGGTTAATGGAAATTTTTGGATGTTAGACTTTAGTCTTTCATTATCAAAGAAGGCTATGTTTTGGATGGTCTACTGATGTAGGGATTAAAGACAAATATAATCATACCGGAAAGCCACGGTTACAAGATGCCTAAAAACATAGATCTGAAAATTAATCCACTAGCAAAGAATGGGAGTGTTTAGATAGATAGTATATTTTCCTCAAGATCCACATAATTTACCTTTGGACCAGCATCGTGGCCATTCTATGAGTGAGAAATATAAGTTGGTTGTGTAGATGATAGTGGATGCATATCATTAAGGAAAAAGTTCACGTGTTAGTGGATTATTGACTATTCTCCCAATCCACAATTACCCTTCAATGTTTCCCTACCCAAGTTTTGCAAAGGAAGGTTCAATTTATTGAGCATAGTGAAGACATTGCCGAGGTATACACATTTAAGATTATGTTTGTCTTGGAGAGACATTGCAACCCTTTACAGAACTGATTTCAAATTTTTAAAGAGGTTTGTAACTGGAGAATTGTCTGAAGTTGTAGGCAGCCTAGCCTAGGCAGGAGTATTGTGTGGAAGATCTAGCCTGACGTGTATCTGACTTACACTAGTTTTCGCATGTGGTTTTCTATCCACGTGGGATTCATTTAGCTTAGTCTCGGACTTTCTTCTTCCTAAAGATTGTGGAAGAGATGTTCATACTGATTAGGAGTATATTTCCATATCTATTTAGTTAATGGTCAATAATTTAATATTAATTTGTTTAGATCATAGTAACGAGAATCATCATGAAATCGTCTGAATTGCTAGTTTGGCGATTCGATCCATGGTTCTCGATTTTTTTTGAACTGGTGAACTAGATGAGCAATTTCATCGCATGAATTGCCAATTCATGCAAAAAAATGCCAAAATTACCTTTGTGAATCTCGAAAAATCAGCTGAGCTTGAGGATGACGATGAGGCTTGAGCTAGAGCCTTGCTTTTTCATTTTGTTTATAGATACTGATAGACATACGTTTCATGGATCTTCATCTTACATACATTTATGATTTGATGTCTTATGGATCTTCATCTTACATACATTCTATGATTTGACTCATTATTGTAACAACCACTTTTACTGGGTCTTAACTAACAACTAGTTATATCATAGAATATAGTCAATACTTCATATTCATAGGAAGATAGTTATAATAGATATGTTCATGTGAATGAAATTAATGGTTACAATCAATTAAACAAAAAATTCATAACTAATAATTGAAGACACTATTAATGAATTTAACATGGAATTTAAAATCTACACACCTTAGAATTCAACACCGAAATTTGTCTAGGGATGCTTTTGCAAAACCCAAGTTAGTCCATAAATACCACTTAGGAACAATTAGCTATGCCACTTTATCGAAATGACAATTACCATCAAATACTATTATATTATTTAGGGCATCAAATACCAGTATCATTTAGGGCATCAAATACCATTGTATCATTTATGGCATCAAATACCACTGTATCATCCCTTTTCCTTCCATTGCTAACTATGGCAATAACATTTAGTTAGAAAATACATTCATTTATTATTCACATAAATGAAAGACTAAAATAACAATCCATCAGATAAACCTATCTCTTGCATATAGATATATTCCATGTTTAGTTGGAAGATCAAATGATCTAACTGGCTACCAATTACATTGACAAGAAAAGTTGCTTTCATTAAAGGAAATAACTGAATCAATGATATAAATCAATCCATCATATCTTCTACTTGTATAAACATCATAAAAGTAAAATACGTGCTACCAACAAATGTTTGAATGCATAACTAATCTTTGTTTGGTGCATCTCTTGACATCTTGTGGAGAGGGAAACGTTGTCAAGGGCTTAACCACCCAACCACAACCCTTACATATCCCCATGCAATCTCTAACGAGAAAGACCCTCCCTACCCAGAAATAGATATTGAACACCTTGTCCATCCATTGAGCATCTTGGTACTAGAGCATCAATCCCACCACTCGACTAGGCACCAAGATCTAAACTTTGGTCTACCATGAGCTGACTTGGTATATATAATTTTATCATTTTATTGCTTTCATATATTGACATATGTTTGTTCTTGCAGGGTTTTCTTCTCCTCCCCACCCATCAATGCTTGACCCTTCCGGCCTTGGGTGTATCCTAGGAGATTTCGAACCATGTGTAATGCAAGTATCATTTTAGTAATTCAGATTTGTTTCCATTCGAACTGATCTTGTCTCAGAGGTATATGGTCAATTCCTCTGTACAAATCAGATCAATGCCTTATGTAAAGTAATATACATCGATGGTTGCTTCAATTAATCATACACAAAATATGCCATTAGCAATGTGATCGCTTATCATTCAAAGTGATGGCAATTTATAATTGTGGGTCTGTATTATCAGTAACATCTGATATGCAGGGCAAACAAAGATATTCAAAAATTTCTATTAATTTCTTTAACAACGTTATGTGGCTTATTTATGACATTGTTGCTTCATTTATGATCAACAATGGATAATGATAACGCAACAATTAATTTATATCATTGATTCTTCAGCACTTGAGAACAGAGAAAATATGGCATTAAATCATAAGTAACAATTGCATGACCTGTAACTGTATTGGTGTTCTGTCTAGCTTGGCTCGCGAATAATGGGTTGCAACATGATGATTGTTATCTGGCCTACTGGCAACATCGTTGATATGATTCTATGCCTTTGATATCCATTATAAGAAGCAAGAATTCACGATAGTCTAGTCTAAGGAAGATTGCATTTGGCTTGAGGCCATGAGAAAGAGTGCTTGCAAGAAAATATGAGCTCGGAACAATTGCAAGAAGAGAAGGGTCGCCTCCCAAGCAATGGGGGAGTAATAAATAAATCAGTCGCACCTTATCTCCATTACAAGAAGAGGGTGGCAGTGGAGCAGTTACAATGTACACAAGAAGTCATCAGCACAAATATTAAAATGGCCATCTCAAACTCTATGGCTTGATAGAAAATTATAGAAATAATGAAAGGTGGCCACACATAAGATAATATTAAACCGATAGCCAAAGTGAAAAAAAATAATGATATTGTCGTAGTATATAACATCATGGAATCTACTGATACCTAGATGTGTATGTATGCATATACGTGTACATGTGTAAACCCCAACCATAAATTTTTTACATATACGCCAAATATCAAGTATGCATATACGTCCTTATATATATAAAATTGGTTTATGTATGTACACATATACATGTATAGATATGTAGGTATCATGATGTCGATATGATGAGACATGTTTATATATCAAGAGGCTCCAACCAACAACACAATTACAAACAACCATATATTTCTTACGTATATGCCAAATATCAAGTATGCATATATGTCCTTATATATATAAAATTGGTTGTATGTACACATATACATGTGTGTACATGTATAGATATGTAGGTATCATGATATTGATATGATAAGACATGTTTATACATCAAGAGGCTCCAACCAACAACACAATTACAAAGGTATAAACTTGCTCAAATTTCAATTCATGCTTAGTGATCTCTTTTACTATTAAATGATATGTAATTTAATAGGTTATCATGGTCATCCAATGTACACTCAGTGATGGTGGTGCCCCCCATGCCCAATGCCTTTCTGGCAATGCTTCCCCCCTTCGCCGTGCTCTTGCAAGGGAATTCTCCACGATTATATCATATTTACCATAACAAGTTATTATTCATAAACCATCATAATGGCTAACCACCATTCTACTTCCCATGATGAATAATAAACTTTCTAAGATTTCAAGGTAACAATATAATAGCATCATAACGATTAACTATCATGCCAACTTCATATGAAATTATAACGATTAACCACTTTACCCTTTCACATGATCGTAACTAATTTTACCTTTCAATTGACTTCATAGGAAACCTCAGCGACTATATGAACAATTTTAGATTGAACCAAAATTTAGGATATAACAATGATCCTATGATTTGTATTTAATTCAGCTACAATTTACATTTTACCTATAACATAATTACATATGTTATGGATTTATCATTTATGTTCCATGTTTATGTATGGTAGCTTCTGTTTAATGATGTTATAGTGTGTTAAAGTTATATTCAATTAAGGGTGCATGAATAAGTTTTAAATTGTTAAAATCTCTAAATTTGAAGGGTCTTTTAAATTTGCCGATTCGCGATTTTATTTGACAATTCCGATTCTGATTACTTTGGTTTAGATGGTTTCCAAATCGGTCTTCAATTATTGATTGTTTCTTTGGGAAACATCATCACTACAATTGCCTAAATATGTACATTTCATTCTTTGAATAAACTCAGACACTTACCATTGTGTGACATGGTATTAGAGAACAAGTAAGATTTTTTTGGAAATTTTACAATTCTAAAAATTCCTTAACAATAATTTTGAAGTGCAAATTGTTCAAAAATCTTTGATTGTGCATTTTGAATGTGTAGGGTTTCTTGGCTGAGGAATTTGAAGGCATCTTTACCCTTATGCTCATGCGTTTGTTCTATTTGCAACTCGTGTGAGTTCTTGTATGAAAATCACTTGCATCTTCTACAACTCGCATGAATTCTTCTATGCTAAGCTTGTGTAAATTCACACTTTCTCGCATATGGTTTCCTTGAGTTTGCATTTCCTGTAAAAGGTTGTTTTCCCTGTGTTTTCAATGACTCTTTACCTGCCTGTGACTTTTTGTGCATTTGCATTTTGTCGCAACATGTTTGATGGTCACGTTTTGGAGCTTTTAGTAATGTAACAAAAGCTTTTGAGTTCTGTCGACAACAATTCTATCCAATAACAACTTGGTAAGCTTAGACTACAAGGCAACACAATTGATGATATTGCCTACGCCATTTTTCTACCTTCAAGGAACAACATTTTTGAGTCTCTTTGCAATTTGCAAATCAAGGGCCCTGTCACCTAGGGTTTTCTTGAAAACCTTTGTGTTATTTATTCTATTACGTTCATGACCTTATGCAAATATTGATGCCTCTAATCCTTTCTTACAACTAGGGTTTGAAGTTTTCCTAGGTATTTTTTGCACCTCAACCTAGTGTTGACTATTTTTTGAATAAAATTCAGGTTTCTTTTGCATTGAGGTTTGTACCTGTAGATATTCCTTTTTCTTGGGATTTGTGCCTCTAGTTTGAACGTAACTCTATTTTGTATGAATTGAGATCCATGGCTAGGGTTTTGTGCAATGAGAGTTTCAACTCTTTGAATTATCTCATTTTTCTTGCCACGAAAAGCATGAAAGATGACTTCTTATATCAATATATTGTTGGGAGGCAAAAATATGTTCAATGGGTGCAACTACAAGATGTGGGAGTAGTGGATAGTGACGATTTTTAAATATCACTTCCTTGATGAGATTGTTTTGGGCAAGTCTACTCAGTTTACAGTAAGACTAGATCAAGATAAATTTGATGAGAGGAATTGCGAAGTCGTCATGCTAACTCAATTGTTAGTTATCGACAATTAGTTGCCTCAGCTTCCCTAATGCAAGACAACTACTGAAATATGTGATATTGTGAAGGGCCTAGTGAAACATCTGACAAGAGTCGTGCATTTTTTCAAAAGAACATGCTTTTCTCGATTATGATGGATGAGAGGATGTCCTTGCAGGAACATCTCACAAAAATCAAAGACATGTGATCGGTTGGAGGCGATTGGTCAGACAATGGAGAAAGAAGACATGATAATAATCACTCATGTTGACTTGAAGTTTCTAGATCTTTGCACCAAACTTCTACAACAGGATTGATGGAGACAATAGTTTTGTAGCAGTGCTAATTGTCCTCTTTAGAACAAGCCTTTATTGCAAATTCTTTTCCTTAGGACAAAGGGAACAATTTGTTCTCTCGACAGAAAGGCCCATATCAATCCCAAGACAACTCCAAGACGAAGAATATTTAGTGCAATAATTGCCACAAATATGGTCACATGAAGAAAGATTGTTGGCATTATTTGGCTTTTGAACAAAAGAAACAGGGAGGGTCTCAACTCTTAATAGAAGGCCAATGTGGTAGAGAAGACTAAGGACACTAACTAGGAGTCTACCTTCTATGTCTTTTTTGCCAAACCCCCCCACAAATCACATCAAATCATCTTCTTAGTACATCGACTCAGTGTCTTCTCGACACTTTACTCATCGCCAAGATTGGTTTGCTGACTACAGACCATTCACTACTTCAATTATCTTTGGAGGAGAAGAGTATAATGTTGTTGGAAAGGGCATTGTTCAATCTAGAGGGAGGAATTTAATTTTCCTCAAGTTACTACATTCTAGGCAAGGAACTCAACCTTCTATCTGTTAGTCAGATTATGAGACACTACTTAGTTGGATGTGATATTTAGTTCGCACAAATGTAGTTTTGTTGATCGGGAAACTCATAATACAATTGTTGTGAGTATTAAGGATCATGGTCTTCTTGGAGAGCTTCAAAGGTATTAAAATTGGTTCACGTTGATGTATGTGGACTGGTTACTAGGTCTAGGTATTATTTGTTATTTATTGATGATTTTAGTCATAAAGTGGGGGTGTATTTTCTTACAACAATAATCTTAGGTGTTTAGTATGTTTTAGAAGTTTAAGTCATTGGTAGACAGAGAGTTAGGTCAACAAATAATAACTCTTGGGATAGATAATGGGGGGAATTTTTCTCTCCTAAATCTCCAACTTCCGTGTACATCATAGTATCAAGTGTCAGTTATTATGCCTTACACCCCTTGGTAGAAAAAGAGCTAGGTCAACAAATAATAACTCTTGGGATAGATAATGGGGGGAATTTTGTTCTCCTAATTCTCCAGCTTCCATGTACATCATAGTATCAAGGTCAACTTACTATGCCTTACATCCCTTAGTCAAATGGTGTGGTTGAGTATAGCAATCGCATAATCACCGAAATTGCTCAGCTTGTGTTGGAACAAAGAAATGTTCCAAGGAAGTTTTGTGAAAGTAGTTTACATTGTTGTCTATCTTCTGAACATGTCTCCTACACAAGCCATTAAGAGGAAGACTCCAGAGGAAGTTTATTCTAGCTTTTTTGGCACACCCGTTTTCCCCATTGTTCCACTCCACCCTCCTTGACTTTCGCTCCCTTACCTCTCATACAATGCCTATTTATGACATTCCTGGACAGCCTTCTATTCACCCTACCCCGCCTCCTTTTTGCCACTTGTTCACCCCCTCTTTCATCTATGAGGCCATTAGATCCATGAGATGTAGCAGAGCAACAGATGAAGAGGGGTTCTAGGCTGAACTCTTTAAGTTTGGTACCTTGGTTCTGGGCTCCTATTTTTCTACTCTTTTCAACAGAGTGGTTTGCACTAGTTTTCCGACTTCTTGGTCCAAGCATCTGATTTACCCTATTTATAAGTCCGGTCTTGCCTCAAATCCTGAGAATTACAGAACCATTATGATTGGGCACACGTTTGCCAAACTTTATGCCATAGCTCTCAATGCTATGTTATCTAGTGAACTTGACAGGAAAGGGTGTAGAGTAGTTGTCGAGCACACTATCGGACCATGGATCACATTTTTACTTTACGGGCTATTATTGAGGAGGCTAGACAGAGATCGGCAAAAGTTTATTGCTGCTTTGTTAATTTTCACAAGGCTTTTGATTTTGTTCCTTAGGTGGCTCTTTTTGAGAGGCTTCGGGCGATTGAGATTTCTGAGATGTTACTTATTGCTATTATGAGATTATATGAGATTGTGGTTGGTAGATTCAAGACCAGGAAGGGATTCTCAGTTCCAATCCATAGTACCATTAGGGTCAAGTAGGGCTGTCCTCTCTCCCCTACTTTGTTTGGTTTATATATTGATGGAGCTTGAGGACTTCTTGTTGAAGTCATTGCTCCCAGGGGACGGTTGTTATTTACCCCAGGTTTTGATCTCCATTCTTCTTTTCACAGATGATGTGGTTCTTCTTGCTTCTTATCCAGAGAGTTTACAAAGGTTTCTTGATGGTTTGGCTTCCTTTTGTGATCAACTATAGTTTGTGGTTAACTTGGGTAAGACTTGGGTTATGATCTTTAATTGCTTGAAGACTTCACACCTTCACTTCTTTTTTTAGGGACAAGAGATTGAGATCACTTCCTCATATATGTATTTGGGGGCGAAGTTTTCAGGACCTCGCTTCAGTATGAGACCAATGATTTAGTTGAGAGTTTGTAAAGGTATGGGTTCTCTTGCTATGCTTGAGAAACAATGCTTCAGACACCACTTTCGGGATACTTCATCTAAGTTATCTCTCTTGGACTCCCTTGTTCGGCCAACAGTTCTTTATGGTTCTGTGGTTTGGGGTCCGTCTCTCCTTAGTTCTGACTGGGCCTCGATCGAGGGGGTTCAGACTCTCCTTTTATAGCGCATCATTAGATGCCATAGGGTCACTCATAGTATCATTCTTGCTGAGTTCGGTGTTCATCCTTTCAGTCTTGTTGTCATATTTGATTTGATTTGGTTCCTTCATCATTTGCATTGCTTTGCGGATTCAACTACTGAGGATGATAGATACTCTTACTTGGCATATTGCTCTTCTGTTGCTACTGTGAGTTCTGATACTTGTTCTCATGCTCGTTGTTGGTATGCACAGGTATCTTCCCTGCTGAGATTGATTGGGATAGATATTGACCGTCTCCCTCTTTATCAGTTCTCGTTGAATGCCCCTGCTCATCTTCTCCCCTCCTGATAGGAGTTAAATGAGCATGTCAGACTTGATATTTACAGACCGTACATTATCACTACTTGGACTGACCTGCCGGGTGGGTTGCGTCCGAGGATGATCTTCTATGCGGAGCACTTTTTGGAGATCTGTGATGAGATTGTTGTTTCTCCTAGTTACCTATCTCGACGGTGGTCTCATGCCCTGTGTATCTCCCTGGGGTCCTTCGGAGTTGACTCTCACCGTCTTCGTGCTCAAACAGACCATCATATTGACAGTGGCAAGCGGATTTGTATGCTTTGTACTTTCGTTGAGGTCGAGACAAAGACTCACTTTTTATTCTGTTGCCCTATCTATTATGAGATCAGAGGGAGATTTACTGCCTATTTCAAGATTGCTTTTCTCTTTCTAACTTCTTTAGTTATTGTGACCAGTGATGTGTCGCACTCTATCTTCAGGAGGCCACTCTACTCCGTGACAGTACTTTACAGACACTTCTTCCTCAGCGGCATTCTTCGACTCAACTCATTACTGTTTTTTACACATCCTTATCTCCTTTGCATGGCGTGAAAAGGCCGTGTAGTTCTTCCAGTTCTTTTGGTCATTCCAGATCTGTCAAACCTTGTACCAGGTACTTACCTCAGCGGCACTTGTAGAGACATATTAGAGCTTCTATCCACTCGCAGTTGTATCCTCCTGTGACTGATTTCTTTTTGCCAAGAAAGGACTCCTAGTCTTTGTCTTGGCCTCTCTCTCTGCGTTTCATTCTCTCTCTTCTTCTTTGCTTTTGTAGTGTGCTTTTCTCGGACATCGTTTGGTGTTTCTGCTGTTTTCAGCTTTCTGATTGTAACCTTCCAGTCCCATAGACCTTTGGTGGTCTTTCATTGGACATTAATATTATTATCTTATCTTATCTAGCAACAAGCCTAAAATCACTCGCTTGGTAGTTTCTGGCTTGTCCTCTTATGTTTGAATTCTATATGGCAGAAGAAAAGATCCTAGACTTATTGGTTTTAGAGATTTAGACTAGGCAACTTTTGTTGATGATAGGAAATTTACATCTAGGTATGTCTTTAGTTTGGGAACAAGTGCACTCATATGGACTAACAAGAAACAATAGGTGGTAGCTCTTTCCTCAATTAATATAGAATATCAAGGGATTGTTGTAAAGTGGATTGTGAGGTAGGTTGGCTTCGAAGGATGCTTATAGATATGTGGATGACTAAAGCAGGTTCTTCACCTCTCTTTTGTACAAGAAAGGGGTGCTCAAACTTGCCAAAATCTTCTCTTCCATGTGCAGATGAACCATGTTGAGCTTCACTATCACTACATCCGCAAGCTTGTAGAAGATGGATCAATATAGTTGCATTATGTTCCAATTGAGGATCATATTGCAAAAATTCTCACCAAGTGTTTGGGCCTGGACAAGTTTGTAAAATTTAGAGAGCAGCTTGGTGTAGTTGACAAAATGACCATTAAGGGAGGGTATTAGAATAATATTTCCATATCTATTTAGTTAATGGTCAATAATGTAATATTCATCTATTTAGATAGTTTCTAAGTTAGTGTTCAATTATCGATTGTTATTGCCTATCTCTGTACATTTCATTCTTTGAATAAAACCAAGCAATTACCATTGTGTAACAATATCAACCACCTCATTGACCAATACTCTCCTTTGGCTGTTACTATCATTGTTTACTATTCTGTTCTTTGTCGTCAGGAAATAA
This sequence comes from Cupressus sempervirens, assembly GCA_028749045.1. Classification (NCBI taxonomy): domain Eukaryota; kingdom Viridiplantae; phylum Streptophyta; class Pinopsida; order Cupressales; family Cupressaceae; genus Cupressus; species Cupressus sempervirens. The sequence continues at coordinate 329,172,814 of CM053789.1, forward strand.
TGGTTCAAGATGTTCCTGACGGTGTATCGGGAGGTTCCCGACGGTGTTTCAAGATGTTCCTGACGGTGTATCGGGAGGTTCCCGACAGTGTTTCAGGATGTTCTCGACAGTGTATCGGGAGGTTCCTGATAGTACATCGGAAGGGTTCTGTCAGTGTATTGGGATGTGTGCCGTCAGGCCGACATGTATCGAGATGTATCCAAAAGGTTCTATTATTACAATTGGCATGTTGTATGCGGCCTACGGATACCTTCGAGAAGGTTCCTCGGACAGTATTTATATTTCCCTTCAGGATCATTGTAATCATCAGTTCCTGATGTAATATCTTGACATATGCGAATACTAAAAGAAGTGTTATGTTGTTCGAGTTCGTGTGCACTATCTGTATGCAGTTCTTAATTAATCTATGCGGTAAACATTTGGCGCCGTTGCCCGATGGACCTGGGAAGGCAGGAGAATGAAGAGCAATGCCGAATCAACTAAACAAGAATAAGAACAAACTAAAAGACAAGGACGAAATACGCACAGCACGGGGCGATCTGATTTGGCGCAGCAAGCCGAACGAAGAAAGAGATTCCAGAAGATTGCTGCCGACGGACGCAGAAGTGCGGAAGCATTGTTGGAGGAGACGCGACAGCGGGTGGAATTGGTCGAAGAGGCAAGGGAGGAGTTTTTGAATTAGTGTTCGCCGAGGGAAGAAAGTCCAGACGGAAGAGAATCGACTCGCATGGTTCGGAGTGCCGAAGGAGCAAGAGTGTGGAGTGAACTCTTCGTCCAGGATCCACTTCCAGAAGGAACAGATTCACTTAACGGAGACCCTTCTTCACGAAACACAGCTGTCGGGATACCAAGTGTGAGCGTCGGGATACCAAGTGTGAGCATCGGGATGGCGGGACCAAAGGATAAGTTACCTAAATTTGATGGTGATGGAGTAGCTGATCCCATCAGACATTGTAAAACCTGTGAAACGATTTGGAGAGCTAATGGCATAATGGATACAAATGAATGGATGAGGCAATTTCTGGCAACCCTCCGGGGTGTTGCAATTGATTGGTTTACTGGTACCGATCCACAAAAGTCAAACAGTTGGGATAACATTAAAAAGGAGTTCATCGCCGAATTTCAACTTTTGCGCGACGATAATGAAATTGTAGCAGAGATATTCAATACTAAACAAGGGAAGAATGAAACAGTCCGAGTCTTCGCAAGGAAATTGAAGGACTTGATCAACAAGATGGAGAATAAGCCAGCTGACGGGTTACAGAAACGATGGTTCATTGAAGGCCTTCACCCAAAGTTGCGGAAGAAGATGAAGATCGTCCCACCATCGACATACATTGAAGCATATAATCGGGCAATGAACCTAGAAAGTGAATAGAAGACTAAGAAGAAGAAGAAGACTAGCTCATCCGATTCAAATGACGATGCCTCTTTAGGAGAAGATAGCAGTGATGATGAGCATAGCAGCAAGAAGGTTCGTGCCCTTCAGAAGGACATGATTCGAATGATGAAGGAATTTAAGAACATGAACAAGGAGACTAAGGGCAATGAACTGTGGTGCACAGAGTGCAAGAAGGAAGGCCATACAAAGGGATCCTGCCCAAAAGAGCAATATTGTGAGATCTGCCAGATTATGGGACACTCGGTAAAGGAATGCCCGTTCAATTTGAAAACAAGGACACCGCAGCAAGTGTTCTTGACACAGGAAGCAACCCCGTCAGGAGGGAACGGGAACACCAATACGGAAGGTGCCACATCGGGAGGATATAGAAATAATTGGCGTGGTCAAAACAACAACAACAATAGTGGCAGCAACAATAATGGTGGAAGAAGTCGAATCCAGTATGATGCAAATGGCCGACCGATAGTTCAATGCCGCGCATGCAATCTATAGGGTCACTTCGCCCGAGAATGTACAACAGCGAACACACCGAAGTTGCTATGCCGATGGTGCGGACCTGGCGATCATGATGATACTAAGTGTCCGAAGTCCGGAGTAAACTTGATTGCCGTCAGCACAGACGAGGAAGAAGTTCTAGCTATCACACGGAAGCAGGCTAAGCTCTACCCTGACCCGACGGAGGAAAGGAAGAGACTGGAGGAAGCCCATGCAGAAATCCAAAAAGCAACACAGAGAGAACCGACACACCTGAAGGACACACTTGGCACCTCTGTTCGGAATTGTGCAGAACAAAACATTGTCAGGAAAATCTTGCAAGCCGAGGTACCCGTTAGGATCAATGATTTGTTGCTCACTATACCTCAACTCCGTACGACACTCACTAATATAGCCTCGATTGCTAAGCAACCGGTAGAGCAAGAAAAGGAGAAACAGGGAAACACAAGTACAGAAGACCCGATGCTATTAGCTCTTTCCTCTGGACGCTATCCGACGGTTGTCGAAATGCGCATTCTCGAAACTGTGTTAACGGACACGATCGTGGACGAAGGGTCTGGTGTCAATGTGTTGCCAGAGGATACCTGGAGGAAGTTGGGACAGCCGACATTGTGGCCACCTACCATCCAGTTGTTAACAGCTGATCAACATGGAATCAAGCCATTGGGAATACTCACAGCACAACCAGTGACAGTTGGAACACAACCATTCCTGTTGGACTTCGTGGTGATTCCTCTAAGATGAAAAGGGTATGATGCTATTCTGGGTCGAGGGTGGCTGATACAAGCCAAGGCAAAGCACGATTGGAAGAAAAATACTTTATCGCTCGAAAGCAAAGGCTGGAAGTATGTTATCGATCTGCACACTCAGATGGTCGGGGAAGAAAGCCTATTGTCAGACTCCGAAAGCGAAGAAGATGAAAAGGAGCAAAGGATGGAACCAGATCAGGAGGGAATTCTACGACTGGAAGGAGATGATGAATTGGATTCGGTAAATGGTCTCTACCATTGGCAGATAGAAGATTATGAATTGTTTCCGACTTGCAACGTATTGACAATAGAAGGATACAATAATAATGAATTCCCAAAGGAGTTTACTGAACTGAAGGAAGGCGATGTGTCGTTCGATGTCACCTCGACACATAAGTTCTCTGAAGGGGAACCCATCAAATACAACGAAGTTGCATTACAGACCATGAATTTGGGCGATGAAGCCGAACCACGAAACATACTGGTAGGAGACAACTGGGACCCAGTACTAAAGGCAGCAGCATTCAAAATGTTTTTAGAGTATAAGGATGTGTTTGCATGGACATACAAGGACCTGAAAGGAGTACCGTCGGAGTTGTGCATGCACCGCATTCAGTTAATCGAAGGAGCAATACCTGTAAGAAAGCGACCCTACAGAATGAACAAAAATTATGCGGCACGGGTTACGGAGGAAATCAATCGAATGTTGGAGGCCGGCATTATTTTCAAGGTACAGACCAGTGAATGGGTATCTCCGATAGTGATTTCACTGAAAAAGGACTCCACTTAGATCCGAATATGTGTTGATTTCCGATGCCTAAATGCCGTAACCATCAAGGATCCGTTTCCAATTCCATTCACAGACAGCATCCTGGAAGAGGTAGCGGGACACGAGATCTACTCATTTATGGATGGGTTTTCCGGCTACAATCAGATTTCCATCGCAGAGGAGGATAAGCTGAAGACGACATTTGTCGTAGAAGATGGGGTATATGCCTATAATCGAATGCCGTTCGGTCTGTGCAATGCGCCTGCGACATTTCAACGAATCATACTACATATTTTTGATAAGATGTCCGTCGGAAACTTCAAGGCATTTTTGGATGATTGGTCGGTGTTCAGTGCAGAGGACAAATATTTGGCAGCATTGGGCGAATGTATGGAAAGGTGCCGACGTGTGCGACTAGCCCTAAATCCGAAGAAGTGCAGATTTATGGTTCCCTAGGGCAGGTTGCTCAGACACATAGTTTGTAAGGAGGGACTAAAGACAGACCCGGACAAAGTGCGAGTCATATTGGAGATGCAGCCATCCACCAATGTAACGGAGGTAAAATCTTTCCTTGGACATATAGGCTATTATAGACGCTTCATCAAAAATTTTGCCAGGATAGCATATCCACTGGACAGGTTGACGAGCAAGGGAGAATCATTCCGATGGGAAAAAGATCAAGATGAAGCATTTGAAGGGCTCAAAGTAAGGTTGGCTACTGCACCCATCCTGGCCTACCCGGATTGGAATAAGGAGTTTCATGTGCATGTTGATGCATCTAACTATGCAATCAGAGCAACTCTCGCACAAACCGGTAGCCACGGGTTGGATCATCCGATCTACTTCGCCAGTCGGTTACTATCAAAAGCAGAACAAAATTATAGTACGACCGAAGGGGAAGCATTGGGGATGGTCTATGCTGTACAAAAATTCCGACATTACTTGCTGGCTACTCCGTTTGTGTTCTATGTCGATCATCAGGCCTTGTTGTATATGATCAATAAACCAGTCATCCAAGGAAGGATCAGCCGATGGTTACTCCTCTTGCAGGAGTTTACCTTCAAGATCATCGTACGACCAGGAAAAAAGCATGTAAGCGCCAATCATTTGTCATGTATCAGAACAGGAGAACCGACAGACGGTGTGAATGATGACTTTCCTGATGCACAATTGTTTCACATTGCCGCACTACCGAAGTGGTATACAAGCATCGACGAATACTTGTCCACAGGACAGTTTCCAGATACCATGCCATCGAATGAAAGATGGAAGTTGGTGATACGGAGCGAAACATTTCAGTTGATTAATAGACTGTTGTATAAAATGGGACCCGGTCAGATCCTCAGGCGTTGTGTCTTGGAGGAAGAAATTCCACGGGTACTGAAGGAAGCACATGAAGGACTGGCAGGAGGACATATGGGCTCGGACACAACTGCACGAAAGATACTTCTAGCTGGATTGTGGTGGCCAACGGTATACAATGACGCCAGGGAATAGGTTGTTGCATGCGATACATGTCAGCGCGCGGGGAAACCCTTGAAGAGAGACTTCATGGCTTCGAATCCCTCTCATGCCTAGGAGCTTTTTGAACGATGGGGTTTGGATTTCATAGGACCCCTGAAGATGAGCAGAACCAGACGGTGCCGTTACATTGTGGTTGCCACGAAGTACTTGACTAAATGGGTGGAGGCGCGTGCACTACCGGACAACTCAGTGGTAAGTACAACACAGTTTATTTATGAGCAAATAAATACTAGATACGACATTCCGTTACAATTAACAAGTGATAGAGGCGGACATTTTGTAAATCATGTGATCCAACTACTTACCACGGAGTTCAAAATTTATCATTCGCTATCAAGTCCATACTACCCAAGAGCTAACGGACAGGCCAAAGCTACCAACAAAATCCTGGTATCAATTATATATAAATCTTGTGCAGTCGAAGGAGAGGATTGGGAGGAAAAATCACCTTCTGCTCTGTGGGCTTACCGTACGGTGTATAAAGTTACAACAAGACACGCCGTTTCAATTGATGTTCAGGCAGGAGGCTGTAGTACCAGCAGAATTTATGATACCAAGCTTGCGGATAGCGCTAGAAAATAAGTTGGGCGACATGGAAAGTTTAAGGGAGCGGCTGTACAAACTAAATAGGTTGGAGGAAAAGCGATTGTTAGCACAGTGGGCCACTAAAGTAACCCAGAACAGGCGGAAGGTGTGGCACGATAAGCACTTGAAATTGAGTAGGTTTCAGCCCGGACAGTGGGTGTTGAAGTACGATGGCCGGAATGAGATCAAGCCGGGCAAGTTTAAAGTTAAGTGGGTCGGACCGTATCAAATTCGGGAAGTAGGAGACAATGGAGCAATAAAACTATGGACTTTGGATGGACAGGAAGTGCCCCAGGCGGTGAATGGCTCGAAGCTCAAGGTATACCATGATCAGAAGAATTTTGTGTCAGAAAATGACCGTCGGGTGTCCCTGTCGTCATTGCAGACCGACGATGCTGACAGTCGTAGAGAAAACTGAATCTGCTGTTCAAAATAAATTATTAAAAAAAAAAAAAGAGCCGTAACCGTACGGTCCGTGCGGCAGGCTATTTCATGGCACCGTACGGTCTGTACGACAGGCTATTTCATGGTACCGTACAGCCGGCTATTCCATGTCACCGTACGGTGCTATTTGTATGAGTATTAAGCGTGAAAAAAAAGGCCATTTGACGTAGAGTACCGTACAGTTCGTATGACACGTTATTTCATGTCAAATACCACCGTACGATATTGTTGGTCTTCTCGGATTTGACTTATCTTCATTTGGCGGAGCTTGGCAGGAACGAAGAAACCATTGGCTTCGTCTTTCATTCCTTCTGACTTTTATTAGTTCTTGATCGCGTGGATTCTGTAGATGACGGACTTAAGATTTTTCTCCTTAAAATTGTTCACGACAAACTGGGCAGTGCCACTTTCTAGGAGAAGTGCGCTTAAGGGGTAGGTCAAGATGCTACAAATGATAAGTTCGAGGGCAGCAATCGTAACAAAGCAAGTCGCCACCGGCATCGAGTTTTGCATGTATCTATTCATGCTTCATCAAGGCCTTCACATGGTGAATAAGTAAAACAACGTAGGGGAGAGTTTTCAGGTTATCACCTGCCCTTTTTGCATACGTTCTTGCCTTTGCCTATAGCAGTATCGTTAGAGGGTTTCTTCAAGTGTCTCGGTGCCCTGTTGAAAGCCGTCAGTGAGTATTTGGAAGCCTTACTTTCAAGGGTTTCATCGGAAGGCACTTACAGTAGGAAATACGTGGGAAATTTGGGAATCCATACAGCTGTACGACAGGCACAGGAAACATACAAAGGGCATAGTATGCAATTAGCCAGTAAGAGAGCTTGGAGGAAACACCTGGAACAGAATTGAGTCATGAATCAAGAGGTGCAGGCAGGACCCTCGCAAGCACGGCCACGGGGAAAGGAGACAGGCAAGCATAGGGCAAAAGTACAAACTCAGTCGGATGTCCATACAACACCACAAACTGTAGCGTTTGAAGGGCTGAATGGAGGAGACTGTCGGAAATGGTGGGAAGAACATCCAGATACTCACCTGGTTAAAGCAAGCATCAGGAAAGCACAGGTCGAGTGGGCTATTCGGATGCCACTTTTTTGTATTAGAGACTTTGAGGGTGTTTTACGGCCGATGATTGAGGCTTATGACAGGCATTCTCGAAAATGCTCAATTCCATATTTGGGGTATGACATAGTGGTATCCTTTCGGCCAATTGATTTTACGAGAGTCTTTGGTATACTAGGGGCGGCGCAAGGTGGAACCAAGATTGATGGCAGACCCAAACAAATGAGCAAGGAGACGAAGCTGCAGCTCATATGGATGGTGTGAAATGACAAAGTACAGAAGCACATTGATACTCTCATGGACGCGTCAAAGAAAAGAGGTCTGCAGAAGTCTGAGATTCATGAAGGACATTGGAAGTGTTTGATGGATGTGGTTAAAAGCAAGCTTACAGGATCCAGCAGGGCATCTGACATTTCCTTCCCCTTGGTCAGTATGATGAATGGAATCATGAATGGTAAGGTCTATGACTGGGCTTCATTGTTAGCTACGCGCATGGAGGAGTTCATGACCTTACAGCACAAAACGTTCTATATGCTGCATTATGCCATCAGACTCTTTTTGGATGCCACGGCTACGACGATACCCCATGAGCAGCTAGAAGTTAAGCTGACTCTGGCTGTACCTGGCGAGCCTCCGGTAATGCAATGGAAGCATTTGGATACACCTCTAGGTCAGAAGAGCGGGGGCCAGAAGAGGACACGGCAGGAGATGGAGGAATCAGGTAACATCGATAGTGGCCGTCAGGACACATCTGGCGATGAGGATGATGACTCTGAAGGTATGGAGGTTGAGCAAGAAGAGGAGGAAGAAGATGAGGAAGGTAGCATTGTCTCAGCAGTCCCACTTCGCTTTTCGCGACCAGCTGCACCTGTGACTATCACTTCAGCTCCGGTAATTTCAGCGCCCCACATTCACACCATGGCAGATGTTCACATCCCAGGGTTTGGTCAGTTTCGGCGTCCAGTGGTAATGATCCCGGTTATTCTACATCTTGCGTCACGAACAATAGTAGCACCTGTGCAGCCAGCAGTGCACCAGCGGACAGCAGTACCTGTAGCCATGAGTTCGCAGCCTGTAGTTCCCATACCTATACTAGAGAGTTTACCTCAGCCACTTCCTGTGAAGCCTGTGACAGAGGAAGGAGTCAGTGGGAGAGGTACGCAGGAGCAAGTTCGGCTGGAAGTAATTGGGTCAGATGCGGTAGTCAATGTAGTGGACACACTGCTAAGTGAGGATCAGAGTGCTCACTCCAGTATCCTTGAAGCGGCACCCCAGGCTCCAGCAACAAGTGTAGCAAGTCCGGCGAGTGAGTACCTAAGATGCCGGCTACTTGCCCCTGTCGCCAGAGGTCATTCCATTCAGTCTCCCATGAGAGAGCTCACACCCTTGGAGGTCCATTGGTCCAACAGTGAGATAGTCGAGATACCGGCATCACCTGAAGGGGAGGATCAGAGTGCAGCGGCAGCCAAGAAGGTGGCCACGGAAGTGCAAACGTCAGATCCTCTACCAGCAAAGACGGAGGACTTGGATATTCATTCTCGCCTGGTTGTCATTGCAGAGCAAAGGAAGTCCATAGTGAAAATGGTGCTGACCGAGCGAAGGAAGGCAAAAGCTGGGTGGAAGGCTTGGGAGACAGCAGAAAAGGCTCGGGAGGAGATGGCCGACCAACTTACCACCCAACACCTGGCATGGGAAGTGGAACGGACAGCGCTGTTAGCACAGCTCGAGGAAAGTACGCGAGGGAAATAGCAGGCAGAACAATAGTTAACCACAGTGGAGCAGAAACTAGCAGCAACTGAGCAGCAGTTGGCAACAGCACGTCAGGAGAAGGACTCAGCGCAACAGGCTCACGATCAGAAGGAAGTTGAGTGTCAGGAGTTTGCGTTGATGCTGAAAGAAATGGTGGAAGAGAACTCACAGATCAGAGCCGATTTGTAGATATGGACATAACAGGTGTACTAGCTTCGACGCAACCAGTCATCACAGTCCGAGACTCAGACTTAGGGTTGATGATGTGTACCTCCATGTTGTTTTTGTTTTATGAATAATGTATATAGTGTGGGTTTTTTGTGGTCTCGTTGTCAGGAGACGACTTTTCTTTTTGGGGGGATGGTGTCGTCAGGAAATAATGGTTCAAGATGTTCCTGACGGTGTATCGGGAGGTTCTTGACGGTGTTTCAAGATGTCCCTGATGGTGTATCGGGAGGTTCCCGACGGTGTTTCAAGATGTTCCTGACGATGTATCGGGAGGTTCCCGACGGTGTTTCAGGATGTTCCCGACGGTGTATTGGGAGGTTCTCGACGGTACATCGGAAGAGTTCTATCAGTGTATCGGGATGTGTGCCGTCAGGCCGACATGTATCGAGATGTATCTAGAAGGTTCTATTATTACAGTTGGCATGTTGTATGCGGCCGACGGATACCTTCGAGAAGGTTCCTCGGACAGTATTTATATTTTCCTTCAGGATCATTGTAATCATCAGTTCCTGATGTAATATCTTGACATATGCGAATAATAAAAGAAGTGTTTTGTTGTTCGAGTTTGTGTGCACTATCTGTATGCAGTTCTTAATTAATCTATGCGGTAAACATTCTTCATATCTGTAAACATCTCCATTCAACATATTAGTATTGGTTGAATCAACTTCTCACAAGAGTACAAGAGCAACAATTGTTACACGAGGAGTAAACACTAAAACAGCTAGTTGTGCAATAAAGTAGAGTCGCTCACCATACAACCCAGCCGAGAATTTAGGCCAATGAAATTGCGTCTGATGACAAATATAGGAGAGGAGATCTAAAAAGTATTCTATGTTTAAGGGCTAGTTTCTTGCTAGTTGAAACAATGTATTTCAAACTATTGATGATAGGAGAATATAAAGAAGAGAGCTTGTTGGGACTGTTTTAGGAGGAAGAACAAGTTGCCATGCCTAAAAATTAAAATCATTGGCAATTATAATAAATTGATTAGGAAAAAGCAAACCCTTTTTTCTAGATATGAAAATTGAAAGCAAACTCTGGGAAAAATAGAACCAGTAAAGATTTAGCCCATTAACAAGAAAATTGTTTGAAAGTTCTCATTTAATAGCTTGGTAAAAGAAAAATAATGGCCAAAACGAAGATTAACATTTTCAGTTATCTTGCTTGAGGTGATAAATGTTCTTAAAAAGGTAACCTTATTTTTTCTATACACCATGACCCAAGCATTAGAGTTCTCAATTATCAAATGAGGGATTTTTGGGAGCTCAATGAAGGGGATAGCTTGGAGATCAGTTATCTTGTGAGGTTCTACTGGATGCTCTAAAGGCGGACACCCTAGACACTTGTAAAAAAAGAACTCATTGGTGTGGGCTACCTTACTCACAAGAGGTGTAGCCACTTTGAGGGTGGAAGTTTTAGGAGATTTTGAAGAGTAAGCATACAAGGAGGCCTTAAAAAATTCATCTTCATGACAATCAAAATTGGTCAGCTGGTATTGTGGTTCAACCCCTTCTCATTAGATACCCTATCTTGAGGGTGCTTTATGATGAACCAAGCAAGAAGACTTTCAGAAATTTGTAGTTGAATGGCCTCTAGCAAAACCAGAGTTCCTAATCTCAGACTTGGCATAGACTCAGCAAGGTTAGACCAACTTAGGACTTGGGACTAGGCAGAACTCAGCAAAGTGAAAAAAACCCAAGAAATTTAGAGATTTTTAAGGATATCCATATTAGAAACAGAAATCTTATTGCTACAAGTGATATCATCATCTCATAGTTGAATATACAGATGAGTATATCAGATATAGCAGCATCTTTGTGATTGTCTAAGCATATTGACACATCAGGCACATCACCATAATCGCCACTGTATAGTTAAACAGATTTATCAGAGAGCATCATTGGAAAGAAGTTCATTGCATACTTCATATAGTTATATCAGACAGAGCTGAACTACACGTCTGCAGATTGATATATATATAATCTTTGCATACAGCAGTGATTATAAATGTTGGCAGATTGTGTGTGTGTGTGTGTATAAAATACCTAATCATCTTGCATATTCTAAATTGTCATATTAGAAATAGGAGTGATTCAGCTGTTAATCTTATTCATAAAGCCCTCATAAGAAGTATCAACGTTAAGGAAATTAGTCTCTTGCAATTGAGTTTGCAAGGTAATTGCCTCTATTTTAGTATTTTTGAAATTAGCCAAAAAGGGGACATTACAAATGAAGTGGTAGGTAGAAGTAACTGGGAAACTTCCAGGAGCTAAAATTACATGAACCGACATTATTAAATAAATATGCAACTAATTATTTAATAAATTATTATGTTGGATGCCTAAGAGAAACTTAAGCAAGTCAAATTGGTAAAACCTCATTTATACCAACATTTTCTATAACAGAGTAACTTGTCCTTTGTAATGCCCTATTTTTGTTCTCTTCAACATCGTAGTGTAATATCCCCTTTTTCTAGGTCATTATTTCTTGATACATCATTAGCCTTTCTACCATGGTCCCATGGACTAAGTAAGATTCTACAGGGATCAGTGTGAGCTTTGGCGCAGGCACTTTCAGTTGCAGCCAATCAGAGTGATTTAGCAGGGTATCTGAGATATTATTTATAGTAAATCAACAGGGTAATGTGTTTTTGGCATTTCAGTATTGGACTTGAGTGTTTGGCCAAGACCTTTCCAAGGAGTTATCACACATGTTGTTCTGAGTGCGATTGGTTATTTATTTCAATGCCAAAAGATTCAATAGTTATTTTATAAAGTGACTATTAAACTAAGGCACATATTAATAAGTCACTTTATTATTAAAAGGGCCTTTTATTTTCCTAAGTGGACAACGGACATTCTAAATAAAAGAATAAAAGATGAAGAGATAGGAGGGGTAACTGAAAAGTCACTGCAGAGTAACTAACATGTCTGTTCGTTCCCAAAAAAGGGAGGTAAAGGGAAAAATTAGCTTTTCTTTTTGGCTGGCAGGTTGTGGGATCCTGTTTGTAGAACCCACTTGGGCATTTTTGGCTCAGGTTAGTGTGACCCTTTGCAATTTTTGTTGGTTTGGTTTGGGCTGCTTGTCTTAAAGCTCTTATTTTTGGCAGCACTGGGCCTGGTTGTAGGGTTTTTCTCCCCTTTTGTAATGGATTTTGGGTCCCTTCAAAACCTGTTTTTCCCATAATAAAAAACTGAAGAGTCATTGCATTGGGCATTAAAGAAGAAAACTTGATTCATTCCGGAGGCTTGGATTCAGTTTGGATTTCAGTTTTCTCTTGGAGAAATAACCTGAAGACAGAAACCTTTAGGCTTCTTGGTGGATTGGACGGAAGCCCAGCTCATACTTAGTGGTGTATTCGTGAAGGAGTTCACAGTTGCATTTCAGGTTCCTTCGTAGTTTCCAATCTGACTGTTGTTTTTAAGATTGAATGATACTATGTTATTGTATTGCAGGTTATTGAAATAACATCTCTGAGGCTGTTTGATTTGAATAATTATCTGGAAAGATTGCTGGTGTATTGCACAAAGAATTTGAAGAGCCATCTTAACTTTAAAGATTTGATTATTGAGCATGAACCTAGTAAACTTGGATAAAGCACATAAATATTTTCTAGATTGTCAAGAAACTTTTCTGTGATAACCCCTCAAATCTTGATCATAAGACATTGCTTTTTTCTCTTTCTTTTCTGTAACCGTTATAATTAGTCTTTGCACAAGTAAATTTCTCTTCAAAGGAAATATTCTAAATTACTTTGACAATGCTTGAATTAGGCCTTACTTGCGCAAAACAGAGCTATAAATTGACAATAATACTCTTCACTTTCTTTTCTTTGGCATCTAGGAAATACTTTAGAATCGTCATTAATATTCGAGTTTTTGTAGTAAGATCCTTTTAAATGGTCTTTTTTTATGTGGATAATAGTCCAGTGCAGAGTTTTTTTTTCAATTATATGGTGAGAAAATGATGCATGTGAAGGCAGCATTAGATTGCATCCATATGATATACATTTCATATGGGAGAAGATTATGAGAGATTAGATGAAGGAAAGGATATGGATATGTTAACAGTTAAACAAGGTTTGAGGGTAGGGGCATAAATAATGACTACAATAGTCTATACTATCTATATTTATATATATGCAATAAAATTCCATTTCTTCAAATAACAAATACATGTACCATGATCTGAAGTCTAATATACTTTCAAAATGCACGATATCAATAATAGGATCAAGCAGCAATCAGCCTTTTAATGGCACGCTTTCCAGTTATTGTTTTGCATATTCATATAAACCCACAATAAGAAAGTCAGGCTGACAGGAGGAGCAACACTAACAATATGATAAAATGGAAGGAGAAAATGGCTGACAAGAGCAGTGCGTAGATATAATTGCACTTGTATAATCAATTTGGAGTGCAAGGAATGATTTTATTATGCCAATGGTTCTATGTCTCTAAGCACAAAACTTGGAGAAAGGAGGGAACAATAAACTTCAGGAGTGAGATTTGGATCTATCTTTCTATATCTTCAGATGCCACTAGTAAGCTCTGCAATTTTTGTTGCGTCAATCCTATCTGATATTGATTCTGACACATTTAAAATAAATCCCTATCGAGGTGAAAGAAATAATATTTAGAATATCATATGCAGCCTTAAGGATTATAGGAGAATTATATCATTTTAGTGTTGCTTTACTATTTTGAAAATATCTTGAGTTTTTTGATAATCTTGCTAGAATTAAAGTAGAGTTTTTCTACTTTGTATTGTGCATGAATTTTAGTTTATTTATGCTATTATAATTTTTTTTTGGATTAAGATAATCAAAATGATGCCTGTTTCTTAGGTACTGATTTTATCTATGCATGACTTAGGGAAAGTTTGGTGTTTTATTTTTTATATGTATTATGGTTTAGACTTGATCAAAAACAACTTTTGAGACACCTTTTTATTCTTGTTCAGCTACCACCAGCTCCTCCAACACCTCCATTTGCTGAAGGCTTTGTAGCAACCTCTGATACGGCTCAAGGACAGGATGGCCAGGCACAAGATGAACATATAGATCCTATATTTGATCAAGGACCACCAGGAAAAAGGCCAAAAATAGAGAAATGATATAGATCATCTTTTGTTTCTTGGTTTTGTAAGATTGCATGCCAGAAGTACAGTAAAATTATGGTTTTACATGGGTTTCTGAAGTTTCTTAGCTTGAGTAACAAACTGCCTTTGTTTGCTGTTGGTTCTTCTAACATGCATATAAATATCCTGTGAGTGAATGTTGGGCAATATTTGTTTTTGCAAGTTCAAGTGGATCTTGAAAATAACTACAAGAAAAGGCATGGCTGTCTGTTAAAGGGCTGTGTGGTGATGGCATTGTGATTCTTGGTGGATCAGGTGCTTTATGGCTGGAGAAAACTTGTGAACTGGCTGGATCAAATTTCAATTGAAATGACCTTTAATTGTATCAAAAGCTTATGATTTCTTAAATCTTATTTAGTTATTGGATCTTTGCCCTTCGCATATAGAGCTATTCAAGAAATACAGAGCATTAGTTCCACAAACTTCTTACAGAAAATTGCATTGATACAAACATGAAAGAAAAAAGAGTTTGAGGCTGGAAGAAATAATAGGCTTGCTAATTGCATGTTCTCTTTATCCATAGTTAAACTATCTCATGTTGTAAGAATCATTACAGATTATGATCTGATTATCTACCTGTGAAAAAAAATCTTTGATTATCTGCAAAAGTACTTGGTCAGGACAAATATCTTGCTCATCACAAAGGCAATGGCCCAGCAGGCCATTTCGATTTTAATTCATGTCTATCCATTTTCTTTTCAAGATAAGGAGGTCATTTATGTATACCACTCGTATTATTATCTTGTAAATTTCCTTAAGACATTACACTATGACTGACAGAAAATCTAAAAAATTTATTATCTGTATTACACATTTGAAATAATTATCTTTTCATCCCTTGAGTTTGGCATGGAATGAGTTTTTCTATAAGTATAATCAGCAGCCTAACTGGGGGCAGACCCTTAGACAATCACAACCCAAAGATGTCAAAGAGAACAAAAACACTAAAAAAGGGTGCTGGCTTTTATAGGTCATCATGACTATTAATAACACATAAACAGAACAAATGTTGTAAAAAACGAAATAAATGACACACTAAGCACAAAAGCTAGCAGACCTCCTCGGGAGTGGG
This sequence comes from Cupressus sempervirens, assembly GCA_028749045.1. Classification (NCBI taxonomy): domain Eukaryota; kingdom Viridiplantae; phylum Streptophyta; class Pinopsida; order Cupressales; family Cupressaceae; genus Cupressus; species Cupressus sempervirens. The sequence continues at coordinate 329,188,041 of CM053789.1, forward strand.
AGGGTTTCTCACTCACTGCATGTGTGGAAGAGTATATGTTTGAAGAATTTTTATTTTGCATCATTGAACAACTTTCCGAGCGATGTTGTCATTAGGATCCCGATGACAAGGGGGAGCCACTAATGAAGCACCATTTGGATTTCTGTTGGTACAATGGCCAAAGTGTTGAGGAAGTTGTAAATTGTTAGCTAAAGCTTGGAGCAGATTAAGATCAGAAGGCAAAGAATGGACCACGCGGCTAAAGGTGGTTGCATCGAGGAACAAGAGTATCCACATGGTTTACAATTGGGGCGTCACCTAGATTTGCACTAGGAGCATCATTCTCATTGTCAGATTGTGAGGAGTTCATAGAGGTAGAACTAGAGAGAGAATCATAAGCTTAGATGGTCACATGATCATCATTTGGATCCTTCCATCAAGTGCTAGCACCTTTGTTACACAAAAGAGAATAGTCTATAATTATATATCTCATAGAGAAGCATTATAAACACTGAAAGGGGATGCCCTCATAATGCAACAACTAAATCAGAGGCTTATCCCCAACCTTGAGCACCACATCCCTCGATAGTGGTGTGGAGATGTCCACATTAATCAAACTATGAGCGAATGAAGAGTTGCCTAACAATGTCGTTGCATACACCTTCAAGAAATGACCAATAGAGTTCCCAATGGCCTCAAAGCAAGAAATCTCCCAAAAACGGAGTAGGAGATTGGGGAAATGAACCCTCATAGAGCGCATATTGAGCAGTTCATTGAGGGGATTGGAGGAGATTCTCTAGTGTTTGGCAAAAAGAGAGTGATTCCCCCAAACCCACAACTTTCTCAGCACCAAATCATGGTCTTTAGAGGAAGAAAATGCAGTAATAAAAAACCCCTTTGCGTAAGGGAAAATGGTCCATTGAGGACATTATTGAATGAATGTTGTATGATCATTCACATTCAAATTTTTAGATTATGTTGCCTCTTTTCTGTTTCAAAATATGTGAAAGCAACACAAGTTCAATGGAACTTCTTTTTGATTATATGATGTTATGTTTCACAAAGGAACCACACTTGAAACAAATGTTAGAGCTAGTGAATTCACGAGTGCCTATCTTTACATGGCACAAAATTAATCAACACGTATAAACATCTGACACACTTTAGAAGTATGACCTAAATCTATGGGAATTGACATTGCTTATGCCAAAGAGAGCTCAATTAAAGAGATACAATGTTTTAATTATGTTACAATTTTTCAAGCATGGCTTACTTTTTTTTCAAATCAAGCAACATCTTCTTTTATCTTCTCAAATTCGTCAATAAGTGTACATTCTAGGTTCATTGATGTCTTGACTTCTGAAAACCTCATGTTTTGATGATCTTGTGGAATACATGTATATACTTATAATTTCTATATGTTTTCCTAGCTTTAACAAGAACATGCTCAAAATAACTCATATTGGCAACTTGCCAATGATACAAAATGCTGACAAGGATGTAAAAGTGTAGAGGTAATGTTAATTAATACTCCACACCAATTGCATAAGTTATCGATCCTGGTGTAGTTTTTGTCACAAAAAGCTTTTCAAGTTATTTCTTTCAAAATCCAATGAAAGCATGATGATCAACTATTTTAATGCTTTGTTTGTGTCACTCAATTTCTCAATGTAACTTTAGAAAGCGTGGTGTTTCACCAATAACTGAAGGAGTTAATTAAATAACACTTTGACAAAATGGCATTATATCTCATTTTAATCAGGCACTGGGAAAATTTGCCAGTCCTTAGAAGCACCAATAGGAAAATGACAAGGAAGCGACAATTGGACAAAATTTTGAAAGTCTCTCTCAAAACTAAAAAGTTGTAACCAATCCCCACTCATATTAATTATTGACGACAATGAAAGCAGTAGAAATTTTTAAAAAACCCGATAAGTATGTGTAAATTGTAATGCACACTTACCCATTTATTGGTAGTTATTAATTCTTTGGCTTTATGTAATGCCCCCTTGGTGGGGTCTTACATATTTTTGCTTAGATTTCTGGATTGAGCTTTTGTAAACCAATTCTATATCTCTGATTTTTCTCCTCTATCTTTTTGGGTGATTGATATTTCTTTGGATACTTCGACATGAGAAAATATGTGTCTTTTCATCATTTTATTTGTTAGTATAAATATTATTAATATATTTTTAATTGAGTAAAACATGTTTTGAAGGGGCCTTGAAACCATGTATAATAGATCGAAAGATTTACACCATAAGCCTATTAGCCAAAACAGAATATAACAAAATGGGCCAACACAGAGACAAAAAGCCAACTGACAAAGGACAGCAACCAAAAGACAACACCAAACATAGCTGGAAATGAAAAAGACTAGACATAGACCACAAGGCAAAAATGACCCTTTAGGCCATGTTCTTTAGTAGCTCCGTAGCTTGCAACTCAAGTTGATCCATCCTTTTAGCTGCCTTTTTTATTTGCTTGATCTCTATAGCAGTTGCAAAAGCCAACTTCTTGGTGCTCGATCTAATTTTTTTACCTGGTCCACCCTAGCTATCTCCAAGTCCATCCCGATCTTCAACAATTTTGACAATGGTTTTTTACCCACAAAGCTCTCCGTCTTGTTGATGAGAATCTTAATGTGTTCGTTGGAAGCTTTAAATATTTTATAGCTCCAATCAACAATGTTTTTCAAAGTATTCTCAAGATTGGAAGTTCTGTTGTCCAGCTCAAGAACCTTTGCTTCCAGCCTATAAAAAGAAACCATACCCATGAGAGAGCCAATGATCCCCATCCACATTATTAGTTTTCTTTTTATTACCAATCTAATTTTCCATGGAGTTCAACCTACCCTTCATATTAATAACTTCATGAAAAAGCCATTTTATGGACATCCAAGTTCGGCTCTTTGTTGGAATCACTTAAAATTAGCATTTAGGGATCAATGAGCTCCCTAAGATCAACTTCACCCATCTCCTTACCTCTAACGCACAAAATTCATGTCAAAGTCTTTCCACATAGTCTTCCTCACCTTAGGGGGAGTATCCCTAACAGGGAAATTATCAGTGTTATCAAGTAGAGGATCCTGGACTAACACTTGGGGAGACTCAATGCTCTTTTTTTTTCACCTTCTCTGCTAGGGTTCTTTATGCCAATCTCAGAAGACTCCCTCACAACTCCTGGGAAAACTTCACAGGGGAATCAAGAACACTTTTCTTCCCATCTTTGCTGCCATTTTTCATAACAATATTTTCCTTCTTTTTAGTACTCCTAGCTGAGGATCCCTTCTTAATATTGTCCAACTCCTCTATGTTTGTCTCCATGTCATCATCCTCTTTATTATACTCCTCATTCAAGGAGATAACCACTCTGTTCATCCATTTTTTAGATGGGGAGCCTTTCCCCTTGTGAGTGGACACTTCCACATCCTCCAAGTGCATATCTTCACTATCCTCAATTTTCGAGCAATCTTGTTGAGACTCAGAGTTCTCAAACTGTCTTCGACTCACCTTTGTCCTCAATGATCTTCCCCATGGAGTAAGCCATGATATATTCATAAACCAGGAGCATTAAACCATCATGCAAAGGGGTATTAGTAAAAACTTTTTCCCTCATCTCATGGATATTGGAGTTCATAGAAGTATAGAGATAAAACAAAATAGGAATCTTGGCGGCATGCCTAAAATAGTTCAAAATCACAAAATGATGGGTGCATGCATGAGAGAATCTACCATCAAGTGTAATATCATACATAATAGCTTGCAACACAAATTGCCAGATCTTTTTAATACAATTGGGATGAAAACAGGTTTTACCTTCTTTGTTTAAGGCATCATGTTCCTCCTCCTTAGGGAAATCCTCCACAACCACTTCCAAGATTTTTCGGTCTCTATAAAACTTCTTCCCCACAATAGGGATACTAGTAACCTAGGGGATGAGATCTTCTATGAGAGTGACAGTCCACCGAGAGATTTCCAATGTCCCCTTATTCCACCCCTTAAGGACCAACTTAGTGACCTCAAGTTTTCCTCTATCCAATCTCTCCATAAAAGCGGCAGGGCCCCCATTCTGCAGGATATCCCACACCTTGTACCTCCTCCGCTATTTGTGACAATCGGGTGACTCCCTTCTCCTTCTCTAACCACCCATATTGCTATCACACCCAGCACACAAAAACTCCTTCACCCAAAAATGGAGATAATTCTTGCAGGAAGCAATTGGATTCACGTGATTATGAAGACCATGGCTTTCAAATATGCCCACAAAATGTGTGAGGTTAAGGATGAATTATTGCTAATCTCGCCCTTGGAATCCTTCTGATGCCTCATAATCATAAATCCATCACAACCAAAAGTACCATCGTCATTAGTAGGAATAACTCTCTCCTTGCCATATATCAAGTCATAATCAATACATGACATGACCTTCGTAGGTAATGCCACATCCTCCTACCACCTCATACTCTGGTTGAGTCTAACTGCCACATTGGCATAGAGTTAGCAACCGTATTTGACTCTTGATAAACATGAAAAATAAAGTAGCTATCTAATGTGCTTAGGATATCCCTGGTCTCTTGAATTATATTATCAATGGTCCATGAAGGTTTAGATATCCCTTTTAAGCAATTTATGATATTCTTGGAATCACCCTGCTAGCCAATTTAGCATCTTGGAGGGTCGCCATTGCCTCTGCATAGTGGTTAGTCTGATTTCCCAAGGGAAGTGCTTAATAATATTATTATGCTATTATGATGTTATTATGTTATTATTATTATTAGTACAATTCACTTTATAGTATGATTATCAATATTTTATTATTTTATATAATAATATTTAATTTTCCTATTACAAAAGTAATATATTATGCAATATTATAATATGATTATAATAAATTATAACTATACCATTATTAATGTTATATTATTATTATTATTAATTTATTATTTATCTATATTTTAATTATATGGATCTTATTTTGATATGGATATCATAATTCTCCCCTCATATTTTGCTTGTCCTCAAGCCAAAATAATATATTCATAACTTTTCTTATAGAGCATATAATTGAATGCAAGAAAGCATAAGAGATTCATCGAGTGTGCATGAAAACACAGGATACACAAAGTAAACACATAAGTGCATGAAAACACAAAGTAGATACATGAATGCATGAAGATACAAAGTAGACACAATGCAAACATAGAGTGCATGCATTCTTGTTTAATGCCTTACAATTTGCAATGATCTAGAGTCAAGAAAAGATTTACAAATTCACTTCTTCAATAGAATCCTGCAACCACAAGTGATCATTAGTACACACGTGTGTGTGTGTGTGTGTGTGTGTATTTAAAGAAATTGTGTCATGATAAATTATTCCAAGCCAATCTCATACTAAGTCCAAGATAGGAACTTTCCCCCCCCCCCCCCCCCTTGGCCTTGCTGGCTTACTTAGCAGAATACTTGTGTTGTTTTGTTTTGATCTTATTATTATTCTTAGTTCAAAAGAACAATTAGGATTTAAACAAATTGCTTAGGTACCAAATTCAATGGTTTCCCTCAAGACTTTATAGATCCAAGCCCTTGAGGCTTTCTTGGACATGTCTGCGAGGCATTTAGGGATGCTGGTCCTATCCTTTCTTGGTATATTATTGGCTAGATTTTTAACTATTCCTTTTTTCTCTCTCTTGAGGCTGCCCTTATGGGTAAGTTAGTAATAAACTATATGTGAACTGAAAAGATTGTGCTATCTTGGTTATTAATACAATCTATGAGAATGTTGAGATGCAACAGGTTGTTTAGACACCAACCTCAACAACTTCCCTTAAGATTTTATGGATCCAAGCTCTTAAGCCTTTATTTGTCATGTCCTTAAGGCGCTCAGGGATGCCGATCTTATCCTATCATGGAAATGCCCCATTGGTTGATTTACATAGGCCTCTCCCTTATTACACTCAAACTTATCCTTTCCTAGTTAAGAACTTATAACTAGTTGGAGTATAAAGATTCAATCAAGGATAGTATTCAAATGTTATTATATCATAGTTAGAGTGTTACTAGTCAGTGGAGTCTCTATTTGATGATGTTGTTGTATAGCAGGCCCAACTATAGTGTATGAATTACAACATACGAAAGTATTCATGTCATTCTTTAGTCATAATCATTACTCCTGTAGTAACAATGACCTATCTTAGTGTTATGTCAGATAATAATATGCTTTTGTTCTTAATCTTTGGGTATGCCTTTGCGGTTCATACTGTAAGTGTTATTCATGTTTTTCAATGGGGTGTTGGGTTGTATAGATGACTTGTATGTTCCCCTTTTTAATATGTATCGTAGTTGTCAAACTCATTAGTCAATCAAACCAATATGTTATGCAATTTGAAGAATGTGTTATATTTGTTTCTTTCTGGTCTCTTTGCCCCTCAATGGGGGATTCTTTAATAACTCTTTTTTATCTCTTGTTCGATAACTATATACTCCTCATGTGATTCATTTGGTGACCTTTGAATGAGATGGTTAGTTTATTGCATATATTTTGTGATAGTCACCCTCTCACACTTTTGAGCACTAGATATGAAAATGGTTTTGCCTTCCACTACTAGTCAAGAATGAATGGCCATAAGTATCTTCCTCACAACACGTGATTCCAAAATCTGTCTTTTTTATTTATTTTTCCTTCTCTTGTTCAAGTATTGTTCCACATCTTTGATATGCAAAAAATCAATAATGATTTTTTTAGTTTGTGCAATGATATTTCCAAACAACTCCAAATAACTTGTCATGTGATGCAAGCATGAACACTTTCTTCCCCCCAAAATCATCAAATCTTAGCAAGCTTTAGATGATTTTCATGCATTTAGGATGTTTTTGGTGTTCAATGCAAAATAGCCTACAAAATTTCTACTCAACACATTCATTGATATTGTTTGTTATCATTTCATCCTCTCGATCTACGTGCAAAGCTGATTCACTTCATAAGACTTTGTCAAGGATGCAAGAAGTCACATTAGATAACATGTTGTTTTAGCTTATTTTACAAATAGATATGCATCTCCTTTTTGGTCATGCAGTCGTTAGGATTCATAGAGAAGACTCACCAGATAAAATCAAGAGCAACCTCTGATTAATGGGAGAGCTTTCCATAAAATTTATCTCCAAACTATATTTAAAAATCGTTAAAGCTTCCTCAGAAAACACTTCGCCAAAACATGACTCAATAAGTTCCTATTAATGTTAATGTCAAATTCAAATATCTAAGGAGTTTGAAGCAAATTTTAATTATATCACACCTTTTCTATTTACCAAAATAAGATACAATTCATCTTCAAGGCTAGCCACGATTTTTAAAAATATATTTGCATTAACTCCAACCATCGTTTCTATTAATTTTTCACATAGCTCTGGTCTACAATAGTCCAACCCGAATAATATTTATACATGAACTTCAAATATTTAATTATGTAAATATACCTCTATAAATAAATCCTTAAATTTATTCTCTTTTGCAAAGAATAATAAGATTTGAATATTTCTTTTTTGCAAATATTTGTCACTAATAAAAAATTTCTGATAAAACCTTATGTAAATTTGACTATGTTACTCTTAAACCTTACAAGATGATAAGATACACTGCTTTGATCCTTTTTGCAATGTTCCTCATTGGGATCTTACGTATTTTTGCTTAGATTTCTAGATTGTACTTTTGCAAGCCAATTCTATGTATCTAATTTTTCTCCTCTATATCTTTTTAGGCGATTGATATTTCTTTGTATACTTTCACTAGTACATTTGCCCTTGATTTTCAACCAAAGGCCATTTTGGCTTGTGATTTTCAATATTTTTTTGTTTGTCTTGAAAAGGTTAAAATTTTGATGCCACTTAAGTTTAGTGTCGAAAATTCGACGAAAGCAAGATATAAACAAAAAAAGAAAACAAAAAAATTAAATTAAATCTCAGTTCATTTTGTTTTAGGTGGCTTGCGCGCAAGTGGGAGGAAAGGTTTTTAAAATTTTGATGAATGCGAGATACAAACAAAAAAAGAAAAGTAAATCTCATTTCATTTTGTTTTAGACAAATTGCAGGCAGGAAGAAGCGTTTTACCTGCACATGTCAATTGAGGACACTGGCAAGTCCTTTAACTGGGATAAATACCCTACACCAATTCTTAGTGTATTTGTTTTGGTAGTAATGCCAGAAAGTAACAGAAAAAACTAGGGCTTACAAAATGCCTTCTGCAAACCTTTTTTCAATCGATTTAGGATTATTTCCCTTATTGTTGTCTTCCATCTTCACTGAAAAAGATCGCTGCAAAGACATAGATGACAAGGACAACAAAGAGACAAAATTTATATTCAAACCTAAATCCTAGATGAATGAATGAATGGGAAAACTAGTTGCTTGTATTTATGGAAATAGGAATGTCACTCATCAAATCCCTTCAACTTTATAAATACAAACCCCACACACTTGTTGCTGCTTTTTATGGAACTAGGAATGGATGAGGCATGGTAACTATTTGACAAAATGTACTAGCATAGACGAAGCTTGGTAATTGCAAGAGTCTACATCTCTCTCATTTATGGGTGCTATATGATGTATATATATGCTTGATTTGCTTGAAATCATTAATCAACTCCTTATTATTGTTGTTCAAAAGAAAAAAAGAAAATGTTTATGCTATGCATGTTGCTGTTACAATTCATCAAAGCTTTTCAAACTAGTAGCTAGAATTGCACTTTTAAAGTGATTCTTATATAGAAATCATCTTTCTATTATTTGGAGTGTGTTGGAGTAGATCCTTGATATGACCATGCTTATCCTCTTTTCATATGGATATAAATGACCATACTACTCTATATATCTAACAACATTCCATAACTTATTTCTTTATCACTCATATGCCTCATACAAACTCTCTGTTTGATTTCTACTAATATGCCTAACAAGAAAAGTGGGCTTTGATAACCATCTCTATCCTCTTGATGTTATAATGACACCCATTTTCATTGATATTGGTTATAACTTTTGTTACCAATATGTTGATGCCATGATTTCTTACTATGTTGATATTTCTCTTTGAACATGCAATGGGGATTCTTCCATAAAATTTTCAAACTTAATTGGAATCGATGTATCTCCAATTGCATTGTCTAAATGATCCTCCTCATTAAAACTTGCAAGTATTGAAGTTTTGTTTAACTTCAACATACTCATTAGAATGATCTAAGGTATCTTTTGTATAAACTATTATTTCTTGAAATAAGCTTCTAAACATGGTAATTTTTTAATCATATGATTTGCTGGTATATAACAGACAACATTATATGTGTTAATCATGTAGTAGTTGTAAAATCATTAACCCATGTAAGATTCCATTACATTTCATAATGACAACGATGTATTATTGTCCTACCATCATCAGCTTGATGCATAGTTGTTGTTATGTAAGAATCTTTACATTTGAACTATAATCCTCAAACTTTCATCCTTTATTATAAATTTGCACCTTTTCCTAGTTGATTATACTCTTTTGATCATCCTTACATCACGCCTTCTTAAATACTCATGATCATCCTTACATTAACCATTCATTCTATTTTGATCATATCTTGATCATGCCATCATTTACATATTATCCATAACCCAAAACTCCAAGCTTGACAACTTTGCACTTTCCTATCAACATTTAGGATAACCCAACTATCTATTAACCTTACCATATAGTATCTTCCTTACTCCTATCATGAAAGAAATATTTAGACATATCCAAGGCTTTTCCCATAACCATACCCAACTTGGATTCACTATGCATCAAGATCCAAATGAAACAAAATTAGTTGTATACCTTACTATCATGTCATGACAATCTACTTCAAATTTGCAACTTTCTTTGATTTGAGACAAAAATATTGGCTTAAGCATTCAGAGAGGCCTTCAACACATCAAATTATTCTCAATATACTCCTCTCATAATATTCAAACCAAGTTTTAATCACCAATTTCAAAAGACAAAGCCTACTGCAATTTCTTTCTCTGTCAAACCCTCTTAGCAATAGACCACAGTCATGTTTTTAATGATCAAATGCACATTACATTTGTTGCATGATGACCTAAAAAAAATATGGACAGGTAATATAAATATTGCATCTCATCCTTTTCCAAAATAAGTGGCTCATTCAATGTGAACCTTAAAGAAATTACATTTTGAAGTTTACAGGTTAATCTTAAAACAAGGGTTTACTAGTCAAACTTTAAAATGTTAATCTCCCAAAGTAAAAATCTGAATTAAGCAATTCAAAAGATGAATTGCAAAGAAGTGAAAATACTAAAATTATTGTACAATGGAATCTTATAAAACACACATTCACCAATGGAATTTGGTCTCCAAGTTGTTGCAAATTTTCACAATATGAAAATATCAAAAATCAATATTTTATTAACTTCAAGACTCCTTTACATTGGCTTCCCCTCATTCCTTGGGTTGTGCACCTTTAAATAATATTATTTCAAACCTTAAAAGGTTGACCAACTTCCAAAACTAATCCTTAACTCCTCTCCAAAATCGATTATTATGTTTATGTGCTGACCAATTACTAAATACTATGTTTAGTAAACTCGATTACATGTTGACTATAAAGCATATAAGGGTATTGCCAATTATTCTTTATTACATTATTTTATACTTTATCACTCCTTAAACACTTATGATTTCCCTCTTAGACCTATCAATTCACCTATTATCCCTTCAAGCCTTATGCCCAACTTAGACATCTTTTATATTCTAATGATCCTATTACATTATTTGATGACCAAGAATGGTCATGTTGCACACTTTTACTCCCTTTATACCTATCAAATACCATAAACTCTCTTCCCAATACATCATAACTCTTATATGTCTATTTTCCTCAACATGACATTCATTGTATTACATTGACCATTCATGACTCCAATATATTTGATAGGCACTAATGATCCCAATTACATATATTTGAGACCTTTGGAAAAAGCTTTGGCTTGATCATGCAATGACATGAACCTTGTGAATAGACCCTCTCCCTCCTATTCTGTGAAGATCTTTAGTAATTTTTGTACATTTATCCATTCAACAAAAATACAATGAGTTAATCCTACCAAATTTGTGCCTCATTGCGTCATAATACTGTGGGTTTTGCTCTTCATATGGAGGCATTTGAGATAGCTAGGATGCAACAATCCTGATTGGTCCATTTTATATATCATAGATATCAAAGTATCGAATAAATGATATAAATAGTCAATTACTTAATATGTTGAAAGCTTTCACTTTTCTGTATAATAGATGTAGCTACACAATTAAAATATTTGCATACTTATGAAATGGTGCATTACTTCTATTATGGGTCTTATGATATACTTCTCCTTAAAAAGAAACATCTCTTGCACCTTATCCTTTTTAAATCCTCTTATATTTTTTCCAAAAAATCTTCTATAATTATCTCTTATACACATTTCGTTCCCTTGGATAGTCATTTATCCTTAATTGAGTAGATTAGTGGCAGGGAGAAGCAATCTTTCCATAACTATGCAAATTTCTTTAAAAAAAATTGATTGATTTGATTTTAATTTAGAACTTTTATTAAGTTTGGAATCTCACTAATGTCTATGAAAATCTAAAATATGTAAAAACTCCCTAAAGAATTCATTCAATTAAGCTTATTTTAAGGAGGAATAATAACTCTGTGTACAAACATAATGTGTTTGGGGAACAATTATTATCAATTAAGATTTTTTCCATCATGACCTCAAGGGGGGAAGTCTGGCATAGATTCTGGTTTGTCCATGCTTCTTCTCATGATTCTGGTTATGTAGATAGAAATGGTCGATGTTACCAAATTTTATTTATTTTTAAACAAATTACTGTCGTTAATTTGATGCCAACTTCTCATTGTCATCAAAATTTTGATGCCTACAACTTATTTTTGGCATAATTTTTGACAGGGATGGCGTTGATGCTATAGCATCCTCGTCGAATGTAGATGTTTTCCAACGTCAAAATTCAGAGATTTCAACAACAACCAATTGAATTTGGATACCACATTTGGCCAATGTTTCACCTTTTTTTCAATGCCACAGTTGGTCGGTCAAAATTTTGACAAAAAATTAGCAACAAGGGAGTTTGTTGAAAAATTGACCAATGGACATCGAAAAATGTGTAGAATTTTACTAGTGTTTGATATGAGAAAAGATGTGTCTTTTCATTATTTTATTTGTTATTATTATTATTATTTTATTATTTATTATTTATAATATTAATATTAATAAAAATTCACTTTATATTATGATTATTAATGTTTTATTGTGTTGTCTAATAATATTAAATTCTCATATTAAAAAATTATTATATTTTGCAATATTATAATATGATTATAATAAATTATAACTATACCATTATTAATATTAGTTCTTTATTTTTATATGGATCTTATTTTGACGAGGATATTGCACTTTATTTGATGTTAAGCCTTCTAATGGGATTTTTACTTGGAATAATGAGCAAAGTGGATAGGAGTCTACTTCTGAATGGTTGGATAAGTTTCTTATCTCATGTTCTACTAACTCTGAAATTTTGGTATGGAGAGGTTTTGATAAGCAACCAATTAAAATTTTCTACCTCTTCATTTTTTGGTCCTAAGAATCCGCCTTTTAAATTCTAGCTTATGTGGCCTCACGACTCTTCCTTACATGACCTAGTAGCTAAGTGGTGGGTAGAGGGGGCCCCTGCTAGCACAACTATGTTTGTCTTTATGGAGAAACTTCAATATTTCAAGTATCAACTCAAAAGATGGAATACAATGTGGAAATTTCAAAAAGAAGATTGCTCTTGGCATTCTTGTTGGGATTAATAGCCAAATTTAGGATCATGGTTTTTAGAGGTTCATGGTAAATTTGAATCCAGGACCATCTAGGATGTGGAGGAATAGGAACTTCATGAAGACATTTATTGGAAACAGATGGCTTGCATTGACTAACTACAAGAAGGGGATATCAATACCTCTTTCTTTCATCATTCTTTCTAGGCTTATCATCAGAAGGGGTATCTCTCCTCTTTTGTTACTTTAGAAAGTCGTTAGATTTTCTCTCTATTGGCTATGACTTGTGAGGCTCGATAGTTATTTTTAAATATTTTTGTTGATGATTCCCCTCCTTTGATTGATGAGAAGAATTTGATTCTATCATGAAACAAAGGTAAAGCTCTGGGCCTGGATGACTTTCCTATTGAATTTCTTAAGAGTTTTGGGATATTATTAATTTGGACCTTTTGGAGGTTGTTAGGGAACCTCTTTCAAGTAAACAAACACTATATGCCTTGAATTTTACCTTTTTGACTTTCATTTCCAAAATGGAAGGTACATATGAACTTGAGTTTTTTCCGTCCTATTGCTCCTATAATGTGGTGTATAAGATTTTCACTAAATTGATTGCAAAAAGGCTCAAAATTTGTCTTCCATTTGTGATCTTTGAGGAACAAAGGGGTTTTGTGGTTGGTGAATAAATTTTAGGTGGAGTAGTTGTGGCTTCTAAAGTTATGCACTGCATGACAACATCAAAGGAGAGATCTATGTTCATTAAAATAAATAGACTTCCTTCTTTTCTTTTCCTCTTCTTTCTTTTTCTTTTGTGCATCCTAATATGCAATCCATACATCCAATTCTAGCTCCTCCTCATAGGTCAAATCCTTCCTTGTCACCATTTTCCCCACCTAGGTTCCTCTCAACCACCTAGTCTTTGGCCACTTACCTAATGTTCTCTCCTCAACCTATCTTACCCACACAAACTTACCAAACTTCCCTTGCCTAGACCTTATGGGCTCTGATACCAATATGATTAGGATCCATCTTCAAATTACTAACTCCACACTAAGATTCTATTATTCATCCACTTATTTCATTGAACAAATAACTCATTAGAGGCTTTTCAATCATAACTAGATTAAATATGGAACCTTGATAGGTTCCTCAATTCTATCCATCTTCCGAATGACTCAAGTGCTCAAAAACATTCACACAACCACAAATAGAGATATCACTATATCAATTAGCTTTTGGGGTCTTCTACCCATTTGGATCTCAATCACCTACTTACCAATCGACATAATGTCCTTACCTTTTCTTCCACAACACCCAATGATGTTCAATCATTAAGAGTCTTTCCAATGTTGAGCTTATGGTCTTGGAACACAAAATCCAACTCTTAGAAAAATTTAGCTAGTAGACAATAGAAAAGGACAATATATTGATCATGGGTTGACTATCAATTTGTTGACACTAATATGCAATCATTAATATTTATCACAAGCCTTGCAAACTAACTCACCAAATCCTTGATTAAACTATTCCACCATTGTTCGCCTGATAACCTATCTAACCCAACCTTTATACTCCACTTAAGAACCAATAATCAGTTGTGAACTTTGTATGGTTGTCTAATGTTACGAATAATTACAATTACAAATTATTTATTATCCATCCCCACTCTTTCACCATTCCAAAGCCATTGGTGATCTAAGGCAATGTCCTAAGCATTTCATGTTGATGTTTATCTCCACATATCCCTTACACTACAATCATTCAAGAAAAAGACTAATCACATGCTTTATTGTCATCAACAAGGAAGATGATTGTGTATATGAAATGTGCACTTTTAAAGAAAATGAGAAATTTCCTTAGAATGCCCTAGATGGGAATAAGTAGGTTGTCTCTAACCTTATTTAGTTGATTCTTGCATATGTATCCCTTTAAACATCAAATGTTTGCACAAACCATTAATTTATAGTCAAAATTGTGGAAAAAAAAAACAAATTTTTTGCTTGCTAGTGCATCAAATTACTTCCACGTGCCTTCTCCAATCAAAATGAAACCAAGGTCATTTGAAATCTAGTTGACTATGCTACAAAACACCAATAGATCTTAACTTTTGGATGGTTGCAAAATAAGAAATATGCAAACCCTTAGTGACAGGTCAGTATACAAGGGTTACTTGGCAATAAATTCCACAAGATCCTCTTGATCTCACAACCAGTTCCATTGAAGAAGCTCCAAGTTGAGTCAAAAGAAAGCTTATTTAATGTAGAATGTTTCCAAATAAGGTTTAGAGAACTTACACTCAAAAGAAAAGAGAAATAAGGATCTAATCAACATATTTTTAGAGGAAAAATACACAAAAACTCTATTTTATTCATTGCTAACACCTCCAATACATGTAATTCCTCTTCATTCCTTTCCCTCAACCCAAAGATGGATTTTAAACATATTTGAAATAGTTATAGTTGGATCAACTAATCCAAAATACCTTTGAACTACTTGAAAAATTAAATTACAAAGCTTCCACTTTACAACATTGACAACTCTTTAATGTTTTGACAAGATTTTGACTCCATTTGCAATATGACCTTGCAAATGACCTTAAGACACAACAAATAGACCATCCTAGCTAGCTAATTACATCCATCTAAACCATATTTATTACCCTTTGTTCAACCTTTGACAATGGTTTGACCAACCATGTCTTGACTAGATGCATGTGCTATTGGCTTCAAAGTCTTACAATTTGAACAATAATATTATATTTGAAAAATAAATGGTCTAATGGACCTTATTACATGTTGGATTCAAAAAAAAAAGGCCAAACATTCATTAGGCATTTTTACCATGGGTGCTCTACACTAGTTTCATTGATCTCTCTTCATTACTAAGACTTAAAAATTCATAATATTACCCCATTGATTAATTGGAAGTGCAAAATACCTTAAATTTGGGATACAAATTTATCTCTTCATATTTTTGATGTCAATCGAGAAGAAATTTATTTATTGGGGTAGTCTCATTAGTAATAGTTTGCATGATCAACTAGTTTAGTTTGGAACTAGTCAATATTTCCACATGTCGACATATCCATATATGATATTGCCAATCTATATGATATTGCCAATCTAAGGTCTTGGCTAGGACTTAGTACCAGAGGACCACTTAGTCAGAATGCATAAATATATGATTATTTCACTCAAATTGAATCAGAAGTCTAAATCCACAAACACTTCGTAAGAGTAAATGGTGCATTCACTATGCTCACAATTAAAAAGCTTGAAGGTGATCTAGCACAAAGGATATCAACATGAAGCATCACCATTGATCATGAAATATGCTAGCTTCTTTATGTAGTTTCCAAGGTTCACTTATTTATGGATAGGTGGATTTAATGGATATCTACTCAAACTAACAAGATATGTGGATGACAAACTTATCTTGATAGTAGTTTTTTGATATGTGAGTGAAGTGAATAGAATGTGTTCAACTAGAAAGAAATCAAGTATCTCTTTCACCATTTATCTTGGCCATTATGCAACAAAATGGCATTTGATGCATCAAACATAAAGAAAAAATTGGTCAAGTTTAATCTTTTCGGTCATAAGATGAGGTTTCCTTTTAAAAATAAAGACCAAGGGCATGTGAGGGGTCATCTCAAGTTGGGTACCTTTTACCTACATTTCTCCAACATTGAATATTTCTAGGAAGATTGCAATGATGAGTATGAGGTCAAAAGACGAGAATGATCAAGGTTCACCATAAAACAAATGTAAGATTTAAGGATTGATTAGATCATAGATGGGATAAAAGATGTTGGATCTGATTTGAAAGACCTGGTCTATTTTGAAAAGAATTAGACCTAGGATGTCCCAAAGATTAATTGGAGAGACCCAAAAGTCAGGGAAATTAATGAAAGATCTGCCATGGTAATGAAGCATTTAAAATCTTAGGTTAGAAATAATTAACCAAAATGACAACAAGGTGAACAAGTAAGGAAAATTTAAGGAGAAAAATTGATCATTAAGGTAGCTCTTCATCATCCACTCCATCTAAATTCCAAATATAGTCACAAGTTTTCAAGTATAGATTAACCAAGGAGGTGGTGTTGATAAAAACCTCTCAAGCCACAACAATTTTCAGCATACCTATGGTGACGAATCAAACGAGGAGAAGAAGAAAGAAAAATCAAAGGACCCATAAATAGATCTTGTACAAAAGAAGGGAAAGTAAAAAATCCCAATTAAAATCCAAAATATGTGCATTGGAATATGTACAAAAGAGAATATGTGCATTGAAATAACACAACTCATTTTAGAAAAAGAATGTAGATGAAGCCACACTACTTGATTATTTCATGACAAGGTTTGATCTAGGAATGTCCATTAGAGAATGGGATATACAAAATTTTCAAGTGGTTACTAAAAACCTATTGTGAAGAATAGAGAAGGAAATACTTGCAAAAGAGAGATACAAGTAGAAAGTACACTATCTCACTCCCTATGTAAGAGCTCTTATAGATACTTATACTCTACCATTAAGCATTGATCACTTGTCTGTCTCCACAAAACTTCAAGGGGATATTGGGACCAAAGAACTTTAGAACATTCAAAAATACCAATCCTATAGAAAGACAATTGATAAATGAGTGGACAAGATCACAGGATCAAAGCCAATGCTTGTCACTTCCTTACAAGAGCTAAGGCTATCTATGATGTGGTAGAAATAAGAAATCAAGTGGTTGAAAAGGAACTGAGAAACATCAGGAAAAGAGGAATTGAGGAAAGATACTACGAAAGACATAAACTATGAAAGACCTAAAAGAAATGGTAGAAATAGATATCAATACCTTGATTGTGGAACATATTTTTCCCGAAAGAAAGGAAAAATATTCAAAGGCTATAGAATAGAAACTGATAATCATCAATCAATTTTCAGTTAAGCACGAAAAGTTGAGAACAAGTTGTAATCAAATAAAAAGCAAGGTTTCGAATAAACTCTCTACCATTCATTCTTCAATGCCAATATTAGGAGAAATTCAGATAATGCAAGAATTTTATGACATGGTCAGTAGTGTTGATATTATATGTATTGCACAATGCATAATATTATATATGTTGTATTATTTGATTTGATTATGTAATGCCAAACTAGGATCACCTAGATGAGTGTGCAACATGGAGTGATTCACATGGAATGTTCTTGATGAATTGTATTGACACATTGTGATAATATTTGATTTAATAATAGGGAAAATAATTAAATACTCAATATTAAATGTGGGTCAATGGGGGTTAGGCAGCACATGCTTTTAGTACATGGTTAATGTAAATCACTTGGTGGTTTTGTGGGAGCTTTCTTCTATAAAAGAAATTACAAGAGTAGTTGTAGACAAAAAGACATAGCAAGAGAAGGTGAGACAAGTTAGCCAAGGGATCATTTGTGGAGGTTGGAAGTAGGGCACGGGATGTGTGGATTCATGCTTATTCACATGGATTTCTTGGTCGTTTTTATGGTTTTGAAGCCTTCCATGGTTGTATTACAATGGTGTATTTGTTGAATAATACATGGTGATGAATGCTTTCACTACTACATTTGAACCTGAATTGCAATAACATGCCGTCAGAATTGGGACAACCACCCATCACCCAAGCGACAAAAGCATGAATTGTCTATCGTCGGACAGGCATTCGACTTTTGCTATCACAAATTGCAATGAAAAGGGCATCCATCACAATTATGATGGATAAAACTGCTGTAACTTGGAAGAAGGAAGGAACAAGAGTTCATGTTAACGACGTCACAATTGTGATAGCTTTGTTGTGGAAGCGACGTTGATCCGTTATGACTAGTCATCGTAATTGTGACACCCTTGCTATGCAACTAACAACTAACTGTTGGAACATTCCATCACACTTGCAACGACTAGTCAAATTATTAGAAAAATGTTGCTATAGAATATTTTAATATATTTGGATATGTTATCATTGTAGTCATTATTCATACAATCTAACGGGTCTATACCATGTTTTTCTAACACACATATCTACTACAGAGCCTATATATCCAACATATGGAACCTTTATATCCAACCATTCGTATAAGTTGGGGAATGTGCTTCATGCCTAGCATGCATCTACATATGCAATTTTATCAACTTGAAAAACTGTATTTGATCCTGCTAGCTAGGAACAACTAATTGTTCATTTTATTGTACCTAATATAATGACAGTTCTACAGGAATTTGTAATCAAACCAACTAATCAACAACTAGACCAATTTAACTGGGTTATGGATTGGGCATCTACTATTCCCATCTATCATATGGTTGCGATGTTAGAGGCAACATTTTTTCCAAAGTGGCAACATGTTTTGTATCATTGGCTTTGTTCAAGTCCTAATTTTAATGAAGTAAAATATTGGTTTTTAGGTTGGAAAGGACTATTTCACCCCAAGATTGGATAAGAAGTAAGCTAAATGTAGCCCTTGAAATGATGAATCAAGCTATAGAAGGTATGACTGTGGAACAACCTGGGTCTAGAGAGAATGTAACCTATCTTAGGGTGACATAGCAACACGAATTTGAGGCACTTCATGTAGTGCCTACCCTCGTTCACATCTTCTCTGGACATATTATTGCTATTGTTATCAGACTTTGATGGACTAGTTTATGTAGATGGATTAGTGGTATTGTTTTGACACTATCAGACATTATATTATGGATTCAGTTATCATGTGATGAGATCATTTAGACTTCACATTTCATGTATGTATGATGATCACTATATTGTTTTCAGTTACTGCTGATGATTAGTTAGATGGTTGATTATCTTATGTGCTTTATTATGGATACTTACCCCATACTTGCATGTGTATGGTGTGCGTGTTTTCTTATTGTATGGTGTTTCTGATGTGGTTAAGGAAGGGAGTCGTAGTCACTTGCTTAGTCGGGATCTACACGATGCACCACTTCCTGCCATTGCCTATTTAGCTTAGCACTATATATTTTGTATGTACATGCATGGCTTTTCTGCAGGTTGTAGGTACTGGGTATCGACTTCCCTGAATTGCCAGGATGAGCGTACCCTATTATACTATCTCAATGATAAGAGAGGGGAGATAAATTCTCAAGTCCAAATCCCAAACCCTAAAACTATTTGTCCTAGTGAGTTAGGACAAGTATCTGAGTTGAGTACCCACTGAATGTGTCAGATGACATATTTTGTAATTTTTAATCTTTTAGACTGATTTGGTATGAATTGTTCTATGATGAGTTTTCATATTTTATCATGAAGGTCCATGGTGAATTTTCTATTAACTAAGTTTTAATAAATAGATTTAATTAACAAATTAATTATTTGAGAGATTAAATATCATGATTTTGATATTTTGATTATTAATTAAAGGAGAATTAATTGAGAGAAAAGAATTAAATTAAAAGAAAATTAGAAATTAAAATAAATAATAATTATAAAATATTAATTAATTAATAAACAAATATTAATAATAAAAGTTATAAAAATTAAAATAAAAGTTATGAAGATTAAAGTGGGAGTTATAAATATTTAAATGAAAATTAATTTAAACGTTATTGGAGTTATAAGTTTGCATAGGAAATAATGCAGTTCCCTATTTTTCATGTGTCAACAACACGGGGGTTAGTGCATCAATTAAGCACATGGTGTCTACAACCCTAGGGCTTATCTAAAAAGGTTGGAAATAGGTCCATGCTTAGTTGGCGATATCTTCCAGCTGATTCTAGAAGCATTCTAGGGTTATCTGAAAGCTCTTTATATTCGGGCATTCCTTAATAGCTTGGAGATAGCGGGGACATAGCGTGGATAGTATGGTTAGCGTGGAGAATAGTTGAGGCATTGGAGGATTCGGGAAAATTCTGAAGAAGGGAAGCTTGCTCTGCGGGTTGTCTGAGGATAAGCGAGTTTAGCATTAGAATCCGAGTAGATTCTTGTGATTTCATTATGATACTTTTGCATCTTGCTTTCCCCTGTCTTCTTCGTATTTTCCATATGTCTTCATTGTGCATTTTCAATATGTTTAGATCTGAAATAATATGAATTAGGGTTGCAATTTCATGGACAAACCCATTAGAATTAGTCATCAGAGAAATTTTTAAAAGAACAAGTTTCATAGAGAGGTTCTGAAAATAAAAGCTTGTATTTTTATAAACATACTGTGATTCTGTATATATATATATATATATATATATATATATATATACATAACCTTTAATTATATATATATATACATACATATGTATATATATAATATATATTTATATATATTCACAACCTTACTGCGGCAGAAATGTTTTAATAAACGAATTCCGCAACTTATGAAATCGCGTTGCGATTTTATGTTAAAATAAATATATTAATGCATGCTTGGGTGGGGGCGGAATCGCACCCCGTACCCGTGCTTTAAAGGAGCGCGCGGTACCTGCTGTGTGGTGTACCCGCGACTGTAGTGGTCGCAAGGTACCTGCGACAGCAGGGTACCCGCGGCAATAGTCACCATAGTGATAGCCGACGACATCATCGATTCGGCTTTGTTCTATGGAAACTTTGAAAAATCGATTTCCTTTATGAATCAAAATTAATAAAATTCGGTTCCGTTTTTTATAAAATGCAAAAAAATAATAAATATTATATTATATATGTACTTATGTATATGTTTATATATATATATATATGTAATATATATATATATATATGTAATATATATATATATATATATATATATATATATATATATATATATGTAATATATATATATATATATATATATATGTAATATATATATATATATATATATATATATGTAATATATATATATATATATATATATATGTAATATATATATATATATATATATATATGTAATATATATATATATATATATATATATATATATATATATTAAAAGATTTAAAGTTGTTAATAAAAGATTTATAAATTCATCTCTTTTTAATGATGAATAGTTTTGTAATTTTATAGTTTTAACTATTATGAATTAATAGTTTAAGATTATAAGATATATGAAGCATATGAAAGTTAAGTTAGTGGAAACGTCTTTTAAATGTGATATTTGGAAATTGAAGTTTAGAGGGAATTTTTAATCCATCCAAAATAAAAATAAAAATTAATACATGGAAAAACGTAGGAAAATGTTCTTTCTCTAAACTTGGGATACAAAAACTGAGATTTTGCATATGAATTCAAATTTGAAAACTTAGCAAAACCAAAACATGTGTTTACTTTGTGTTTTCATTATGATAATGTTTTGGGTTTTGGGTTGACTAGTGTTGACCGGTATAGGACGTCTACCAGAGGCTTGGGGGTTATGTGAATGTGATGTCTTGATGATGTTTTAATCTCGATCTTTATAATCCCAACCATGATTATGTGATGGAATGCTCTATGAATTGATTGTGAATACTGATTGTTATAGTTAAGCTTCTTATGTCGGGAACCCTTGACTTAACCATTGTTTTGGTCATCGATCAGTTATCCTTGGATGTATTCTAGTCACCATGATGGAACTAATATGTGGATTTATTATTGATGATGTCATGATGTGACATGTTTTGACTCAACCATTTTGGAGTCTTCGATTAGTATGATTTTGAGATATATTTTGGTTATTGAGAACCAATGGATATTTTGATTATCAGTGATACTTCAGTTGCCAATAGAGAGCTGTTGTGTTCATGATTTTCTATGGATGTTGCTCATGGTGATTTGATGCTTTTATGCATATTTAATGATTTTAAATCATGGATATTTGTTGATCCTTACTATGGTGATTTTGTGGACTTTCTTTATGTTTATGATACCATGAGCATTAGGGTAGGATATCTGCATGTAGTGTCAGGAAGTGGCTTGCAATGGGGGCCGGGGCCCTAAGAGGCTGCCAGGGTAACTCATTGTAAGTTGGTTAATAAGTGATAACATTCACACACTTAATACTAACTGAATGAACCTAAAAAGATAAGAGTTTTGGTTCTCGCCCATGCCTTGAGTGCTTGTATAGGCTAGGATGGGAGTAGAGAGAACGCATGGTTGCGACCTTGCATTCCATAGTATACCTTGTCAGTATGAAAGGATACTAGTGGCCGCATGAGATCTGTATGGACCCGTGGAGTTTAGCTAACTGCCAGGGTAACTTGTACGAGATAAATGCGATGACACTTTTCCGCTTGCATAGTAGGTTCCTACATGTCATTGTGTGCCTCTGGGAAGTAGATGTCTATTTTGTGATTGGAACCTTTGAGTTAGTAAACTTTTAGGATTCCTGGACTTTAGAGTCGTGTGCTATGTGGTTTTGATAAACTGTTTGGGACTTGAGATTATCTCCTCAGCACGGTGGGAGTGGACCACTTAGGTACCACGCGGTCGGGTGTTAGTGTATTTTCCACTCTTATCATTTGAGACTCATTGAGACTTTGTGGTTAATGCGTCCTTCGTGATGGTGGATATGTATCCTTTCATTGATAATTAGCATATGTTAGATGATGATATCTTATGCTTTACTTTTTATGTTAGTAGGATGTTTAGGAGTGACATTCCTACTATGATAATACCGATGATCTCTTCGGTGCTTGGAATGTTACGCACGGAGGGATGGCTAGGATCCACGATGGTCTAATGATGCTATTAACGGTTGGGAGGAACCGTGCACTTAGTTTATTTATTTGATCTTTCTGATAGATGTAAATGGCTTTTATGATGATGCATCATGAGTATCATGTTAATATCTTTACTTTGATGTATCATGGATTAGAATAGGATGATGTACCTTATTCTACATA
The DNA here is from genome assembly GCA_028749045.1 of Cupressus sempervirens. Lineage (NCBI taxonomy): Eukaryota > Viridiplantae > Streptophyta > Pinopsida > Cupressales > Cupressaceae > Cupressus > Cupressus sempervirens. The sequence goes on from CM053789.1 coordinate 329,211,692, forward strand.
TGTATATTCTTTTAAGCCTTCATACCCTGTGACATGTACAGTGGATGAATGAGCAGTTGGATATGTAATAATTGAACATTGGACTTATCATATTATTTCATGTGGATGTTGTACTAGATGGATTCATGTAAGTAATTCACGTTAAGGGGATCTTAAAGAATGTAATCTGTTGTATATGTTAAGTTTACTCTTTAGATGGACATTGCTATTGCTTCCGTTATTGTGCATAAGTTGTATGTGGTAATTACTTTAAAAAAAAAAAAAATGCTACCAAACTTAGTGAAATACTAGGTTAATTCTTTGGATCCCTTGACGGGGCATTACACTTCAGCAACAACATCATATGCTCAACAACAAGCATTAGGTTCCATGAGAAATGGGATTCACCTGAATAATTCCATGGGTGCACCTCAATTGAGTTTGAAGGAAGTGATTGAAGCATATGCACAAGAACATGACATCTAATTTTTCCCTGGAGTGGGACACACACATGATGGTCTTTAGGTTTATGGCTTTGGAACTATCAATATCTCTCTAGATTATGTAAAACAACAAGTGCTTGCACAATCTAGAGATAGATGGGTGATTCCATCATTGGAGCTCACTATTTAAACAACTTCAGGGGCAAGACCACTGAACTCACTATCCAACTGGTCTCTGTACTATTCCTTGTAGACTAATAGAAATGTATAGCTCCATCTTTGTCCTCTGAATGGACCAATCCTCTTTTGATCTTGTTACTAGATCACCAACTTCGCATCCAATAATCCCTTGGATCGCTTACTCGCATTTACCAAATACTTCGCATATCACACTTGAATTACACACTACATAACAAGGAATATATCCTTCCTTTATACCTTATCCTCAAAATAATTCCTTGAGTTAGCCTTGAGGCTTTCCTAATTTAATTATAATAGGACCTCTTTAGGATAATTAATTATTTTATAATTACAAAACACTGTCGACTCATAGTCTTTACAACTTCTCACATGTGCAACCTCTAACCTTGCGCACTTGCTGATTTTATCATTAGGCTGTGTACTATCATTCTCTAACTTCACATATCACAATTCTATATTTGTTAGGAGATACAATCCAAACATCATAAACTACTTCTCAGGGACTTCGTCTGTATACAATCCTCTATGAATCTTGAATATCTTTTGCATGTCTTTGACTTTCTTCATGCACCCTTAACCAATTCACCAGGACACAATGTAGAACACATCCTTATCTATGCTTGACCTAATCATCAATACATAGTTTGTACAACTTCATTCTTTGTTTGTTATTCTACCAGTCTTTAAAGAAACCATACTATATTGACATCAATGAAAAACATAGTCATGAATGCAACATGTCAATCATGCTAACAATCTTCCAATGCTTAGTATACTCCCCCAAAGGAGTACCATCAACATTCATGATAACAGTTTGACCAATAGGACCTAAGTGTATCAAATTACATTACAATTTTAAAGAAAATGGCATTGTTAGCCTTATTACATAACCCCATTATAAGAAATGATCTTCAAGAGATTTTATTACAACTTTGAAGACCCCAAAAGCTTTCTTGGATCCTAGCAAGGTCTTTGGGTGCCCTTCACCACTACTAGATGAAAGAAATCTAGAGTCATCATATTCACAATATTTGGCGAGATAAATAGCTTAGCACACCTCTTTCTAAATAGAGATGGTATATCAAACTTTTTATAATGAATTATCTCCTTCCATCCCATAAGCTTCTCCTCTTTCATAATGTCTTCCAACCTCCTTATTCCCTTGCTTCTCAATTTTTTATTTAGCACCCTTAAAATAAAGCAAGGCGTTTGTCCATGTGCCTAAGAATCCACTAGATAAACCATTCCTCAAACAGTTGCAAAGCAAAGGAAACTGAAGACAAGGCAGATTATAGGAGCATCTGAAGGTTACATCTGACTTTTAGAAGATTACAGAATCTATAGAATATTGAACATGATGCTCTTTCGCTAATCCTAGTCTCCAATGATACTTTTCGAATCTGCTGTAGACTTACACTGCAAGTCACATTGAAATTCAATAGATAACATAAAATAGACTGTGGCGATGAAAGGTTTTCATCTGGAGATTGTCTTGAATTTGGAGAAGGATTTTTGAAAACCAGCTCCACAGATCAATATTTAACGATTGAAAATGGCCACTCCATTAATAAAAGTTTATGCTTCTTGTTTCTTCTTAAACTAAAAGACCAACAACTTTAATCAGGCTGACATTCAGTTCTTTAAACTTAAATACCATTCGGAATACCTCACTTACTCATCCACGATTCTTCTTATTTGAAAAGATTCTTAGTCCACCTCTCACAACATTTCTTTTTCCCTTATTCAAACGGTCCTTGATTTTGTGCTCTTTAAAGTGCTAATAGACTGATGTGGAAGTGAAACGCAAGTGAATAGCCTATTGGATTCTTTAAATTCAAAGGTGAGGTCCAGCTCAACGGAAACCCGTCTAAGGGGTCAAGGCCAAGCTATGCAGTATTTCTTTAATTTGTGGTGAATCAAATAACTTAACGATTAAGGAAGGTGTTCTAGGAAGGCCCACCTAAGATGGGAATGGGATTTCTAGAAGGTCAAACTACATGGTGGTAATCTTGGAGGATACTTGCTTTCAAACTTTAAAATCTCATTTCTGAAATAATAATCTAGAAGATATTTTATATGAGCAAACAAATCAATTTGTCTATTATGAATCTTGATTTTTAACACTAGATATTATGGAATTCTAGATATTATTCAAGTACTTCTTAAAATTGTATTATGATTTATACATTCAATACATATAATTTTTATAAACAAATTCTATTTGTATACATTCTTTATAAGAAATGCAATAATACCACACATTCAAGAAGAGTCCACACCTTCAAACAAAGCACCATAACCTAAAGCTAATTATAACTTCTTTAGATATGTTCTTTGACAATGAATTTTGATCAATTAATAGATTTTATTGATTTGTCCCTTTTTTTTCAAACAAAGTGATTAAGTTGTTCATTTAAAAATATTTTGTAATTTATTACTAATGTTACACACCAAAAAATGCTTTTATGTCTCTACCTTTTGCCTAGAGATATTTTCTCTCCCTAACAAAAATATAATATTTAAACAAGCCTTCAAAATTAAATTAGGGGAAGAGATCCAGGATAACTTAGAGCACCTAAAACTCTTTATTTGTACGTCAAAATTTTAGAGTGTTGTGTGATCTAAAAGTGTCATCATCCAAGCTCACCTAAAAAAATTACTTTTTTCACAAATGATCAATCAACAACCAAAAAAAGGTTATAAAATGTCAACTATTAGTAGGTGCAATAGATTAAAAATATCAACTATTAGTACGAGCAATGGATTATTAGTACATGTACTATCATTTTCATTTAAAAAAAAAAATGGATAATTAGAAAATTGTATGAGGATAAGGGGGATCGCCCTCTAAAGAATCCCACAATATAATGCGAAGCAATGGCATCATAGAAGGTAACTTTTTTTTTAATAATGAATAGTGACATTTTCTATTAATAAAATCTACTCAGCTTACAATTCACAAAAAAGGGGCCGGGGGATACAAGATCACCTTGTGAAAGAGTTCACACAACTGTAGTCGGAATAAAAAACTATTCATTATATATATATATATATATATAAGGCAACCTTAGGCTGCCAAAGCAGTGCCAGCCGAGGGTGCTGGATCATCTTTATCTTGAAAACCCCAATCATATTTAGGATTGGGGGGCGGGTTGGGAACAATCCAGCCATCGTCAACAGCAGCAGCAACAGTGGTAGCCTCTGCATCTTTAACCTCTGGCCACGGAGGAGAAATCACCAGGTCCAGGCGAGGCCACTTCCCCGAGTGTGCACAATGAGAACCAGGAGGAGGAGTCGGGGACCAACTAGTACCACCACGGGGTGGGGAAGTTGAGCGGCACCTCCATCTGCCATCACCACCACTGGGAGAGCGACGACAGGAAGCCTGAGAGTGCAGGGTGTGCGACTGGTGGCCAAAAGAGTGGGGCCGAGGACAGCAGCCATGGGGCGTCAAGGTCTCTGTTGAAGCATCAAGAGGAACTCTGGCGACAGTACAAGGAGCATTGCCCCAATGATTGAGCAGCTCCTGCAAGTGAGCAACTTTGAGTGCAACTTTATTAACTTGCACCTGAATTTGCATAATTACATTATTACAAATGCATGCCTTAGTATACATAGCAATGTTAACATCCAAAAAACTATGTGTGAAAAGAACAACATTCCTATCTTTCCACAGAGAAAATAGAATCTCCAGCCTGAAGGTATGCCAAATTCAGATGAACTTTCGAGGAAATCTGGGAGAGTCACCCAATAAAATCATATGCCAAGAGAAAGACTCAGGTCTGAATGGCTTGAAAAAATCATGAATCATGAATCCAGTGCCAATAATTTTGAGCACGCTTGCAAAACCAAAAAATATGCAAGAAAGACTCTGGTTATCCACAAAAGGGGCATCTAGGGTCAAGAACCCCAATGTGTTTGAGCCAAGGCCCCAGGGGAAGACCTTGGAAGGCTGGGCACCAAGCAAAATGCACAATCTTGGGTTCAGTTATAGCATTCCATATGGTGTCAAAGTGTTTTCTCCATTGAGAAAGAGAAGATTGCAAATGCCATCTATGGTTTAGCGTATCCACCATGGGAAGGTGAGGCGAAAGCCATCTATAACCCAAACTTGGCTTGTAATTAGAAAAAGAAGTGGCAGGAAACCACCTCCAATCAAGCCACCAAGGGTGAACAGACTGAATCCACACTTTATGAACTAAGTGAACAAGGATGGAAGAAAGCAAAAGGTCAAAAGTCAACTGGTCTGAATGGACAAGGTGGTACTGTACTTGGATATCTTCCTAGGTCCTGAAACTCATGGTCACCCATGAAAAGAGGTCCTTAGGAGTTATGGGTCAATGCACCGACTTGTGGTGCCAAAAAGGTGACAAGTAGTTTTTTTTTTCTATTTTAAATAACACACACACGCTATGGCTTGGGTTACCCAAGCCATAGCGCGTACACGCTATTACCAAAAGAAAAAAAGTGTATATGATGGGCTGTAGACCCGCATCCCATCATTTTCATCAGTATTTTCTTCTACTCCTACAACGAGCAGTGCGTATGCGAGTTGGAAACATAGTATTTTCACCACCATTTGCCAAAATGCCTCCTCATCGTCGAAATCCAAGACCACAAGCGCACCTAGACGACGCCGTAAGTGATACAAACCTAACTTTGCATTGTTTGATATGTTTTTCATATTGTTTTGTAGATTTTTTATATTGTTTTGTAGGGCTTTTACAAATTTCATTTAGATTTGTTTATTTATTTGGATTTCAATTGATTTTTTATTAGGAAATGTCCATAATCAATCGAAAAATCCACAAGAACGTGAAAACCCTCAAGAACCTCAAAACCAAAACCCTCCTCAAGAAGAACAACAAATTCCACAACCCGAACCAATTGCAAGACCTCCGCCAGGCACACAAGAAAATATAATAAATGAAATAGTGAGAGGCAAAATTGAATTAGAAAGACTCATTGCTCGGTTGAAAGAATCCAGACAAACCAATCCAATGAGGGCTCAATTGGCATCATCCCTCGAATCCATTAACACCAAGATAGTCTCAGTTAGTGGTCAGCTAGATATTTGGTGGGTTAAGAGGGATGAACAAAAAAGATTTTATGCAAATAAATTGTCATATGAAGATGTTAAAAAAAAAGAAATACCAAAAGGTAGTATATGTGCATTATTTAGAAAACCCGGTGAGCAAAATACTGTTAGAGAGGGTACTAAACGATTCCCCATCCATTGGTGCATACACGATGCTATTAGAAATAATTTTTGGGATAGATGGTGGATGGTTTTTGATGCCCCTCCTTGCAACAATCACGAGGTCCCCATGTATTTTTTGAAGAAATTATATTGTGAGTTTGTCCTTGGGGAGATCCCCAATTATTTTGATATATTAGACTCCGAGGGTAGAGGTGGGAGGTCATCATTTGAGAGGCCAAAAACACGTCATGACCCTAATGTAGTTAGGGCACCTATGGTCAAGCCATAGCGCGAGCATGTGACTATTCCTTCAGTTGTGAAGGAAAATGTAGAGGCCAACACTCTAGAGACCATTAATGCTTTGACACAGACCCTCATCCATTCCACAAGCCCATTAGTTGAGGGGGAGCCTTTTGTGCGTCATGGTCATATGTGCACTTCATGCGGATCCCTATGCACATTTGGCACTCATGCTGGAGATGGTGCAGATGATGGGCTTGTCACCGATCAATTCCTGAACGACACATTTGGCATTGACACACAGGTAAATTACAATTATAATTTACTATTTTGATCACATTTCATATGTATAGTGAATGATTAATTAATTAGCATCTATTGACATTGTTCAAAATTCAAGGTCAGAGTGTTGTTGGGCCTAGCAGCGATCCTCCAGGCCCATTTTTTGTCCCTTCCACGAGTCCTAAGGTATGTATCGATTTAATCATTTTAATTAATACATATATTTATTACGTAATCATATTAAGGATTGACAAAAAAAATTATGCATGTGCGTCAGTTCTCCACAGGACCCTCAACCTTTACCACAGACTCAGAGCATAGACATCATACGAGCTTCACAAAGGTACAGTTGTTTCATGTTAATTTAATTCATTTGATTATATTTATTTTATGTTTCATGTTAGATGTAATGTGTATTGTATGACATGCAACTCATGATGTCGGACACACCTCCTCATCTACGATAGTCTGTTGATAGTGGAGTGGCCGCAACTATGGCTAGCTCACAGCCATTGGCGGAGGTATGAAAGAATTTTCTTTGTTTTAGTTGTTGTTTATAATAGTTAATCTCAAAATTTCTAATGTTAACCTTTTTATATATATTACTATAGCTTTTATGGTTTTTACACAAGCAATATGTATGTTAGGCCTACTGATATTCTTTTAATTATGGATCGAAACCTTGTTTTTGTTTTACTAAGTGGTAAGGGGTAGTTTTTTTTAATGGTTATCTGCTGATAGTAGGTCAGTTTTTTGTTAAAGGGTCAGCCCCCTAGTTTTGGCCACTTTTAATTCAAAAACTAGGAGTGAAGGTAGAAGTGACAGTGAAAGAATTAGATAAAGAAGAACTAGGAGCACATATTGAAGTTAGAAGTAGAGAAGAAGTAGGAAAATCAAATAAAGGTATGAGGACTAAGAGTAGGAGATAATGAAATTAAAAGTAAAGATAGGAATAGAAGATTAGTTGTATTCCAAGTTGATTGCAACTAGGAGTGGGACCTACAAGATGGAAGTTATATGTTTTCTATTAATAATAGTCAAGTTTAAAGATATAATTGGTGATTAGATAAACTCACCTTGGTCTAGTAGAGTCATAAGTGCAAGAGAATTTGTATTTTAAACTAATATTATTCATAGGCCAAAGTCAAATGTTGAACTTGATAATAGAACTAGGCATATCCTTAGGATTTAGGATTCAAAGAAACTATAGTTTTTGGAATCAACACCATCAACTCTCCTTCACTATTTCTTTGGGATGAATGGAACTAGCATAACAAAATTCTACATTCTTTCATTCTCGTCCTCCTCCTCCTCTCATACAAAATAAACTTGGATAAGATAACTTACTAGACTTTTGGATTCATGGCCCTTCTCTCTTCTTTTCATACTCTTATAGCTATGCTAGTGGGATAAATCATTGAGTATTTTCTTATCTTTTATTTTTGCTCTTTCTTTTCTCAAGTGACCACTTGAGCTTTGGCTATAGCTTTTTCAACACGATGCTTGAGATTGAGACATTTTCTTGAGTGAGGTCTCTTCAACTAGTTGACTTAGAATCTTAGTAAGCTTTAGGATTTTGTTGTTCTTTTATGTATCCTTGCAAATGAATGTAATAGTTAATATTCTTGGTTTGGGAGCTTTTGTCCTTCAGCTTGGTGATATTTAATCTCCTTGTAGTTTTCCCAAAATCTTTACCTCTTTCTCTCTTTTTCTTCTACTTTATTGTGTGCATGAGGTGGACACATGCTTCCAATAAAGTGGGGACTACATGTATCATTTGAAAAAGTAAGAACACTTATTTGGTATTAATTTTAGCCCCATTTTAATATACATTATGGGTTCCTACATTGATTTCACACTCTCCTAACACTCATTGGACCTTCAAATTATTATTTAAGTCCTATATTGATTCATTTTCTTTAAAAACTCAAGGTTACCCTTATCTATAAGTGTGCTTCTCTATTTCAACTTCAATCAAATAACTCCTTTCATTTATTGGACCTTATCTTACCATTTATGACATGTATTTTCTTTCTAAACTCAAAAATAAGTTGTTAGATCAAATTTCAAATGCTCTAAATATCTTGGACCCATAATCAAAATTTGGGTTGGAATTAGTGGGTATAAGATGACTTTGGTGATATTTACTTGGTTACAATATTTTTGTTGGTGATATGTGTATTTATAAGTGATTATATTTATTGAATTGTTGAAGGGTCTCGTCACGCCTGATCATCCACAAGCATTTGAGGTGAACTTATAGAGTGACTATTTGTTGGCGGTAAGAAAATAATTGATTTTGTGTGTACATATATTTGATTTCAACCTATAATAAATATTGATTCATATCTACTTTCTTTGTATCAGTTGGAGCTGGAGAAGAGCCTCAACAAGAGGTCGAGTGAGCATGTTAGGAGGCCCCCATCATCTCCACCATCTCCCTCCACATGATGGCAAAGGACGTCAAGAGACTTGTTTCCTTCCCCTCGTGGGAAGGAAAAAGATGTAGTTGATCTAGACATGTATATATATAGGCATCAGTGGACATATTCGATACACATTTGATGTATATGACATTCTATATTTGATGTATGACATTATTCGACTTATGACATTATTGGTTAATATATGATATGTTTGTTCATATATGGCATATGATATGATATGTTTGTTCATGTTTTTTCATGTATGGCATTAAATTAGATATGTTCGTGTATGACATTAAATTAGATATGTGCATGTATGAAATTAAATTCAATACCTAATCTATTAAAAACTTTGATAGAATATTGATTAACAATAAACTTTATCATTGTTTAAGCATAAGTTAATCATTTGCAATATGTCATCATCATATGATTTATGATCTTGTTCATGTTTAAAGTTTTCCTTCTCTATCATTTTTTGATCAAGTTTAATTCAATACCTAATTAGTTTGAAATTTTGATACAATATTGATTGGCAATAGACTTTATCAGGCAATATTTGTGGACCTCCTGGCAATTGGTCGCCTAAATGAGAACCTTGAGATTTATTAGGAACTCCATTAAAGAAATCAGTAGTTTGAAATTACTCTATCCAACAAAATAGTGGTCTACAAATATTAGAGAGATAGACTTAATATTTATCAAGTGGCCATCCAATGCCAAGTGTTGTGGATGTATCTCCATTCAAAGTTCAATCACATGTTAAATAATAGACATTTTAGGAGTAAGAATAAGTTATCTAACCTTATTAACATTCTTTTGTATGAGTTCCAAGTAAGGTATCAAGAGTGCTTGAAATTCAAGACTTTGTCTTCTCATCTTGTCCATGTCTTTACTTAAATAAACTTGGATTAACTAAGGTACCTCAGTTAACTTAGAAACACTATTCTTTAAACCCTCATCAATATTTTTCAACTTTCTTTAAAATATATTGTGTCAAATGTAGTACATCACATAACTATTGGAGTAGGTGGATTATCTCCTTAAGAATATTTTCTAGCTCGGTTGTAATACCACCAAGTTCAACTTGTTGAGCAGTAATGGACTCATTTAGTTTCTCCATAATCTTCTTCTCTATTCTTTTCTCTTCTAGTTGTATCAAATTTTCATTAACATCAACATTAGGTGCATTTACCTATTTTACATGTAAACTTAATTGATCAATCATTGGAGGTTTGTCATTGGCTAGTGCATCTAGAACAATTTGTAATAAGATGTCCTTTACATCTTATAGTACTTGTTTGTACTTCACTTCCTATCTTTCTCTTTTGCATCTTTCCCCTTCACAATTCTCCATAATTTATCATAGGATCATAATCCAATTTTGTATGATCATAGATTGAAAGTATGATAGTTTTTCATCTAATATTACCTGATCTCTTCTACTCTTTTTCATCTTTTTCTTGTCTTGTAATGTGATTGATCTTGTACTTGGTGGTATAATTGGTTGCACTAAAGCCATCTCCTCCTTAGATTTCTTATTTTTCTCATCAATTAAATGTTTGTCTTACTTTACCCACTTTTTGTTGTGCAAATATTAGGCTATTTAGCTAGTGTCCCTATAACAACATTTGAAACAACAATTTTGTTTAGTTTTGGCTATGCGTATACAACAATGTTCATTATTATTTAAGGGAATAGTGATGGCTACTAATCCATGTAACCCCAATAATGTTTCCTTTTATTCATTACAACCCTATAATAGTTGATAATTTCTATAAGGATTTAACTAATTCTGACTTGGTTGTGCATAAGGTGCCTATTAGTAAGTCATATTTTGCGAATAAGGACTCTAAGAAGAATTTTGATCCTTTGCAAAGCTATTCTCCACATCAAACTCCCATGCTTGATTCAATTCAAGTGTCTATTTGTAAGAGACAAAAAAGCAAACCTAATGCTTAAAAGATTAAGGAGAAAATTGACCTTGGTATTCAAGTTACTCTGGATAAAAATTTGATAGATAACAAAAGGAAAAGGAGTGAAAAAGGCACTCCTTAGAAGAATGAGGGATCTTTCGTGAAATGTCAGAAAAAAGATCTGCTCTCTAATCTAACTTGATGCGAGTGGTGCTGATGTAATTTTGCTTCAAAAAACAAAATTGTTTCAATAATCATATTCTTCTATTATTGCAAAGTTGACTAAGTGGAACTCATTTCATGTTCATGTTGCACGTGCTTCGGGCGGTTCATGTATTCTTTGGAACCATAAATCTTGCACTGCTATATATTCAGTCTTTTCCTAACTAGTGGCAAGTAGTTGTTACTAATTTTGGTATGTCATTCACAGTGCTCAATATATATGGCCCTACTTCTAAATGTGATGATAAGACAGAACTTTTGGATTCCTATTCTTAGGCTATTTCCAGCAATGAAGATGATAAATTTATTGTGCCTGGGGATTTCAATGGCATTCTATCTCGGGATGAGAAAATTGAAGGTATATTCCCCCTTTGATTGTTTCTAAATAGAAGGGGGTTTATTTTTGGAGGAGAAACTATGGATGGTGCATTAGTTTTTGATGAAGTATTGCATTCCATTAAAAAAAACTCCCTTCCCTCATGTGTCATTAACTTGACTACGATGAAAGCTTATTATAGGCTTCAAAGGGATTTCTTGCACAAAGTTATGATAAAATTTGGTTTCGTTAAGAAATGATGTAAATGGAATATGTCTTTTTTAGAGGGTGCAAGATTTTTTGTAATTATCAATGGTTCAATTGGTGATCATTTTCATGCAACAAAAGACATTCGACAAGTCATTAGAGAGATAGAATTAATAGTGGTCTACAAATATTTGTTTAATAGGGTGAGGATAGGATTTACCTGGCCACCCGGAGATAATGGAGCAAACAATTCGATCCCATGATGAAAGATGAGAGAGATTTGGCAGTTAGCAACTTTGTACTAGCCAACACTACAAGTTTTAGCATCACCCGAGATGGCGTTGTAAAATGAAAATAGAATGTGATCTCCAAAAAGAGAGAGGTTATTGTAGGTCTCTGCAACACGGTCCTGTAGGAACTAGAATCGCATCCATACCTCACACGAGCTTTGAGATATGCCCCATCAAAGATCGTAGCCCTATGGGATTTAGTGACCCTTGGGGACATTCTGGTTCGGCGTGCCCAAGAATGTTTGAGCACTGAAGGGGACATGATGAGGTTGAGGATAGGGTTTACCTGGCCATCTGGAGCTAACGGAGCAGACAGTTTGATCCCACGACGAAAGGTGAGAGAGATTTGGCAGTTGGCAACTTTGTACAAGCCAACACTGCAAGTTTCAGCATCACCCGAGATGGCATTGTAAAATGAAAATGAAATGTGATCTCTAAAAAGAAAGAGAGGTTATTTTTGGTCTTTGCAACATGGTCCTGTAGGAACTAGAATCGCATCCATACCTCACACAAGCTCCGAGATATGCCCCATCAAAGATCACAGCCCTATGGGATTTAGTGACCCTTGGCGACATTCTGGTTCGGTGTGCTAGAGAATGTTTGAGTGCTGAAGGGGAAATGATGAGGTTGAAGATAGGGTTTACCCGGCCACCCGGAGCTAACAGAGTAGACAGTTTGATCCCACGACGAAAGGTGAGAGAGATTTGGCAGTTGGCAACTTTGTACTAGCCAACACTACAAGTTTTAGCATCACCTAAGATGGCATTGTAAAATGAAAACAGAATGTGATCTCCAAAAAGTGAGAGAGGTTATTGTAGGTCTTTATAACATGGTCCTGTAGGAACTAGAATCACATCCATATCTCACACGAGCTCCGAGATATGCCCCATCAAAGATTGCAGCCCTGTGGGATTTAGTGACCCTTGGGGACATTCCGGTTCGGCATGCCAGAGAATGTTTGAGCACTGAAGGGGACATGACGAGGTTGAGGATAGGGTTTACTTGGCCACTCAGAGCTAACGGAGCAGACAGTTCGATCCCACGATGAAAGGTGAGAGAGATTTGGCAGTTGGCAACTTTGTACTAGCCAACACTGCAAGTTTCAGCATCACCCAAGATGGCATCGTAAAATGAAAATAGAATGTGATCTCAAAAAAGTGAGAGAGGTTATTGTAGGTCTCTGCAACACGGTCTTGTAGGAACTAGAATCGCATCCATACCTCACACGAACTCTGAGATATGCCTCGTCAAAGATGGAAGCCCTGTGGGATTTAGTGACCCTTGGGGACATTCCGGTTCGGCGTTCCCGAGAATGTTCGAGCACTGAAGGGGACATGATGAGGTTGAGGATAGAGTTTACCCAACCACTTGCAGCTAACAGAGTAGATAGTTCGATCCCACAATGAAAGGTGAGAGAGATTTGGCAGTTGGCAACTTTGTACTAGTCAACACTGCAAGTTTCAGCATCACCCGAGATGGCATTGTAAAATGAAAACGGAATGTGATTTCAAAAAAGTGAGAGAGGTTATTGTAGGTCTCTGCAAAATGGTCCTGTAGGAACTAGAATCACATCCATACCTCACACGAGCTTCGAGATATGCCCCGTCAAAAATTGCAGCCCTGTGGGATTTAGTGACCCTTGGAGACATTTCGGTTCGACGTGCCCGAGAATGTTTGAGCGTTGAAGGGGACATGATGAGGTTGAGGATAGGGTTTACCTGGACACCTGGAGCTAATGAAGCAGAAAATTCGATCCCACGATGAAAGGTGAGAGAGATTTGGTAGTTGGCAACTTTGTACTAGCTAACACTGCAAGTTTCAGCATCACCCGAGATGGCATTGCAAAATGAAAACATAATGTGATCTCTAAAAAGTGAGAGAGGTTATTGTAGGTCTTTGCAACACGGTCCTGTAGGAACTAGAATTGCATCCATACCTCACACAAGCTCCAAGATATGCCTCGTCAAATATCGCAACCCTGTGGGATTTAATGATCCTTGGGGACATTCTGGTTCGACGTGCCCGAGAATGTTCAAGTGCTGAAGGGGACATGACGAGGTTGAGGATAGGGTTTAACTAGCCACTTGAAGCTAATAGAGCAGATAGTTCGATCCCACGACGAAAGGTGAGAGAGATTTGGCAGTTGGCAACTTTGTACTAGCCAACACTGCAAGTTTCAGCATCACCCGAGATGGCATTGTAAAATGAAAACAGAATGTGATCTCCAAAAAGAGAGAGAGGTTATTGTAGGTCTCTACAACATGGTCTTGTAGGAACTAGAATCACATCCATATCTCACACGAGCTCCGAGATATGCCTCGTCAAAGATCGCAGCCTTGTGGGATTTAGTGACCCTTGGGGACATTTCGGTTCAGCGTGCCCGAGAATGTTTGAGCACTAAAAGGGACATGATGAGGTTGAGAATAGGATTTACCTGACCACTTGGAGCCAACAAAGCAGACAGTTCGATCCCACGACCTTTTTTCCACTAAGTTGTAAATTTGAGCAACTTTTACAACTTTCAACAATGCAACTTTGCACAAAAAGTGCAATTTTTACATTTTTCACTTGATTCCAATTCTATGACTTAGAAAAGGTTCAGCAATAGTAAAAACTCAAAGGAATATAGGAATATAGACAGTTTTATGGTTATTTCCTAAAAGTTGTTAAATTGTTGCAAAAGTTGCTAATGCAACTTTGCAATTTTTGCATTGACAACATTTGGGTGAATTATGCATTTTGGCTTGGAGGGTATGGAAACTGAAAGGTGTTGATGGGAACATGCTAGATAGGGTAGAAAAAACATATTAAATCCTAAAAACATGTTAGACTTGACTGTTTGTAGGATTTGCCCATCAGAACCTAGAAGGGTCACTTGGCACATTGTTACAAATTTGCTCATTTTGGGTTGTTACTTGGGTCCATCACCCTATCCTCTGCATCAGGATTGATCCTAGGCTAGGGGTGGATAGAAAAGACCTATAAAGGTATTAAATAATGTAATAAGGCTATCGAAGCCTCTAAAAGATGTAAAAGGCACTAAAAGTGCAATATTTTGTAAAATTGCTATAAGCCAAAGTGGGCTTAATCAAGTCATGTAAAGGGTCCAAAGGGAGGTTTCATTTGGTTTTGAGAGTCTAAATGAGTTTAAAACCTCATTCCCACGTGTGGGAGACAAGTTTGGGTAGTCAAAATTGATTGCTTCAAAGGTGGATTTAGTGTTTTCTCTAAACAAGAGTCTCATTTTACATTGGAAGTCATCTAATATAACCAAAGTGAAGGTGTTTGAACCATTTTGGGATTCTAGAGACGTTGCAAAGTAAGATTTCTAGAAAGCCCTAGGGTAAAGGGGCTAGAAAGGAGGGTTTTGTAAAAAGCATTGTAAAGTTGATCATGAGACCAAAAAAATAAAAAGAATCCTTGCATTTGAGTCATCTCTTAAGACTGTTTTGGGTCATCGGAGCTCCAAAAGTCAAGGGATTATGAGTTGCTTTGTAAATGGCCTTAAACTAGGCCTAGTTGGTAGACTAAAATAGCCAGTTTTGAGTCTTTATAATAGTTGGTATGTACTAGGTGCATGGTGCATGGTAATCTAGCCTTCTGGCGTTGTTAGTTTTGATTGTTCTAGAAAATCAGTTTTAGTTTGGTATTCGAAATAGTTTGGAGTTGGAGGACAAATGATCTTGAACAAGTTTCTAGCCTCAACTACTAGAACTCACTCCAGGCTTTCTCCTAGCCTCTTAGGGTATTTCTCCTATACCCTATTCCAAGGGAATCTTCTCTCTATTCCCTTATTACACTAATCCTCACCAATCAACTCAAAACTCTATTTCACCATGGGGTCTCCCTAGTGCTCTCATTGCACCGTTCTTCACAACTAGCTTCCAAGAGTGCATTCTTGGCTATATTCTATGCTCCTTTCAAACACTTATTTGCTGATTTCATTGCCTAGCCAGGTATGCAAACTCGCCTAGGGCCTCTTGGAAAAAAACAAACCTCTGCAAAATAAGAACAAAATACATATTTACATTGTTTATATAGTCTATTACTTGATTCCAAAAGGTCATCATGGTTCCACCATTGGAATTCAAGTTATAGAGGTTTCTTTGATGATTGCTTTGTACAAACCAGCGAATTGGCAACTTTAAAAAGATTTTTCAAACTAGTAAAGAAACTGATCAAAAAAATTCCTAATCTTTACCAAAGCATCTACATTCCATACACTATCAAACCACATGAAAACAACAACCCTATCTATCCATTAAAGGTGTGGATGAAGGGTGAAATCAGAAAACTGTCATCAAAATGCTTAGTTTGCTCTTCATTCCAATGCCAAAATTCATACAAAAGCATGTGCCAACCCTCAAACTGACTTGGATTGGTCTTAAATACCTCTTACCCATGTGAATCAACATATCTCATAGGTTTCCAACTGATTCTTGAAGCCCTTATAAAGATTTAGCACTTTTTGTTAATGTTGTCAAGCAACTTTGCGAACTTGCAAAGTTGCCAAGTGTAACTTTTGCACTATTGTGCATTTAATGGCTCCATGAACTCAAAAATGGTTAAATGAACCTATTTCCATGTAATTACAACTTTTAACATTTTTTCCATCTTTCCCATCCTCCTGGGGTCTTGGTCAATGTTTGACCATTCTAGGCTCTAACAAGCAATTTAAGCAATTTTGCCAACATAGAAGCAACTTGGGAACTCAAACACAACAAAAACTTATTTACAAACAAAACTTACACACTTGGGGCTTTATAACATAGCCCTTATTCATGTGGTCTGACCAAGACCACTACAAGCCAAAAATGATTTAGGAAACTTGGCATATTTCCTAGGTGCTCCTGCACCAACAAAGCTCAAAGCCAATGGATAGAAGTTAATAGTAGGAAGAAGAAGTTCTTGACTACTATCCCCTTTTTAACATGGTTACTAAGAGAAAGTAAAAACGTAATGTGGAAGGTAAGAATTATTGTTTGGGTAGGAAGAATAATAAAGAAATAAGAGAATTGTCAAGGAAAGTTGATATAGTAAATGGGAGACAATTCACCATCTAGGAGAGTTGTAACAAAAGTTATAAAGGAATATCATATCATAGAATATTAGAGGATTGAATGTTCCTCATAAGAAGGATATTTTGCGGAATGTGGTTTGGTACCATAAATAGGATGTGATTTTGGTGCAAGAAACTAAGATGACTAGAGATAAAGGGGAAATGCTTTCTTTCTTCAAAATGGAAATTGCTGGTTTGTATATGATATTTTCCTTTATAATATGTCATGTAAGGTGAAGTAACCTTTTTTTGAATTTGGAAGTGGTTGGAGAAGGCACTTTGAGAAAGCCCTAGTTTTGAGGGCATAAGACTGAGGGTTTGGTAGTTAGCCTATCGAATGCCCATGGCTAGGTAGATGGGTGTGAAAATATGTTGTTTTAGATCATGATAGAATATTATCATAGCTGTTATAGGGCCTTGGGTTAGAAATATTGAGAGTTTCTTTGTAAGTGACGGGTGATTAGGCCTATTTTGTTGAATCCATAGTGTTGGATCAAATAGTTGGTCCAAAGGAACTACAAATGAGATTGCTATATGTTGTCATACTCCAATAGTAGTATTTCTAACTATAATTTACTTGTATGGGGTTTGGGAGAAATTGGTGAAAATAAGGAATTACCTGATTCATAGCGATACTAAGATCAAGCCTAGATAATGTCCAAGTAAGGGGTTTTGAATAAAACTATTAAAGATATGCATTTAGACTATTGGAACAACCTAATTGAAATATTTGAAGACCTTAGAAAGACTTGGGACAAGCCAATAAATTTGGTAACCCAATTTGAACATTTGGAGGGACCCTTGTGGAGAAGGGTAGGTATTTAGTTTAATGGTTTGAATCTATTCTTGAAACAAGTCATTTGCTGAATGTTTATTACTTCTTGGGGATCTAGTTTGACTCCTCAAATCATTGGTATCAAATCTAGTAGATCTATTGAGGGGTACAAAATTAGTTACTTGTGTTGTAGATTGTTATATTGAGAAGATGCCTCCAAAAAAAAATATAGAAGGAGATACAAGAGCTGATATAAGCTACTAAAATAATGGATAGAGAGTTGAGGAAACAAAGAGACTAAGATGCAATAAGGTAAAGAGAACTGAGACAAGTAAGCAAGTAAAATGCAACCATCTTGGAAATCTTGGAAGCTTTGGAAAGGATTCCTATGAGGGATGTGCATGAAGAACAAGAAAGTGATGCTTAAGCACTTGAGAATCCTCATGGAGAGGATGGAGGGGACTTAGATCTTGAAGAAATATGGATGATAAGGTTGTTGAAGATATTTCAATGTGGTAGAAGAAAGACAATAATTGATTTCCATATCTATCATGGCAAGATAGATAGTGAAGAGGTTTTGGGGTTGATAGATTGCCAAGAGAACTATTATAATTATGGAGATATAAGTGAAGTAAAATAAGGTAAAGCTATACAAAACATAGCTAAGAGGGACAACATTGACATGGTGGAGTAGTGTAATCGGAAAGAGGTTTTGTAAGGGTGGAACAAACATGACCAAATGGTGAAGGATGCGCCTCTTCCATCAAATAATACAATCCAAAAATGGAGGATAAGGAATAACTCGAAAGAAAAGGAGATGGGTTTGATGACCTACATAGAGGAATTTCACAAGTTGAGCATAAGAGGTGGATTAGAGCATAAAGATGAAAATGTTGCAAGGTATAGATTAATGGGCTCATATAAAACTTGCAAAATGGGATTACCTTGATTTTTCCTAAGATGCTTAGAGATAGTTTCCAATTGGCTGTAAGTGCATAAGATATGGTCAATAGGAAGAAAGAGAGACAAGAAGGTGGTAGAGGAAATGCAAACAGAGGAAGGGGAAGAAAAACCAATAATATAGGAATAGGACAAGGAAGAAATGACAAGGGTAATGAACCTTTTTTTCTTATCAAAGAGGAGGCTATAGAGTTGGAGGAAGATTTTGTTTAGGTGGAGGAACATGGATGTTTACAGGAAGGGTAGGGAACACATCAATTAAGTGTCAATTAAATGATCAAGGTGAAAGGAAGATTAAGAAGAGGGTCAAGAAGTTAGAGCACATAGCTCGGTTCAGATCCTTATGTTTAACTAATTTTAGAGAGTAAAGGATAAATGTTTCTTTTTATAAGGGGAAAACAAAAAAAGTGAAGCCAAAGCTATTAATTTTTAGAGCACAATATAAGAGTCAAGATAAGTTGTGAATGACAAGAATTCATCTAGGTTCCAATGATAGTTTAGTTTCATATGAAATGGTGAACAATTTATATTTGGAATGGTCACCACACAATAGGCCGTATAGAGCATCACATGTAAGTAGTGATGATTTTCTTAAAAGATAGATGACTATGAGGTGACTATCCTAAATTGAATGACATCTGTAGGAATTGATTGGAATCCAATTCTATATGATTGTGCTCTACCTTAAACAAATGGAACTTCTGAGCATTGTAAATTTGTTTCAAGTCATTAGAATGTGACTTCCCAGAAGTATGTACTTATAACTATTTTAGACTATGTCAAACTCTTCATGAAAGCTATGACCCAAATGCATCACCATTGTGTTGAATCTTCTAATATACATCTCCATTAAAATATGTTTGTTGGTGTAAACCTGTGAGGAATTGTTGGTCCCAATTCAATTGTGTGTCAATATTAGGAATGTGACCAATTAATGCTACAAACCTTAGGATTGACATAATTTAACCATATTGCGGGTTGAATTCAATTGGGTTTGGAAATAAGTTATTATTAACATGTGTATGAACTGCCAGAGCAATTCTAAATATAGTAGATAATAGCCTTCCATGTTTGATATTGAGGGATAATGTATGCACATGCTATAAAAAAACTAGAGGATTATATTATATGCAGATTGAAATTTCTATTTGTCATTCAAAGCATAGTAAAAAATTTATTCTAGGAAGTCTATGCTAAAAACTATAGTGTACAAACAACCATTACTTCATAAATCACTTCAACTCAATCATTACGTTGTACAAACAACCTCATTGAATATGTCACTTGAACAACCTATTTTCCTTCTTACTTTTTGATGATTATGATCCTCTGCAATTCCAGGCATAAGATGATTAGCATACAATGGTACTTGAACAAAGCACACTAATAAATATTGAGGATGTGAATTGATAATACCATTTCACAGATGATTTTGGCATCTCACCCTTTATCACTTGTGCATCAACTTTATTAGCCCTCTTCTTTGGTGACCTACAAATGAAGAATTAGCACAGTAAAAAATCTAAGATAAGATTAAAAAAATGGGTCCTATTAAAGAATTTAATATAAATTCAAATAATGTATCTAGATTCTAAAAAAATAAAAACTAAATCTCATCACTTACACATCATAACAATACGGTCCACCTTAGTCATGTGATAGTCTTGGGGAAGAGCTTGTAACATTGTATTTGGATCCAATTGATCACTTTTTATCTCTCTCCCTCTCTCCCTATTCAATCTAATGAGCCAACTGGATCTGCTCGACATTTTAATGTCTCAAGTATTGCCTCATGGTCTGACTCGCGAACTTTCCAAAGAATCTTATTATGTGGTTTTCCACCATATTTTATCAAGTGGACATTTGATGTGACAACAAGGTTTGAATAATGAAGAATCTTCCACTCTGTTTGCCAATCCTCGAATAACAACAAGTTAGGATTCTTCATAGGATATCGTCTAAGCCATGTGCCTGTTACAACCACCGCACCGATATGGTACTCTAAACCTTCACCATCTATAACCGAGTGATCCAATTTTTGTTTGGCTTCAACACAACGACACAAATAGTAATATGTCCCTTCTTCATTGTCTTCAGGTGCAATAACAACAAAAACATGGCCTATAGTGACAAATGTACAAAATGCGGTCATTAATTCAAAAAATACTTGGGTAAAAGTTATAAAGTTACATATTGAAATTACAAAGATATATATATATATATATATATATATATATATATATATATATATATATATATATATATATATATATAACCAGGTTGCACTAGATTTGACAAGTGGTCAATGTCAATAGACAAATCCATCTCTACCATTTTCGGTGCTTGTGGGGGATGATAGGTATCAATTGGATCCAATACCCGTATATCCCATTTGTCCACCCATTCAGTTGACTCACAGTCATCCCAATTTTCCTCTGCACATGATGGACAATACCATGCCATTTTTCGTGTGTGGATACTCCATGAACCTGCATCAGAGCTTCTAAAAGAGTGTAACTCACTAGATCCTGTTAGTGTGCAACAATCCTAATATAGTGCAATGTTAGTATTATCTATCAACCAAAAAAAATCTACGAACTGTAGACTCACCTTCCTTACCTGGACCCATTGTAGTGTTACACCATTGGATGATGGATTTTGCATCTATCAATTTTGCTCCATCTTTGTACTTTAGTTCTTCACGAGCCAAGGCTCTTTTAATGCATGCGCCTACACCATCGTGCTCTCCCTTACCATTACCAACCTCTGTGAAATTCCACATTTATTGAATTCTACACAACCTGTGCATCCTACTCAACCAATAGAACATTCGTGCATTCTTGAATTGAGATGCATAATTGTCTGACCAAATAATGTGCTGACGATATGATATGCCCCTGTTAGCCAAATCTCTATAAAATAGTTGAAAACAACCATGTACAAACTCTGTAGAATGTGATCGATCATCGCTGATGTAAAAATGGTACTCCCTCAAAATCTTCCTATCATCCTCTATACTTGTAGGTGAATGCATGAATGTTATGTGAACAAATATGGAAACCTATTGAGATGTATAATACTTTGCTTGCATCTCATTTTGTGGTTGTAGTGTGTAGTTCTCTGCAAAATCTACAACCAAAACAATGGTATCCAATGGAAACATATCTTTGCACAACTTGAATTCGAAATTCAACCATCGAGCTCTATGGGTATGCCTTGCATACTCGTAAATAATCTTTTCACGAAAAATCTTCATGAACTCATACATTGGAATCTTTTCAATGACTAGATCACATCTTTTACCATGTTTCCCATCTTTTAGAGCATATGTCACTGTCTTGAATTTTCTGTAATCTACTATTTCATTTTCAATTGCATGTGTACTATCCATATGTTGACAAGTTGATAAAAGTTGCAAAGAACCACAAAATAAGAACGTACCATCCAAACACGATGTCTTGTAAAATTGTTGGTTGTCTCCTATTTCACATAAAATGTTGGATATGAATTCCCTTGAAGATCTTGGTGGCACTTTTATGTCACAATCCTGCAAAACAAACTGAGAATGCAAAACTACACATATATGCCTAAAAACATCAAAATGGTTAGAAAATTCAATATGTATCCTACAACAACAAGTTGTGCATGTGTGATTTATCTTCACGTAAAAAGGTTTACCCATCTCAAAAAATCTTTGACTTATTCAAATTTGAGGATACATACCAATAAATTTTGCAAAAAATTGTGTCTGAGTTGAGTCCAAAAAATGTTTCGCATGTGGCTTGCGATTTTGGCTACCAATCCTCCTTCTTACAAAATCTCTTTGATTAGGAGAAACACATGTATTATTTTTCCAAAAATCTTCGATCAATGATTTCAAGGCTTCACTAATTTCTTTATCCTTTCGCAGTAGTCTACCGCTAAATGTCCATAACTCATTTTTTGTTGAATCTTCTAATCTCTCACGCCTTAGCATGGCTCTCCTTAGGGTACCTCTACCAATTTTTAATGTTTTTCTTGTCTTTCTCATGAGTCAAGCTTTCTTCATTTGGCTACTTACTATTGTCGATGTGAGTACTCGTCTTGTGATATTACTATCTTTGGTGCGTGATTTAGAACCCACTTTGTCATAAGTACTCATTAAATTTTTTACAATATTTCTTTCATTTGAATCGTCCATCGTTCTTAGCCCAAGAATCTTCATGATAGGCCTAAATTTTAAATTTCTCATCATTTCAACAAATAATTGGCATTGACCTGTAATATTTAATTCTTCAAAAAATAATCTCCACATACTATTAACTTTTCTTTGACAAGTACGCTTGCTAATCTTGTCAGGCATTGATTTCAAAATGTTAGTATCAATATCAATCAAATATTTTGGTCTTCTAAAACAAATTCTAGAAGGTGTTCTAATCTCTTCAATTCTCTCAACATTTTGAACATCAATATAAGGTTGAGTGTATTGCGTACCTTGAACCGAAGATGATGTGCCTTGGCAATAAGATGTAAAAGATGGAATATCACCTACTTGATGTGTTGATGTTGTGCTTTCAACATGGCATGATGGAGTGTGTATATCGTCGGATCTACAAATCAGTGTCTCTTCTACATGAGAGGATGATATGCCTTCAACATTGGAAGATGGTGTAGCAGACGATATGACTCTTATATTGGAGGATGGTGTAGCTTCATAATTCAATTGTCTTCTTGAGCATAACAATCTCATTCGTTCTCTTTGTCTTTCTAATTCTTCCTCTTTGTTTCTTTGTACTGGTGGTTCTTGATCCTCTTCGAAAGTCAATTCTTCATTATTTCTTTGTAATTTTCTTTGTTCATGTAGTAATTTTATTTTATCTCTTTTAATTACCAAATCTCTCTCCTTATCTTCATTTGTTTTAATCTTTGGTTTCTTCCTTGGCATGATGATGATTTCTACATGTCAAATTATTCAAACATCCGAATTACTTAAAATGTGTAAATTACAAATTATTCAATTACATATAAAAATTATAATTATTTGAATGAATACACAATATATATCAAATGACTTGTCAAATTTCTAACCATTCCGAAATAACATTTCATTCAAACATATAATTTTCAATGAATTCATTATATATTAAATAACATGTCAAATTATAATCAAATTTGTATCTATATATTTACAAACAATATTTAAAATGGATTGCACTAACCTTTTCTATACAAGGAATATTCAAAAAGTCTTCAAATCATGTATCCAATGATTGAATTTGGTGTTTGCTAACTTCCAAAAGTGTTGTAATGGTGTTTTCTATGTTGAAACCCATGATTTCTATTGGAATAACAGAGTGCATAATAGACAAAAGCTAGAAATGGATGAAATGGGCCCTAAGGTTGGTTTTTTACCATTTTTAGGTGATTTGATATAGTGCGTACGTACTATAGCGCATACGTACTATAGTGCATACGCACTATAAAGTGCATATGCACTATAGTGTGTATGCACTATGTGAAATCACATCACTCCCCATCCTCCCTACTCTCTCTCCCCTCTCCCATCCTTTACTCTCTCTCACTCTCCCTGTCCCACCACCTACTCTCTCATCCTCTCTCCTCTCCCATCCTCAACTCTTTAGATCTCTCACACACACTCTTATCCCCCCTATCTCTCTCCCTCTCCCTCTCCTATCGCCTACTCTCTCTCTCCTCTCCCATCCCATACTTTGTCTCTCTTACACACATTCCCATTCCCCCTATCTCTCTCCCTCTCCCTCTCCCTCTCCTACTGCCTACTATCTCTCTCTCTCCCTCTCTACTCTCTATCTCTCCCATCTTGTATGAGCTCTCTATACCACCACCTACTCACTCTCACACTTTCTCCCATTCCCTACTCTGTATCTCTTACACACACACTCCCATTCCGCCTCTCTCTCTCCCTCTCCCACTGCCTACTTTCTCTCCCCCATCCCCTGCTCTCTCTCCTCTCCCATCCCCTAATCTCTCACACTCACACTCTCTTCCATCCCCTACTCTGTCTCTCTCTCACACACACTCCCATCCCCCCTCTCTCTCTCCCTCTCCCACCGCCTACTTTCTCTCCCCCGTCCCCTACTCTCTCTCTCTCCTCTCCCATCCCCTACTCTCTCACACTCACACTCTCTCCCATCCCCTACTCTGTCTCTCTCTCTCTCTCACACACACACACACTCCCATCCCTCCTCTCTCTTTCCCTCTCCCACCGCCTACTTTCTCTCCCCCATCCTCGTACTCTCTCTGCCACCCCCTACTCTCTCACTCTCTCCCATCCCCTACTCTCTCTCTTTTAGAGATACACACACTCTTATCCCCCCACTCTTATTCTCTCCCATCCCCTACTCTCTACATTTGTCACACACACTCCCATCCCCCCTATCTCTCTCCCTCTCCCTCTCCCACTCCCTCTCCTACTGCCTACTATCTCTCTCTCTCTCTCAAGTTCTCTTTCTTCCTCTCTACTCTCTCTCTCTCTCTCCCATCCCTTACTATCACTCTCTCTCTCCCATCCCCTACTCTCTCTCATGCTCTCCCATCCCGTAATCTAACTCTCTCTCTCTCTCTCTCCCATCTTGTACGAGCTCTCTTTGCCACCACCTACTCTCTCTCACACTCTCACACTCTCTCCCATCCCCTACTTTGTCTCTCTTACATGCACACTCCCATCCTCCCTCCCTCTCTCCTCTCCCATTCCCTACTCTCTAGATTTATCACACACTCCCATCCCCCCTCTCTCTCCCTCTCCCACTCCCTCTTGCACCACCTACTATCTCTCTCTCTCTCTCTCTCAAGTACTCTCTCTCCCTCTCTACTTTATCTCTCCAATCCCCTACTCTCACTCTCTCTCTTCCATCCCCTACTCTCTCTCTCTCTCTTTCTCCCATCCCGTATGAGCTCTCTTTGCCACCTCCTAGTTTCTCTCAAACTCTTACACTCTCTCCCATCCCTTACTCTATCTCTCTTATAAATAAGTACACATTCCCATTCCCCCCCCTCTCTCTCTTGTAGTCCCTATCCCACTACCTACTCTCTCCCGTCCCCTACTCTAACTCTCTTACATGCTTCCATTCCACCTCTCTCTCCCTCCCACTCCCTCTCCCACCACCTATTATCTATCTCTCTCTCTCTCTCTCTCTCTCTCTCTCTCTCTCTCCTTCCCTCCCTCTCCCATCCCTCTACCATTGCCTACTCTCTCTATCTCTCTCTCCCTTCTCTCATTCTCTACTCTCTCTCTCTCTCTTTCACAAACACACACACCCATCCCCCCTCTCTCAGCTTCCATCCCCTACTTTTTCTCTCACTCACTCTCCCTCTCCCACTCGCTCTCCCACTGCCTACTCTCTCTCTCTCTCTCTCTCTCTCTCTCTCTCTCTCTCTCTCTCTCTCTCTCTCTCTCTCTCTCCCTCTCTACTCTCTCTTACATTTTCACTCTCTCTCCTATCCCCTACTCTCTCTCTCTTTCTCTCTTACACACATTTCTATCCCCCCTTTCTCTCCCTCTCCCACTCCCTCTCCCATTGCCTACTCTCTCTTCCATCCCCTACACTCTCTCTTGAGCTACTTTTTCTTCCCCCTCTCCCATTCCATACTCTCTCTCTTTCACACACATGCACTCCCATCCTCCTCTCTCTCACTCTTCCTCTCCCACTCTGTCTCCCATTGCCTACTCTCTCTCTCCCCCATCCCCTACTCTTAATCTCTCTCTCCCAACCTATACTCTCTCTCACACTTCCTCTCTCTCCCATCCCCTACTTTCAATCTCTTTCCCCCATCCCGCACTCTCTCTTTTCCACCCCTACTCTCTCTCCCATCCTATACTCTCTTTTCCACCCCTACTCTCTCTCCCATCCTATACTCTCTTTTCCACCCCTACTCTTTCTCACTTTCTCTCCTCCCCTCTCCCATCCCCTACTTTCTCTCTATCTCTCTCTCACACACACATGGCCATTCCCTTATCCCCCCCACCTAGTTCTCTTATGCAATTTAGGTCTTAATAGTGCGTGCACACTATAGCGTGCATGCGCTACTGAGAAATTATGTTTTATATAGCGCGTGCGCACTATAGCGTGTGCGCGCTATAGGGAACATGCACTGTTGAAAGCTTATTTAAACCCAAGCCTAAGGCTTGGTTTTTCCTTGGAGATCTAACCCAAAGGTTTGGAGTTTATGAACAGGTCTGAGACGTGTTTTCCAGCAAACATACCAAAAATGATTGGTTTTTCTTGTGCGCTCCCCTTCAAGATTCCTTGTGGTTGGGTATCGATAAGATTAGGTTACATAGCATTATAGGTCTCTATGTTAGCTATCTAACCATATAATTTATTTTTAATTTGAACTATTTCAAACCTTTCATCTATAATTTCTTTTGAATGTATGTTCATTTTTTGTCAAAAACCACAATGTACTAATTGGGCTATAGATTTTAGCTCGTTCATCAAATTTTGCAACAACTTAATTTTTTAGAAACTAGACTCCATTCTACACACTTTGAAAAAAAAAAGTTTTGATTTTAGATTAGTTTTCAATTATTTCTAGGGGGAGCACATAGATATTTCACATTTTTGGGATGTGTCTAGTTAAAAAATTTATTAAAAAAAATACACATTATAAAATTACCTGAAAAATCTGGGATAAACTACATAGTGTTAAGTAACTTATGACCAGAGCGATTAAAGAATTTCAAAGAAAAAGTTAAAATTTTAGGGGGGGCACACTTCGTACTATGTTATGTTTTTTTGGAATAAACAGTACCACTTTTTGTGGCCCCCTTTTTTGAGGACCTAAAACTAAACCATTTTGAAAAAAAATTAGTAGTTTAGAAACTAGATTTAAAGGACTACAACTTTTGTTTTTTTCATATCTTAAAATTTTGAGCATAACTATCTTCAAATTCTTGTTGAAGTTCAAAATTTGTAGATTTCAGGAAAAAGGTGTCCACTTATACCCCCCTTTTGGCACCACAACTTTGTGCACTTACCCTTATAATACCATGTTTGAAAAAATGTAGAGCACTGGCCCCTTGAGTCTTGGCAAGGGGAGTACACTGAATGGAAAACAAGGGAGACCACCATATGTTATGCTGATTCAAGGAGAGGCCATTGCGGAATTCATCTCCAACCTCCCAAGCTTTCCAAATACTCTTGATGATGAACGAGCCCTAAATGACCATAGGCTCATGTATAATGAGAAGTATTTGGAAACCAATCCCCTTCTAAGTAGGCCTGTTGACAGGGAAGCCGAAAGAAATGCAGTGCCGAACCAGAATCTTCCAAGCTTCATCTCCTAAGAGAACCCTAATAATCCATTTTGCACAAAAAGAAAGGCCTCATCTCTGAGTAGAAAGCAAGCCAAGACCACTAGACTCTTTTGGGAGACAACATAAATCCTAGGCCACTCTTTGAAAGCCATGGTGATTAGAACCAAAGGCGAAAAGAAAATCCTTGAGAAATATTTCCAGCTTCATGTAAAAAGATTTGGATGGAGTCTAGTAGGAGGATTAATACACATGAGTGGCCACAAGAATCTTAGAGTAGATCTAGAATTTTCCTATGAGGGAGAGCGGCTTTGTGATCTAGTAGTCAAGTTTTTTGCTAATCTTAGCTAGCACATCATTCCAAAGTTCCATAGGCGACGTTTGGAACATAAAAGGAATGCCAAGAAAGTGGAAGATTTCTCCATGAGCAACCCATCTCCACTCAAACTGGTTGAGCCAAGGTGGATCTGGCAGAAAGGACTGGTGGAAGCAATGCGTTTTATGCCATTGAATGGCAGAACCAAAAGCTTGACAAAAGGTGTCTAGGCAATTTAAAGCATTATTGATGTGTTTTTCATCCTTTAAAAGAGTGAGAAAAGAATCATCAGCAAAATTTTCATTGAATAATTGGGAGGATGATTCAGGAAAGGAAATGCCACGAACTAGTCCAAAGGACACATAATGCGCAAGTAAATATCTAAAACCTTCCGCAGCAAGGACATAAAGCGCAGGAGCTAGAGGACAACCTTGTCTGATGGAATGAAAAAATCCAAAAGCCTCTGATTGTGAATTGTTGATGGTAACGCAAGCATTACCATCCCCAAAGATCATCTCCATAGACTAGAGGAAGTTGGGGCCAAAACCTAGAGCCTAGAGCGTAGCCAAGATGAAGGGCCATTCAATGCGATCATAGGCTTTAGAAAAATCTATCTTTAAAAAGATGGCCTTCTAATTGGACTTGCGAGCCCATTCCATTTCCTCCCAGATAGCAATGATGTTGTCAAGAATATATTTGGACTTGATGAATCCAGTTTGCTCCGGTCACATGATTAAAGGCAACATGTGCCTGATTTTGAGAGAGAGTGCATTGGCAATGATCTAATATGACACATTTAGAAGGGTAATGGGTCTCCAATTACATATATCCTCTAGATCACTAGCTTTAGGTATGAATTTGATATTTCCTTTGTTTGTAATGGCTCCTAATCTTTTAGAGTGATAGGCTTCAAGATAAATTTTGTGCAGATCAGGACCTATATGCTCCCAGAGGTGTTTGTAGAATTCACAAGGGAACCCATCACACCCAAGGGACTTATCATCTGCCATGGAGTAGACCACCTCTTTAAGGTCTCAGAGGGAAAGAAGTTTCTCATAGAAAGCGCGTTTCTCAGTTGCTAGATGGTTTGGAGTAACAAAAATACACTTTCTAAGAGCTTCCTCCTGAGCAACCGAATTTCCCTACAAAGCAAACACGTTCTCATAGTGATGAACAAATGCTTGTAGGATGGCAGGGAGACTAGACAAAACAACATTTCCTTATTTGATTTGTTTAATCCCAACATTGGTATGACGACCATGAAGAGCTTGAAAAAACTCCTCCAAGGCTTTGTCACCAACCTCTAACCAGTGGAGATGGGCTTTGATTTGGGCTCCCCGCGTAGCATAATTATCAATAATTTGTTTGTCATGTTGAAGCTTGGCTAGTTGAATTTACAAGTCCACATCAAAGGGATTGAGGGTGAGGGCCTTAGAGGTATTTTTGAGGGCAAGCGTGCTGGCTTCATATGACCGTTTACAAAACATAGCCAATTGTCGCCCATAAATGTGCAAGAACTGAGCAGTTATGGTAATGACATCATTCCACCATTGAATCCATCCCCTTTGAGAATGTAGACGTGGCTCCAAGTTCCAAAAACATAGGATGTGTGAAATGGTGGAAGCATGCATCAACATAGACGTGTTGAGAAAGAACTAAGACTTGGCCACCTTTGGGACAGCTGTTTGCCAAGAAATGACAAAATAAATGGGGTAGTGGTCAGATAATGTCACATCTGGAAAGGGAATGACAGGAAAATCTTGATCCTTAGAAAAAGAGAAAAAAGATTGTGCAGTGATCATAGCACAATCAAGGCATTTTAATATGCGGTCAGAGCCAACTCAAAATTTGGACCAAGTGTGCCAAACCCCACTATCCTGGTGGCAGTTGGTATTGGGATCAAAGGGCCCAATTTATTGCACATGTAATACCAGGCTTGTCTTTCCCTAGCTATCCAACAAAAAGGTAGAATATTGTCTTTGTTAGAGGCCACTTCAACCGTATTAAAGTTCCCACACATAACCCAAGTAGTTGGAGGCCCACATCTGGGATCTTTCCATAGCATCATTGGAAGCATAAACATTAATGACTCCAAAAGAATGATTGTTAATGGAAAGAAAAAGCCAAATAATTCTATGTGTGGAGTCAGAACTGTGCAAAATAATAGTAGAATAAAGGCGAGGTGATAGGAGAGTAACTACACCACCTCAGCCAGCTTCATGCTAGGAAGAAAACATCACACCATCCTACCAAATTACGTGGCATGCCAAAGAAAGCATGAAACCAAAAAATTTAACTTCTTGCAGCCAAAGAAAATCTAAATTATCAAGTCTATGATGGACATCCCGAACATAGTACTTTCTGGGGAGGTCTATGAGACCTCAAACATTCCATGATAAGAAGTTCATGAGAACTCTTCCATATCATCTTCATTCTCAAGAGAGGAGTAGCTATTATATAAGAAGGTAGAAACATGGTTGAAGTCAGATGGAAAACTCTCTGGACTTACAGCTTGATGTTTCACCTCTGGTATCTCTGCATGTCTAGGAGGACTGTGAGAACGTCACATCGCTGGTGGTGCTATGGAAGAGGCATCAAGAGTAGTTCACATCCCATCCAAGGAAAAAACCCTGGTGGCTGACTTAATTCCCTACGAGCTAGCAAGGTTTGAAACCAACAAAACTTTGAAAGCAGTTCCTTTGTCCACCGCTTGCATCCCTACGTTGGCTGGAATTGATGCTCTTGTAGGGATAGGAGGAACCACAGTGACTGTAGCATAGGACTACTTGGGGGGCAAGGGATTCGAGGGAGCCTTGCCCTTACACCCAATAGTAACCCATTCTTCTTTATTCCCTTCGGCCTGTTTGACAGGCGCCTCTTTAGGTGTGGGCTTGACTCTAGGCATAGCCAGAGGGTAGTCCTTGATCTTGTGTTCCGTGGACTGGCACCTATAACAGGTGTTGGGGAGGTTCAATTAAAGAACCTTCTAAGAGAAGGTTTTAGTCCCAATTTGAATTTCCACAGAATCCTTGAGATCCTTGGAAAGATCCACCTCTATGCAAATGCATCGTTGCGGGTAGGCATTGAAGAATTTCTCAGGCTCCTTGGTGACCACTTTGCCAAGGGCTTTGGCAATGGACTCAATGAAAGGCATAGCAAAGCAGGGGTAAACCTGGGAACTCGACCCATACACGAACTTGAAGCTTTTTATCATCCGAGACTATGAAGTCTCGTGATCATTTTTTAAAAACAAGTAAGGAAGAATGCACAGACCATGGTCCATTGTTAAAGATCACATCTGCCTACTAGGGCTTAGTGAAGGGAAAAAAAAAAAAAACAGCGTCAAGGAAAACTCCATGAGGAGTCCAGGTCTTGTTAACCCATTCTTGGATCATAGCTTCAGGGGGAGTCCTACCCACAAAATAACCTATCAAGGTGTGATGTTCTAACCAATCACATTCAGCATCAAATTCTTACAAATGAAGGATAATGTCAGGATTACCTCGTGAAAAACCTTTGGGAAAAACTTGCATGAACGTTTGTTCTGTGGAGGCGCCATGGTAGACCGAAGTAGCAATTTGAACACCAGAAACAACTGGTTCACTGCTGGCCGGAGCCATTATATCCTAGCCTAAAAAACTCCCATAGTAAATTTGAGACAACGTAGATTATAGGAACCTCTAAAAGGTTCCCATCCACATAGTATTCACAACTGACTTTATGATGCCCTTCTCCTAATTCTCTTCTGCAATACATATTTATAATGAGTTGCGAACATACATTACAAGTCACATTAAAGACTCAGATCACGAAAAATAGATTGTGGCAATGGAAGGGTAGAAGAAGAAGGAGCAAGAAGAGAAGAAATTGAAAGAGGGAAGGTCTAAAATGTCTTCAATTACTTCATCTGTATTCGCCATTGCAGGACTGGCTCTCGGGTGGGAAGCCATTGAGTTGGCTTTTAAGCTGAGCCTTGATCAAAGCAGGGATGACATGAAAAAAGACCTCGATCAAAATTACGATCCTGATGATGATGTGGATGCCAACAATTCCATCCTCAAGAGTTTAAGGTTATTCCTCTTTTTCCCAATCTCTGTATCTCAATTTTTATTAGGGTAGAGATTTTCTTTTGATTCTTTATTATAGCATTTTTAAAGTTGGAGAAGGCATTTTTTTTATATTCACTTCTCAGATTAAGGGTTTTTCCATTTTCTTTTAACTGGAACAATTGATAATGCCCAAATCGTCTGATAGATTTTTCTTTTTGGGAAAACCAAAAGACCAACATCTTATCTGGTAGACGCTTGGTTTCTGTCATCTTAATCGATAAAATTCAAAACACCCCCCTATCATGTCAGTCCTTGTTCATCCATGAATCATACTTATTGAGAAGATTCAGTCAAACATGTATATAGAGGAAATATGTATATGAGAAATGTATAGAGGAATATGTATATGATGATCAGTCAAACAAAAACAATTTTGAAATCCAAATTTAGAGTTTTTAGTTGTAATCGAGCTACAAAGTTTTCAGTTTAAACCAATTTGTAGAACCAAGCACTTGCAAAGGTGGAGTTTGATAGAATTTTGTTTGTTTGAAAGATAATTTTGATTAGTGATAGAACTACTCAAGATAAGTATTTTTGTCACTAATTCCAAAGGGGGAGAGTGTTGACCCTATGGAAAGACATGTTGTCAATTAGTGACAAACCACTTAAGCTATCTAGGAGGGTTAGTTAATACTACAACCAAGTTTTCCATCAGTAAGCATATTTTAGTGTAGCCCGAGAAGATGAAGGTATACTATGTTAAACGAGCTCACAAATAAACTGAGTTACCTAAGTTGTTAGTGGAAACTAAGTTCCCAATATGTGAATCAAATACATAGTGTTATCCAAGTTCACTATGTAAACTGAGCTAACTATTTCTCTTGTATCACTTGAGTGCCACAGTGTTATCCAAGCATCCAATAATAGTGTCACTCGAGCTCACTATATTGCCTAAGCATTAATAGAAGATCAAGTGCACAATATTGCTCAAGCATCAATATTTGGGCTGACTCAAAGGTATAAATTGATTATTATGAAGATATCTGTTGTGGGAGCCGACTTGGCATATAATTATTGTTTGAAGGCTATATAAGGAAGACAAATTCATTTGTCTAAAATATAGAATGTGATAAGCATGAATATTTAAAAGGCACAAGAAGCGAATATGGAGTAGATTGAGTAAGCAAGCTACAAGGCAATATAAAGGGCAGAGCAGAGACACATCCATCATAGTCAAGTGATCATATTATTCAAAGGATTCAATTCAACAAATCAAGTTGCAAAGAAAAGATCATCTTGCTGATTCATCCTAATAGGTTCATTAGTCAAATCCTCTAACCAAGTGGACCTAACTGTCTTTTGCTAAATATCTTAACAAAGTAGATACTTCATTGTATTGTTAAATCCTTTTACAAGGTGAACCTAATAATCCTTCATAGTCCTAACAGAGTAGATCACCAGAAGTGATCAATTGTAAGCTCTAACATGCCAAATTTATTACTGTTGTACTGAAGAATTGTGGGTGTCATCCCCAACCAAGTTCTACCTACTTTTTGGAAGGTTTCTAGGTTACCATATCTTGTGTCAAAGTGTTATGGTGTTGATTTCATTACTGATTTATGTTCATGTGTGGAAGTAGATTAGATAATCTAAGAAGTAAAGCCGAAGTAATCTTAGTGAGAAGAGTTTAAGTGATTCCTGATTCACATAGACATCACCATATGCCAACATTGTTGAGAAAAACTACATTGAACAAACATGTGATCCACATCTTCCATCATTTTACCTAACACACACTAAAAAGGTTGTGAGATATTAAACTTTTTCTATCTATCACTTGTTAATACTCTTTTTCTTATTGTTCTTTTGATATCTTCAAAGCTTGAGCTCATGAGTTTCAAATTGCTCTACTAAGTTAAGGTTTGGCTAATTTCATTACTTAGTTGGATAATAAACCATGTTTACTCCAACAAAAACATAATTCTAAATGAATAATAATCCTTCCAAATTTTAAATTATTGGCTCTATGTAATAATGATTTGAAGTTTTATTTTAAAATCATGAAGGTGATTATAAAATATCAATACATTTGAATCTATGTTTTTTTGTTGACATATATTCAATATGTTCAAATTATTCTTTTCTTTTACACATTTTACACTCTTCAAAGTTGCATATTAATTGTGCAACTATATTTTTCTAGACGATTATAAAAGAATGGCATCTCCGAGGACTTCTTTTATTTTTGAAAATAACATGTTGTACTTGGCCCCATTTCTTGTATTAATAACAATATATGCCTCTTTGTAGCAATGCTTTAAACATGACTTATGTTGTTATCTTCACAACCAAGATATGATTACTATAGGAGACTTTTTTTCATCCATAGAAGTGCCCACCAAATATGTAACATGTTATAATTCAACATTTCTTCCTATTTTTTATTCTACCTTTATATGGTGCATGCGAATTAGTGTACTTGCAAATAATACAACACTTCAATATAATATTAGTAAGTGTTAGTAGATAATCATCAAATTAAGAAAATATACACAAATGAACCTAACAAAAGTGTCATATTGCTCCCTATCTAAGAAGAGAATGCACACGATACTTAAATTGCCCATAGATTTAGATCCTAATTAACTTGACATTACAAGCTTAGAATGAGAGATTCAATTCAAGGAGAATGCAATTATAATGTATCTAACATGAATAAATGAAAGCTAGATTATCAAATTCCATTAAAAATGAAGTGTGAGCTAATTAACTAGATGCAATTGATCAATTAATCTATGAATTCTATGACATAACACTAGAATAAAAAATGAGTGGATCCATTGAGCTTAATATCTATTCCTTTATAACATTGGAGAGGAAATAAGTGGTGTAGATTCAAAGTTGAAGAGTTATTAGGATTCGTCCTTGAGTGATCCATGTGTGATTACTCTCATCGGTCCATTCAGAACCACCCTGTCCCCTTGTGGTGAGTTGTATTTTATGGGATTTATTAATTCCTTTTAATTAATTACTTTAGCCAAGTGTATTTAATTTGTTTGATTTAATTAAATAAGCCAAGGTATTAAATGAGGATTTATGATCAACTAATGCTAAGTAGATTCTTGATTAGGGTTTTCATTAATTTTGATGAATTATGTTTGTGATTGGACAATCATACTTGCATAATTGAGGGGTAGGTCCTAATTTAGAAAAAATAGGGTTTCTAGTTTACTAGACCATTTTTAGGGTGATTACACACACATAATATACCATTCAATAACATGCCAAATTGGAGAAAATGCCACTTCACACACTATGATGTAGATCAAGATTTTAAGCCTTACAATGATGTATTTCTTCCATCCTTGAATCCTAGCACAATTGGATTGTATTGTGAACCCTAAAGTTCGACAAATTTTTAGCATGAATCAAGCTGCATGTTTAAATTTTTAACTTTGACATCTCCTTGACACACATTAGGAGATAAATCAAATACTTGATTTCTCATGCTTGAATCAAGCTACAAGCATGACCTATTATCTTTGATGTCTTCTTGACATGAATCAATCATCAATCCTAACCCTTGATCTACAACATCTTTTTTTACAAAAAATATTTCTTCTAATTTTTAAAAAGGGGACATGACTATTGTCCTATGAAGGCCCACTTAATGATTGGGAGCATTGAGAGTCAACCTTCATAATTACCTTGAAGAAAGTTTGTTCAAAAACTTTAAAACCTTGCATCTAATGAGAAACCACTCAAAATGTATTTTGCATGAACAAACAAATTAATTGATTAATCAAAGTATTTATCTATTATCAAACTTGAAAAAGTGTAGAAGAAGAATTGAATAATCAGTTTCTGACACTAGATTACTTATTGTCATTGTACTCCCAATAATTCTTGACCTTCTCCCCCCTCCCCACCCACCTCAATTTTTTGTTTTGCTTAAAATAACATCTACAACTTTTATTGAAACAAATTCATTATCTCCTTATAGACTTTTGATTCAAATTTCTACATGTTCTTAAAAGTCAACTTCATTAACAATTACAAAAAAATCAGTTGGGCTTAACCAACCCACTCAAATATTTGACTGCTTGGAGTGGTTGGTGTTGGCCCACTCAACCCATCACATTCACTATTTTGATCACTGTTTTCCATTAGTTTGTTTGTGTTACTTGAAAGAATTGATTAATATCAATTCTACACAACCCAAGAAGAACCTGTTAGCCAATAACCTGTCACAAGAGAAGAGTAATGGAGACAAAAGAGAAGTTGCTCTCAAATGTGAAAAATGCATAAGAGATAATGAAAAAAGTACAAGGCTTAAAAATATAGGAAGCATAAAAATTGAGAAAAGAACCTGGATTTTGGATGCAAAGAAGAGGGAAATAGAAGTCTCTACTTCAACGCAAAATTCAAAGCTCAAGCAAACTCAAAATCAAACAAAACTGGCACCATTGTATTAGTCTCTAAACCAGCTTTCCGACGCTTCTTTCAAATCGGAAAAAGACCTCCATATGCCCAAGTTATGGCCAAAAAACCAACAGCAGGTCCAAAAAAGGAGCTCATTGGAAAATTACAGACTCGGGAAATAATTTGACAACCGTACGGACGTCGTATGACATTTTGATGATTTCATCACTAATAGTGTGTTGATGTGGCAGCTGACTGGGAGTTGACGTCACTAGCTGACTGGTCACTGATGTGGCAGTTGACTGGGTGCTAATGTCACTGTTGACTATGCGCTGATGTGGTACCTCAAAATATGTGCAATTTTTATTTTTGCATGTGCAAAATTCCAAAAGTTCACCAAATTTGGCAGATCTCCAAAAATCTCACCAAAAAAGGCAGATCTCACCAAAAAAAGGGGCCACCAAATATGGCAAACGCATTTTTCTTTAAAAAAATTGTGATTAAAAAAATTGACACACGTCTGACGCATACTGCATACTGCTATGATGCGTACCACATACTGCGCTAATGCAGGGGTACCGCAAGGGTACTGTGCTGATGCATGTGCAAAGGTACTACGTAGAGGTGCTACGCTGACGCGTTCTACCTATGCAGGGGTACCCTTTGACACAAGCGTACTAGCATCCAATTTTTGTTTTTTGTTTTTAAAGTTAAAAAAAAAAACTTTTTCAAATGCATGAACAACTTTTTAAATAAAAGTTGTAATAAAATACGTTTTCCAACTTTTCAAAAAATTAAATTAATATTTTTGTAATGCAATTTTTTTAAATGCACATTTTTTCAAAAGATTTACCTCGAAATGTGTGCCAATGGCTAAAAAAATTATAGATTGCTCCAATAACCAAAATAGGTTTAATTTTATATCAAAATTCTCCGGATCGATCCTCTAAATCCATTGGTGAGGTCTATTTTGGCTCAAGAGGCCTCCAAAAAAAGTGTATCCCTAGATCCAACCAAAAAAAACTTTTGAAAGATCAAACCCTTAAAGCTCCAGAAAATTCTTCAAATAAAGAACAAGCAGCCACAGATCTGAGCTCTGATACCATGAAAGAATTGATTAATATCAATTCTACACAACTCAAGAAGAACCTATAAGCCAATAACTTGTCACAAGAGAAGAGTAATGGAGAAAGAAGAAAAGTTGCTCTCAAATGTGAAAAATGCATAAGAGATAATGAAAAAAGTACACGGCTCAACCTTATAAAGGTGAGATAGAAACCCTAAAGGAAAAAGCTAGGTTGCACATTATTAATTATTAATTAATTAATAATGCACCTAAACGAAGCTTAAGTAACTAGAGTAATAGAAACTTACTTAATTAAATCAATATGATTTAATTAATAAGCATAAATGAAAAATACTCTACTATTACTCTCGCTTAAAGCTCAAATTTTGAAAACTCTCTCTTGTCAAAATTTGAAAACTTGACAACATTGATAATTTTTTGACAAAGTTTCATTTGGGCTCATAATTGATTCAAAGCATGAAAATTTGATTCCAAATGTCCCAAATAGGCATAAAAACATAGGGTGATGTTGTACCTTAAGTGATCGCTAACCAAGTTTGTGTTAGAAAGTAAAGTCTACCAAGATAACTAAGAGGGGGAAGGGGGGGGGGGGGGGAATCAGTTATCCAATTATTATCAACCTTATTAATCCTTAACCATGCCAACAATATAATCAACAACCATAAGTAAATACTCATACACAATAACACAAAATATGTTAACTAGGGAAACCCTTGATTAGAGCGAAAGCCCCGGTGGGTATGGTATCGACAAAATGATGTACTATGATAAAAGTTCCTTGTTAGAGGATGTACTTTGTTAGGAGTCAATGAAATACATTCAGTACATACCACTCCCTGTTAGGAAACTTTGAATCCCTGTTAGGAGATTCCAACCCTATTAGGAGTTGTGAAAGGGAGATGGACTCATTATCTAAACAGCTTCAGGGGCAAGACCACTGAACTCACTATCCAACTTGTCTATGTATTATTCCTTGCAGAATAATAGAAATGTATAGCTCCTTCTCTATCCTCTGAATGGACCAATCCTCTTCTGATCTTGTTACCAGATCACCAACTTCACATCCAATAATCCTTTGGATTGCTTACTCACATTTACTAAATATTTCACATATCACACTTGAATTACACACTACATAACAAGGAATGTATCCTTCTTTTATACCTTATCCTCAAAATAATTCCTTGAGTTAGCGTTGATGCTTTCCTAATTAATTATAATAGGACCTCTTTAAGATAATTAATTATTTTATAATTACACAACACTGTCGGCTCATAGTCTTTACAACTTCTCACATGTGCAACCTCTAACCTTGCACACTCATTGATATCATCATCAGGCTGTGTACTATCATCCTCTAACTTCGCATATCAAAATTCTATCTTTGTTAGGAGCTACAATCCAAACATCATAAACTACTTCTCAGGTACTTTGTCTGTATACTATCCTCTATAAATCTTGAATATCTTCTGCATGTCTTCAACTTTCTTCATGCACCCTTAACCACTTCATCATGACACAATGTAGAACACATCTTTAACTATGCTTGACCTGATCATCAATACACAGTCCGTACAACCTTGTTCTCTATCTATTATTCTACCAGTCTTTAAAGAAACCATACAATATTGACATCAATGAAAAACATAGTCATGAATGCAACATGTCAATCATGCTAACAATCTTGCAATGCTTAGTATACTCCCCCAAAGGAGCCATCAAAATTCATGATAATAGTTTGACCACTAGGACCTAAGTGTATCAAATTACATTACAATTTTAAAGAAAATGGCATTATTAGCCTTATTACATAACACCGTTACAAGAAATGGTCTTCAAGTGACTTTATTACAACTTTGAAGACCCCAAAAGCTTTCTTCAATCCTAGAAAAGTCTTTGGGTGCCCTTCACCACTACTATACGAAAGAAATCTAGAGTCATCATATTCACAATATTTGGTGAGATAAATAGCTTAGCACACCTCTTTCTAAATAGAGATGGTATATCAAACTTTTTATAATGAATTATCTCCATCCATCCCATAAGCTTCTCCTCTTTCATAATGTCTTCCAACCTCCTTATTCCCCTTGCTACCCAATTTTTTACTTAGCACCCTTAAAATAAAGCAAGGTGTTTTTCCATGTGCCTAAGAATCCACTAGATAAACCACTCCTCGATGATTAGGCCCAAACTATGCCCACTCAATGGTTACATTGTCTTAGAGGGAATTTTAAACATGCATTGATATTCAATACACTTCCATTCTGGATAACATACTTAACACCAAGATTGATGGCCATAAACTACTCTTGCTAAAACATCTGTGCTCATTTTTGATGAATTTGTTGTAGTTTGATACCAAATTTAGTTTGGCGGAATAGTTTAAACTAAAAATATTAATTTTAAAAGAATAACTTAGTTTCAATTTAGTAGAATCGCATGATATTCATTTTGCAAAAACAATATATGCTCAATTTTTAATATGAATTCCATAGATTTTATTATAAATTAGAGTTAATTTAATGAAAGTTTAATATTACTATGAATGAATAAATTTATTTATCATATGATCATCAAGTATAATAAATTTAACTTTTATTCTTGAACATATCTCTATTTTTCTCCAGGGCAGTCTTACATTAGTGATTACTATGTAACAAATGCCTTATCAAATTTTATATTAAAATATAAAAGTTTAAAAATTAGTAAACAACCATTTACTATTTGATAACTATTTCTACAAGAAATGCCTATCAATTTTTTAAAAGTTGAATAACACTATATACTTCATTAATTTTGCAGATATACAAACCTTTATAAGTAAGAAGAGTAGATAGAAATTTCCGAGGATCTAAAAACTTATGTTTCAACAAGTGCCATTTAATAGCTTAGTAATTGTCTTTAGTTTTAGTATAAATTCAATTTTCATTTGATAAATTTATTGTAGTTTATAATATATATATATATATATATATATATATATTTCTTAAAAGATTGTATAATATAAATATATATAATATTTTTAATTGAATGAAACAAATTAATTTGTAAAATATAATATTAAAAATCTTTAAAAATATCAAATATCATGTTTTAATATAAACTACATTATTAAAAATATAACTCTTAAAAACTTCATATTTTTGTACAACACTACTTAGCTTAGAAAAGTGATCATGATAGATCAGTAACAAAAAAGCATTCCCAATTTCATCCATTTAAAAAACTTTTATACCACCCAAAGATGAAAACCAAAAGTAGATGTAGGATCGCACAAAATAATTTGAAACAGTTGCGAATCGAAGGAAACTAAAGACAAGGCAGATTATAGGAGCATCTGAAGGTTACATCTGACTTCCAGAAGATTACAGAATCTATAGAATATTGAACATGAATGCTCGTTCGCTAATCCTAGTCTCCAATGATACTTTTCGAATCTGCTGTAGACTTACACTGCAAGTCACATTGAAATTCAATAGATAACATAAAATAGACTGTGGCGATGAAAGGTTTTCATCTGGAGTTTGTATTCTTCTTATTTGAGAAGATTCTTAGTCCACCTCTCACAACATTTCTTTTTCGCTTATTCAAACGGTCCTTGATTTTGTGCTCGACCACCTATCAATGATTTTTTCTTAGAGTGTTAGTAGATTGATGTGGAAGTGAAACACAAGTCAATAGCCTATTGGATTCTTTAAATTCAAAGGTGAGGTACACCTCAACGGGAGTTTTTCTTTAATTTGTGGCGAATCAAATAACTTAACGATTAAGGAACGTGTTTGGAAGGTCAAACTACATGGTGGTAAATCGGTAATCTTATTTCTAAGAGAACAATCTAGAAGATATTTTATTTGAGCAATCAGGAATAAAAAAAAAGTTAAAAAAATCAACTATTAGTACATATGTAATGGACTAATAGTACATGTACTATTTTTTTTTACAAATGAGCAATCAGCAACCAAAAAAAAAAGTTAAAAAAAAATCAACTAATAGTACATATACTATCATTTTCAAAAGCTTTTTAAAACGGATAATTGAAAACTGTCTAAGAGGATAAGGGGATCTAGATGTACCTGCCCTCTAAAGAATCCCACAATATAATGCGAAGCAATGGCATCATAGAAGGTGACTTTGAGAAATATTCACAATTGACTTTAAATGAGATCACTAAAAGTAGGTCGTTACCGGGAATATTGAACACGATGCCCTTCTCCTAATTCTCTTCCGCGATACATATTTATAATGAGCTGCAAACATACATTACAAGTCACATTGAAGAGTTAGATCACAGAAAATAGATTGTGGCAATGGAAGGGCAGACGAAGAAGGAGCAAGAAGAGAAAAAAGCGAAAGAGGGAAGGTCTAAAATGTCTTCAATCACTTCCTCTGTCTTCGCCGTTGCAGGGCTGGCTCTCGGGTGGGCAGCCATTGAGTTGGCTTTTAAGCCGACCCTTGATCAAAGCAGAGATGACATGAAAAAAGCCCTCGATCAAAATTACGATCCTGATGACGATGTTGACGCCAACAATTCCATCCTCAAGAGTTTAAGGTCATTTCTCTTTTTCCCAATATCTGTATCTCGGTTTTTATTAGGGTAGAGATTTTCTTTTGATTCTTTATTATAGCATTTCTAAAATCGGAGAAGGCGTTTTTTAAAAGATTCACGTCTCAGATCGAGGGTTTTTCACATTTTCTTTTAGTCGGAACAATTGATAATGCCCAAATCGTCTGATAGGTTTTTCTTTTGGGAAAACCAAAAGACCAACATCTTTTCAGGTAGACGTTTGGTTTCTGTCATCTTAATCGATAAAATTCGAAACACCCCCTGTCATGTCAGTTCTTGTTCATCCGCGAGTCATCCTAATTGAGAAGATTCTTGGATACCCAGCTCTTCTTTCTCCCTAATCAAGGAAAACCCAAATATCTACCTTTTGAAGTTGATCTTATTCAATCATTCAAACAATAGGGCATATTTAACCTATCAGATCATTTCATATCATGCTTATTCTGTATCAAAAAGATTCGGAAACTGTGTATTTGTGTTTGAAGCGAAACTTTATTGAAATTCGGGATCGAAGAATGTGACCTTTGTAATTTTTAGAAACAATTGTGGGTAATTGGTACGCGACTTTAAACTGTTCTAGCAATGGCAGCCTCATCAAACTTGAAATACGTATCTTTCATACTGATTCTTATCTGCCCACATTTCTTCGTAGTCAGATATTTTCAACTTATATTCCTTTAAATGTAGTGGACAAATAGACATTTTCTACAGCAAGTCAAATTCGGATATTGTTATCAAGTTTTGAGTTAAATTTATTGATCCATGTTTCATGAGCACTAGTTCACAAGAACTCATCTCTTAATAGAATGAATGAAACACTTGACACTTATTGCATCTAGGTGATGCTCTTATAGGTGAAGCATTGGACCTTAGAAGGTTATCCATCTCAATACTACAGTTCAAGTGCACTTAACCATAAAGTTTCTTCTAAAGTTAAGTATACTTAGCCTGCAACCCCATTTGCAAAATCTTCAGCAAGTGTGTTTCTTTATGAACCATTCATTTTAAATATAAAACCCTTTAAGTCATCAATTGATAACTAAGAGATATTTTCAACAACAATTCAAACTGAGATATTGCTGTAAGGTTCAATTGTCTAGTTTTCAAGTCAAACTCATTGACCCTTGTTTCATGAGTAGTTCATAAGAACCCATCTCTTATGAGATCAATTGGAACACTATCACTCATTGTTTTTAGATGATGTTCATATAGGTGAAGAATTTAGTCTTCTCAAGAGGTCACCCATCCTAGTATTACTCCAGCTCAAGCCTCTCCAAAAGATCCAATGCTTCAATTTTGTGACCATTCCCGAACACCTAACTACAATGAGTGTTAAGTGTTCCATTCATTTTCATTAGAATTGAATTTGAATCACTACTAATAAGACATGAATCAATAAATTTTACTTGTAAAATATTCAATTGAATTGTTTAAAATTGCCAAATAGAAGCTTGGAAATTTTTCATTCTATTTGTAATTTTCTTGTTTGGAAATTTTTCATTCTATTTGTAATTTTCTTGTGGATAACACAAGAAGTGGTTGTAGTCCTA
Source organism: Cupressus sempervirens (assembly GCA_028749045.1). Classification (NCBI taxonomy): domain Eukaryota; kingdom Viridiplantae; phylum Streptophyta; class Pinopsida; order Cupressales; family Cupressaceae; genus Cupressus; species Cupressus sempervirens. The sequence continues at coordinate 329,255,467 of CM053789.1, forward strand.
ATTGCAACAGTGCTACCAATGGTCAACTCCCTAAGACCGGTCTCTGGACCATAGCATTCAGGCGAAATCTTGTTTGATACCAATTATCCTATAACTACAGATTGAGTGCATGTAAAATTAATAGTTATTTTACCAGGAAGGTGCAACAATTGGTAAATTATTGGCTGGTTTGGATCTACGGACATGGTCCGATGTAGTGGGTTAATCCCCATTTTTTTCTTGTGGGTGCCCTTTTCAAACATCCAAATGCTGATATTTAAAATTCCAGAGTCCACAAAAAGATCTGCGTGCTGGTGCAGGGCATCTGGCAGCACTTGCCTAGATTAATTCAGGGCATCTGGCAGCACTTGCCTAGATTAATTCAGGAGGATTCTTACCAAATCTTATATTATCTTTAATGATATTGTTCTTTCACATTATCTAATGTTAGTGTTAGATTAGGTGCATGATCCAGAATAGTTACAGCGAAAAGTTAAAGACCTTCATATTTCAGTGATGATTGATCAATTCGCTGAAAATTTCTTCTGGGACCGCTTTATTGGAATGTCAACTTACACCTGATACTTTGTATATATTCTTAGTTTGTTTTGCTTATTTCTAGCAGTTGCAAATGAAAAAACTCTCATGGCTGCGGAAAACCTATGGACGGCTTGGATGTTTGTCTGTATATTTGATGCATTTAGCAAGATTATTCTTTTGCATTAGTGGTTATTTGGTATACTATAGTACTACATTTGAGCATATCTATTGTTTTTTATAATTTATTTAGTTGTTTTTATGAGTATGTAAAGTTATCTATACCAATTGTTTTTTATTATTTATTTAGTTGTTTTTATGAGTATGTAAAGTTACCTATTTGAGGAGTTGAAATGTTGGTTGCACAAATTTAGGGACTATTAAAGCAAAAGTATGTAAAATTTAAAAGCAAGATGTTATTTAGTCTGTATGCTTTATATTCTGGGGAATGGTAGCCCCTGTTGTCTGGGGAACATTAGAGCAAGCAGCTAGTAGGTTCAGCAGTAGAAACCGCCTAAATTTTGAGCAGAACGTTTAGAACAGATCAAGACATGTAAACTATTGAATTGTAAGAAGAGCAATGTAAAACACAAGGCTTAAAGATGTAAATTGTTAGGGCGCATTTGTCAGGAAAGGTGCATTTTTTTTTCTAGGTTAACACAGTTGAGGAAGCAACAGAAGAGAGTTGCATTGATCACTATACTTAAATTGATACAAAGGTTGGATGATTTCCTCGGATCAAAACTGACTAATTTCACCACTACAATTATCTTTGGTACTGTTTGAGCTATTCTCTCTGCATGATACTTCTCTCAGCCATTTTCTTTGACTGCTTAAAACTCAAAGGTTTGCTCTCCTTGAGCTTTTTGGGCTATCTCTTCTTAGGACTTGGCAACTTTTACCAATTCAAATAACAAAACGATATATGAACTCTTATTTCTACCTCATAGACTCGGCAACTTTCACCAATTCATCATATGTAAACAAATTGGTATAGTATACAACGAATAAACCCTTTTATAATAAATAGATGAAACCCTTTGAGAAACTAAGATCATCACAATTGTATTGATTATATGACACGAGACACAAAAATAAATGATCTAAATAAACTAAAGCATGTCAGTGCGAATCAGATGATATGAAATAGTTAGGTAATATATCATGTTCTAATGTAAATAACATTCCCTTATTTGATTTGTGGTTTTTATCGGAGTGATAATGGATTAAAATTTAAGATTTCTATCATGATGGTGATAAAAGAATATTAGTACTCTTAATCTATATTCTTGTTGGTATGTATTCAATGTTATATATTGTTTTTCCCATGAACATTTTACATTTTTTAAAGTTGCTTTACAATCATATGATTATAATTTTATAGGTAAATATATAACATACCATATTTGACCCCATCTCCCCTATCAATAAAAAGACATTCATCCTACTAACCATGCTTAAATCATAACTTATTTGTAGTCGATTTTGAGGGTAAGTTGTGATTGATACAATTTCCTTTAATAAGAATGTAATTATTCGTTTTGATCTTTTAAAGTCATGTACTTAAAGCAGGCCATTTGGTGAGATTGTGCCTTGCATGAACTATTTTGAGTGTTGAATTACAATTGTTTATTTTTATTTTGCAGGTGAGAAAGATAGTTCAAGAACAATGTTGTTGGCCCTTAATTTGGATGCTGAATTTTGTGTGACAAAAATTTATATGAAGTTGAAGATATCTTCTTTGGTGATGAGCCCACCAAAGAAGGTTCATTCACTAAATGAAGTTAGCCTTTGATGACCACAAGGAGTTGACGTTCTTGCATACTTTGTGGTCATTCTTTTTCATTGCTCAAGTTGAATTGATAAGATATCAATATATTTATAGACATGTATTTATGGTTGTTTGGCTTATAATAAATTATCTCGTTCAATTATGGCTTGAACATGTTTTGGCATAAGGAATGTCAAATAATTTTTTATTTGTACAAATCTATATATTCTTTTGGTTAACAATAAGTTGTTTTGTTCAATTGTACAATGGCCTTGTATTATAAGTTGTTTTGTTCATGCAAACAAAATCTCATAAAAATTATGGAGGTGTATAGTGATATATTAAATGGGATTTTGTTATTTGCCTAAATTTCAAATGTATGTTGTTGTAGACAAATTAAAATACACTACACTTGATCTAAGTGTAAGTTTTATGATTATGATTAAAGCATTTGGGTTCACCTTTTTATTTTTTATTTTTATGTAGATGTAAGAATGATACTTTTGGCCCTTTATCATTTGCTAGGCCTTTACCATCGTCTGTAATTTGGAGTATTTTGTAGGATGGTTGCATGACATTTTCTATGTGATTGAGAATTGCGGTGAAAACTTGGTAGACATCTTTAATGTTGAGGATTTGAAATTTATGGGGGGTTTGAAACTTCAACCCAAATAACTAAAAAATTGAAATTAGGAGTAACTAAATATTATTATTATGTAGGCCAATTTTTTTTTGCATCATCTTCTTTAATATAATATATTCCTTCAATAGATGGAAATTGTTGGCACATGAGTAACTTCAATAATAGTGAAGAATTGTATGTACAACTTTGCAAAAAGACATTCAAAAGTAAGGAATAAGCATTTCGAAAAATTGAAAGCATATGAAAAAATTATCATAGTTAAAGCTACTAACCCCCAAACAAATTCCACCTTGTATGGGAGTTCAATGGCTTGGCCTTGATGAAGAAGGAAATATAGGCATTTGTTTAACAAGATATCAATGTAGGTATAGAAACAAAATTTAGATGATATTGATTGAAATTTATATGATTTTCACGATAATTTGATTAATATTATAATTATATGAGAGTGACCTAAAATTACAAAAGTAATGCAAAGAAACAAATTAATTTAGATGTGACAACGAATGTATTGTACTAGGTTACCTACAATGTCTCTCGTGACGCTTCCTGCCCATGTTGCTTCAGCTCCTGCATGCAATGGTGTGTGGGAGAGTTGTGGTGCAGTGGTTGCTCTTCCTACGGCTAGGCTCCTTGCATCCTCGGTCAGGGTTTTTGGCCCCCTTCTTGCAGTGATTCCCAATGGTTCTGGTGCGACTGTTGTGGGCACCTCTCCTCATGTGGTTGGTGGTCGCTTTGCTATCTCCTATGCAGATGTGATTGAGAATTGCGGTGAAAACTTGGTGGACATCTTTAATGTTGAGGATTTGAAATTTATGGGGGGTTTGAAACTTCAACCCAAATAACTAAAAAATTGAAATTAGGAGTAACTAAATATTATTATTATGTAGGCCAATTTTTTTTTGCATCATCTTCTTTAATATAATATATTCCTTCAATAGATGGAAATTGTTGGCACATGAGTAACTTCAATAATAGTGAAGAATTGTATGTACAACTTTGCAAAAAGACATTCAAAAGTAAGGAATAAGCATTTCGAAAAATTGAAAGCATATGAAAAAATTATCATAGTTAAAGCTACTAACCCCCAAACAAATTCCACCTTGTATGGGAGTTCAATGGCTTGGCCTTGATGAAGAAGGAAATATAGGCATTTGTTTAACAAGATATCAATGTAGGTATAGAAACAAAATTTAGATGATATTGATTGAAATTTATATGATTTTCACGATAATTTGATTAATATTATAATTATATGAGAGTGACCTAAAATTACAAAAGTAATGCAAAGAAACAAATTAATTTAGATGTGACAACGAATGTATTGTACTAGGTTACCTACAATGTCTCTCGTGACGCTTCCTGCCCATGTTGCTTCAGCTCCTGCATGCAATGGTGTGTGGGAGAGTTGTGGTGCAGTGGTTGCTCTTCCTACGGCTAGGCTCCTTGCATCCTCGGTCAGGGTTTTTGGCCCCCTTCTTGCAGTGATTCCCAATGGTTCTGGTGCGACTGTTGTGGGCACCTCTCCTCATGTGGTTGGTGGTCGCTTTGCTATCTCCTATGCAGATGTGATTGAGAATTGCGGTGAAAACTTGGTGGACATCTTTAATGTTGAGGATTTGAAATTTATGGGGGGTTTGAAACTTCAACCCAAATAACTAAAAAATTGAAATTAGGAGTAACTAAATATTATTATTATGTAGGCCAATTTTTTTTTGCATCATCTTCTTTAATATAATATATTCCTTCAATAGATGGAAATTGTTGGCACATGAGTAACTTCAATAATAGTGAAGAATTGTATGTACAACTTTGCAAAAAGACATTCAAAAGTAAGGAATAAGCATTTCGAAAAATTGAAAGCATATGAAAAAATTATCATAGTTAAAGCTACTAACCCCCAAACAAATTCCACCTTGTATGGGAGTTCAATGGCTTGGCCTTGATGAAGAAGGAAATATAGGCATTTGTTTAACAAGATATCAATGTAGGTATAGAAACAAAATTTAGATGATATTGATTGAAATTTATATGATTTTCACGATAATTTGATTAATATTATAATTATATGAGAGTGACCTAAAATTACAAAAGTAATGCAAAGAAACAAATTAATTTAGATGTGACAACGAATGTATTGTACTAGGTTACCTACAATGTCTCTCGTGACGCTTCCTGCCCATGTTGCTTCAGCTCCTGCATGCAATGGTGTGTGGGAGAGTTGTGGTGCAGTGGTTGCTCTTCCTACGGCTAGGCTCCTTGCATCCTTGGTTAGGGTTTCTGGCCCCCTTCTTGCAGTGATTCCCAATGGTTCTGGTGTGACTGTTGTGGGCACCTCTCCTCATGTGGTTGGTGGTCGCTTTGCTATCTCCTATGCAGATGTGATTGAGAATTGCGGTGAAAACTTGGTGGACATCTTTAATGTTGAGGATTTGAAATTTATGGGGGGTTTGAAACTTCAACCCAAATAACTAAAAAATTGAAATTAGGAGTAACTAAATATTATTATTATGTAGGCCAATTTTTTTTTGCATCATCTTCTTTAATATAATATATTCCTTCAATAGATGGAAATTGTTGGCACATGAGTAACTTCAATAATAGTGAAGAATTGTATGTACAACTTTGCAAAAAGACATTCAAAAGTAAGGAATAAGCATTTCGAAAAATTGAAAGCATATGAAAAAATTATCATAGTTAAAGCTACTAACCCCCAAACAAATTCCACCTTGTATGGGAGTTCAATGGCTTGGCCTTGATAAAGAAGGAAATATAGGCATTTGTTTAACAAGATATCAATGTAGGTATAGAAACAAAATTTAGATGATATTGATTGAAATTTATATGATTTTCATGATAATTTGATTAATATTATAATTATATGAGAGTGACCTAAAATTACAAAAGTAATGCAAAGAAACAAATTAATTTAGATGTGACAACGAATGTATTGTACTAGGTTACCTACAATGTCTCTCGTGACGCTTCCTGCCCATGTTGCTTCAGCTCCTGCATGCAATGGTGTGTGGGAGAGTTGTGGTGCAGTGGTTGCTCTTCCTACGGCTAGGCTCCTTGCATCCTCGGTCAGGGTTTCTGGCCCCCTTCTTGCAGTGATTCCCAATGGTTCTGGTGCGACTGTTGTGGGCACCTCTCCTCATGTGGTTGGTGGTCGCTCTGCTATCTCCTATGCAGATGTGGTGGCTTTTGAAGCTGGTATTGCTCCGGCTTTGAGGAAGGGGCCTTGTCTAGTTGTGGCTAGTCGTGTGGCTGTGTCTATTCCTGTTAGTAAGCCGCTCTTGCTTCACCTTGAATCTAACATTGATGAGGAGATTAATACATTTGCTGATGATTTCTCTGCTACTGCTGCTATCTTTCGTTTTAGGGTTTTTGGCCCTCTCTTGTGGATCTGCATGCTTGGATTTCCAATTTTTGGGAACCAATCATTTCAGATTTAGTTCAAATCTACCCTGTGGCTAGGGGTTTTTTTATTGTGAAATTTGCTAATGCTGAGGATAGGGTTTTTGTCTTGTGTCATGGTTTCTCTTGGGAGGATCGATTCCCCCTGATGGCCAAACCTTGGCATCCGGATTTCAACCCGACTAAAGAGTCCTTTGATAAGATTCCTCTTTGGGTGCGATTGCCAAATCTTCCCCTTCATCTATGGCATGACTCAGTCTTGGAGGCTGTGGGGGAAGGCCTTGGGGATTTCTTAATGGTTGATTTGGTTTCCTCCAATGTTTTTAGGACAACGTATGCCCGCATCCTCATGGAGATGGATATATCTAAAGGGCTCCCTACTATGATTAAGCTTGCTTATTCAAGGGATTCTTGGATCCAACTTCTCGATTATGGAGGTATTCCCTTTAGATATAGGAAGTGTCATCATACTGGTCATCTTGCTGCTCGTTGCTCTTCTGATAAGGTTCAATTGAAGAATTCACCTTCTTGGTGGGTGGGGGTTTCAGATGATCATTATACAGTTTAGAAAGTTGTTTCGGTTGGGGATGGGCTAGATAGTTCATCACATAATCATCTCACTTTGGATGAGGATTTTGTTGATGTCACAGATGCTGTGCATGGTGGCCCTTCTACGATTTTGTCTCAAAGTGTTGTTGATGTTTCGCCTCCTACTGACTCTGTGGTTCCTGACTCTTTGCCTACTTTGAGTCAGAATTTGATTCCTGTCCCTTCTGCTATTGATTCTATCTAGACCACTGTTGTTGGCTCTTCGGTTGGGGGGTGTCTGGGGGTTAGCAGGGATTGGCAGAAAGTGGAGGGAAAGGTGGAGGATGGTTGGACTGCAATTAAAGGGAAAAAAGGATAGTCCTCCAAGCCCTCGTTTGATATGGCCTTACGCTCACAAAAGAAATGACCAAAATGTAAATCTTGATGGTCTTTGTGTTACTTGGGTTGTTTGCCCTTGTGTTGGGAACATTAGTGTGTCCCTCTAGTTAGTCGGGTGGTTTTCCATAGTTGTTTAAGACTTTCATTGTTATTTCTTTCTTGTCCCTTTGTACAAGGTTTTGCGTCCTTTCAAAATCTATTTTTACCTAATCAAAACAAATTAATTTAGATGTTTAAAACATAAACAATTAGATTGTAAAAATTATTTCTCAAATTAAATGCATAAAAAATTTACATTTGCAAAATAAATAACTTTTTACTATGTGGTTATTTTTTATTTCTTTTTAGTAAAAGACTCCTTTGAACATGTCTTTAAACTAATTTTCAACATTCCATTTCTACTTTTTCTTCTTCTAAGGGTGTAATGTGCATGTCTTGCACTTCTACACATTTGTTTTAGATTCCTTGCCTCCTTTGTTTAGAATATAATTTAGAGTATTGAAGGGGCATATTTATTCCTTACCTCCTTGGCCTAGAATATAATTTAGAGTATTGAAGGGATTTTTGTTTTTGTAAAGGTTGGTAAATAAACTCAAGCTTGATGACAATTGGTTATACACATAAGGTCCCAAATTTGATTTCTGATTTTTTTCATTGAACATCCTAGTCAAACTTGCAGGTGTATTTTTTGATCTAATCTTCCTAAAATAAAATAAAGTGGGTTTAATTAGGAAAGGCAGGATGTTGAGAGCGGGGGGGGCGGGGGGGGGGGGGGGGGGGTGAATCAATATACTCTTAAACTTGTATGCCTCTTAAAATTTGATTAGTCCTTTGCAGTTTTATCCACTTGGTAAACATGCACATAAATGACTCCAATATTGCAATGAAAATAAATGTAGCTAAACTATCTTAAAATATGCATGTAAACATAAATCAATCATTGCTACAATGACTAGAAAATAGCAGTGAAACTGTCTAATTGCAACTTACTTTGCTTGATCTGTTAGAATCTGAAAAGATTAATAACCCAGAAAACTAGTGCAAAGAGTAAATATCTAAACTATGAATGCAAGTGATACAAAATCAAAATAGCATCATAGAGTTAGTCTCCAAGAGAGTAATGCAAATGCTGGAAGCAAAATAGCATTAAGAGGATGCAAAAACAAGAGATGCAAATACAAGCTAGGTAGCATGCTTATATAGGCTAGGAAGAGGGAGGAGGTGGCAACACCAACCAATGAGGAGCAACCATCTATTGGACTAAAGATAGCAAAGTATCTTCCACAGATAGCTAATGGATGCTCACATGTAGGAAGGTGACACTTCACAACCATTCACCTAATAAGACATGCTTTATTAACCTAAGCGAGATTATTAAAAGTGTAGGAAAAATCTAGCAAAATAGGAAAAATAAAAAACTACACTAACACCCCCCCATAAGCGAAGCTTGGGTGGATGTAGAAATGGGTCCCGACAAGTCAAGCCTGATGAGGTACCCATGTACATAAAATTCCCCCAAAAGAGAGAGAAAAGAGACTCCCCAAAGAAAATTGGGACTCCAAGTGAGAGGAAGAGGCCCCCCCAAAAGATGTAGCATCCCGCACCTCCAACAAAGCTTGCAAATTTTGTTCGGTAGATCCACTTACATCGAACAATTTTTCTTCCCTTAGAAAAAGGGACAAGATCCCAAGTGTGGTTCCTCATCAAGGAACTATACTCTTCCTGCATAGTTGTATCCCACTCAAAAATACCAAAAGCCTCATGAAAGGACTGTGGATTTGAGGCAGTAGCAATGAAGATATGTAGGGCATCCTGGAATTGTGAACGAGTCTGCTTGGTGTCTGATGGATCCCCAACCCAATCACCTGCAAACTGCAAGGTCTGTCTAGCCCAAAGTGGACCAGAAGATGGAGAATCTAGAGGAGAATCATCAACCTGTAAATGATGAATAGGAGAGGAAGGAGGTGAGTCCTCTGAATCACTCTCTACATCAGAAGTGGAGGTAGAAGACTGCTCAAGTGAATCTGACCCATTAGAAGATCTATCATGTATTCCAAGTGACTCCAATGTCAAAGTAGAAGGCAACCCTGTGACCATGCTCTGTTGGTTAAGCTGATGCAAGTAGTGGAAGTTAAGATGGCCAAACCGCTCATGCCATAATCTGCTCACATCATTAGAGTGAGTGAGTGAAACAGTCAAAGGAGGATCAGGAACAAAGTGAGAAAACATATAGAGTCGTGACTGATGATCTGCTCTCCCAACTGCAATTGTAGAATCATTGTGCAACTCACGTATCTCCACTGAATCAGGAGTGAACTCAACCCGCTTGCCTAAACCTGTGTGAGTGATCTGGTGTACCGATAGGAGATTAGTTGACAATGAGGGTACATAAGGAACATCATGGAATGTGCCATCCCCCACATCAATAGACCCTCTCCCACACACCTCAACAAGAGTGTTATCACCCATCAAAATAGAAGGCATAGTACATGGCTCCAAGGATGTAAGTTCTTCCTTAGATGAAGCCATGTGGTGTGAAGCACCCGAATCAAGAACCCAAGTGGATGGTGAGGAAGCAACTGCAAAAAGGGCCTTGCCCTTTCCTTTCCCCTTGCTATTTTCTTTTTCTTTGTTAGACCCTTCATTAGAACTTTGTTTGATAGACTTAGGAACACTGATATTATTCTTCTCAAGAATGTATGTTAAGTGATCAAGTTGTTTCTGCAAACATTTATGTTCATCATGACTAGGTCTTTTACAATAGGCACATTTGACCTTTTCTTTCTTAGGCTTATCACCCTTGAAAGATGGTGTATCAATAGTTGCTTTTGAAGAAACCAGCATCTGATCCTTCTTCTTCTTGCTATTCTTTTGTTTCTTGTCCTTACTATTGTTGTTACTACTTTGTCCTTGTTGTTCTTTTGTGCCTTGGTTGGCAGCCAAGGCATGTGACTTAGAGGACTTAAGAATGCCCATCTGGATTAGCTTGTCCTGTTCTCGAGTGAGATTGACAGCAAAATCATCTAAAGATGGCATGGTGAATTGAGTACCAAGTGCACCCTTAGTAGCATAGAAGGTAGAGACAAACATAGAATATTCTGAACTTAGCTTAGAGAGAATACTAAGAATCAGTTGTTCATCTTTCTTTTCAATTCCACATTGTTTTAACTGCAGCCTTAGTGATTTCAATTTGGTGAAGAAATCTTGGATTGTGTTGAAATTGCCTGGACTCAAACTAATTAATTCATTTTCCAACATATGACCCCTCATTGAATCTTGTGTGCCAAATAGTGTTTCTAGCTTTGTCCATACTTCATTTGGTGTATCCAAAGACTCAATGTGAAATAGCAAGTCAGGAGAAATAGACAAACACAATGTTCCAAATGCCTCATCACATTTGTTAAACCACTTAGGCTTATCTTCATCTTTAGCAGGTTCAGTTTCAAGTCCCATAGTTATCCTATTTAATCCAGCTTTCCTTAAGTGAATTGTCATGCGTGATTTCCACTCAAAGTAATTGTATGGAGTTAGGATGGGCATATTTGTTTAATCCATGATGAAGAAATGCAAAGAAGAAATGCTAGAAAGAAGAGAACCCAGCCACGACAATGCCCCCCCTCTTTACTCAATCAAAGAACCCCCCCAAAGAAATATGATTTGGCACTTTATTTTAGTGCATTTACAACTACCACTAGAAAGAAATACTTAGTGGTCTTGATTTCAATGCATTACAAACCCTCATGAAGAGCATATGCTAGAAGTGAAACTTGGGCACAATAATCAAGGAAACAAATAGCACCAATGTGATCTACTCAAAAAATATGCACTTTCAAAGAAAGAATCACCTTGATATGAGGTCGTATGAGAAAGTTATGATCTTCCGAAGTTTCCAAAACGAGAACTGTGCACAGCCACGGTTGAGAATCTGCAATTTGTGAAGAATTCATGCATGAAAGTCAAAAAACAACTCCACTAGTGGATAGAGCATAAAAAAATAGCCAAATTCATAACAAGAATCATCAAAATTGGAGTCCATATAAGCAAGAACGAGACATTTGAAAACTGCGTTCAAATCTGCGACTGCCAATGGAGAGGGGTATGGCTATAGATTTGCACGGTCGATTCTGCAAAATATAAAGCTTGCATGCAAAAATTGAAAGATACCCAGATGGTTTTTTGGGGCTGCGAACAAAACCTAGAAAGCGTTTTCCTTGCTGATATACAGAAAATGTTGCTCTAGTGTAAATCAGACGCCTTTAACAGTAAAAAATGGCTCCAAAAATCAAGAAATGACCCCAGCAACCAAAATATGACATGCAAATTCTGAATCAACTTTCTAAGTCCATTAATGGCATGCTGGAACCTGCAATACTGATTGAAAACTTCAAATATGCAAGTTGGTTGTCAAATTTGAGATTGAAACCCTAGAGAAAAATCATTTTTGTCAAAACTCATTTTGTATATACAATTCTTATAACTTCTTAAGCATACTCATAGTACATACATACTGATAACATCTACCCCTACGATCAATATACATTGGTGTGTAGTGGTAAAATGGAAGCACTTTAATTAAGATGTAGACTTCCACTTTACGGGGACATTAAGCCATTCAAATATGTGTGTGAGGGAAAGAGGGGAATTTCTAAGTATGATTCCACTTATGATCTAAATTGGATTAGCTAGGACTAAAGGAAAAGTAGTGTTAATACTAAATCTGGGTTGTAAAGATGAATGCAATACAAAAAAATACACTCTCTTGGGCCCTTAATAAGATAATATGAATGTGAAATTGAACTAATTGCTTAGGAAATGTAAATTATCTAGATGTTATGTGAATACAATTAGCCTAATTAAGACGCAAATCTATTGTAAAGATATGAAAGGAAATCAAATATGAAAGACTCATCTTGAAATGTGTAGAGGAAGATGTGTTTTTCGCTCAAGAAATCACATATCTGAACTATTTATGAACTTCTGACTACGAATCTTAGAATAAAATGACGAAAGGAACAAAACCCATAAATCTCCCCAAAATTTGAGAATGAAGGACTAGATTGACTTGGAAAGAGGTCCTACAACCAAGTTGACATAGTTCATGACTTTGAAACTGGCGAGTCTAGAAAGCTTGTGAACTATAGGTTCTAGATCTGTAATCCTTTTTGCTCCCAAGTTGCAAATCAACATAGAAAATAAAGGTTTGGGGGTTGGGGTTTGATGGGGGCTTGCCCAAGCCCTAGGTTAAGGAATTAACTATAATTGAGAAATATAAATGTAAATGAAATGCTTGCATGTAGTAAATATGAATAATATCAAGTGAAAGATACAATTACCTTTGTAGATGCATTCATCTTTGATATTTGATCAAGTATGTAAGTGTAATAGCCTTGACTCAAAGAAATCAAAGAAGCCAAAACTTCATGTATGGAAATGTATGTAGCATGCCATGGATGAATAATAGAAGAGCTTGAATGAATAGGAATGGTGGATCTTCTCCTTAGAGCCAAACTCCACTACCACCTTGAAGGAAGAAGCTTGATGCAAGAAGGAGATGCTTGGACTTGAATTCTTGAAGATGTTTTCTTGAAGAAGAATTCCTTGAATGCTTTTCTTTCTAAGAGAACATAACTTGAGCATGAGATCATGTGAAAATGAAGCTCCCTAAGTCTCCTTTATACTAGTTTTCAAGTGAGAAAACAACTAAGGCCGACTGGGTAACAGTCACAAACCAATTAAACCCCTAAGGCCTTTCGAGCCTTGAGCTCTAGAACTGTCGAGGACTAGGTCGACCTAGTTTAGGACTATGTTAACTAGGGAGAACTAGGTTGACCTGGGTTGACCTAGTCCAAACTAGGTTGACCTGGGTTGACCTAGTCCAAACTAGGTCGACCTCAATCAACTTGGTCTAGGAGGATAGATCCTAGGTGCTACCATAAGCTCCAAAATGTGGTACAGATGAAATAGGAAGATAATGGACATAATAGGAGATGTGGTCAAACGAGTATCAAGATGGTACCTAGAAGACCATGTCAGGAAGCAAGAGATGATGAAGAAGAGTGAAATGGAAGAGGAGAAGAGAAAAGGAGACCGAAACCACACTAAGCAAGGTTAAAAGGAGTACAATCTGTATCCTTTTTTATGAAACATATAATATCTCCCCCTTTTTTGAAACTTATGCCAAAAAGCTTCAACAAATTTAGTATTTACTTAGTTTGATTCCTAATTGATCTAGGAAAACTTGGTGACTCTTCATCATAATTGTTAAGGTGGCATCCCAATTAGATTTCAATATCTTCAATGTTTGTACTTCCACCTTCAGTTTGGCTGCTAGATCAACCATATGATCTACAATAGATGGGCTAGGTGCAACAATAAGATCTTTAGCCATCCAAATATCCATTACCTCAAGATGAGGTAGCACCAATTCTTGCATTTCATTCACTTCTACTCTTGTCTTAGCCTCTTCATGTAATAAACCATGCTGAACTCTAGCAAGGAATTGTACCTTTGCATAATGATTTAATTATGAACTGGATCAACAATAAGTGTGTCTGTACTTGTCTTCATTTCTTTACCAACTTTTTTCAAATTTTTCTTGATGTCTTGTGTAAGTTGGGGAACATCATTCAACTTCTTAAATGATGTAATAACATTTTGCACGATTGTATCCAACTTGGTAACTAAAGTGGGTAGTTCCACTTGTTGTATTGCAATGGATTATAAAACTTGTTCAAGAACCATGTTGTCAAATTTCCTTTAAAATCTTTCCACTAGCATATCTTGAGCGTTCTCATTAGGTTCATTTATCTCCTCCACTATTTGTACCAATTGCTCTAGAATAGGAGTCTTTTCATCAAGTGTAATATCAGAAACAACATTTGACAATATGTCTTTGATAGCCAATAATACTTGTTTATGCTTTAACTCTTTCTTCATCCTATCTTTCTTAGCCTTCCTACTACGTATTTCTCAAATAAAGAAAGAGTATCTGAGTCCAAAGTATTTGGGTTCCAATAAGGTATAATAATCTCTTCATTCAATGTAACTGGATTGGACCTAGGTGTAATAGTGGTTTTCTTCTTCTTCATCTTCTTTCCCTTAGGACTAATAACGCTTGTGCTTAGTTGGAAAATGAGCCTTTTTTCTCTAGATATGTCTGTTGTGTAGCATCATATTTCTCTTTCTCCTCATCTTTTTTCTCTTCTTTTCCTATAGTATCTAGTAATAGTGATGCATATTGAAATACAATCTGTAGTGTAACTCCTGACTGTGTCAAGTCTTGTTTCTTTTGTTCACTCAGGGAACTAGTCCATCCACGCTCTTTATTTTCATTAAGGGGTTCTTAGGCTTTTATCCTTGTGCATGTGGGAGACTCATCATCTTTACTCTATGTTGTGTCTCCTCCTATTTGTGTATTTCCATCATCAATTTTCTCAGTCTTTTGCCTAATATTTTTATTTTCTCCTTATGTGGTTTGAGCTTGATGCTCAGTTTGATTAACATATGTGTCCATTGGCATAGTTTCACCAAAATAATGTAAACAATAAATAAGAATTATATTTACATTAGATGACTCAATACAAGTCTCAAGCTTAGGAAGTTCCTTGATTTGTATGATGACTGGTCTAAAGCCTAAAATTTTGGTAGGTGTTGGCTCAATATCTGTTTGTTCTTTTGTTTTTATCTCAGTATCAGCCAAGACATCTTCATCTTTCTTTAGTTCATCTATTGTGTCTTTGCCTATCAAATCTTCAATAGTTATATTTTGATCATTCCCAGTAATATTCTGTATCATATTATATACTTTGTTGACAACATTTTGCACAAAGTCATCTTCTTGGTTATCAAGTTGTTGGTTAATAGTTTGTCTTCCTTGGTTGACTCTTAATGTGCCCAATGTGGTGAAAGACAAAGTAGTTAGCAACAAAATGGGTCAATGTAGGTGTTCTATCAAGGACCCCTAAATTGGAAAGGTACAACTCCCTTATATGCAAAGATTTGTAATTATTATTGTTTTTAGTAGATCAACAAGACTTAGGGGTATGCTCTTAACTAGAGAGCAGAAGAGGTATGACCAAATTACCCAAAACTTTAAACAACCCAGGAAGATTTCAAATGATGACTCACAAAGCTCCACAACTATGAATGCACATGACTCACTTTAAGTTCTTCTATCTCCTAAATACAATCTATTCAACTACTGAATGCAAGATGCAACAATGCATATTGCATAAGAAGGGAAAGGATGATCAACTAAGAAATGCCCAAATTGCCCAAGTTATTAAGGTTTCACAACTACCGTTTGCTTCCTACTCAGTAGCTTACATTAACCAAATCTGAAACTTCTCATACATCAATGGAAATGAACATGCACTAATTTTCATAGAAAAAAGGAAATGAGATAATATTGTAAATGAAGGAAATAAAGCTTATAACCAGGAACGAAAGAAACAAAACCCAATTTATTTTCAATCCCACAACTTTCATTAACAACACATTTCATTCCAAGCACCATACAAAAACTAAAAATAGACTATAATCAACAAAATCAAAACATGGACATAGAGTCTCACACAGTAGTCCCAACTATAGGGGTTTTCCCACATCAAAATTTGTTGATCTTATTTACTTCTCAAAAAGTTACATTTATAGGCCCTTTTAGAATTTTCTAGCTACATTTCATGATTACTCAATCAGAGCATCATTGAACATTTTAAAAATAGGATTGATTGGATATGTCATCTGTTACAAAGTTTTAGCCTACAAGGAGAATGCCAAATATGGATACAATATGAAAAAGTGAGAGAGAAAAGGTGACACTTGTCATATATTTGTAGGGAGAATGTAATACTTTGTTAGAGCATCAATTTTTTTTTGAAGTTTTGGCTTTGGCTTTGTAGGTCTTCATTGCATCAATTACATTCTTTAGCTCATGGACACTTGGGATGGTAATATCACCAGCTCTGATCATCTAATGATCATGCATTTCTATCAATTCTTCCACTCCGGAGATCCTTTATTGGAGCTTCTCTGCTGCATGCCTTAGGACACAATCCAATGCTGGAAGTTGCAGAATTTTGGCCACTTGGAAATTTGATGGGTTAGTCACCTCCTCAATGAATTCTAAAAACTTAGTCTTCATTGATTTGTTGTTTACCAACAAGCCATTATTGGTGACATATAATTTAGTGCGCAAAACCTTTAAATGTTAAAATATCTTGTTCATTACTTTCTTCACTAAATCATAGACATCTTTCAACTCATGCTCAGCTTTCATTGAGCTTTCAATTTTAAATTCCAACAATTGCTTCCAATGAAGCAATGGTTCTTGGCCTGACTTGAGTATCCCATGGGTCACAACAACATTCATCTTCATGTCAATCACCTCTTGCACCAAGGCCAATTGCTTTGTTAGGCTCTCTCATGCTTTGTGCATTGAAGTCTAGTGTCTTAACATTGTTTCTCTCAATTTTTCAGTGTCTAACAATAGATTCCCAAGGTTCTCAATGAGAGGGGGAACTTGGGCCTTCATTTCATCAATCTAGGCACGATCAATTTGACAAAATTGCCTCTCTTGTTGTAGCTTAAGTAAAAATTCTTGTTCTCCTCTGCACTTGGGTTGAATATGTTTGTAGAGGTACTTCCAAGTGCAGCTCTAATATAGTCCATCAACTCCTTATTTGAGGCTTTGAGTACCTCTTTTTTTGACATTAACTCCTCCAATCTATCCTCAATCTTCACATTTGTTGATTTCTGGATATTGACCATAGAATCATGCACTGAAATACTTATGTCAATTGTTCCAATATGAAAATCATTAGGAGTTAGCTCATGAAATTTTCCCTCCTTCCAAGGTTTTTCAATCTCCACTAGCATGTGACTAGAAGAATTAGTGGCCAATGCTCCTATAGTCTTCTTCTTATTCACCTTCTTTGTTACTAAATGAGCTAAAGTGGCTTGTACAATATGGTCCTTAGTTGGAGCACTTTCCTCACATCTTTTCTTCTTTTGTTCAATATTCTCTTCCAACCAAGATTTAGTTGAAAGGACATTAAGTGTTGATTGTAAAGTTGTAGAATTAAAAAGCTTCCTTGCAACTAGAGGTTTCACCTTTCTTTGGGTGGAAAAAGTAAAAGGTTTTTCTTTAGTAACAGAGAGAGTTAGAGTATCACCTTGACAAGATGCCTCTTGCTCTTGGCCATCCAGAGGGTCATCGTCAACATCGAGGTCGATCACTAGTATAGGGGAGGAGGCCCTGGTTGTTGGTTTCTCCTTATCTTTTTCTCTGTCTTTATCTTTCTCTTCATCTCCAACCTTTCCAGTATCTGGCAAAGATCCTCCTCCATAGGTTGGAGTGATTTGAACATTCTTCTAAGGAGGTTGGTCTCCTCCTCCACCAACAGATTGTGTTGGTCTGGCAGATGTTGATGTAGCAATAGTAGTGGATGTAGCAACAAATGATTGGGCTATTCCAGAAGGTACTCCACCAACAAACTTGTGGTTCCAGTTCTCTTCTTCCTCGCTCTGGTCCACTCTGCCCATTTGTCTTTCCTCTTGATGATGCCACACATCAAGACTTCCATTGTATCAATAATAGGGCCACCAGGCAGAGTTGACACTATAGGAGTGTTCTTGATTTTCTCGTACGTTGAGGGATGCATGTAAGAGCCAACATCTGCAAGATCACTAACATCAATATTTTCATTATACAACTTAATTTCATCTAGTGTCAACCTAGACTAGTACCTTTCTCTAGTTTGGTATTCATCATAACACCCAACCCAATAGTCTTCAATATTTGGAACATGCCTATGAGTGTACCCTAGCTTCAGATGATCTTTTATGAAGTTAACAAGGTCATACTAGGGTCTTATCACCTCATAATCAATCAATTTAATTATGCTTTGACAGGCTTTAACTAAATTTTGGGCATCATATCTTGAGGTACAATAATAAGGTCCTACCACTATTGGAAAAGGAATCTCGACTATCTTCTTCACATTCAAATAGAAGGTGTTCACTTCTAGAATTTGTCTACACAACTCAACAAAAACTACCTTATCTTCAGGATATTTGGGGAGCCTCTTCAAGAAGCCTTCAAATGCATGAATCTTTAGGTAGGATAAAGATGGAAATTAGATGAAACAACATCCAAACTTGCTAACTATTTATATAGCTTCTAGTGAAAACATCTGCTCAGGGCACCTTTGCAATTCCTGAAATAGCCTCATTGTGAAGGCATCATTGACCTTTCCATATTCTTCAAAAATCCTACACATTTGTAGGTGAGGATATAAGTCATACAGTTTAGTGTTCTCATCAAAATATTTGATGCTGGGAAAACTAGGCCATATATGATGCATGGCTAAGGCGTATATGAATTATGATGACATAAAGAATTGTTTGAATACCTTTTTTGAATTTGACTAGGAGGCAAGTTCTTTACATATAATCTAAGCGCAGTTAATTTGCATTCCTTGAACAGAAACAACTTGGAGCAAGAATAAGTGATGCTCAATGAAATCCAAAATCTCCTCCTTTCCTTTTAATCTTAGCAATAGTGCCAATATATCCACAATTTCCCTCTTTAGATTGGTTCCAAAAAGAGTCCTTGGTATCTTACACTTTTTTCCATGAGGATTTTGAAACCATGTTCTCTACATGCCTTCTCTCCTCAGAGTCTTTTCCTCATTGAACATCGATGAAGAAGAAGAAAAATTGATGTCACAATACTCTTTCTTCACTGGGATTTTGAAGGTAGATTGCATCAATTCTTTGTTCGCAAAAAGCATAATAGATTGGTTAGGCAACAATATCTTCTTTGTCTTTGGATTGTATCTGTTGATACACTCCTTTACCAATTTTGGTGCTTGCACAACCATGGAGAACTCGACAGCCTCAACTAGTCTACTCTCTTTCAGTTTCTGAGTAATTGGGTGGATGGGCTTGGCATTAATTCTTCTGTGCAAATCACCCAGGTCGTAAAATTTGAAGGAAGTGTCAAAAAAGTTCTTCAACTCACTCTCCAATCCAACCAAACGATCATACCCTACTGATTTGATTGTCATTAGCTTATAGTTTTAAAAAGAGAAGAAAGCTTACTTTGACAAAATAGCCATTGTGAGATGAGGAACTTTGTTAGGCAGAAATCCGATCATATAGACTCAAAAATTTGAACATTGGTGCCACACGAATGAAATAACTCACAACTAATGGTCACAATGGTTAGATTTACAATAAATCAAGTAGATTAACGACTCTTTAAATTATTTTACTTCTACCCATATGATGATTCATAAATCCAATGAATCTAAAATTCACTTGAATCTCCTATAGTAGCGAGATTATTCACTTACCTATTGAGTTTTTATTTTGCATGATGCTTAACGACAAGAATCCTTTCGAACTCCTCTCTTGAAAAGCTAATCTAGAATCAAGTCCAAGGTTCTAGGTGATCTTGCAACCTATTGGAATCCACACAATTGAAGATAAATGTTTATGTTCATGAGGAGGCCTTTGTTGGTTCCAACCAATTTCGGATAAGATGTTTGATCTTTTATTTTGAAAAAGTAACCACAAAAGAGATATATTTCTGGTATTTTCTGTTTTATGATGAATGAAATTTATCATTGCAACTATATGAATTCCTAATTTAACCAATTGTTAGAAAAGAAAATAACAAAGCTCCCAATGAACATAAACCATAGTAACAACAAGTCTGTGAGTTAAATCATCAAAAGATTGGGTAGGAAAACAATGAAAATAGGAGCAACACTTCCTCAATTCCATTGATGCAGATGTTGATGGGATGCTTCACTTCTCGTCGAATCATGAGGCCATGGAGGTGATCTTTTCTCTAAATCAGTACATCAGTAGAATTCGTTAATACGAGGCAAATAATAGAACTAAAAAGTTGCACAATCATAACAACACAATAAAACCATTGGCTCCATTATTATTCCTGAACATGCATTCACAAAAATAACACACTCCGAAAAGAATAAATACACTCAGAATGAGAGCACCAATAACATATATTATTGCATCAAGATAACGACCAGGAGTACATATTATATCCATATATTTATAAAAAATAATCTCCTCCCTTTGTGCTAGGAGAGAGAGTTCTTATAATGCAACTCATGCTAAAAATTAGTAAAACAAATCTAATTAATGGGTGCATGAGCCTTTACATGACATAAAACAATGAAAGAAGTAGATAAGAAGGAAGCTACAAGAGGATCTGAGAGGCATTGGAGGCTCTAAAAATGGAAGCTTGGCGTTCTTTGAATGTTTCTGGTAGTTGAACTACTATCAAAATGGTTTTCCAATGCATGGAAAACTCTTAAAATAGAAACTGGCAATTAACTATCGACACACTACTGCATCTTTAAAAAAATTGGCACACCTCGTAAAATAGTGCACTTGTACACCTTGATGATAGGTTCCAAAAAATGCTAAATTTTCATAAGTGTCAAAATTGAATTTCTAGCATCTGGGTTTTTTCCTTCTTTGTCCCAAAATGATGTCTAGATACTTATTCTTGAATTTATCTATGATTTTCGTTACTTGGGAAACTTTAAGAAAATTCAAAGCCCTATACTTATTCTTCAATATTTGTTGATAATTTCTAACCTCTATACGAGTTTTCATAAAATCCTCAAGTTTAGTGTCCAGTTCCAACAATACCTCTTCAATATTAAATGCTTGTCTAATATCTTCATCTAACGAAGCATCCTTCAAAGTTCTTTAGAATAATTGAACTACTGATTGCACTAAATTGAGTTTAGTTTTGTACTCATCTTCAAAAATGTCAAGGTCAACAACATTGTAATACCTCTCTGCTTCCAAAATCCGGTCTTGAGTCTGATCCCTCAATCTCTGTATATCCTCATGCAGTTCCCACATAACTTTATTCTCGATAAATATTTTCTCTATCCAGTCATCAAGCTTGTCCAACTCCTCTGCAGTATATACTTCCATGAGCACATGATACCTTTGACCTTTTATTGATGTCGAAGCTTGAAGGTCTTTCTCCCAAGTATGTACCTCCTCCATCAACCCAAAAACCTGATTCACTATGAACACCAGCTTATCCACACTCAACTGAATATGGTGTAACAAGTTCAAATTGGCCTATATTATTTGTACACCCTTTTCCTCAAAATTTTCATGCCATTGCTAACATGCTCCCAAAAATGAATCCATTTGGACATTGCCCTTGACTCTTCTCTCTAGTGCCACATCAAGAGTGATATCTGGATAATCCAAGTCTATTGGGCCCACAACTCCATCTAAATAGCCTATTAGAAGCTCATTCTATTTCATCAACATAAATAGCTCAAACTCATCTCGGTCCATGTGCATAAACACCTCCTTCATGCTCATAGTGATCATTACCTTTGCAATATCTACCGTAGGCTTTCCTAACATGACCTTCTTGATTTGGTAATCCTTAGGAGACAGTTCCTCGATGTCATCATGTGGAGGGGGGATAGCTATATGTGCAAGCAAGTCTTGATCTTGATTCTTCACAATGAAGGCCAATTTTTGTGCATCAACTATAGATGGCTTGGGCTTCTTGATAACTTTAATTATCTCTCTCATTCCCTCATGTATAGTTAGGTCCAACTACTTCTTTTGCCGAAATAAAGCCTCCTTCTTAAGCCATGTCAGCGTTGTTCCTGTTGGAGACATGTATTTGACTAAAGAAGTGGTTTCTATTGGAAGCCCCTTCCCCTTATGCATCCTCTATGAAGTCTTCTCCTTTTGAGATAGATCAATAGTTGGAGTCTCGGTATTTGCTGGGCTAAGGTCCTAGCCTCTATATTGTGAAGAGTTTGCAGAGGCTCTTCAAGTATTTGCTCCTCCTTCGATACTTCATCGGCTTGCAATTTCTAGGGCTCTGCTTCCTTTGTTGTTTGTTCCTCTAATTCTATAGCGAGAGGAAGTGGTGTTGTTGAGCCTTTATCTAAGAATGACAAATCTTGAGATGGTGGTGGTGGTATACCTAGAGGTCCTTGAGGTAGAGACAACATTTGATTCTAGTCCTCTCTTAAGGATTCACGTCTAGGGGTATCTCTTATCTTCTCACCCAGCATCTCAATGCCAACTAGCATGAATTTGAAATCAGAGAGGTCAAAGATATAAGTTCCTTGTCCTTCCATTGCATCTCTCCATTGATGTTGTTCTTCTTCTAATGTCGAAACATGAATAGGCTCCTTTTGAGTAGATGGAGGGGTCAAGGTCGAGCTTCTTCTTCTTTCCCCTTCTAGGGCCCTAGCTGAGTGAGTCCTTTGAGTCAAGGGAACATATTTAATCTTTTCATCCTCTTCTTCTTCTTTAGCTTCAGGAATTATCTCTGGCACCTGTAGGGGTGGAGTGTTTTTCTTCTTCAATCTTCTCCTTTGTGTCCCTATCATAGTGGGCTGAATTCTGGCCTTTTTAGGAGCTAAGGGGGAGGCTTCTTCCTCTATACCTACTGGTGGTCCTCTCTATTCTTCATCTTCTTGTACCTATTCACTCTACACCTATTCTTCCTATGGGGGTGCTTGTGGTATTTCCTGTTTAGGCTCTTGTGCTTCAAGCTCCACTTGTTCTTTGCTAGACACTCTCTTCCTTTTATTCTTTCCCTTATCTACCCTAAAGTATTCAACCTCCCTCTCATGTTGATATACTATTTCCAGCCTCACAGGGGATTGAGCAAGGAAGGTTGGTACTATGACTTTTGCACCTTTACCCTTCATCAGACATGTTGTGGCTTGTAGAGTAATAGTTTGAGGTACTGGGTCAAGTTTGAAATGTTTCTTGATCTAGTCCTTTGATAACTAAATTATATGCCTATCTTTGTGATTAAGATCTACATTTTATCCCTTCCTATCTCTGCATTCATAATAGGTCTATCATAAATCTTGTCCCTATTGTATAGAGGATCCAAGATGTCTTTTGTGTCTTTCTTGACAACCTTCAGTGGGATCTTCATCTTGAGTGCCTTATCCACCAAATATAAAGTCATCCTACAATAATCCCTTATGAAGATATCATACTCATCTACTGCATTCATCCATTGGTCTTCCAATGCATCTTCATGCACAAACTGCTTCCCTGCCAGATACTGCACCATCCCAATATTGTTGAGCTATGGGTGAGGGGAGTTGTACTCTTCTAAGGGATATTAATCCCATTTTGAATCGAAGGTCATGATGTCTTGTTTCTGTTTGACCTCAAAAGCACCGATGGTGATTGGCCATACTCATGTCTTTTTGTGTTGTTTCCTCATTTTGTCATATGCAGATGTGAGTTTCCTATCAATCTCCAACAAAATGATCCTATCAGACAGATACCTTAGGAGTTTCTTCAGGTTCACTTGTGTTCCTGTGACCCTAAGGTATGTGAATGTTTTAAACTGAATGTAGTAGGTGACAATCTTTGTGATTCAAGCTGTTGCTTCTATTGACATTCTTTTAGCGTAATCACCCTCTATGAATTGAATGATTGCAAACATAAAACCATCATTTATTATCTTGTATTCCACACTTTACTCTGAGAGCTTTTTCCTCACTAGTTGTGGGTACACCATATATGGTCAAGCATTAGCATGTTACATGCTCCCTTTTTTTTAACGCCCTGGGTAGTCCATGGTCCATGCCACTAGTAAGTACACCATGTATGATGTCATAAATAATCTTGGGTTGAATTTCATAGCTATGAGCTGCTCATGCAGATTATTGCTGTGGATAGTGGTCCAGTCTATTGGCATTTTTGCTATCTTGATAGTATCAATAAAATGGACCATCCATGTGTGAAGATGTCTAGCTGCAGTGAGTCCCATTGCTCTACTCAAAAGTACAATTGCATAGCCAATATCATCCTTCATGTATCCTCGTATCATATCCACTTTGCCAAATTTGCGGCCTACTAGTGTTCGGTTTATTAGGAAGGATGATTGAATCATCTCTTTGGCTTCCTTTTCATTCTCTTGATACCATCTTTTTGCTTGATCAAAGGTTATCCTCACATATTGATCAACTCTTGGAGATGAAATGCTTTCTCAATATTCCTAGGTCGGAGGTCCAAGAATATCTCCTCTATGATGCTCTTGACAACTTTCAGGCACATAATATTCTGCCAATGTCATAATCAACTCTAATGATTGTACTAAAGTCAGATGTGATGCTACGTTGAGTAAGCCTAATTGCATAAGCGCTGACACCATTGTAGATCATTCTTTCAACTTGTTGCAAATGGTGAGGAAAGTGTTCCAATTAATGTGTCCAAGCTCGATATCTCTAATTTTAGCATGTCCATCGTGGAAATGAGATTTTCTAGGTGTACCTTGTTATTTGAAAACTATAGGTTTGGGAGAAATCATGTCATCCATTGACGATGAAGATGATGCCATTTTATCTGCACAAAAGAGGAGACACTAGTCTAGAATGTTAAAAATCAAACCTAAACAAAAACCCTAATAGATAAAAAATCTAGCAAAAATGCCTTAAAATAGTGAAAAAACCAGTTAATTCCCTAGAAAGCCCTGATATGCAGATTAATGCACCTAGCACACCTTGACAAATGTGCTAAGTGTGCTAAATGGCCATTTTAAAATTATTTAGTGCAGTTGTGCATAATCGCACATGTGTACCTTGGTGAGGTGCACAATTATGCACATGTACAAGGCAAGTGCAATGGGGGAAAGTCAGGTTTTATGTTTGTTTAGTACACAGTGCGCACCCCATAAGGGTGCACATGTGCACACCCTTATGATACACTTTGTCTTTGAAAGCACAAAAAAGGTGTGCAAGTGGGTACCTTTTTCCTTGGGTATTGTCACTTTATTTTAGGTTAAAAGGTATGCACATGGACACCCTAAAGACGTCCACATGTGTGTATCTTTTAATGACTTAGGTGTTTGTTTTAGGTTTAGGTTTTCTTTTAAAAGGGTAAGAAGGTGCACACATGCACACCTTGAGGAGGTGCCCATGTATGCACCTTCTAGTGTTTTTTGACCTTATAAGTTTGTTAATGTGCAGGTTTGCAAAGGGAGTGCAATGGCCAACATGTGAGGGTGCATGATCTGGTGAAGCGTAGAGACAAGTGAGTGCATGAGGGGGGGTCTTAGGTTTTGTATAGACCTGGGCCCCCTAGATGCACACCTCCACAAGTGCGCACCCTTTAGAGGTGCACACATGTATAAGTGCACATGTGTGCATCTCTAAAGGGAGATAAGTATGCACTTGTGCATTGAGCACACCTACACACCTAGACAAGGTGTGCATCTGTGCTAGTGCACATTTATGCAATAATTAACTTAAAATATCCAATTTCTTCCTAGCTCTGACACCCCAAAATTTCTTAGTCAAAGACTAAGACTTCACCTAGACTTGTGAAGGGTTCCAAAATGACCTAGGCCTTGGACAAGGGGTTTGCGATACAAAACAATTAACTAGGGGGTCCCTATTTCTAGGAAAAATAGGGTGTGCATTATGAAACCACACCATTACTGAATCAATTTTCGTTAGCTTAATGGAAACTACTCATTCAACTTCAGAATCTGGCATAAGGGTTTTCACTACAACTCATTATGTGAGGGGATGGAAGCAGAAACTTATCTTTTGATAAGCTTGGCTTTTCCTTTGTTTTGGGATTGCATAATGATAAATACTCATTCAGTACCTTGGATACCTTACCACTTATTTTCTTTACATCTGGTTCACACTTCATGAACTACTCCATTATTAAAAACTTTGTGGTATTTCCAAAGAGTGTCTTCGCATCTAGATTTAGTATTTGCACAAATTTTACATCTTCTAGGATAGAAGCTCCATATTTTCCTTTTAGACGAAAAGTATGATTGAGGCATATGTTTTTTGAAGATTTGAACAATTAGAAGTATTTCTAATTATTTGGTGGGTATTCCTCTTCTTTTCCAAACATTACTTTAGAAATGAACTCGAATATGTTTTCTTCCAAGGGGGGGAAGCACTCAGATTGATAGGACTCTGTTTCTTTACATAGAAGCATATTGGACTTCGGATTAGTATTGTATACACTTAAAATTGTCCTAAACACTATATTCATTTATTAATATTTCTTTTGACACTAGAATTGATTATTTATTAATTGATTATATATGTCATATTCTTATACTTATTTAATTAAATATGTTCAATTCCCTAATGTATTTAAATTTAATTTGAATACTTCCCCCTAATGTGTTAAATTTATTTAATGCATTATGCTCCATAAATCCCCTTTTAAATAAACTTCAATTTATTTAATTTCCCTCAAATTTATTAAATTATATAATCTCACGATTAAATTAAATCCTATTTAATTTAATACTAATCCCACCTAAAACCTAGTCTACCACCCATCGCTCTCATCCTTCTAAGCCTACCCACTAGTTAATCCCATTTTATTATCTTAAATGCCCTCCTAAACACCTTTTAGCCCCTAAGTGATTGCTCCCACATGTGTGAGCAACTCAAAACCCAAGAAAGCCCCGCTTTCATTGAATCCTCCAAATAGCCTCTTACACACTTGTCCCCCATTCCTTTCTCCAAGGTTTCTCACACGTTTCAGTACATCTCGAGCCATCATAATCATAGAAAAAGGCTTATGTTGACCTTTGAATGGCTTGTCCCCTTAGCCCATGTGTCTCTCTTGTGGCACCCATGTGGATGCCACATAGATGCCACCTCCTCAAGGCCTCTCTAAAGCCTATAAATAGAGCCATTGTCTCAAGCATTCTTCATCTCCTCTATTGCATTTTTATCATGCTAGTTTAAGTTTAGAGTTTTTAGAGATTTTCATGCTTAGAGCTAACCTTTGGTAGTTGTTTTCATTCTTTCAATTTCTAGTTCTACAATAGTTTCATGGAAGCATAATATTGTTGGCTTTTTCATTGCATCTCATTTCCACACTCACATCCTTGGAATCCTTTTGAGGTTCGCTGACTCATAGCCATTTCTTGAAGGTATTTCACATACATTTTAGTATAGTTTCATTTATGTATTCTTGTACTCATTCGATCAGTTTTGAAGGGATTCATCTATAGTTGTGTTCGAGGAAAGCACATCCACATCCCTCATCATTGAGCACACCAACAAGGCCTCTTGTGGGTACCTTTGTTGAGCTACTCCAAAGTTGCATGAGGACTCTTATCTTTCGCTTGCATTAAGTTTTAAAACTCAAGTATAATTCGTTGTATTTTGATTTACTTAAATCTTTGATATACACGTGCAACTAATGTTTGCTTGTTTACTCGAGAAAATGGGGCAAAATATATTTCTTTTTCACCCCATTTCCTCGAGGGGACACCCTCCTCCCTTTTCATCGCTTTGATGCAATGTCATCCCAACACTACATCAAAGAGGGGCAAAATGTAGACACTTAAAATTTTCCTAAACACTATATTAATTTATTAATATTTCCCTTGACACTAGAATTGATTATTTATTAACTAATTATATTTGTCACATTCTTCTACTTATTTAATTAAATAGGTTCACTTCCCTAATGTATTTAAATTTAATTTGAATACTTCCTCCTAATTTGTTAAATTTATTTTATGCATAGTGATTCATACATCCCCTTTTAAATAAATTCCAATTTATTTAATTTCCCTCCACTTTATTAAATTCTATAATCTCATGATTAAATTTAATCTTATTTAATTTAATCCAAATCTCACCTAAAATCCAGTCTACCACCCATCACTCTCATCCTTCTAAGCCTACCCACTAGTGAATCCCACTTTATTATCCTAAATACCCTCCTAAAATACCTTTTATCCCCTAAGTGGTTTCTCACACATGTGTTATTAACTCAAAGCCCAAGAGAGCTGCCCTTTCATTAATTCTTCCAAAAAGCCTCTTACACACTTGTCCCCTATTCCTTTCTCCAAGATTGCTCACACATGCATGAGCACACTTTGAGCCATCTTAATCACAAAAAGACTTATGTTAACCTTTGCATTGCTTGTCCCATTAGCCCATGTGTCTCCCTTGTGGCACCTATGTGGATGCCACATAGATGACACCTCCTCAAGGTATCCCTCAAACCTATAAATAGAGCCCTTGTCTCAAGCATTTTTCATGTCCCTCATTTGCATTTTTATCATGCTAGTATAATTCTAGAGCTCTTAGTAGTTTTAAGCATTTTGCTAACCTTTGGTAGTTGCTAGCTTCATTTTATTTGCATGGTTAACTTAGTTTATTTTCTTGCATCCATCTTCAACATCCTTGAATGCTTTGAGAATGCATCCGTAACCATTTTTTGAAGCATTCTCCTCACATCTAGGTAGCTTCATGCATCTTTCACTTCATTTCAATCATCTTGGAATTCAACCATTGTGTTTGAGAGAGAACATCCACATCCCTCCAAATAGAGCACATCAACATGGTTCACATGAGTGCCCTTATTGAGCTACTTTGAGGTTGTGTGGGACTCATATCCATTGGTTGATTAGCTTAGTAAAATGCAAGTAGTTTTAGTTGTTTTTATTGTTTGAATCTTGATACATGAATATGTACAACTAACGTTTGCCTTGTTGAAGCATGCTCCCAATAGGTAGGTTTTTCATGTATACATGTACTCTGAGAGTTCCATGGCTAAAGATATTTGTTCTTATGATCTTCTCATCATGAATCAATCTTCAAATACACCTAGAGATGTCAACATGCTTTTCTCTATGGGATCTTAACTGATAGAGTGCGCTAGCAATGGTAATTCGACAGCACAAGATAGAATCCAAAAGCAACACCATGCTAGTGATTGGGGTTAATTGCAGAGCTGAAATAGGATTCCTTCTCGTCAGGAAGACGCTCGAATAGAAACCCATCCAAACCTAGATCACCTAAGACCTTGATGCATAGAAAAATTGAGAGTCTTGCATAGAGGTGTCGGGGGAAGCAAAGCATGGAAAAACCAGAAGGACCCAAAAGGAAACCCTTGAGGATGATTGATGAGAAGGTAGCCACCAAGGGGATACCTAAACAAGGACTCAAACATAAATGCAATGGAAACTGTCCAAGCTAGAAGCTTAAAATGGATGGACTCAAATTTGGCAACACAAGTTCAATGTATTTTTCTTACTTGATATTCTCTTCTTTTTCAATTCCTCTTCTACATCTTTGGTGTTATCAATTTGTTTCTAGATTCTTTGTGCATTGAGAACATCATCTTGCAACTTCTCTATCAACACTAGCAAATCATTACTTATGATTTTTCATTGCCTTACTGATTTCATTAACATTGAGCTTGGGCATTATTGTAGCCACATCTCTCTCTCTCTCTCTCTCTCTCTCTCTCTCTCTCTCTCTCTCTCTCTCTCTCTCTCTCTCTCTCTCTCTCTCTCTCTCTCTCTCTCTCTCTCTCTCTCTCTCTCTCTCACTCACTCACTCACACACACACACACACAGACACACACACACACACACACACACACGTGCGCGCACACACACACACACATTTTCCTCTAGGTCATTAAAGCATATTTCCATCTATTATCAATCTTCATGTATAATTCATCAGGTATCATGTTTCCAATTTCAATAATCATATCTATCAAAGGTTCTTGAATCTTATGTTTTTCACGATTACTCATAGTATTATACTTAAAGCATTGAAAATTTGATAGGCCTGCATGCTCTCTTAATGAATTATCAATTTCATTAATGGTTTTGGGTCTTTTGTGTACAACAACTATGAATTGATTGATGTCATCTAATTTTGTCTTTTCATTGTCCTCTTCTTCTTTAACTATTAGTTTTCTTTTCCTTTTCCTTGATGGTTTCCTTGAAGATGTGGGTACATCTTCCTCCTCGTGATATATGATCTCTCCATATTGTGTGGCCTTAGTAATTTTAACAATTCCCTTTCTCAAAGGTGGAGTATCAACAATAGTAGCAACTTTGGTCCTAGATCTTGTGGCCTTGGGGTTTTGTGGTATAACAAGTCTTTTTCTTCCCTTCTTCTTGAGTTCTCCTAAAACCAATTCCTTTCCTTTTCCCTCCACTTCTTCATCACCTTCACCTTTACCCTTAGTAAGCATTAATGCATGCTTTTCTCTCTTTTTATTGCCCCTTCCAATGTATTGACAATCTTTTTGGATTTCCTTTCTACATTTGGGGGTACCAATGTCTATTTTGATTCAGTTGACGAGAATTTGTTTCACATACTTCCAACAATGTAACAATTGTCACGAAACTAGAATGTTCACAAAATATTTCCTGAAAGAGTGGGAAGAAAAAAACTCTCTAGTCCCAAGCTCTTTATAGACCAAGTCTCGATCATCAATGAATAGGAAAATTTGGATAAGGAGGTGACTGATTTATAATAAGGTAGGCTGAAGCTTCATCATTTTTTTTTTGTATCTTGGTTGGGCAATGTATCACTTGAATTGGGTAGGGAAAATACCTTAGGATGAAATTAAGGGGGTTTTAAGGAAAGAAAATAACAAAACATAAAAGAACTTGTAAAGTTAGAAATCTAATCTACCTATAGTTTACTTGTGCGCTATTATTATCAACAATACATGCCTAAATGGTAGGATAATTTAGATACATACTCGATCAATCAATCTAACATACACAAGTGATGCAAATGAAACTAGTACCAAAGTAAACAAAACTACTTAATTTTATTGAAGCCAAGGGAGATAATAACAACAAAATATAAACATCTCACCATTTTTGAAGGTAAATGAATCCCATAGAAAGCATTCTAAGATTCTTCTACTCAAATCACAGTTTATAAATACTAGCATGCACAAGGTGAAACAATAGGTATTCCAAAAAAGTTAATATTGCTTGTATTCATGAAAAATGGTGTTACAATTGTATGGAAAATAAAATCATCAACTTTATCGAGCCTAAAATAGTCAACCTTTCTCTTAGTTATAGATGATTATCTACAACCTGAGCGAGAAGCCAAATTTTTACCCTTAATAACTCACCTACCATCTTTATTGACAAAATCTACTACTATCTTCATGCAAAAACAATTTCTAAAAAGGGAAATTACACTCAAAAGGCCATGAAAAGGAGATGAAAAGAAGTAGCGTGCAAGAAGAGGGAATTTCTCAAGGAAAATATGATCCTTAAATGATGATCTTTAGACGCTCTTTCAGTTCTCTGCTAGTTATCTCCTCAAGGTGCCCATTGATTGATAAGGGCACTCCACTTATCTAACAACTTTAAATGCATTGGATATGTGGGGAAATGAACAGTTGATAAAAAGGAATTTCTTTATTTGTCATCATTAACTACTCATTGTGTCATTAATCTATCTCTCAACCAACTACGATGATAAATGATTGGGTTCGGAGGGAATCCCAACACATCCACTTTCTTGTTGGAAGGACTTGAGTTCCAAGACTTCCAAGTACTAGACACAGAGTGTTGGCTACCAAGTAATTAAAGCTCGCTTGATTAAGTCATAGGGAAGAAGGAATCTTGGACCCAGAACTGTATTAGTACAAAATCTATGAATGCTTTAATTAAGATTGTACTCAGCTCCCATGATGCTCAACAAGAGATAGGACACATGGAGGCCTTTGTCGAGGATGTAAATCAAGACTCAGTCTTTGAATTTATTGAGGCATTCCAGAGGGCCTAAGAAAAGATTAGGTGATGGGACTCCTTTTCCCATCATCCCTTAGTGTGATAATAGGACCTTGGTTTGTTGGAAAATCTATAACTCTAATCTCGAGGATAAGGTGATTTCTTTTTTATTGTTTCTTTTCTTACCATAAAATATGCATGGGGAACTTATTTTTGTGGCGAACAATTTTTGTCACTACTTGTCATTATCTAAAGTATGAACAACTGCTTGATTTAATGATAAATACTAACACATGGTTCTCGCACTTACCTTTTCTCAAAGCAATCACATAAAAGTTAATGTTTTCAGTTTTGAATGGGTAGAATGTAACAAAAGTAGTGGCCAGGTGAGATGGAAGTAGGTTTAGAAGAATTCATAGGTTCGTGCGAAGCCGTCGCTGCCTCAGGGTTGAAAGAAATATATGCTTTTGTCTCCTCTCTTTCTCTCATCCTGTCTTTTTCTTTTCTTCTCCCTTTTTTCATTGTAATGATGTATATACTATAGGTAGTACCTATGTGCTAAAGAATTAAATAGGGTAAATAGATTAGGGTTTTGCTTCCAAGAAATAACTGTAGATTTTTTGCATATCAAATCTTGGTAGATATTTTGTAGGAATGTAAATATTTATGTATAGATATGTAGTTTGAAGACTCAAAAGAGTGTCTTGAATGGCTAGTTTTTCCTTCCAATTTCCACTATTATATTTCTTTGACAACCATACAAATTGTAGTATCATTTTGAGAGAATCAATAAAATCTAGCTTCTCGGAAGCATTCTCTTTGTTTCACCAAATGCATGCTAGTATTTATAAATGGTTTTTTGAGTAGAAGAATCTTGGAGTTCTTGTTGTGGAATTTACCTTCAAAAACAATGAGATCTTTGTATTTTTTTGTTATTATCTTCCTTGACTTCGATAAAATTAAATGATTTTTTTTACTTCAATACCAATTTTATTTGCAATAAGTATTAATGTTAGATTGATTGATCGAGCATGTATCTAAGGTATCCTACCATTCAAGCATGTATTATTGATAATAATAGCCCTAAAGTAGACTATAGGTAGATGAGATTTATAACTCTAAGGGATCTTTTATGTTTTGTTATTTTCTTTCCTTGTAACCCCCTTACTTCTATCCTAAGATATTTTTGCAACCTAGTTCAAGTGACCCATTTCCCAACCAAGAGATTGAGAAGAATGATGAAGCTTCAACCTTCATTATAATAAAAATAATCATGTCCTTATCCAACTTTTCCTATTCTTACACAATTGAGACCCAATCTATAGGGAGCTTGGGAGTGGAGAGTTTTTTCTTCACACTCTTTCAATTGATATTGGTTGAACATTCTAGTCTGGTGATAATCATTACTCTATTGGAAATACATGAAACAAATTCCTATCAATAAATTCTTTCTTTATCTACCTCATAAGTGCCAAAAGATTTGGCTAACTTATTCACATGTTCATTCAATAAGACTTAATTTGCCTCTATAGCTTGATCAATATTCACTTCATATTCCATGGGTTCAAGCCAAGCAAACCTAGGATTAACAAATTGAACATGTGTAGTATCAATGTCAACTAGAAAAATAACATCATCATGACAATTTTCAACCAATTGAGGTGGGATCTTATACCTATTATTCATTCTTTCTTTGAAATCATTGAAATATCTAGACATAACACTTTTAAAGTTATCAGCTAACCTTTCAATGCACTGATTAATTTGATATAACTCAAGTCCCTTCACATCCCAATTAACTTTTCAAATTGTGGGGAAATAATTTTGCATATAGAAAAATACACATACCAACACTGAACCATATTTACATGTGTTAAATTTTGCAACTCATATAGTTTTCACATTTTCATATAGTTGTGTAATATCCCCTCCCGGAGATAAAATCTAATGTTAATATTTGTATTTTTAACTAACTAAAAGAAAATATAATATATAATAAATCAAGATAATGAAATTATTATTATTATTATAATTAAACAAATAAATGACACTTTATAATCAATATAATATAATCATATTACTTCTTAGTAAATACAATAATATTTATAAACTATACTTACCCCTAACTATAATCCCTTACCCCTAAACTATTCTTAAATAACAACACAATTGTAAGCTTGAGCACGACACATACTATATGTACAAA
Source organism: Cupressus sempervirens (assembly GCA_028749045.1). Lineage (NCBI taxonomy): Eukaryota > Viridiplantae > Streptophyta > Pinopsida > Cupressales > Cupressaceae > Cupressus > Cupressus sempervirens. Next base: position 329,289,510 of record CM053789.1, read on the forward strand.
GAGGCACTGAAGGGTTAAACCATCAAACAAGGCATTGAACACTCTAGCCAAGGAGATAGGAGGATGATTTAATAGGCATGTGGGACCTGCCAAAAAGGTACATATTTATAATGAATCTTTCCAACAAGGAAGTGTGTGGGAGGAGAGTAAGTTGGTTTAAACATAATGCACACACTGAGGGTACCCAAGCCATGTCACATGCACAAATTGGAAAGTGTCACCTCACCTAAGGTTATTGTTAGGATTTAACCACAAACAAAAATAAAAATTACATGCAAATATAAACAATATCAAAAAATAATAAATCACACAGAAGAGAACACAAGACACCAAGGTTTAACATGGTGCACCCAATCCCTGGGCTACGTCCACCAAACAAAAAGTCCAATATTATTATGATCCAGTGGCTATAGCCTAATTACAATCCGCAATCCCTTACAACTCAATACTACCACAAGAACCAATTTTTGCATCACACCTTATGAAAAATTCCTAACCCTAAGCCCTTTTATACAAGTACTTTTTCTGCTTTAGGGTTGAAATTAGTTACAACATGTTGGCCATAAATTGGCGAATAAATAATAGCCAATTGGAAAATAGTAGCCCAATTTTTTTTATGAACTATATACAATACTTCCCTTATTAGTCACCACAAACTAATAAGCTCCCACTTGGGGAATGATCAGACTCCACACTAGACAACAATCTCCCACTTGGAGACTGATCCTATAGCAATACCACTACCACATAGGGCTCCCACTATATCAAACCACCCTAGGCTTTGTTGTTCTTTTATTCTATTTAGTCTAAAAGACCAACTAAAGTTGAAGAGGAATTTAGATCTACTAGATTTCCATCTGTATGTATCTTGTCTAGCTTTAATTGTCCATCATCCAAAACTAACTGAATCAAATGGTACCGCAACTATAGGTATTTTGTCTTTTAATGCAGAGTAAAATTCTTTGCAAGATGAATGGCACTCTAACTATTTGTAAACAAATAATTATCCCTCTAAGGGTGTCAGAATTCTTCCAAGAAGAACTCAAGCTATATCATCTCCTTGGTTGCCTCTATAGCAACAACATACTCTTCCTTTGTAGTGGATAAAGCATTAACCTTCTGTAACCTAGAAACCCAACTCACTACTACCCCACCAATAGTAAATACATAACCTGTAGTACTCCTGTTGGTATCAATATCTCCTATCAAATTTGAGTCAACATAACCCTACAAACCAGTAGTAGAGCCCCCAAAGTTTAAACACTCATTGGATGACTCATATACTTGCTAGTGACTCCCACTACATGGGAAATATCTGGCCTTGTACATACCATAGCATACATACAGCTTCCTATAGCTAAAGCATAAGGTACCTTAGAGATCTTATCCTCCTTTTCTTGTGTCTTGCGACACATAACCTTAGTCAACTTCAAATGACCAGGTAAAGGTGTGCTAACAACTTTAGCATTCTCTATAGAGAAAATTTGCAACACCTTCTCAACATAATCAACTTGAGATAGTGTCAATTTTCTATCTTCCTATCTCTACAAATCTTCATACCAAGGATTTTTTTTGCTACTCCCAAATCCTTCATAGCAAATGCATGTGCTAACTAGCATTTCAACCCCTTAATGTGATCCATGTTAGACCTAGCTACAAGCATATTATCAACATATAAACATAAAAATGTAGCTATCATCGTCCAACCTCTTAAAATAAACATAATTATTTGAATGACACCTACTATATCCATGCTCATGCATAAAATTGTCAAATTTGAGATACCATTGCCAAGGTGCTTGCTTCAAGCCATATAAACTTTTCTTCAATTTGCGCACTAAGTTCTCCTTACCTTTGACCTCAAATCCTTGTGGCTAAGCCATATATATCTCTTCATCCAAATCACCATGAAGGAAGGTTGTTTTAACATCAAGTTGCTCCAAATACAAATCTTCAGTAGCCACAATACTTGAAATAGTAAGGATAGAAGTCATTTTAACAATAGGAGAAAATATATAATCAAAATCAATGCCTTTTTTTGTGCAAATCATTTTACAACTAACCTTGCTTTAAATATTTTCTTACCTCCATCCTCTTCTTTCAACCTATAAACCTTCTTATTCTATAAAGTCATTTTACATGCAAGCAACTTGAATAAATCCCATGTCTTATTTCCAGCAATGAGTCCATTTCGTCTTTCATTACAAACTCGCACTGAATCTTAGTATCCACCTGCACAGTTTCATCATAACATTTAGTTTTACCAACATCAATTAGTAAAATATAATACAAATAAGGAGAAAATCTTTCTAGAGATCTACTTAGCCTTATTAACCATCTAACATTCACGAGGGTGTGTGGTATTTGTTGTTGCAGTTATTGCGCATCATGAAGAATTGTTGGAACACCATCTTTTGGAGTATCATCCAACACTACATAATTATCTTCTTTCTTCTCATGTTGATACAACAGATCTTTGTACAACACTTTCTAATTGAATATGACATCCTTGCTTCTTAAAATTTTACGATTTTTAAAATACCAAAGCCTATAACCAAATTCATCAATGTCATATCCAGCAAATACACATTTCTTTGACTTAGCTTCCAACTTGGTTTGATTTTCAGAATCTATATGAGAAAATTCTTCACAACTAAAGGTTTTGAGAAAAGAATAACTAACCTTCTTACCGGTCCATGCTTTCTCTAGAATACCACAACCCAAAGGAGTAGAGGGACCTCTATTACTCAAACATACAATAGTATTAATAGCCTCTACTAAAATGTTTAAGGACAACCTAGCATACAACCTCATGCTCCTTGCACACTCCATTATAGTCCTATTCATGTGTTCAACCACTCCATTTTCCTGTAGAGTTCTTGGAATAGTTTTGTGTCTAAGAATACCATTAGTGGAGCAATAATCTTCAAATTCATGACTGCAATACTAACCACCATTATCAAATCTGAGACATTTTAATTTCTTACCAATCTCATTTTCAAGAAAGCATTTCCATTTCTTAAAAGTTTGAAATACATCATATTTCTAGCTAAGAAAATAAACCCATTCTTTTCCAGTTGCATTATCAATAAATGTAACATAATAATGAGAGCCACCAAGGGAAGATACCTAAGCTGATCCCCATACATCTGTATGCACAAAATCTAATTTCTCCCTTTTATTTTCCTTCCCAGTCTTTACAAAACTCACTCTCTTTTGTTATCCATACACACAACTTTCATAGAAATCCATATTAACACATTTCAGACCTAGTAAAACTTTCTTTGAATGAAGTACTTTTATACCTTTCTCACTCATGTGCCCAAGTATGTTGTGCCACAATGTTGTATCAGAATCTACAACAACTATTTGTTCTCCCTACAACAACTATTCCTAAACATTCATGTTTCTCTAAAACAATTAAAGTAGAAGGAACAATATGACTTGTACAAAGATATAAGGTGCCTACTTTCACACCTTTTGCTACTACAAGGGAACTTTTTGAAACCTTCCAATTTTTATCATTACAAGTAACTACAAAACCCTCATCATTGAGTTGCCCTAATAAAATTAAATTCCTACTTAGCCTTGGAACATGTTTTACCTCATGTAGTAGCCAATGATTCCCATTCTGTAACTTAATCTTAACTTTTCCCTTTCCAACAATCTGACAGGGTTCATTATCCTCCAAATAAACAAACCCAAAATCCCCTTGAACATAACCAATGAAATAACCTCTACGAGGTGTAGCATGAAATGAAGAACCAGAATCTAAAACCCATGAATCAGCTGTACTTTCTAAAGATAGAAGCAAAGCATCCTCTTCAGATTTGTTACTTACCACATTTTCCTCCTTGTTCCTTTTTGGTTTATCTCCTTCATTGTTCTTTTGAGTCCAACAATCTTTCTTCTTATGCCCTATTTTACCACAGTACTAGTAACCTCTTAGTCCTCTAGATTGAGACCTCTTCCCCTTTGACTTTCCTCTTGATTTCCCATGATTTTTGGAATTATTTTCTCTTTTAGTCATTCTGCCTCTGCTTTGTGTGTTCAAAGCACTTCCTAATGTAGATCCACCTGAGGATTTCCTATGAGTTTCCTCACTCAAATAACACCAATCACATCATCATATTTTAGGTTATTAGATCCAAAAACATAATTACTCACAACCATTACCAATCCATTCCAGCTTTCAGGCAAAGAACACAAAATCAAGAGAGCCCTAATTTCTTCATCAAAATTAATACCCACAAAAGATAACTGATTAGTACCAGTATTAAACTCATTCAAATGATCCACATCCACCTTCTACCATTTTCATATTAAATAAATGCATCATGAGAAATACCTTATTTGAAGCGGAGGGCTTCTCATACAATTTCTCTAGGGTTTCCATCAACTCTTCTATCATCTTTGCTTTTGTAATGTTAAATGTCATTGATGGTGCCAAGCATAATCAAATGCTTCCAAGTGCCTTTCTATCTAAATCTCCCATTCCTCATTTATCATAGTTCCCTTGTTTTTAGTTTTTCCTTCCAATGGCTTCCATAAATCCTTTTGATAGATATAGTCCTCCATTTTCATCTTCCATGACTGAAAGTTTTGCCCATTAAACTTATCAACCCTCAACTTACCCTTGTCTGCCATCACTCCCACTCAACCATGAGACTTTCCTATAGAGGATAATTAGAAAACAAATAGGCTTTGATACCACTTGTTAGGATTTAACCACAGACATAAATAACAATTACATGAAAATATAAACAATATTTAAAAATAATACATCACATAGAAGAGAACACAAGGCACCAAGGTTTAATGTGGTTCACCCAATCCTTGGGCTACGTCCACCAATATTATTATGATCCGGTGATTACAACCTAATTGCAATCTATAATCCCTTACAGCTCAATACCACTGCAAGAACCAAATTTTCAATCACACCTTATGAAACAATCCCTAACCCTAGGTCCTTTTATACAAGTATTTTTGCTGCTTTAGGATTAAAATTAGTTACAACATGTCGGCCATAAATTGGCAAATAAATAATTTATGAAGTATATACAATACTTCCCTAATTAGTCACCACAAACTAACAGTTATGACCATCTCACTGGTCTATGATAATATATTATGATGTGGAATGACCCTTCCTTAGGAAAACATTTGATGGGTGTAAGATAGAATAAAATGAATATCATCTTGATCCAAAGGAAGATAAGTTTTGTTTTATAATTGTGAATTATAATTATTGAATTATATTCATAAATCATTCTTATGAATTTTATATATATATATATATATATATATATATATATATATATATATATATATATATATATATATATATATATATATATATATATATATATATATATATATATATATACATAGGTATATATGAAAAGATTAAGTTTTAAATAAATGACACACATGATTTAATGGTTAAAGGTTTAAAGATCAAGAGAGTCTCTTTTTAGGGAAGAGATTGATCTTAATATATATTTTAAGGTAAAAATATTTTGTAGATGTTAATATATGCATATGTGTCAAGGGCCTTGGATGGAGAATGTCGCCTTCAAGAAGGACCTTAAACAGAGCACTTCATAGAAGACAAAGAAGTAATTGAGGACTTAGAAATCCTCAAGAGGGTAATAAGATAGCAATGGGTTGATATAATAGTATATTATTTTTCTTGACATACTAAGATCTTATGCTAGCTTCTAGAGATTTGCTAGCTTGATAGAGATTTCTATTTGAGCTCTTTGTCGCTCATTTTGAAAAATTGATAGTTTTTTCTATATCTTATTTCTTTACATTACTCTTAATCACTTTTACATATAATGTTCAGTTTCAATTGAAAGCTTCAAATGGTTGGTCAAAGTTTTAGAAATAATTTTACCCATAAATTTTCCTAGAGTAATTGCCTTATTGTTATAAAAAGGTGATTGGGTTAAATGTCTTAGGAATAAACTCTCTAGAAAAATGTCAACAAAGAAGAAATGTTGCATGTGACTCATGTTGTATCCTAATACTCGAAAGACATCTAATTTTTCCTCCACAACTAACTTTTAAATATCTATATATAACTAGGTCTAAGAAGTTTTTTAAATTTTTGCATCATTTTTTCTTAGTTTGTGAAGATTATAGACTAAAGTTTCCATAGCCCAATTTTTTCTTCTCGTGAAGAAGGATCATGTCAGATAATATAAGAAAATCATATCAGAGTAGGGAGACAATCACTAGATGTGGTCTAACTTCCAAAGAGAATGTGATGGAAGATTTCATTATCCCTACAAAAGTTGTAAAGGATTAAACACTAGAAGACTCCTAATCAAAATAAATGAGACATAATAGGGAAAAATGTAACATGGAAAGAAGGTTTGATTATCATCCACCATTACTTTGTTCATTATATTTTTTTAACAATTAATATACATGTGAAATCACTTAATGATGAGATCATGATCATGGTTTACTTATGTTCATTATTTTTATATAGGCTAGTCTCCCCAGGGCAATATGTGATATGGACCACCACATCCTGGAGAATATAGTTTTGGAAGTGGAGGAAGATGGAGGTGCGAATATTGAAGATCAAGCTCATGATCCCATGGAAGATGATGATCATGCACCAGAAAACATATTTGAAAATGATGTTACAAATACATCGATCCATGACACATTTGGTACTGCCACAACTAATGATGATGACTAGGACAATGTTGATGTTGTCCATGATATACCTCTATTTGAGAAGGAAAACATGACCCTTTATTAAGGCTCCCAAATAAATCTTCCATATGTTGTGTTTTTTTGGTGAATTTGAAGGTTATGAATTGTTTATCCAACATAACAATGTCATGTATGCTAAGGTGTGTCATTATGTCATTATGGTCAATAAAGGGTGAAACATGTACCATAAATATTGTTTATATTAATGACTTATATTTTTAGTTGTAGATTGATAAGTGGGTTTTCGTTACCACCATCAAATATTCTCCCTTTCTCATACCTAGAGTTATGTGCCACTATGAAAAATACCAGAATAGAGTATTAAGCAATAGATTCTTTTCGTAATGATCATATCATTTATCACAAAGAACATGAATTTGCAATAGAATAACCTCAATATCATATGAGTAGATATCAACTAGATTAAATAACAAAAAAGGTGCCTTGTAAGTTCTTCACCAGATCCCCATTATTCCACATTCGCAATTATTATTCAAGTGTAGTTGTTTGGCACAATTTATGGATTATCATGCACACAATAGAAAAAAAGATGATATTATTTGAATGCCTATGGATGGTTTTGAATTTATGAACATGGATATAAAGTGGTTATAGTTTAAATAAGAACCTCAAATTTCAAGCTTTCATTGGCTACACACGATGTCAATCCATTTTGAGATTTGAGATCTGTTTACTCAGTGTAGCCTATTTTTGTTATCAACAATAAAATTCCTCTATAGATTTAAATAAATAGGGATAACATTATGTTTTTAATTATAGTCTAGGTATTTTATCATTTAATAGTTATCTACATGTAATTATGAGTATTCTAGTAAAATGGTCACAATAACTATCTAATGTTGGTGTCCATTCAACTAGGCAAGTACCCAATTAAATACTATTAGAATGAGTATATGGGAAACAAGATACTAAGAGGGGGGGGGGGTTGAATCAGGATCTTAAAATTTTGACTTCAAAACTAATTTCATTCACTCATACCTAAATTCATCTCATAGATCTATCATTAAAACTAAAATGCTGAAACATAAATGAAATATATCACATCTATAAATAGTTCAACACATAACACAATGATTTGGTTACCTAGACATACTTCAAGATGAAGGTAAAACTAGGTTGGGGATGAAACCCACAAATCCTCAATGTTGCAATAATAAAGTTAACATGTTAGGGTTACAATGTTTGATTATAAAATACGATCTGCCATGTGAGGATTTTTCCATGTTAAAAGCTTAAGAGACTATTAGGTCTCACTGTGTTAAAGAATTTTACACTCACAATTAAGTAAGGACTCTATTGGAGGTTTACATAGGTATGTTATGATCACTCTTTTAAGAGATTCACCCTATCTCAATTAACAATAACTAATTCAGTACTTGACCCTTGGTTTTCTCTGCAAGCTAATCTTGGGTCTCCTCTTTGTATCTCTGATCTAATCTCCTAATCTAATAAATTTGTTCAGTCCCTCACTACTATGATTTCTCTTTGTCTTCTCTACTCTCAGACTTCATTTTTCCTCCTTCACATGCATATAAGGATGCTTTTCCTTATCTCTTCCTTCTTCTCCATACACACACATACACATTTTATTCTAGGGTTAGAATACTCCTTAAATAGATTTTCTCTGAAGGTTCTAGATCTTGATTGACAACTTATACTACATCGTCTTTTTTAATGTTCATCTCATTTTCTGATTAGTTGAATCACATGCCTTCGGATCATTACCTTTTGCAATGACATGTGATCAAATTGTTAGCCAGGTCTTCAAATATTAAATATCATAGAAAAGTTGGCCAAAATGGTTTACATATGTGTTTGTGCCATTACAAACTTATATGTCAAAAAAAAACTACTCAGCACTTGGATGCTTTGACGCTAAGTCATCTAAACATCTTCATGATGTTACTTGGCTTCTATGATCTTGTTTACTCAACACTTAGTAACTTGTCAACATGGTCAGTCTCTACTATATTGCTTGGCTCATTCATTTGCTTGGTCGTTGTTGAATACTTACCAATCATTATCTTTCTCGGTATAAGCATTGTATGATTAGCCTTTACTAGTTAACTCAGTCAAAGTGATGACCTTGTAATCTTTCCTAGTAAATGACTAAGTGTTTGGACACTAATTAAAAACATAGGCTTAGAGATCAAAAATCTCCCCCTTTGACATCAATGGGAAAAATACTTTTTCATGAAATTATTTTGTTCAGAAAAGTATACTCCCCTTAAGACCATAATAAGATCCTCTAAAATATGTTATTTGATCTTTGATCTCCATATTGCTTCACCTTGATTTATATCCCCTTTTATTCTGATATGCCTCTCTCTCATGGTTTGTCAAATGTATACTCTCCTTGAGACCATAATAAGATCCTCTAAAATCTGATATCTGATCTTTGATCTACATATTTCTTCTCCTTGATGTATACCCCCTTTTATTTCTTATCCACCTCTCTCTCCTAGTCTATCTTTATTTCGTATCCCCTTTTATTCTTTCTTATCCCTCTTATTTTTGTCATTGATGGAACTTGGGGCTACAGGGGCTAATTAATACTTACAAAAAAAAATTGTTGCTGACTTGCCACAATATTGGCATAGCTTTTATTCCATCTATCTTATATTTGTTCCAAAATTTGAAACTGAATCTCTAGCTCGACAGCTAGATCAATGAATCCTGCAATGTGTGAAAATTTTGTCTTTCTTCAAAATGTCCTTAGCAATAGAGATTACCTTTTGAATGATCTCTATGTGTGGTAATAACTGAAGTTGAATCAATGTCAACTTGTGCTTGATCGTTGTATCTTTAGCAGTGAGCTCAACTAACCTCTTTAGTCTGAATGTCAGTTCACTATAAGATGATAAGCTTGAACTTGCATTCTTTCCCAACGTGATAACATTAGCTCTAATAGTTGCATGCAATAGGTCTAATGAGCATGTAGCATATGCTATAAATAATTCTATATCACACAATTTTAAACATAAATAGTTGATGGTTTTTAAAATAGGTTTCAGGAATGTGATAGAAGTAGAAAGCTCAGCTTGTCTCTGTACAAGTTCTTGTGAAACTTTCTATATCACTTTATGCTCCATTCTTCTCTCAGACCATTGTAATAACTTTTTATTTGTATCTATGTCATCTATCTAGATTTTATCAACTAAATACACTAACTGATCTATAATTTTATGTTGATTGTTCACATCTATGATTCCAAATGCATTTATAAAAATATCTTTAATAGTATGAAGTACATGTCTTCTTTTGTGCTCTCTATTTAGTTTTTCTTGCTTTGCCTTATGGCTCAACAAGATTTTCAATTCTTGCATTTTCTCTATGGTAAGATTATTCAAATCATACTTAAGTAATGTAATTACCTCATCAACGTTCACTAGCTCATTATCTTCTTCACTTGCATGAGTCATATCCTAAGATCATGAGGGTGTATCACTTGATAGTGATAATTGCAATCATTTCCCCCTTTTCACTTGATCTCATCTTTGGCTATTGCACTTGTGTAGAAATAGCCTATTGCATAGATGTCACATTTGTTGGTTCTGTAGCCTTTGCACTCGATAGTTGAATAAGACCTTGAGCAACCTCTTACTCTTTATATGTGAGCCCCAAGGATAACTTTAAGAAACCTCCTTTAGAAATAAGTATCAATTTTTGGCGAATCAAACATTAGTTTACTGGGAAAAAAATTATTTTCTATTGGTGAATTTTTATTTTTAAGTAGGATTTTTTTAAATTTTATTGGCAATTGTTTTTCAATCATATGAAAATTCTATAAAATCCTGACGAATTGTTCATTATTGATGAAAAATGTATAAAAAAGTACACATACCTACAAAAAATGATTTTATTACTATCATTATTATATGGAGCCTAATTAATTATCAAAATTAAGGTTAAATTTAGCCCACTTTTATAATTACATTTTCCTTCCAAATTATTGAATGGTGGTTTTGGGGAAGCACCCATATTATTTTTAACCGTTGGATGATCCTAAATTAATGATCTAAATCCAATTTCAAGCCAAAATTTTAAAATGATACCAAATTTTAAAGAAAGTTCCCAAAGTAAAGACATGTGTCCCCAATGAAATCTATTTCACGAAAAAGTGAGAAAGGATAAAAGGTTTCATGGAAAGTCTTTAGAATAGAGACACATGTCAAATCTTTATACTTATCTATAATGTAAGTTAAGTTTTTACCAAATGTTGGCAAATATGACCATCACTAAAATATAGATACTTCTATATTGTTATTGGCAATTAGCCTAAGCATAGGACCCAATCTTGGTAAAGTGCAGGTGACCTGGACACCCCAAAAGTGCAAAAAAGAAGAAGCCAAATGTGGGGTCTCAAATGAGTAAGATTAGCCACTAAAGTTGTCCTTGTGTGTGACTTCATCCTCTACCAATTTAGTGCAAGAATTTTTGTACAAGTTGGTGTGGTATATATAATTAATGCCTTACCAAGTTGCTCAACACTTGTATCCTCTACAACTAATGTAATATTAACATCATCAGTCTTCTTGACTTCAAGCTTTGGATATTAAACTATCTATAGCAAGATTGGGTTAGTATAGAGTTTACTTGAGTCATTCATTAAGCCTTGAATTTCCTCTTCTATCAATATATTTTGATTAGCTGGAGGGGTGTCAGTGTCATCTTCAATTGTGACAATCTCTCTGTTCCCACCTATTCACAAGTTGTTGAATCTCCTCGGTCAGCTTGGCCATTTCCTATTTGTATTCATCTTGGAATTCAATAGCATCTTGGCCTTCCCTCACTTCCACAGATGGAGTAAACATTCCAAATGCTTCCTTCCATATCCTAATATTATCTTGCTCAACTTCATGAGCTTTATTTTTCAAAAAATTATTTTCCCTGTCCCTCGGCATAAACCTTTTCACAAAATCTTTAAGGGATATATACATATGAGTCTTCCCTAAATCCGACATAGCTTGTGCCAATGTTTTCTCTCTGAGTTGCTTCTTAGTGGAAAATTCCCATTTTCACTTAGCATCCACTCTTATGTAGAATCCCACTGGAAATCCAGTTCCCAATTCTATGGGTGTGCGCCTAAACTTGATCATCATGCCAATCATTGTGCCTTCAAGCTTAATTTGATCATCATTTTTCAAAGAATCATACTGAATGTCTTGGAATCCTAAAATACTTTCAGATTCTATGAATTTTGCACATACCAGATCCACAGTCATTGGAGGGAGTCTCTTTACTATTTGTAATTTTCTAGTTTCATCAAACTCAATATTTTCATCTTCTTCCTCCTCTTGTTCAATGATCAACTTTTTCTTCAACTTAGCTTGGATTTTAGCCATTTTCCTCCTCTTGGATGTACTTCCAGTTAATCTCTGGGTAGGGAGTTGTGTAGTCCTTTTTATGGTGATGATCACCTTTCTCTTTCGCCTCTGAGGTGTCACCATCTCCTAAATTTCTTTCTTTAGGTTAACTTGTACCTTACATTCTATAACAACCTTTTTTCTATTTGGTGACCCTTTTCTTGACAAGTGCAAGCTCTTTTCCTTTGCCTCCCTCAACCTCTATAGGCTGTCTAGAACCTTCTCCTTGTTCCTTAATACTATCCTTGTTAGCCTTTCTCTTTCTTTACTTCCATACTTTAGGTGTGTCAAATTTTGTAGTCAGCTCAGCAATAATAGTCTCATATGTGCCAAATTGCTCGACACTAGCATCTATTTCCTCTGCCATAAGTGTAGTAATTTTTGTTGTTACCTAATCTATGTTTACTTCATAGGGTATTGGCCTTAGCCATGCTACCCTTGGGAAAAAAAAATTGTGCATACATAAAATCTATGTCCATAATGAAACATACTTCATCATAATATTTTTCCACAACTGATTTTGGAATTCTCATTATATTCTTCATTTTCATTTTGAATTCATCAAAGTAGTTAGCCATTATAGCTTCAAAATTCTCTCCCAATCTTCTTATCAAATTACTTAACTATTCTATAGAAGTTCTATTCCCATCCATTCATTCCAACGGTAGGAAAGTAATTGTGTACATAGAAAAATATGAAAACTAATAATGATCCAAACTTATAGGAGGTGTTCTTTTCTTTTCTCACTACTTCTAGGTTCTCTATAAGTTGGTGTAGTTGCAGCTCAGTAAGATCATATGAATGATCCTTCTTCCTATTTTTGTAGCCCAAATCCACTGCTAGGTAGGTCACACCGTTCAATGTGCTTGATTGATAGAACTTTTGTGCAATCAAACGAACATCAAATTCAATTAATGGGTCCTTAATTCCATCAATTGACATACCACGACCATTCCACATCACCTTGGTTAGATTTTCAATCTTATTCTTTGTTCCACTCCTTATTCTCCTTGGTTTATCCAATGTAGGGTAACCAATTACCTTGTGAATGATTTCCTTGTTGCTTTTGATTGGCCCACCTTCTAGCCATATTTTCATATCATGAACTCGAATGAGCACAATCTTAATCCATTCAACTTTGAAAATTTTCAGAAATGCTAGGGCATGGGTAATCACTTTCTTAGTAGCAATCTTATATTCATCCTTTAGGTTTCCATCAACACATGCTTCTCATAAGTTGTCCTAATTTCAAAATCTCTTATTTCTCTAACCTTACATTGATAACACGCTCTTAAATCTTGCATAGTCAAGACTCTAGGTGGAACTGATGATAATGCTCCAATTTCATAAACAATGTTATCAATGTTAACTGAATTTTGAAGTTGGGTGGAGGACTCTAATCATTCCTAATGATTTGTATAATGCTATCCTTCATCATTTCATTTCCAAATGTCATTTTGTACTAGGGTTCTAAACAAAAATTTCACAAATATTTTCACTAAATATTTAACTCAAAACTAAGAATAATACTTACTTTCTTTCATAAATTTGTCGATAATTTGCTAAGATTCTTTTTCTTTGTTCGCTAAACTTGCTTTGACTGCCTTGAAATCTTCTTGTAAGCTCTTTGATCACTTGGTGAGAGTAAATGAATCACCAAATTCAATAAATGCCTTCAATCTTTCATTTTAGGTCTACAATTAATGCCTTCATACTTAGTTGGTGTATGACAATTAGCTTAGTCTCCATTTTAGCTAGGTCAAGGTTACTCACTTGGTCATAACCACTTCATTTGGTTAGTGTTTTATCTTCCTTGATCACTCAGTCTATACTAAAAATCTTGGTCAATATAGATTGTACCACTGATGCTTGATACTATATGATTTTCTATTTCTAACAGTTCTTAATGCATCTTTATTTATATAGATATGAACTTTCATCATTTCTATGCTACAAACTGATGTAAAATATAGCTTTATATATACATTTCCTACATACCTTATTTCTTTTGTGAGATGTGGTGTGCTCACCTGATCCATTAAATTGGGTGATCATAGTTTCTTCTTTTCTACTGCTTCCAACTCTTACTATCTCTATCCATGATTTCTTTCCTTTAGGTTTGTCATTTCTATTACTTGGTGCTAGTGCTCTTGTTTTGTAGTTTCTACTGATGTGTCCAACTTTGAGACAATTGAAACATACTATCTCTCCATTTAACCATTTTTTGTAATTTCCTCTCAAATGTGTTTTGATTCAATTCTCTGGAATGTGTCCGTACTCTGCACAATAGTGACAACTATAACATGTATTGTAATCCCAATTGTAGAAGTTTCCTTTCCTTGATGTATGAATTTGTTTTTCAGGTAACATGTTTGATTCTTTCTTAAGTTTGCACTCATGAGCTCTATGTCCATACTTTTGACAATTGTAGCAATGACCTTGCAATTTAGATACCTTTCTAGTTAAGTCATTGTTCTTTGACCTACATTCACATTCTTGATGTCTTTCTTTCTTTCAATTAAAATAATTGCCACTTGGTTTAGGTTTAGGTTTAGGAAATTACTTACCATTTCTACTGCTGCAAATGTTGGGTGTATGACCAATTTTCCCACAACTTAATGACATCTTGGTTTGCCTTTGGATTTTTCATTCCTCTATTCTCCACTTTTGGATGATTCTCCTTCTTCAATAGATGAAGATTGCTTATTTTATCCAAGTCTAGAGCTATCTATTGTTCTAGGTGACTTCATCATGTCTTCAAAGTGCTTGATTGCTTCATTTAGTTTGTTCAATCTCTCCATGAGTTCCTTTTCATGCCTTATTTTGATTTTCAATTTCTCATTCTATAATTTTAGATTTTTTATCTCCAAATATTTTCTATTTGCTTCCTGATTTGTAATTGCTAACAGATTTATCATGTCCAACTGGTTATTTGTATGCTTTTGTACTTCAAATGATCTTTCTTCGAGTCTTTTAGCCATTTGTCTTTTGTCTTCTTTATCCATGAGCTTTTCTT
This sequence comes from Cupressus sempervirens, assembly GCA_028749045.1. Lineage (NCBI taxonomy): Eukaryota > Viridiplantae > Streptophyta > Pinopsida > Cupressales > Cupressaceae > Cupressus > Cupressus sempervirens. The sequence continues at coordinate 329,304,648 of CM053789.1, forward strand.
CCATTTCTTTCTTCTTTTGTTCAATTTCTTCACAAAGTGTCATTGATTGAATTTATCATTTTGTCTTGAGATCTTTTACTTCTTTTATTAGGGCACTATTATTCTCTAGAAATTTTGTCATTGCTTCATCATTCTTACCAGTTTTTCCATTGTCCAACAATCCTTTTGTGTCAACTTCTTTGTATTGAGTGTCATTTAGCTGAATAGCTATCTCTTTTCTTCATTTTAGTAGTTTCCTTAACTCCTCTTTTGTTGCTTCTAATTATTGAAATATGATTTGGATTTCAATCATCTAATTCTCAATTACCTTTCCCATCTTATACACTTCCATCTCCATGATCTTATCCTCTCAATCTATTAGGATTCATGACAAGAGAAATGAACTCTGATACCAATTGTTGGAATGAGTATATAGGAAACAAGATACTGAGGGGGGGAGGGGGTGGTTGGGGTGAATCATGATCTTAAACTTTTGACTTCAAATCCAATTTCATTCATTCATACCAAATCATCTCATAGATCTATCTTTAAAATTGAAATTCTTAAACATAAATGAAATATATCACATACATAGATATTTCAATACATAACACAATGACTTGGTTACCCAGAAACACTTCAAGATGAAGGTAAAACTTGGGTAGGGATGAAACCCACAAATCTTCACTGTTGTAACAATAAATTTAATCTATTAGGGTTACAATATTTGATCATAAAATATGATAATCTACCCTATGAGGGGTATAACATATTAAAAGCTTAAGAGACTATTAGGTTTCACCTTGTTAAATGATTTTACACTCATAATGAAGCAAGGACTCTGTTAGGAGGTTTACATAGGTCTATTAGGACCACTCTATTAAGAGATTTACCGTATCTCAATTAATAATAAATAATTCAATACCTGACCCTTGGTTTTCTCTACAATCTGATGTTGGGTCTCCTCTTTTTTGTATTTCTAATATGATCTCCTAATCTGATAACTCTATTCAATCCTTTTCTGTTATGATTGCTCTCTGCCTGCTCTTCTCTTGACTTTGTCTTTAGTCCTTCACATGCACCAAAGGATACTTTTCCTTATCTCTTCCTTCTTCTTCATACACATGCACATTTGATTATAGGGTTAGAATCCTCCTTAAATAGATGTTCTATGAAGGTGCTAGATCTTGATCAATGACTTATACTACATCATATTTTGTTTTTTTTTCATCCCATTTTATGATTGGTTGAATCACACGCCTTGGGATCATTACCTTCACAATGATGGGTGATGAACTCCTTAGCTGGCTATTCAAATATTAAATATCATAGAAAAGTTGGCCAAAATGATTTAAATATGTGCTTGGGACATTATAAACTTATATGTCAAAAATAAACTACTCGACAACTAAATTTTTTGACGCTCGGTCATGTAAACATCTTCATGATGTTACTTGGCTTCAATAATATTGTTTACTCAACACTTAGTAACTGTTCAACATGCTTGGTCTCTACTATATTTCTCATCTCATTCATCTTCTTGATTGCTAATGAATACTCGACAATCACTATCTTGCTCGGTATAAGCATTGTATGCTAGGCCTTTACTAGATAACTTGATTGCAGTGATGACCTTATAATCTTGCCTAGTAAATGACTAAGTGTTTGGACAGTAATCAATGACATAGGCTTAGATATCAACAAAATACATGAATGTATATATTGAACCTCTTATCGATGATTTTTTGGAATTATAGAATGGCGTCACTATGTATGATATCTCTCGACAAATAGGAAAAAGGAAATTTCTATTCTATGCAATGCTTGCATGGACAATACATGATACCCCAAGACTAGCACTTTTTTCGGTATGTCATGGTAAATTCAAGTTGCACATGAAAAATATATTTATAAAAATTAACATATTTAATCCAAATGTATCATTGTCTTGTAAGTCTTCAAAAAAGATAAATTTTGCACCTCTAATTTGTGGTTGAAAGATGAAATCTTGTCATTCAAAAGTTTAGGAAAGAAGGTGTTTCATGAGTCTAGGAACTTCCTCTATAGAAATCATAAGTATCAAAACTATCAAAAAACATATTTTCAATGGGAAAGAAGAGACTACATCAAAGTCACAAAGAATGAAACCTTGCTTATGCAAGTTGAATTATAATAGAATTAATCATCAAATTAATGTTTGTTATCTTGAGAATTTCCTAGACCCCTATGGGTATGATTTTTTTGACGGTTTCATTGAATTTTCACTCTTGGAAAAAGTTATGTTATAAATAGTAAATGAGACATGCTATACGTTTGAGTATAGAACACTATCCGAGGGCAGAGTATTATCAGTGTACCATCTTAAAATGGACACACTTTCCTTTGAAGACCTTTTAGCACCCTTTCCATAATGCCTTCTTCAAATCATGGATGTTTCTATGCTCAATCCTCCTTTTCCCCCCTCTTCTTCCTATTTCCACTATTTTTCTCTTGGTATCTGCCTCTACTTGTTGTGGCACTCCTGATCCCTAGGACCAGGTTAATCTAAGTCAACCTATTCTACACTAGGTTGACCCAAGTTAACCTAAACTAGACTAGGTCAACAAAGGTCAACCTAGTCCTCGATGGTTCTAGGGCTTGAGGCCCAAAGTCCTTGATGGTTTAATTAGTTTTATTCCATTCTCCCATCGATTTGTATTATTTTCCCATCCATAAAATCATATATAAGGAGATGTAGAGGCTTTATTTTCATATATTCAATTCCAAAATCACAAGCTCATTCTCTCAAGTCAAAATTTTTATTTTTATTTGCATTCAAGGAGTTAAAATCAAGATTTTCAAGGATTTAAGCAAGGGGATTTCTATCTAGCATTGAAAGATCCATTGTGAGCATTTCCTCTTCAAGATCTACCTTATTGGTGTCTAGCAAGGGAGTAGATCTACATTAAAGCATCCATCATTATCTTCATTGAAGCACTTTTACATCAATGACACCATAATGGGATTATGGTAGATCTATTGCAAAGTGTGAAGATACCCTACATTCCTAGTTCAAGATCTACAATACATTACATACAAAATCCTTATTGAACAAGGGTTTCAAGAAAGGTGAATCTTAACATTTATCTTGTGTTTTATTCATTAACATTTACATTTCTCAATTACAGTTAATTCCTTAACCTAGGGCTTAACGTCATCAAACCCCAACAAAAAAAAACCCTTCTTTTATATGTTTATTTTTAGGATACTATTCGACACTTATAGATCTAGAACCTAATTCTCATAAGCTTTCTGGAGAAGTTTGTTATAGACTTTCTAGATTATGTCAACCTATTTGTAGGGTGCTCTTCCACCTCGACCTAGATCTTTAGTGCACTATTGCAGGAAGATTTATGGGTTTTGTTCCTTTTGTCATTTTATTCAGAGATCCATGGATAGATATTCAGAAAAAAGGTTCAGATCCATGACTTTTAGAGTTAAAATACATCTTCCTCTATGCATTTCAAGGTAAGTCTTTCATATTTTATTTTCCTCTATATCTTTACTTTTGATCTATATCTTAATTGGGCTAATTGTCTACATATAACATCTCGGTTTACTTAATTTAAGCAATTGGTTCAATTCTACATTCACATTATCCTATAAAGGGCCAAAGAGTGCATTTCCTTGTATTGCATTCCTCTCTATATTTCAAATTTAGTATTGGTACCCTTCTTCTTTTGGGTTCTAACTAGTCTAATTCAAATCATAAGTGGAATCATATTTGGAAATTCCCCTCTTTCCCTTTCATACATATTTGAATGCCTCAGTGGCCTAGAATTAGGGAGACCTATAGCTCTATTCAAGTGACTACCTTTTCCCTCTAAACAATCAAAACCCTATAAGGTTTATCTTATCAAAGACGATAAGGTCTATCAGTATGATAAGAAAGACAAGTCAAAGAAGGTTTATGGAAGCGTCTAGAAATCCTAATTAGGCCAGGAAGTGGAAAAGAGAAAGTAAGAAAGAGGAAGAAGGGAGAGATCATTGGAAGAGTGAGAATATAAGTGTGCTTATCAAAAGAAGAATAGTATAATTACCCATCAAAAGGAAAGTAAAGTAGTAAGCTATCAAAGCAAGAATAATACAACAAGCTATTGGAAGGAGAACTAATAGTAAAAGGAATAATCGACCTATCAAGAAGAGAAAAAGGAAAAGAACAAGTTAAGTTTTTGTTTTTTTTAATTAAAAAGTTTATTAGTAAAATTGTAAAAATAATTTTACAAGGTGGTCTTTAATAAGGCTTAACAGTTCTTATTTTAAACCTATTGTAAAACCTTTAACTAGGTGAACACCGAGTTAGTGGGATTAAATATCTTAGAATATTAGTCTTTAATATGACTGTTGATACTCCTAGAAGGGTACTAGACACTTTTAATATAGTGTAGTCATTCAGAAGATGATATTATTGTAATATTTTAATCGAGCACCTTGTTATTACAGTGATGAGTTGTGTGTATCATCCCCACCATAGTTTTCCCTCTGACCAAGGGTTTTCTTTGATACCAAAACCAGTGTGTTATGTGTTATAAGATTATGGTTAGATTATTTATTTTATATTAATAATTTTCACAAAGAATACAATTACTATTCGTATTACTAGTGGTTACAAAAGGAACAAAATGTTATGTATTTTAATAGACAATTTGTTAGTGTGAAGGGATTGTTTGAAAAAATGAATTATTAGGTACAGATTCACACCCACCCCCCCCCCCCCCCCCACCCCCCCCTCCTTAGTACCTCACATTACTTTTAGTTACTAGAAATGTCACTCCAACAAATGGTTTATGTTTGGAATTTATAAATTTCTATTTTGTTTTTTTTTTTTTTTTTTTTTTTGTGTAATTGATGATCATGAAGTTCATCATGACATCACTAATCACCTTCCAAAGGGATTCAAATGTTAACCCAAAAAGTTTAGTAGGTTTTCATACTATACACAACTACAAATTGTGCATTTTTTTGATACAATGCATATTGAAAATAATATAAGAGAGACATTGTGGAAAATATTGGATGGAAGGCATGATAAAGAAAAAATTATCACAATTTGTAGTGGTATTCATGAATACAATAATGCAATGAAAGTTTTCATTAAATCAAATAACAATGGAGACTGAATTAATATAAGTGTCCTTCCTTGGTTATTAATAGAGAAAAAAAGTGATTCCATAAAATAAGTCATATGAAAAAAAAAATTTCCCATAGGATTTATTGCAAACATAAGAAATCTCATATTTTAAAAAAAGTGCATTTAGGCTAGGGATTAAAATCATGATTAGCATACCTTCATCAAGGTAAGTCATGTTCTCTTGTATCTATAATATATTTGTAAAACTGCATGTACTTTTCAATGTATTATGTTAAAAAAGAATGAAATGATCAATTGATAAGTAAGAGATATTTTCCACAGCAAGAAAATTTGTGATACTACTATCAGGATTTAACTGTGTAGTTTTTGGTTCAAAATCATTGACCCATGTTGCATGAGTAGTGATTTACACGAATCCATCTCTTGTGATAATAAATTGAACACTTAGCACTCATTGGATCTAGGTGATGCTCACAGAGGTGAAGTGCCATGACTTCCCAAGAGGTCAAAACCTTCACCGAATGGTGTGCCTTCATTCATTGGCATCACCTAAATCCAATGAGTTATAAGTGTTCCATTTATTATCATGAAACATTGGTCAATGAGTTTGACTCAAAAACTACACAATTAAATACTGATAACAATATCACAATGAAATGATTAGTTTATAATGTGTTAGTACATGCTACCCCTATCTCTCCCAAAGAAGTTTGATAATAACATCAAACAAGTAATATATGATCTTGGAAAGTACATGAGGTAAGAAGTGATATATGCTCAATTTATTGTATATATTTATTATATTCATGATTTATTTTTCTTGTTATGTAATATATTGAAAAGTCTAATATTTATATATTTTTGTGTCTTAAATATCTTGTAGGTGGTTGACATATAAATAAATCTGTAAAGAAGATCTCAAAATTAGAGGAAGAAAATAATTCCTCATATAATGCGTGAAATGAAAAAGTGTCTACCTTTAACTTTTTTCAATGCACCTGAATAATACCCCATACACCAAGTTGAGAAGATTGGATTTTGTGGAACTATACAGTCTAGGTCAACGTGGATGGTTGAGAGGCAGTTGAAATTTTTGAAGACTTCAGTTCAACAAAGAGAATATCCTTAGGGTTCTATGGTGGAGGGATATATAGTATACTGGACTATGGTGTATATTACTAAATATCTTCGTAATCTTGTAGCAAAAAACCCATATAGATTGCATTTGGAATCCCGATTCAATTTAAAAATTTAAAGGAGAATACTTGGTGGTAGAGGTAGATTGAGGAAAATGAGAGGTAATGATGTTGCAAATGATTGAAATGATCATGAATGAAGATTAATGGAACTGGTAAAGAATGTGTTCAATCATTGTTTTGTCATTGATGTCAAACTTGCTACTTGTAGGAATGACAATTGCTTAAGTAATCCAAATACTATCAATTGGTTGATTTTCAAGAAGGTGGCAATCAATAAGATGTAACTAAAGTACCTAGAGAAAGGTTGAAGTTATGATGTTGTAATGAAGTATAAGGATCAGCTAAGCCATTGATGAAATAGTGTATTGATGACATACTCTAAGACACAGAGAATGGACACACTTAGACACATCAAAGATGAAAGGTTTAACTAAGTCATTTGTAAAGCCTAACTAAGCTCATTGGAGAGAGCCGAGCAAGCTAGTTAAAGCTGAATAGATTCTCAGTTAAGCCGAGCACACTATGCATGTTGAGCCACAACATGTGCCAAGTAAAAAAAATCCAATAGGTGTCGAGTGATCTTCAGGTTCCGAGCAAGATACAAGAGCCGAGTGATATTCAAATGTTGAGCAAAGCAAAAATGCTATAGGTGTTGAGTGCTAGTAAAATAACAATAGAAGTCAAGTAACATAGAAGGAGTCGAGCATTAGTAAACCAATGATGCCAAGTTGCTACATTATTTGTTAAGTTAAAGATTTTCCAGATCAGCAACGATAAGTTTCTTACATCAAATTTTTTGAATTAGTTAGATGATAAGGATGATGAGTAAATGTCACAGAATCTTATGTAAACCATGCAAATCAATTCAAGGAAAATACTAATGGATTTATCATGAAGTTTCTATAAGAAGCAACTTGGAGGGAAAAAAATACCATTTTCTCAATATCAAATCAAGATTTGAGTGAGAAATGAAGCACAGAACTTCTTTATAAGGAGTTATAGGTCAGAGATCAAGTGTGCATGTGTGAGAGGGAGTTGCTCATAAGTATGGTCGTGCTAAGAAGCCAAGAGGTGTAAGTACAGAGCATCAAGACTCTGAGTTGATCAAGTGATCATGGAGTGCATTAGCATAACGAGTGGAAGAACTCAAGGAGACAGATCTTGAAGGGTGAACAAGTTGTTAGCACTGCAAGGGAGAAAAGCCAAGAAAAGAAAAGAACTAAAGAATGACCTGAAATCTACACAGTTAGGGTTGCAATCTGAACTAGGTCAAAACCCTTCTAATACTCTCTTACCATTGTATTAGATATTGAAATCCTACATTGCTAGGTTAGCTTAATAGCTAGGTGGATAAGCCTCAGGAAAAGGATAAAGAGATCCCCAAGAGAAGGATAAAGAGGTCCTTAGGAGAAGGATAAGAGATCCTTAGGAGGAGGATAAGAGATCCTTAGAGAGGGATGAAAGATTCTTTTAAGAAGGTGACTGTAAATCCCATGGACTTGGGTGAGCCTAACAGCTCTATGTAAATCCTTTAATAGGGTGACATTCTAAGTTGAATGTTCTTAAACCCTTTAATAGGGTCACATCTTACAGTGTGTAAAGCCTTTAGCAGGGCAAACCATTAGAAGTGGTTGAAATCAATTGCGCAATTATTTTTTGGGTATCATCCCCACTCCAATTTTACCTTCTTATTCCTAGATGGTTTCTAGGTCATCAAAATCCTTAGTGTTATGGTGTGATGCATGTTTACTTTTCATGGTTGTTTAATGTTTAATTGCTTGCATGATAATTTCAATTATATGTCATCAAAGATTAGAAGAAAAAATTTTAATGGACATCATTAGAGCTTGGATAACTAATTCACCCCCCCTCTCAGTTATTCTAAAGAATTCTAAAAATTGGTATCAGAGCCCACTACTGATTTTTTTCAAGGTACTAGTAGCAGAAAGATCAAGATGCCTAAGAGAGAAGTTCCCAAGCTGAACAAAGACAACTTTGTTGCATGGAAAAGTCTGATGAAGCTACACCTCAGATCAATAGGTGACTATGCACAAACCTTAATCACAATTGATCATGTAGATCTTGCAGGACCCCTCACTGCAAATGACATGAGTAAGAAGAAGGATCACAATCAAGCGATGTTAGATATTGCTTCAGCGCTAAGCTATGCTGAGTATGATGACATCAAAGGATATGAGACTGCACATCATATGTGGGAGAAATTATCAAGAATCTATGGAGGAGATGATAATGTCAAGAGAGCCAAAAGAGAGAGCCTAATAGGAAAGTTTGATGACATGAAAATGGAAGAAGGAGAAAATGCTGCTCAATATGGTGCAAGGATGAAGGAAGTAGTAAGTGTCATAAGAAGCCTAGGAGGATAGTTAGCAAAAGAAATAGTATGTAGCAAATACTTGAGAACTATTCTTCCCATCTATGCTATAAGAGTATCAGCCATCCAAGAGTTAAGGTGTGTACCAAGAAACGTATTGTCATTTGAAGGAATAATTGTAAGACTCACTACCTTTGAGCTATCCAACTTTGAATCTGTATTCAAAGCCAAGATGAAAATAAAACACAATGAGGAGGTGCAAACAAAGAAAAAGAATGGAAAAGGAAAGTATGTATCCAGTGACACCGGCACTGATGAAGATGATGTAGACCAATTGGAGGCATTACTAGCAAGAAGATTTCACAGAGGAAGAGGAAAATTCAAAGGTAAGCTACCAATCATTTGTTTCAATTGTAATGAAGTTGGTCACATTGCAACCAGATGCACACAAAAGAAAAATTACAAGGATGGAGGCAACTTCAAGAACAAGAAAGAGGACAACAAGGACTACAAAGGTAAAGGCAAAAGATGCTACATTGTTGAAGAAGACACTGACAAGAATGATGATGAAGTAGTCTATGTGGCTATGAAGGATGAATCAAATGAAGATGAAGCAACTGTTCTTGTAACCTACATAAACAAGAATGATAGATGGATCATAGATAGAGGATGCTCTCATCACATGACTGGAGACAAAAGTAAGTTCATTACCTTTACTCAATATGAAGGAAATAGTGTTAGATTTGGTAACAATGCACCATGTTAGATCAAAGGGAAAGGTAGTATCAAGCTTACTGAAAGGATATCATGTGATAATGCATACTATGTTGCAAGCTTGAATTATAACCTGTTAACTGTCTCACAGTTAGGCAACATAGGTTGTAAGGTTGAATTTGAAAATAGAGTTGCCAAGATCTATGATTCTCAAGGAAGTCTAATAGGAAAAGGTGATCAGACTAGGAGTAATTTTTTCTACCTATACATGGAAGATGTTTCTTGCCTCATTATTCAAACTAATGATGTATGGTTATGGCACAAGAGGCTATGTCATGTAAATTTTGACAATCTGATAAGCATCAGCAAAATGAAGAAAGTCAGAGGTCTACCAAAGTTGAAGAACCCTGATAACACCATGTGCAAACAATGCCAACTAGGGAAGATGACCAAGTCAACTTTCAAAAGCAAGACTTATACTTCTAATGAAGTATTAGAGCTAGTTCATAATGACTTGTGTGGTCATATTGAAGTACAAAGCTATAAAGGTGAAAAATACATAATGCTATTTGTAGATGACTATTCAAGGATGATGACAGTCATGTTCCTGAAACAAAAATCAAAAAAATTCCAAATGTTCAAATGGTACTTGGCCAAAGTTGAGAAAGAGACTGGGAAGAGTCTAAAATATCTTAGATCTAATAGAGGAGGTGAATTCACATCAAGAGAATTTGAAGAATTTTGCAATGAAAGAGGAATCAAAAGGCAAACATTAGTAGAGAGAAGGAATAGATCGGTTATTGATTGTGCCAGGACCTTAATGATGGAGAAATTTTTTTCACTAAAGTACTGGAGAGAAGCTGTAAGTACTACAGTCTACACACTCAACAGAGTTCAAGTCAAGAAAAGCACAAATGCTACACCTTTTGAATTATGGTATGGGCATTCTCCTAATGTAAAACATTTCAAAATATTTGGATGAAAATGCTATATATATAAAGAGTCTAGAAATGGAAAGTTTGATGCAAAGAGTGAGGAAGGCACATTTCTTGGTTATTCTACTAGAAGCAAAGCTTATAGGTGTTTGAATGTTAATACTAACAAAGTAGTAGAAAGCACAAATGTGAAATTTTATGAGCTTGTAGAAGTTCAAAGTGTTGAGAACACCAAGAAAGCAAAACAATACAAGAGCTTTATGTACTTTTATGAAGGTATATCTAATAATAGTGAAGTTGCAACTTAGAATGACATTTAGCAACAAAATCCAGTATCTGTCGAGTCATAGACAGTGAATGCCGAACAACAGACACATTCAAAAGTTGAGCTGTAGAATAAAGAAAATGTTCATTCAGACTCTGAGAATAGCCAACATGAAGAAAATGAACAAATACCTGATGAAAATATGTATGAGGGTTCAAATTCTGAAAGAGACATCATTCAAACAAGGAAAGAACCAGTATTGGAAAAGTATGTAAGAAGAAATCATCCTGTAGATCAAATTATTGGAAACAAAGAGGTAGGACCAATGACAAGGAATAGACTTAGAAGTGAGACATGCCTACTCAGAAAAATGGAACCAAAAACAATAAGTGAAGCCATAACAGATGATGACTAGTACAATGTTATAAAAGAAGAAATAGAACAAATAGAGAAGAACAAGACATGGACCTTAGTCTCAAGACCAGCTAACAAGAATGTAATTGGAACCAAGTGGGTGTTTAGAAACAAGTTAGATGAGAATGGTGAAATTACAAGGAACAAGGCAAGACTAGTTTGCAAAGGGTATGCACAAGAAGAAGGACTAGACCATGGAGAAACTTTTGCTCCAGTTGCCAGAATGGAAGGAGTAAGGACATTACTGGCATATGCAGCCTTCAAAGGATTTAAAGTCGATCAAATGGATGTTAGGTCTGCATTTTTGAATGGTATACTTGAAGAAGAAGTCTACATAGAGCAACTAGAAGGATTTGTTGATCAAAATAACAAAAACAAGGTATGCAAATTGCATAAGGCTCTCTATGGAATAAAGCAAGCCCCTAGAGCTTGGTATGAGAGACTTCACAAGTATCTAGTACAAATAGGATTTGAAAGAATAGATGATAACAACAACATGTACATCAAATCAAAAGAAGGTAAGGATATCATTGTATCTGAAATCTTTGTGGATGATATAGTTTTTGGAGGAAAGGAAGCGCTTTGCAAAAATTTTGCTGACAAAACGAAACATGAGTTTGAGATGTCAATGTTTGGAGAAATCAAGTTCTTTGTAGGGTGGCAAGTACATCAACTAAAACATGGCATATTTGTGACACAATCAAAATACATCAAGGAGATACTCAAGAAGTTTGGATTAGAATACTCCAAACCAGTCAGCACACCAATGGCAATAGGACATAAGCTATCTAAAAATGATGAATTAGCTAAAGTCAATCAAATAATGTACAGATCCATGATTGGAAAACTACAATATGTTGTACATAGAAAACCAGACATAGCATTAGCAGTTGGAATAGTGGCTAGATTTTTTGCTAATCCTAGAGAAAATCATCTCATGGCAATAAAGAGGACAATGAGGTATCTCAAAGGAACTGATGATTTTGGCCTATATTACAAAAAGAATGAGAAGTTTGAGCTCAATACATACAAAAATGTAGATTGGGGAGGCAAAATTGATGACTAGAAAAGCACAAGTGGAGGAGCACTATTCTTAGGTAAAAGGCCAGTTTCTTGGACTAGCAAGAAACAAACATGCAAATCTCAGTCCACTGCAGAAGCAGAATATGTGGCAGCAACAGTCAAGTGCACAAACATTGTCTGGCTCAAACATCTATTGAAAGGAATGAAAGAAGAGGTAACCAAACCTGTGATACAGTATTGTGGTAATACAAGTGCTATAAACATATCCAAGAATCCAGTAATGCATGCAAAAACCAAGCATATTGCAATCAAGTATCACTATGTCAGAGAATTGGTGGAAGACAAACAAGTGAAGATGGAGTACATTCACACAAAGGAATAAACTATAGATATCTTCACCAAACCATTGCCCAAGGATGCTTATGAATATCTTAGAGGCAAGTTGGGGGTAATGCCCCTAACTCAAGCAGTCTAAAGCAACATAGAAGCTGCCCTACATCAACAAGAATAGATCATTGAAATATCAGAAGAATGATGCAGAGGATGACAATAGTAGCAGAAACTCCAGATTAGTCACAAGCATGGTGGCAGAGACAGAAAACATGAGATGCAAAGCTTATATTTAGCATATTGAAGATGCTACATCTTTGGCATTTATGTCAAAGAGGGAGATATGAGAAACCTGATCAAAGATAGATAAGAGGGAGATGTATATGTATATGAAAGAGAGAGATTCGGAAGAGATAAGAATCAGCAAGTAGCTATGAAGGATCAGGAATACAGAGTAATAATGCAGCAGTCCAAAGGGAGAAGCAAAACAAAGGATTCAGTTTGTATCAGTTTGTATCAGCAAAAGAAGGAGTTATATACCAAGCAGATAACGTATGTAATTTTGGTGGTAACTAAGTTGATCAATTGATCAGTTTGGTTTGCCATCAATGCCAAAGAGGGAGATTGTTGGAAATGATTGAAATGATCATGAATGAAGATTAATGGAACTAGTAAAGAATTTTTTCAATCATTGTTTTGTCATTGATGTCAAACTTGCTACTTGCAGGAATGACAATTGCTTAAGTAATCCAAATACTATCAATTGGTTTATTTTCAAGAAGGTGGAAATCAATAAGATGTAACTAGAGTACCTAGAGAAAGGTTGAAGTTATGATGTTTTAACGAAGTATAAGGATCAGCTAAGCCATTGATGAAATAGTGTATTGATGACATACTCTAAGACACAGAGAATGGACACACTTAGATACATCAAAGATGTAAGGTTTAACTAAGTCATTTGTAAAGCCTAACTAAGTTCATTGGAGAGAGTCGAGCAAGCTAGTTAAAGCTGAACAAATTCTCGATTGAAGCTGAGCACACTATGCATGCCGAGCCACAACATATGTCGAGTTAGAAAATCCAATAGGTGTCGAGTGATCTTCAGGTGCTGAGCAAGATACAAGAGTCGAGTGATATTCAAGTGCTAAGCAAAGCAGAAATGCTATAGGTGTCGAGTGCCAGTAAAATAACAATAGAAGCTGAGTAACACAGAAGGATCTGAGCATCAATAAACCAATGATGCTGAGTTGCTGCATTATTTTTTAAGTCAAAGATTTGCCAGATCAGCAGCGATAAGTTTGTTACATCAAATTTTGTGAATTAGTTAGATGATAAGGATGATGAGTAAATGTCATAGAATCTTATGTAAACCATGCAAACCAATTCAAGGAAAATGTTAATGGATTTATCATGAAGTTTCTAGAAGAAGCAATTTGGAGGGAAAACAATACCATTTTCTCAAGATCAAATCAAGATTTGAGTAAGAAATGAAGAACATAACTTCTTTATAAGGAGTTACAGGTTAGAGATCAAGTGCACATGTGTGAGAGGGGGTTGGTCATAAGTATGGTCATGCTAAGAAGCCAAGAGGTGTAAGTGCAGAGCATCAAGACTTTGAGTTGATCAAGTGATCATGGAGTGCATTGGCATAAGGAGTGGAAGAACTCAAGGAGGAAGATCTTGAAGGGTGAACAAGCTATCAGCACTGCAAGGGAGAAAAGCCAAGCAAAGAAAAGAACTAAAGAATGACCTGAAATCTGCACAGTTAGGGTTGCAATCTGAACTAGGTCAAAACCCTTCTAATAATCTCTTACCATTGTATTAGAGATTGAAATCCTACATTTCTAGGTTAGCTTAACAGCTAGGTGGATAAAAGATTCTTTTGAGAAGGTGACTGTAAATCCCGTGGACTTGGGTGAGCCTAATAGCTCTATGTAAATCCTTTAATAGGGTGACATTCTAAGTTGAATGTTCTTAAATCCTTTAACAGGGTAGGCCTTTAACAGGGAAAACCATCAGAAGTGGTTGAAATCAATTGCGCAGTTATTTTGTGGGTATCATCCCCACTCTAGTTTTACCTTCTTATTCTTGGAGGGTTTCTAGGTCATCAAAATCCTTAGTGTTATGGTGTGATGCATGTTTACTTTTTATGGTTGTTTAATTTTTAATTGCATGCATGATAATTTAAGTTATATGTCATCAAAGATTAGAAGAAAAAGTTTTATTGGACATCATTGGACCTTGGATAACTGATTCACCCCCCCTCTCAGTTATTCTAAAGAATTCTAATAAATGCATTATAACATGTTATTGTAGCTAATAGATACTTAATCTTCAAGACAAATTAGTTGTAATTCATCTATTTATTTTTTGTATAGTTGCTTGAGAGTGGGATGCACCACATTTATTTATTACAAACAATGAAGATTGGATGTTGGTATAGATTGAATAATGTCAACATTTTGTTCTTACATTAACATAGGAAGGTATGTCTTCATTGGTTAAATAATATCATCACAATGGAGATTTGAATATGACACAAAGGGAAATAGATTTAGCATATAGTTTAAGATATTTCTAAGTACATACAAATTTGTTAATCACTCATATGTTTATCAACTCATGATGCAATAATGTTTACATATTTGACATATTATTGTAGGTGAAACACCACATGGATATGTTCCACAATGGTCATAAATTTTGCATAAAAAATTTGGATGACATGAAGAAAATTTGTTATTCTGGGATAAGTCTAGTCTTTTAGGTGACTAATATTCATCTCGAAATGACTTACATCCTCAAGAGTCTCAAAATAAATACTATGGATGATATACTTGAGTGTCACTTTAATTCCTTCAAATTACTTCTTTTTATCATCAAATGGTACACACTACTATTGGAAGAAACTGATAAACTAATGTCGTTATTTGACACAACTAATGATGATAAATAAAAATGAGAGATTGTTGGATGGAGGTGATGTTGATGAGGAACAATGTAAAAAACAAGATACAAAGTTTATGTAGAAGAGTTAGATCAATTGTTACATTGTCATTAATGTCAAGTTAATTGATTATACTATTTCATGTAAGTTGTAACCATCTTCAAGATGTGATGTTGAATAGGAAAGTGAAAGGAAAATAAATAAGTTGAGTTTAAGAAGATATGTTAAGTATGTAAACCTAATTGGAAAACTAATTAATCAGTCTATGAAAATAAAGTTTGAGGTTAAAGTATCTCAAGATTCAATGTATTTGAGATGGAAAGATTGATCAATGATTGTGATTAAGTAGGAAAATCTAATGAATTTGATGAAGTAGAAAAAATCCCTCTATATAAGGAAGAGGTAAGAAGGTCAATGATACTAGTCTAGTTGTTGATAAGGTGATGATAAATTTGATGACTAAATTGATCATACCAAGAAGATCTAAAGTGAAAAGTTGAGGTGGAGTGAAGTGTTGATGTGACGGTCACTCAATGAGAAATAATTTCGGCAGAATGGAAATTTGGACAATAAAAGTGAGCTTCATATTTATCAAATCATTTAACTATTACTTTCTAACCATTATGGCAAAAAATATCTTAACTAAATGGACTCTACAATATTTATTTGTAAATCCTTTTGTAAGGTGACATTCCATTAAAAAAATTTAAGTCATTTAAAGAGGCCACTCATTAAAGGGTGATAAGGTCTAGATAGTCTTGTTGATAACAATTATTTAATTTTATATTGTCATTGATGTTACACAAATGTTAGACTCTAACTAAGAACTTTGAGTTGGAATCGAGTTAAGAAGACTCCAATATCAGCCAAATTTAGTTTAGAGAAGAAGAAAAGTTTATTGATCAAGTATAAACTGAGCTTGGTTAGTCATTGAATCGATTCTAGTGAAAATCATGTTAGGTTAGTTGCCAAAGAAGTTTCAGTGTAAATCGAGTCAATTTGGTTACCAAGGAACTCAGTGGTAATAGAGTGACTCAGTTTCAAGGAAAGCCGACCTACATCAGAACACCACTATTTATTATTTGGTTAATGCAAGCCAACTTAGTGGATGCTATTATTTTTAATTTGTTAAGGTATTCAAGCCGACTTAATATTGGACTTCATATATATGCAAGGTCAAGTTGTGGATTGAAAAATGAGAGAAGTGGAAAGAATATAAGATACAAATAAAGAAGGGTATTTGATTTAGACAAGAGTATCCAAGGAGTTGTAAAGAATATTTTAAACAAGAAGGATATAGAGGATAAACTAGAATAATGATCTGAATCTACAATTCGGTTGCTTCGTTAATAAGGTCAATCATTTTTACTCTTTAACAATTGTAGCAATGAAGAAATCTCTTGACAAAGTTGACTTAAAGTCATTTTGTAAATCCTCTAACAAGGCGGTATTTCTAGATTGAAGTGACTTAATACCTCTAACAAGGACACTCCTAACATGATGATTCAAATCCTTCAACAGGGTCACCCCTAATAATGTATTTTGTAACTTTTAACAAGGTTGGCTCCTAATAGGGATCAATTTAGAAGAGTGAAAAGTTGTAACTACTTGCATTAGTGATTTTTCCAAATTGTGTTTCCACATTAAATCTTGGTGTCTCATTTGTTCATGTTATTTCCTTGTTACTTTATCTTTTTGCAACTAAGTTACTAAAGGTTAATACACATCATTATCTTAAGATTTCTTTGCTAACCAAGTTACAGTGATATCTAGTTCTAACCGAGCTATGAATTATAAAGAAATTTATATTGACATCTAAGGGATTTGGAATTGTTTTAGTGGTAATTGATTCACCCCTCCCCTCTCAGTTACTCCTCTTATATATCCAACAATTGGTATAAGAGTTGTTGGTGCTTACAGAAAGATTTCAAAGACCAAAGCTCAAGATCAAGATGTCTTATAGAAGAGAGATTCCTAGTTCAACAAAGATAACTTCAAAGCATGACAAGAACTCATGAAGCTAGATTTGGGAACCAATGGAGATTTAGGCCTAAAATTCCTAAAGAACTAGTATATGGAACCTCCTAGTCCTTTGACTATGGATTAGATGGTGAATAAAAATAATCACAAAACAATGATGATTGACATTTATTGTGCTCTCAATTATGCTCAATTTGATGAGGCTAGAGATTGTCCTACTGCTCATGGAATGTGGAATAAGTTCAAAAAGATCTATGGAGAAGGTGAAAATGTAAGAAGAGACAAAGAAGAAAGTCTAAAAGGCCAATTTGATCTGATGAAGATAAGAGAAGATGAAAATATTACAAAATACAGTGAAAGAATCAAAGAAAGTGTGAGTGCAATTAGAACTTTGAGAGGAACAATATAAGATTCAACAATAATCAACAAGGTATTAAGAACCTTTCTTCCTATTTATGCAATTAGAGTTTTAGTTATTCAAGAGACAAGATGTGATCCAAAAAATGATATCTTTGGATGCACTAGTGGGAAGGTTAATAGCTTTTGAGTTGGATACTTATGATAAATATCTTCCTAGCTCTAAGAATATAGAATCAACATTCAAAGCCAAAATAATTCTTTATAGAAAGGGAGGAAACTCAAAAGGCAAATAGTCTAACAGTGAAGAAGAAGAATAATTTGACGATGAACATGAAGCCATTGAAGCCCTATTTTCAAGAAGTTTACCAAAAGGCAAAGGTAAATATAAATGCAAATTTCAATTGATTTGTTTTTCTTGTGAAGAGGTTGGTCACATTGTTGCAAGGTGTCCAAACAAGGAAATAAAAGATGACAACAAATCCAGCAAGTTCAAAGGCAAAAAAGATTTCAAAGACTACAAAGAAAAAGGTAAGAAATTTTTTTATATTACTAAATATTTTGACAGTGACAATGAAGATGAAATGGTAAATATAGCTATTAATGATGAATCATATGATGAGGAAAATGAAAAGATGGCACTTATTTCTCATGTTAGCAAGAATAACACATGAATAATAGATAATAGCTATTCTCATCACATGACTGGTAATAAAACTAAGTTTAAATACTTGGATCACTATGATGGTGGAAGTGTTAAGTTTGGAATCAATGAACCATGTTATGTGAAGGGAAAAGTTTACACTACATTGATTGAGCGAATCACATGTTATAATGCCTACTATGTTGAAGGACTAAGACACAATCTTCTAAGTGTGGCACAACTAAACAACATTGGATACAAGGTATAATTCATGTATGGGAAGGCCAGGCTTCTAGATGATAAAGAAAACCTAGTTGGAATTGGCATTCAGACTCAAGGTAATTTTTTTTACCTAGACTTCACTAAAACTACATGTTTTCTAGCTTAGATAGAGGAACCTAAGTTGTAGTCAGTTCAACCTGAGTTGCAACCAATGCAACTTGAGTTGCAGTCAATGCAATCCAAGTTAAAGATAGTTCAGACTGAGTCCCATACAAAGAAGCCTAAGTCACTACCTGTGGGAACCAAGTCTTAGATAACAAGAACAAAGCCTAATTTGGAAATCCATAGAACCTTTAAGCATGGTAAACTAAGTGAATCTGGTCTAGAATCTAGAAGTATGATACTTGTACTAGCTAGATATGTTAGAAGGCATCATGCACCTAAGAAAATAATTAGAGATCAGACAGAAGGCACAATGACAATGAACAAAATAAGAGGTGCATGTTTGGTTACTAAATTTGAACCTAGAACTGTTAAAGATGCATCGAATGATCAAAGTTTAATTGAGGAAATGAATGAAGAGATTGAAGAAATTGAAAGGAATAATACCTAGACTCTTGTTCCTAGACCCAAGGACAAAAATGTAATTGGTACAAAGTGGGTATTCAAAAACATATTAAATGAAAATGTTGAAGTATCAAGAAACAAGGCAAGGCTAGTGTGCAAATGATATGCTCAAGAAGAAGGCATAGACTATGGAGAAAAAATTGCTCCTAGTGCTAGACTTGAAGGAGTCAGAACACTACTTTCATATGCTACATTTAAAGTATTCAAAGTGTTTCGAATGGATGTAAAATCAACTTTCTTGAATGGAATTCTGGAAGAGGAAGTTTACATTAATTAGCCTAAAGGTTTAATTGATCTAAATAAAAGAGACATGGTCTATAAATTAAACAAAAATTTATATGGTCCAAAGTAAGCTCCTAGAGCATTGTATGAGAAACTTCATGGATATCTGGTAAAGGTTGGTTTTCAAAGAACCAATGATAACAACGGTCTGTATATTAAAGAGGGACCGCAGAACAAGATTTATTTAGTAGAAATATTTGTTGATGATATCTTATTTACAGGTCATGATGACTTGTGCAAGTCATTTTCTCAAGAAATGAGAAAAGAATTTTAAATGTAAATATTTGGAAAAATAAAATTCTTTGTTGCTTTACAAGTTCATTAAATGAAGGATGAAATTTACATTACTCAGTCAAAATATATCAATGAGACATTCAAGACATTTGGAATGGAAGATTCCAAACCAGTTGGAACACTTATGTCTACTGGACATAAACTATCCAAGGATAATGACTCAAAGGAGGTAAATCAAACTACCTATAGATCTATGATTGGGAAACTTTAGTATGTTGTTCATACAAGACCTGATATTCAATTAGCAGTTGGTATAGTCACAAGATTTTTTGTAAATCCTAGAGAAAATCATATTATGGCAATCAAAAGAATCATGAGATATCTAAAATGCACTCAAGACTATGGTTTATGGTACAAGAAAGGAGGAAACTTTAAGTTGAAGTCCTAAACTGATGTTGACTAGGCTGGAAGCATTGATGATAGGAAGAGCACTAATGGAGGAGCATTCTTTTTTAGAAAGAGGCTAGTTTCTTGGACAAGCAAAAAGAAGAATTGTATCTCTCAGTCTACAATAGAAGCAAAATATGTTGTTGAAATAGTTAATTTTTCAAACATTATGTGGATCAAGCAACTGTTATATATAATGAAGGAATAAATCAAGGATCATTAGTTATCTATTGTAATAATGGTGTGAGTATTCCAAGGGGTGCTTGCATTATTCCTCAAGAAACTATCTTGTCTCTTCTAGGCACCTAGTCCACTTAGGTCCTTGATTGGCTTACGTGATTAACTAACACCAATCCAAATCTTCTCCAAGAGTTTGATCCTTTGTGCTTACACTCAGAAGACTAACACTCTAATTTAGTACTCTTCTCCACACACACTTAACGAGCTCTAAGTGCAACTTGCTCACAAACTTCATCCTTCATTGCAGGGTCATCCATCAACATGAGGTCACTCCATTGGCTTGTATTTGAGTCCATTTAGAAATATATTTAGACTTCTTCCTTCTTGATTTCAAGGCTTTGTCTCTAGGAAGCCTAATTAGGCCTAGTTCCAAATAGCCCTTGGAATTGACTAATTCCTCTTTCTTGCAAAAAATATCCAAACAACCTGATAAAAAAAATCTATATTGGAGCACCCTTTTGGATTTCCTAAAATATTTAGTAGGTCTTAGACTCCTAAGTTGTCCATAAGGGTGATTCCTATTATGTAGGTGTAATAGGGTTAAAAGACATATTTCCTAGGTTAGGACTATAAACTTGTTTGGAAACCCACTCAAAGGGATTGGTATGACCTCAATGAATAGGATATATCAAGATAAAACTGACCCCTTACTGAAATTGTACCTATTCCATACAACACTCCTATTCCCAACACTTAACCATTGGATTCAGCATTGTCAAACATCTAATCGGGCCTTCCTAGCTTGCCTAGGGCTTGAGTTATAAAATAGTAGAGTGACTTTCCTGGACTCCTACCTTGCTATACATCATGATGTACAATGGCTCCACTCAAAGATCCATCCATGTTTTCAAATTTTCAAGGGTTGAATCTTAAGTGAGAGCCATGGAAGAAAAAATAGTCTTCTAATAACCAACACACTATCAAAACTAAACTAATTTTTTCCTAGCTACAAAATTAACTAAAATCAACTTGCTTACTGAATGAAAAAGTCTCAACACTAACCTAGAATCACTATACAATCATCAGACTAGTTGTTTCAATCCATATAACACCACACAAGATGAATATTCTTGGTCTGGACACTAATCACAGTCACAGTCACTATTGTATTCAAAAAACTTCTTACAATCCCACTTCCCCACTCGAGATTGAGCCTTCAATACATAGTATATCTCTTTTCCCTAGTTCTTAGGCTATCTAAGTAGATTAGCCACTCCTCATACTTAGGGGATCCAAGGTAACCAAGTTGCATGTAACATTTGCAATAAATTGTAAAAGTTGCATGACAACTTTTTGACAACATTTGGCATCTTTGCATTTATGCCATGATCCTTGTTTCTAGGACCTCTAACCCCTCCAGTTTGATACATAAAACACATAAATGACCTTAAAGAATCTTTTCCACCTATTTTATGTGTTAGGACACATTTAAAGACTCCAACTCATTATTTCCTCTACACACCTAAGAAACTGAAATAACAACTAACAAAGGCTATTTCTGTGACCTTAGTCCTAATGACTCTCTCACATAGCCAACAATGCAAATGACCTTCTAAGGTTTGAAAGAAACCTAACCTATGCTCTTTTCTTCGCTGGAGTCAAGTACAAGCCAAAAATCTTTCAAACATAGGAGGTAGTCTAGGTGTGCTCCTACACCATCCTCCCCAAAATGAGAAGATCAATCCACCCTTGGATTGAGGATATTTGGATCAATTCCCAACTTCTTGAACCCTAATTCCTTTATACATACTACATCAAAATCCATCTGTCCATGCTTCCTTATCAAGTGTTCCTTATGCTCTTTTGTTCTAGTCTTTTTATATACTCTAGTGTCTACTATGTTGTGTGGTCCTATAGCTATAGTAATAGGTAATTGGAGATCCTCCACATCTTTGACCACTTCATGAAAAGTTTCAGCCACTTCTTGTTTTGGTCCTTTACAATGGACTAAGTTTGCAATGTTGAAGATTGGTAACAATCAACTATCATCAGGAAGCTCAACCTTGAATGCATTGTCACCATACTTAGCCAATATAGGATAGGGTCCTATTCTCTTCATATGTAGCTTGTGAGGGGCTCCCTTCTTCATTCTTGATTTTTTAAAATGCACCATGACTAATTCACCAATATTGAACTCAACCATCCTTCTACTTTCATCCGCCTTTACTTTATGTTTCATTGTGTTCTCTGTCAATTTTTTCCTCACTATTTCATGAACCTCTTTCATGGCATATACAAAATCATCAACATAACCACTTACTTTCACTCCATCTTTCAAATCCCTCAACTCATAGAAATTCCTAAGATGTAGTCCATAAACTATCTCAAATGGAATTCTTCCTTGTAGATCTATTTATGTTGTCATTATAGGTATATTCATCTTGTCCAATCAGTTGATCCCACTACTATCTGTACTCCTTAGTAAAAATTCTTAGAAGATTCCCATGGCTCCTATTAACAACCTCTATTTGACCATAATTTTGTGGGTGGTAAGCTAATCTAAAAGACAAGTTGGTGCCCAATCTTTTCCAAAGAGTCTTCTAAAAATGTCTCATAAATACAGTGTCCTTTTCTAACACAATGTTGATAGGTAACCCATGGATTCTCACAATTTTATTGAAGAATAGAGAGGTTATTTGAGTGACATCATTAGCATTCTTGCATGGCACAAAGTGAACCATTTTGCTAAACCTATCTATAACCACAAACACACTATCCATGCCTCCTCTTGTCTTGGGTAACCCAACTACAAAATCCATGCTTAAGCATTCCCATGGCCTAGTAAGAATTGGTAGTGGTTGGTAAAGACCAGTATTTGTAGAAGTGCACTTATCTTTTTAACATATGACACAACTTTCCACATACCTCCTAACATCAAGATTCATTCTAGGCCAATAGTAAAACCTTGAAACAAGGTCTTGGGTCTTAGTGATCCCAAAATAACCACTCAAAGCTTCATTATGTTTTTCTTGTATTAAATTCTCTCTAATAGAGCATCTAGGGACACACAACTGATTCCCTTTAAATAAAAGATCACTTCACAAAGTATATTCAGCACATACCTTATATATATCAACAAAATCCTCATCATCTGCATATAGATCCTTGAAGTGATCCATCCCCATGCTCTTCAACTGAATTTCTTGGAGTGTGAGTGCCCTTCTAGACAATGCATCTTCCACCTTGTTTAGAACACCCTTTTTATGCTTGATATTGAAAGTATATGCTTGTAGGTTTTCAACCCACTTCATGTGCTTGTGACTTAACTTTTCTTTTGAATTCAAGAAACTAAGTGCTTGGTTGTCTGAATACACAATGAATTCCTTGGGGAGAAAATAGTGCCTCCACTTTCTTAGAGCTTGCACCAATGCATACATTTCTAGGTCATATGATGAGTATTTTCTCTTAGCCTCACTCAATTTTTTAGAATGAAAAGCTACTTGTTTCCCCCCTTGGCTTAAAACAACCCCAATTGCCACATTGGTAACAACACTCTCAATAGTGAAGAGCTCTTCAAATCTTGGAAACACTAAAATAGGTTGAGTTGCTATCTTCTCCTTTAGTAACTCAAAACTCTTGTTATCATGCTCATTCCACACAAAGTTTATTTTCATTCCTCCCTTGATAGTATCTAATATAGGAGCACAATTAGCACTAAATTGTCTTATGACTTTCCTATAGTATTTTCCAAGGCCATGAAAAATTCTTACTTATGTTGCTAACCTTAGAGTAGGCCACTTCGTGATAGCTTCCACTTTGCTTGTATCCATTTTTAATTGACCATGTGCTAGAACAAACCCAATGTACACTAACTTTATTTTAATGAACTCACACTTCTCCAAGTTGATCATCAACTTCTCCTCATGTAGCTTCTTGAAAACAATGTTAAGTTGTTCTAGGTGCTCACTCCTTGTCTTGCTATAGATTAGTATATCATCTAGATATACAAATACAAACCAGCCTATGTAGTCCTTGAGAAATTCATTCATGAGTCTCATGAATGTAGAGGGGGCATTAGACAATCCAAATGGCATGACAAGCCATTTATACAACCCTTCATTGGTCTTGAAGGCTATTTTCCACTCATCTCCTTCATGCATCCTTATTTGGTGATAACCACTCTTTAATTCTATCTTGTTATAGTACTTGGCTTCACTTAGACATTCCATTAGGTCTTCAATCCTAGCAATAGGGAACCCATACCTAATGGTTATCCTATTTATGGCTTTTCAATATATACAAAGTCTACAAGTTCTTCCTTTCTTTGGTGCAAGCATAGTAGCTATAACACATGGACTAATACTCTTCCTAATTAGGCCTTGGTTTAGGAGTTCTTGTATTTGTCTTGCTATTTCCTCATTTTGTTGAGGGGTAATCTTGCAAGATGCTTTGTTAGGTAGGGTAGCTCCTAGAATAAGATCTATCCTATGGCTTATGGATCTTTTAGGGGCTAAGGCTGATGGTTTCCCATCACTTACAACACCTTGATAAGATTTTAGCATACCTTGAATCTCCTTAGGTAACTCTACCCTCTTAATCTCATTGCTTTCATTTCGCTCCTTCGGTCTCAACATCGATGCAAAGCCTACACCTTCACTTTCTTCCATGGTTTGTAGGAACTCCTTTTCACTCATCATAAGTATATTTCAACCAGTTGTCTTTGCTTTAGCCTCTTCCAACAATGATTGTATCTTTAAAGTCACATTTTCCTTCTTAAACGTATAGGAGTTCTTTCCTCCATCATGGATAGCTTGGAAATAAAATTTCCATGGTATACCTAGGAACAAATGACATGCATCCATAGGTAACACATCACATAAAAGTTTATCCTTGTACCTTCCAATTGAGAACTCCACCCATGCTTGGTCATTTACTAACACATGTTGACCTTTGTTTAGCCATGTGACCTTATAAGGATTAGTGTGGGGTATTCTTGTTAGTTTTAACTTGCTAACTACTTCCTCTAACACAATGTTGTTCATAGAACCTATGTCATTGATGACTCTACACACTTCAACCATCATTTTGCACTTTATCCTAAATAAAGATCTTCTTTAGCTTGGTTCCTTCTTCACTGGCTCTTTGATCAAAGTTCTCCTCATCATGAGGTTCTCTCCTTCTTCTAAATTTAGTGGTACTTCAACATGATTGTCTATTGTATTGGACTCATCTTGAACTAAGTTTTTCCTCTTGTCACCTCCTTGTGATGAACCACCTTTCTCTAGACATCTATAAGCAAGGTGCCCCATTTGATCGCAATGGTAGTACTTCATATTAGCAAAGTAGTTGCCTCTTCCTCCTTTTCCACCATACCTTTCTCTAGAATTAGATTTTCTTCCTCTACCACCTCTACCTGAACTACCTTCTTGTTGTTCACTAAATTTTACATCACCTTAAGCCCTTGAATCTGAACTTTTCCCACCATAGCCACCTCCTTGACCTATATTATCCTTGTTCTTAGCTTTAAATTAGAGGTTTCTTACTTTTTCTTGCTTTTCTCTCCAATATTCAAGGCCATTTGGTAACATTGCCTAATGGTTTTGAAATTTACTAGGCTTGTCTCTTCTTGAATAGACCATTTGAGGCCATTCAAGTATCTTGCCAGCTTGATGCTTTCATCTTCAACTACCTTGGACCTCAAACATAATTTTTGAAATTCTTCGGTATATGCTTAAACATCCAAATATTTTTCTCTAAGATTTTGTCTCCTCCTATGAAGATGAACTTCATAATCATCAAGAAGGCAGGTCTACTTCACTTTGTTTACCATACCCTTCCATGTAACAATAGGACCTTTTCCATCATTTTCTCTCTTAGTTTGTACAAACTTCCACCAAGTAAGAGTTGAACCTCTTAGTCTAGACTTGGCCACCATAAATTTGTGTGCCTCAGAGATACCATCACATTCAAAATAGTTCTCAATGTTGTCAATTCAATCCACAACTAAATCTAGATCCATTTGTCCACTAAATAGTGGCACTCCTTCTAAAGCTTTGCCACTCAATGCTTTCAATGCCTTTAAGAATAGCTCTTTAGGAAGAATAGGGTTAGGTGTTGGTTCTTCTTCTTCCACCTCTAGTTCATTCTCCCTTGCTTATTTTTCTTCCTTTAGGTCAATTTTCTCTTTGACCCTATCAATTTTGTCTTGGACTTGACCCAAGAGTTGCTCCATTTGAGCTAGTCTTTCTCTTAATGACTTCTTGTCTTCTTCTTGTTCTTCAACCTTCTTGGCTAACCCAATGTTAGTCGCCATGGTTTTTTCTTTTGTTTCTCCACTTTATGTATTCTCTTCCATTGATTTAGTAGACTACAACATCCACCACAAACCTGATCAAAAATTTTGGCTTTGATACCAATATGGTGTGAGTGTTCCAAGGGGTGCTTACACTACTCCTCAAGAGACTAGCTTGTCTCTTCTAGGAACCTAGTCCACCTAGGTCCTTTATTGGCTTAGATGATTAACTAAAACCAATCCAAACTCTTCTCCAAGAGTTTGATCCTTTGTGATTACCCTCAAAAGACTAGCACTCTAATTTAGCACTCTTCTCCACACACACTTAGAGAGCTCTAAGTGCAAATTGCTCACAAACTTCATCCTTCATTACAAGGTCATCCATCAACATGAGTCCACTCCTTTGGCTTGTATTTTAGTCCATTTAGAAATATATTTAGACTTCTTCCTTATTGATTTCAAGGTTTTGTCTCTAGGAAGCCTAATTAGGCCTAGTTCCAATTAGCCCTTGGAATTGACTAATTCCTATTTCTTGCAAAAACTCTCCAAAAAACATGATAAAAAAATTCCAGATTTGAGCACCCTTTTGGAGATCCTAAAATATTTAGTAGGTATTAGACTCCTAATTTTTCCATATAGGTTATTCCTATTATGTAGGTCTAATAGGGTTAAAAGACCTATTTCCTAGGTCTGGGACTATAAACTTGTTTGGAAACCCACTCAAAGGGATTGATATGACCTCAATGAATAGGATATATCAAGATACAAATAACCCCTTCCTGAAACTATACCTTTTTCATACAACACTTCTATTCATGAACTTAACCATTAGATTCAACACTATCAAACCTCTAATCGGGCCTTCCTAGCTCGCATAAGGCTTGAGTTTTAAAATAGTAGCACAACTTACCTAGACTCCTACCTTTCTATACATCATATAAAATGGCTCCACTCTAAGATTCATCCACATTTTCAAAGTTTCAAGGGCTGAATCTTAAGTGGGAGTCATTGAAGCAAAAATTGTCTTCTAATAACCAACTCACTGTCAAAACTAAACTAATTTTTCCCCAGCTACAAAATTAACTCAAATCAACTTTCTTACTGAATGAAAAAGTCTCTACACTAACCTTAGATCACTAGATAATCATCATATTGATTCTTTCAATCCATATAACACCACAAAAGATGAAAATGCTCAGTCTGGACACTAATTAAAGTCATAGTCACTATTGTATTCACAAAACTTCTTACAATCCTACTTCCCAATTCAAGATTGAGCCTTCAATAAGTATTTGGTGCTTTTTCCCTAGTCTTTAGGCCATCTTAGTGGATTAGCCACTCCTCATAGTTTTTAGGTCTAAAAGAAACCTAACCTATGATCTTGACTTGGCTAGAGTCAGGTACAAGCCAAAAATATTTCAAACATAGGAGGTAGTCTAGGTGTGCTTCTACACCATATAACACAAGTGAAATCAATATATCTAAGAATCCAATGATGCACACCAAGAAAAAAACACATTGCAATCAAGTATCATTTTTTGAGAGAATTAGTTAAAGATAAAGAGGATAGATTAGAATATGTTAATACAAAGTAGTAGGTTGCTGACATATTTACCAAACCATTACCTAAGGATGCACTTTTGTATCTAAGACGAAAGCTAGGGTTCATTTTCCTATATGATGTTAACTAGATTACAATTTATTTATGCATAAACTAAACTACTTTGAAGATCTATCAAGTTGATGCAAAGAAGTTAGAGCTCATTACATATGAATCAATACATCAGGTACATTATAAAATCACTATGTCAAGTCTTTGGCATTTGATGCCAAAGAGGAGGAGAATCATGTCATATATTCATTAAGGGAGAGACAAGTGTAAGCAAGGAAGAACCAAAGGTAGTAATCTACAAGAGCAAGAACTTGATCTGATAGAGTTTTAAGATAAGATGGCAAAGGAAGAATCTTAGAGGGAGTTCTGATGGTTGAAGAATCAGAATCAAAGTAAGGATATTTTCTCCAAAGATTTCTTTTCTTAATGGCATGTTGTGTTTCATCAATGCCAAAGAGGGAGATTTTTTATAATAATTATTCAATTGTATATTGTCATTGATGTTACCTAAATGTTATACTCTAACCAAGAACTACCAACATTGGAATTGAGTTTAGAAAACTCATGTATCAGTCGAGCATAGTTCAAAGAAGAAGATAAGTTCAGTGATCAAGAATAAACTAAGCTCGATTAGTCAATGAAGGGATTCCAATGCAAACCAAGTTAGGTCGGTTACCAAAGAAGTTCCAGTGTAACCTGAGTCAAGTTGGTTACCAAGGAACTCAGTGGTAATCGAATTACTTAGTTTCAGTACAAGTTGACCTGCATCAGAATAACTTTCATTATTATTTGGTTTATGTAAGAGGACTTATGGATATTATTTGTTTATTTTTTAAGGTATTAAATCTAACTTGACATTAGATTTCATATATATGAAAGGTCAAGTTGTGGATTGAAAAATGGAAGAAGTGGAAACAAGATAAGATGTGAATAAAGAAGGATATTTGATTTAGAGTAGAGTATCCAAGGAGTTGCAAAGAATATTTTAACCAAGAAGGATCCAGAGGATAAACTAGAAGAATGATCTGAATCCACAATTTAGTTTTTTTGTCAATTAGGTCAATCATTGTTACTCTTTAATAATTGTAGCAGTGAAGAAATCTCTTAATAGAGTTGACTTAATAGTCATTTTGTAAATCCTCTAACAAGATGGTGTTTCTAGATTGAAGTATCTTAAGACCTCTAACAAGGCCACTCCTAACAAGTTTATTCAAAACATGCTCATACATAATAGTGTGTTTTTTGATCTTTAACAGGGTTGGCTCCTAATAGGGCTCACTTTAGAAGAATGAAAAGTCATAACTAGTTGCATTGGTGGTTTTCCCAAATTGGGTTTCCATGTTAAATCTTGGTGTCTCATGTGTTTAGGTTATTTTCTTATTGCTTTATCTTTATGCAACTAAGTTACTAAAGCTTAATACATATCATTATCTTAAGATTTCTTTGTTAATCGAGTTATAGTGGATATCTAGTTCTAACCGGGCTGTGAGTTATAAAGAAGTTTGTATTGCATCTAAGGTATTTGGAATTATTTTAGTGGTAACCAATTCACCCCTCCCCTCTCAGTTACTTCTCTTATATTTCTAACATATCTTTGGTAAAAAAAACCCCTAACAAGGTCACACCTAAAAAGTTTTCTTCTAACCTTTGATAGGGTTAGCTTTTAACTGAGCTCAGTGAAAATATTATGGGTGACTAGTCCTTGGGGGTTTTTATCCTAATTGGGTTTTCATATGAAAGATAATGGTGTTAATGTGTTCATGGATGTTTTTCATGTTATTTTCTTTTAAATGTTAAAAATGTTGTTATTTATGTAAGTTGGTTAATAAAGTTGATACTCTGTATAGGAAGAGAAAATCTATTTAATGCATCAGGTTGAATAGGTTTACTATGATTACTAAGTTGAATTATTTATAAGTCAATGTTGGTATAAGTGTGGTGAATTAAATGAAAGGGTCTGAGGATAACTAATTCACACCCCCCTAGTTATTTAAAAGCTATGACTTAATCAAAATAATCCTAATAGAATTGTTATTGAACATGACAATGGATTTGCAATGATTAATACAAGGTCATTTGAGCTAGTTGGGCATGACCCCTATGTTCTTCCAACCAATATGAGCAGGTTTTTTACTCAAAGGTTCCACATAAACTAGGTTGGTCATTTTTTATTAGACATGATCCAAGAGGAAGGTTGATAAAGTATAATGAGATGGAAGAAGAAGATATTAAGGAATAAGAAGAATTAGAAGATGATGATCACAATCGACAATCAGTCAATGATGTTCCTGACACAAATTTGTGATATAGGAGCATCTTAGGTGTAAGATAAATCTTGCATCAACCAAAAATATTTCATTTTAGTTGTTTGAATAAGGGTTTCCTTAATGTAGACTTTTTGTCTTTCGAGGATTTCTCTTCATCTACTTCAATCATACAAGCTTGCAATGTCCTAATTTCAGAGGTGGAGGTTAATCTCAATCACATCAATCTTTCAGTTGAGCTTTAGTGTCATATCATAAGTATCAGTGAAGTTATTGTGGATTTTTGGTATAATTTTTTGGCACAAAAATTTGGGCTCAATTTTGAAGTCCTAAACATGCTCAAATGAGACCCAAAAACTCAATAGATGGGCACTTGTGTGTATCTAAGCTTGTATAGTAGAAGTTGAGGATTCCAAAAAGGGGATATAATAGAAAATTAAAGCAACAGTTTAAGAGTTATGGCCTTCCAAAGTTGGACTGACCAAAAGTTCCAAAATAAATGTCAAAGGTGTATTTAGCCAACTCTTTATGTATTGTTAGGGTCTATCAGCCCTAGGTATTATGTTTGAGTGTCTAGAACCTTCCCGAGTGACAAAAAATTACCTATTTAAGAAATACCCATAGATTGTCTAGGACAACTTTGGGTGATAGTTCATATCTTCATCTTGCAAATTACTATCATGAAGGCACCCATGTGGGTTAGCATATTATAATTCTACATTTTTTAATTCCCTTTTTGCAATGCTAATAAGAAGCCCATATTTTTTTCTCGCAAATTGATGTTATTTCTGTGTTTTTTTTATGTGTTTAAGGTATTAAGGGGAGCACCCTTCATCAATTTTCTTGAAGAAGATGAAGAAGATAATGATGCTTCTATAATTGATGATGATGATGATTATGATGATGATGATGATGATGATGATGATGATGATGATGATGATGTTGTTGTTGTTGTTGTTGTTGTTGATGATGATGATAATAGTGGTGGTGGTGGTGATGATATTGGCGATGACAATGACCATGATGATGACATGGATGACAAAGAAGACCAATAACATGAATGAAATGTACAATTATGCGATCGATTCTTAATCTAATTAATTTTTTATGTACCTTTGAATGTTTTTAATTCATAAATGATGCTTATGGTGGATCTAAAAAATATATATTTATTGTTAGTATTGATTTCATGTTTATATTTTGTGAGATGCTTCCCCTTGGTGGTAGGTAATTGACTACATACCTTGTTAATCCAACTTCTATTCAAGGTCCTTAACAAACAACATAAAGTAAAAGTAAGAAAAGAAAAATATAATGATTGTGATGACTGCATATTTTTCATGTTGTCTACTATGTAATTTTGAATATACATATCATGAATTTTTTAGCTAACACCCCTTTTATGAGAATCTGACACACTATAGATATTATTGTCATTTACCATTTGTAAAACATCTCTCTCATTTCTAGCTATCTCTCTCAATTCATGGAGTATAGGTACCAACAAATAGATATTTTTCAGATTTGTCTTCCTTGAATGAGGGAAATGTACGAATGAAAGAAGAAAGTGAGACATTTAGTAGGTCTAAATTAGGGAGATCAACTAGAGATCAAAATATCATAAGGAAATTCAATAAATGCATGAAAATTTCCCTCTCTCAAGGGGGTCATGTTCTTAAGATAGTCAAAGAACAAGTGACTTTGAGGTGCTCTTTAGGTACAAATGTCCAGAGAAAAAATGTTTCCCCAATGAAATTCCTCCAATAAACATTGTATTTTGTGTTAGAGAAAGGATATATTGTATAACACCATCATCATGACATGGTCAGGCCTATTTTCCATGGATGGCATAAAGGTCTCTTACAAATAATATATTGAATTTATGGATTACGTTTGACCTTTTTACAATTATGAAAGATGGATGCAAATTGTTCAATATAAAAAAAGTATGTGTAGGTATGCACTCTTAGAAACTTATATAAAATAGAAAGAAAATAAATAAAAAAGTAAATGAGTATCTATATACATTGATGGAAGGCCAAAAGCAACAAGGAATATTGTAGATTTAATAAATAGTATGTGGCCTCCATCAACTATTTGGCAACCCAATTGAATATTTGAGGTGCGCACATGAGGGAAATCATGTATTTGTATGTGTGATAAAATGAATGCATGAATGGGAAGTGCTTCTTATCTATTGCAATTTAAATTGCATAGAGATATGGTATGTACTATTGACCATTTAAACCAACCTTCAATCAATGACTCCAACACACCATTAAATTATTAAGCTTTTATGCTAACATTTTTATATTTGATATGTGTACATTGCAATCCTCATTTATACTAAAAAGGTGAATGCCTCTTCATGCAAAGTTATTGTGTAGTCTACTAATATATGTCACTCTCTCCTAGTTGTAAACTATTAGTACTATTCAAGATAGTTGAGTATAATTAGCACTTTTTCTTTATAAATATTTGTATTTTTTTCATAGGCTCATATTTTGGTATTAAATATTAAAATGAACTTGTACATGATATAAAATATTTTATAAAGAAGATCAAATGAGCTATACATAGTTATTGTATAGTCTAATTACCTCTTATTTTAATTGATTTGTTTATCATTCAACATAATTTAGAATAAAAACACATGTATTTTAACATGTGTTCATGAATTTTTTTTGAAACATAGGGATACAATATGGAGAAACCATATAGGTGTGGCAAAAATGATCCTCCATGCACTTCTTCTTCCCAGCAGGTAAACCTCATTGATATTGTACAAAATAGACACAAGAAAAATGTTAAATAGTATTTTTCATTATGTTTTTTTCTTCACTATTTTTTTGAAGTAATTTAAATAGTGCTAATAATATTGTTGTCACAAATGGGAGCTGATTAGAGAAAGGGAAAAGAACCTGCAATCCCTCGGGAGGAGTCTTGTCAAGAGGACCCAAGCTTTATTGATTTCACATTAGTCACTGACCCTATCGTTGCAATTCAAAAGGTCCTTGATAACATTGGAAAAGAATTGAATTGATTTCATTTACATATCCTCTAAATCCTCAATCACACAAGAGGGGAAATTAATTGATGCATTGAGATGAAATTTTTATACTAAAAACTTTTAATTATAACAACAGACCAATAATGGTTTTATGTTATACTCTTTTATGTCATTAACTAAAATACAAATGTGTTGTTTTTATAGACTTTTATGCATGATTATGAACCTCATGGCCATGATGAGTGCATTGCATGTGGTTCAAGTAGATTGCATTTTCTATCCCCTACTTGTGTTTTCCATTGAACATATGTGTGTGTGTACATACATACATACATACATACATGTATGTATGATTATGTGTGTGTGTGTATAGGAATGATCATAATCAATGATAATATGCTCATACAATCTTTCTGTTATGCTCTAATAATGTTATCCATTAACATTATCAGATTTCCACAATCCATTTGTAAATAATTTGTCTTCTGGATTTGATTGTGTGTGCTTTTTTTACCATCAACGTTTCGGATCATACTACATGATCCATCATCAGGATGAGAAAGTGCAGGAATAGAGATGTTATCCATGCCATTCAATTCTTTTTTATGCTCTAACAATCTTATTCTTCAGCAACAGTTAATGATCCTATGGTAATGTCACCTTCAATGAGGAAAACCCCATATGTATTGCCAACTACAATGTCAACAACATACAACATAGCCACAAATGCTACTGCACCACCTATTCATACATAGATCCCTCCATTTCTCTCACATTTTTTATGTGTTTATTTCCCTTGTAGTATTATTTCTTGGGGGAATTTTATAATGGATTTATTTTATGCAACAGGAGATGCAACCCATAATTTAAAATTTCCTAGATGTACCTATATTTCTTCTATAGAAATAGTGAAAGATTATGTATTTCTCATGAGTGAAAAAGATGGAATTCCCTTGAAAATATCCAAGCTTCTAGGTACTTTAAATATTGATCCTTTATTATGATACAATCGTATAATCTAATGCAATAACCCCCTATGAAATCCCTTGCAATAAGTAATGATCCCATGATCAT
This sequence comes from Cupressus sempervirens, assembly GCA_028749045.1. Taxonomy (NCBI): domain Eukaryota; kingdom Viridiplantae; phylum Streptophyta; class Pinopsida; order Cupressales; family Cupressaceae; genus Cupressus; species Cupressus sempervirens. Next base: position 329,339,141 of record CM053789.1, read on the forward strand.
TTTGTAGGGAATGATGTTTTTATGATAAACTTGGTGATAAGTGTTTGTAGTTATTTGGGCTCACCCTAGTACAGGTAGGAACACTAAATCCAAACTAAAAACCCAATCTACTCTTTTGATTTCATATCATTGCTAGAATAGTTTTCCTTTGATCCATTTCTTCAACAATATTAATGGTAGCTTCACTTCATTTATAAATCTAACATTTTTTTTTTCTTCTTAAAATGTGGAATATCCAAGATAAAAAATCAAAGGATGCCATCATAGTATGACAAACTAATTTGGACCTCGTGCATTTGAGAAACATAGGCTTCTTGAGAAAGAAGGGTTATGTTTGAGTTATATTGGGGACTAGTATAGGTCTACATTAGAAAATAACCCAAAGTATTATTGCCCCCTTGCATTCCTAATATAGAGTGGGTTAATCTTATTTTGGATGCGAAGGAGAGAAGTGAAAGACATAAAGGAAATACACCACCATATCGAAATAAAAGGTATGTAATATTGTTAAGAATGTAATTATGTCCTAAATACTCTATATATTTATATGATTTGACATATTTCAAACTTTTCATAGACTGCATGACACATCAAAGGCAACAAGGGCAATATTAGACAAGTATGGGTAACACAAGCTCCACTTTGGTGGTTATTCAGAACTTGTCACACAAGTTTTAAGTATTAGTAAATGAAAAATCATATGTAAATATTTATAAATTGCAATCAATTTTGATTTGATGAAATAATGAAAGAAAAATTCATGATATAAAGAAAAAATGTAGGGCTTAGAGTTAAAAGGGAATCTCTAAGAAGAGGACAAGAGAGTTATCTTCCAACAAGGCTATATAGTCATGGCTAAACGAATACAAGAAATGAGTAAGTAAAGTTCTACGGATGGATCTGTCATGGTAAATAAGATAAATGATTTTTCTTTCAAATTGAATACTTTACCAATTAGTATATTTGATGTTGAGTTCCAACATAAAGTAATTATAATTTTTTTTTAGTATGCAAGAAATTATAACAATGTGCATGATATTAGAATGTAGCCTACTAATACTAGCACACCACCTACGTGTGATGAAGCAATTGGTTCATATGTACATCACAGTGGTCAAGGTATATATGTTATATTCAAAATTTTATATGTAATTATTAGGACAAGTAAACATCTTAAATTTAAATTGGTTTATTAATACAAATTTAATTACAATAGGTGTTTGGATTAATTTAACATTCTGTATTGCAGCTCCAGAGGATGTAGAGTTTGGTGTTCATGAGGATATTGAGGTTTAGGCCAAAAACAATGATTAGGAATATGATGTGGCTGGATTGGGTAAAGAATGCCATGGTTATGTTCTTTGAAGTGCTGAAATATTTTTAATAATTATAACAATATGTTTTCAATCAAACCCTTTTATTTGTTATTGCAAAGGACCCCCCTTTGCATGAACAGAGGACTAGGCATACTTTGAGATCATGTGTAGAGGGCATAATAAATGATGAGGGGGGAAATGATCATGATGACATTGATCCTCCTCTTAGAGATTTCTTAAATTCAAGAAAATCAAAGAAAAAAAAGAAATGATTGCCATCTATGCAACTTAATTGATAATGACTAATTTTTGTGTCAATAAATTTAATTATGTGCTAATAAATGTTCATGAATTATATGATATTTTATTTAAATTAATGAACTTTGCATGTTAATGAATGTTAATGAATCATTTTTGTTAATAAATTTTATCATGCGATAGTTAATGAATGTTACATTTTGTTAATGGATGAAATAATGAATGAATATTAGATGTTAATAGGAATTTAGAGTGATGTTGGGGGGAGGGGGGGAGGCAGCAAATGAGCTTCCACCTTCATGTAGTTGGCCTTCATTAGTAGAGAATATTAAACTAATCTCAAAACAAAGTGAAGCTCAATAAGGTTGTTCCTTATCTAGGATCTCAAATACTTGCCTGTGATTTATGCCTCCAATGGCTTTCTTTATACAAATCTAGGTGTCTTATTGTAGGTTGAAACATCCACAAACTAAGAAGTTGAACAACATATTCCTTTGTATGATCTAGCTTCCAAAATCCTTTGTTGGGTGATCAATGTGCTACTACAAGAAAACTAGTATCAATTCTTTTGTACCTATGTCGATTGATTGACCTCATTTTACATGGTTCTAAACTATGATGTTAATGCAAGTATGAAGGATAGTTTATGCTCTAATCACCAATAACTTACACAAAAGAGTAATAAGTTAAACTCCTCTAGTTTAGGGATTATTCACAATTAGTACCATCCTGATGTCAATTAGAACACCATCTAGTCACTCACCAAGACACAACTCTAACACTCAAGGAACACATTTCTCTCCAATCCTTCATAAGCACACCTCCTTCACCTTAAACCAATAGATTTTGACACACACAATATTCCCAAGACATGTAAGAGATGTCAATGGATGTCTAATTTTTTTTTTAATGTTAGACTTACAATGGTTCGAACCCAAGAAACAAAACCCACAACCCACATTAATAACCAGCTAGTTACATCAAGATAACTAGCTTAAAAGTCTTCACCAAGAACCATGAAAGGTAAAAATTATAACTATAACAAAAAGAACATCCTACTCTATTGTATAACATTAAACTAAACTAAGTAACGGGTCCTACTCATGGCGGATGAAGATCCAAATGAGATTGAGTTTGTTCATATGAGTTATCACAAAGTTATAATCCTAATTGTAGTAAAAAAATCTTTAACAAATGAAATAATAATGAAAAAATGAAGTCAATGGTTTTTCCAACACATTATTCTATTCTCAAATACACATCACTTCACAAATTTGGGTGGGAAAATAAAATCTTAAAAGCACTATCTTCTTACAAGTTTATCAAAATCAAGGAACAAGTACATGACATTTTTCATTGTACTCCCCTCATTTGCCTCACATTATCTTCTCTTTTATGCCACCTTGGACCTTTCCAAAAGAATAAAGAATCTAACCTTTGGGCTTCCACCCAACCCCTTTTCCACAAGGAATAACTAGCAAGTTAGTTACAATCAAGAAGTTGCTAAATGACAAAAGAGTTGTCATGCAATTTTCTTATTGCTATGAACAACTTTTACATCCATGCAACAAATTTTGACAAGTTGGCATTTTCCTCATCAACTAAATTCCATGACCTCTAATAATAATGATACAAAATATGTAACAATATTTACTAAGTTGTTGTATAGAGATGTGCACTAGTAATCTAATTAGAAAAAGCAAATGAGTTTTTGTGTAATGATCCAAACTAATTTTACAACTCATTGAAGCTACACTTAGTTTGAATAATCAATCAACCTAATTTTATACCTAAAAATTCCTAATCAAAGTACTCAAGCTTAAGTTACATCCACAAATGAAAGTCTCAAATAGTTAATTGGGTGTTATTCTCGAAGAAGGTTCCATACATAGCTAGGCACTATTGTCCTATATAACTTTTTCTTGATTTGTAACTAGCATTGTTATACCATAACTTTGAAAAAAATAGCTTGTAAATGAAAGGTTAACCCTTAAAAAGGGACACTCTTATATTGAGAGAATTTTCATGAAATTTTTGTTTCTTATTGGAATGGTAAGAATTCTTGTTTGGGAGTTTCCCAAATGTCACCAAACATAGTTATGTTTTAATACCCCTGGAGATTCTTCCTTGGGAAATTCTAGTTTCATATTAATTTGTAATTATTTGAACATTTGTATGGGCATGTGGCTCCATGGATATTTTTTAATGAAAAATTTGTGTATTTGCGGGATTCTAGCAATTTTATCTTTTTCCCTTGTGAAAAAATATTGCATTATTATGGTATATCCAAGCAAGAAGCTAGACTTTTACTCAGATATCTCAAAATTAGATCTTATAACATGAAGAACCTAATATTCTAGTGGATCTGGTCCCTCTATGCTATGAATTATGTTGGTTGTTACAATTTTTAAATTCACTAATCAAGCTATTTATAATACACTTCTTTGACCCACTTTTAAATTCCCAAAGGGTAATCCATGTCACCTCGGCAAATACTTCTAGAACCATTAATCTTCTTCTATTTCATCTTTAACTCATCTCAATCCTATGTTTGACATTGGTAATTCTTATGGTGTACTACCTCTAGTGTATTTTTAATGCTATTATTATGTTGGCATCTAGATATGATTCTCTATTTTCATTTTTCTCTTTCATATTTTTTATATCTATAGTCTTTTAGTTGATGTTCCTTAGAAGTGTCCTCTAGAACGATGCTCATTATCATGAGTTACTTGGATGCTTTTAAAAAATACTATGATACTATTTTATGGATCATATTCTCCTCTAAACTCTTTGTATGATTCAACATCATTTTTAGTCTATTATAAGTTTTATTTTATATTTCCATACTTTACATTATATGGTCACAGATTTTTACTTTTGATCAACTAGTTATAGTGGCTATCTTCTCTAGGGTATGTACAAATGACTATCTTGAACTGAACATGTCCAATTTCTTATACTAATATTAGTGTTATTTTGATAGCCTTCTATTGGGTTGTAAATCTTCTTAGTTTAAATTCACATCTTTTAAAATTAGTTACTCTTCATTTTGGGTCTTTCATCATTGGGATCGTGTGCCTTGATATTCTTTGTCCTACTTTATTGGTACCTTCAAGATGATTGATGTTGTTTTTCTAATATTGATTATTCTACAATATTAGTTGGTTGAGTTTGACATGTAAGTTGTATGCATAGACATGACTAAAGGTGTATTTGAATTATTGTGGCTTCCATAACCATCCACAACCATTGTGCATCATCCAAACTTTTTAATGTATCAATTATCTCTACATATGAATACTTATTCCTTATCTTTACTTTGGAAGACTCATTTGTCATACATTATGTGTGCTTCAACCTCAATTCTGCAAACCAATTCCCAAGCTTAGGACATGTAAAATTCTACAACTATCTAATTGGTCATTTCTTTATGGTTGTGTTCAAATCAATTGTATAAATATTCCCACAAACCCATAATTTTCCTCTCATTTCTAGTTTCTATTGCAAACCATAATCTTCCTCGAATATTGTATTGCATTACCCTTAAGAAAATTGTATCTATCAATGGTCCATTTGCAATAGATTACCACATGCACATTAATAATTACTCAAATGCTCATCTGGATGCAAATCCATCTACATTGTTCCTGACAATAGTTTTATGTTGAACTTCTATCTTGCATGGTGCATTTCGTAAATAGTTGATTGGTTCTGGTTTGTAATTGTGAACAAGATTAATCTATGAGAACATTATCCTGATTATCTTTTGTGCATTTTTTCTTTCCTTATATAGGTTCATTTCTTTTTTCATTTGCTTCAAATTAGAGCCAATTACCTAGATTGTCGAAGAATATTGTTGAAATTGGTTGGTTGCTTTACATTATAAATGTTTTTTGTATTGTAGTCCACATATTCATCATTTATGTTTTTCCATAATCAAAACATGTACAATGATGCCTTAATTTTGTACATTCTAGAGTGTATTAGTTTTACATGCAAGGCAATTTTTAAAATTTAGGGAGCATAAAAGATGGATTGAAAAGGACTTGGTAATGCCTAAAATTATTTCTTATAATTTTTGTTTGGGAAATTGAATGATTGCTATATATAGCTTTTGGAAAAGCAATGAAATAATTTTATTAATAATTTGTTTCCGTGGAAATTTTTGCAAGTAAGGACTGATCAAAGCTTGCCTTGCTATGATGGTGATAATAACCCAAATTTAGATCACCTTAGAGACATATTTCTAACTTATTCATTCTATAGTTTTGATCTTCATTACTGTTAGGTGATTAACTTATTCTTTCTATAGTTTTGATCTTCATTTATGTCAGGTGATTATGGTTTTTTATTGTCTTTAATAAACCATTCTAAAAGAGGACTTTAGAAATAATAGTCAACATGGATTCACGATACACATTTCTCACTTATAAGTAAATGTGCACTAGGTTCAAAAAATGTTAAGAATATATTATAAATTCCTTTCAATTTGTACTAGAGTGCCTTTAAGTCCAACTCTATTTGTGGGATTTTTTTTGTATTGGACTGGATTTTTTTAGTCTAACTTGATTTGTGAGATCATCATATTTTCCTTGTGGTTATTTGTTTCTTCAAAAATATTTTATATATAAGTTATTATAGTTTATGATGGCTCAACATTATAATGAGATCATGAAAATGATATGGAAACTATAAAAAATATTGTATGGATTAGATTAGTTTTATTCCATCTATATCGCATAAAAATGGCATTAAATTGAACCTATTGTTCAATCAATGATTGCCCTACTTTGTTTTCATGAGTGTTTTGTTACTTTATTTGACCTATTTTGTTCAAATTAAAGTCTAAATTGAGTTTTCCCATATTAGAAGATTTGGTAGAATGTGTAGGAAGCTTCTCAAACAAGAATGATATTGCATGATTGACATGAGACATTCTTTAAATTGGGTCTAAACAAGTATACAATAAATTCAAAATATGAATGGTAGCTTTCAATTGGAGTGTGTTATAATGCATTTCTTTAATTTTAGATGTCACAAAGCTTTCAATAAATCTCTGAAATGCTTAAATGTATACACACTATGTATTATGGCACATATTGATTTGGTTTTAACTTCTAATATTCTCAATTTTGTAGGGAATGAGGGATCTACTCTCACCCATTTTGTATATCATGGAGGATGAATCAGAGTCATTTATGTGCTCTGTTTCTTTGTTTCTTTGATGGAACACCTTGGTGCAAATTTTGACTGCAATCAAAATGGAATGCATTCAATGCTTCTAAATAGTTGTATCAGAGTATAATTTCTAGTACGAGTTTTGATTTCTTGACTATTACTATTACGCTTTGCAATCAATAGTAGTAAGACAATAAAATTCAACTTCCCTCACTAAGATTTGGTTCTTTTTCACACAATATTCACTAAGAAGTAAAATAGCAATAGATGAGCATTATATATTAACTAATTAGTCTTTAATTCATACAAAATAACCTTGTAATTATTGCTAGAATATATTTAGAAAACTTTGATTATGATTCAAGGACCTATTATTATCTGTAACATCTACTTCTCTTAACCAATTATAGATAATTATGTTTATAGGTAGAAAGGGATACCATCTAAGCTATGAAATTTATGATTATTTGTGAAGTAAAGATGGATCCCTTGCTAGTGCTGAAATTTTAATGTGAAAGTGAGATGTTGAGATAGAGGGTGAATCAAGATCTCCAAAAACTATTACCACTTCAAACATAAACCATAATAAACATTATTCACCACATTAACCTTGTGTATAATTAACCATGTAATATAATAACATTTAATATCAAATCTAAAATCTACTAGCATGAATAAAACACATAAAAAAGTAATCAGCACTTAACACACAATTTGGTAATGCACAAACCCTCCAATGTGAATCTAAAACTGCAATGAAGATGACAACCACAAAATCTTCACTATTGCAATAATGAAGTGCATGTTAGGGCTACAATTTTGATTATTTTTGATGATATACCTTATGAGGGATGTGACATTCTAAAATCATATAAGATTGTTAATTCTATGCTTACAAATTGATTTAAACTTCCCAATTAAGTGAGTACTCTCTTAAAAGATTTGCAATAGTCCTGTTACGACCACTATGTTAAGAGATTCACCTGATACACTGATTAAAATGTAACAATACCTTGATCCTTAAATTTTCACTAATATTATGATAACAAATATTCTATATATAATATGTAATCACCTCACTATGACTTATCTGCAATATCTTCTCACTACTCTGCTTCATCGCCTTTACTCATTGATTCTCCTTTAGCTTCACGTGCATGCATTCCTTCAACTCACAACAACTTTATTTGTCTTGAAACTTTTTTTTTATAGACATCTTAATAAACTTCTAAATCATAATCAATGATCCTCATTTATCCTTTTTGTTTCTTAACCTTTCCGATTCTCTGACTAGTTCTTCATACTACATAGGGATTAGTGATATGGATTTATAGGCATGATTACCTCCTTTATCTTTGCCTTGATCTATGAAACATATTTCATGATTGGAAAAATGGTTTATATAAGATTTTGTGCCATTCCAAACTCATATGCTCAAACTACATAACTCGGCACATATAGCCTTTGATGCTTGGTCGTTCGTGTTTCTTCTTGTTGACTATACACTACTTGACACATATTGAACTTATGCACTTATTCTCTTTGTAGCTTGAACTTCATTATGTCTCAGTCACAGTGTTGATAGACCAACTCCACCTTGTAAATGACTAAGTGTTCTACACTAATAGACAATACTAATATTTCCTTTAGGGCCAAAAATACCTCCACTTTGGCATTAGTGGCAAAAACACTTATCATGATCAAAATATGACATAAGAAAATCTTCAAAACATTTTCTCCCCCTTAGGATGTACACCATACCTATAGCTCAATCATCATGGAGTACGTTGTAACTTACATTTGAAAAATATTTGTGTTCAGAATCAGATTGATAAAATTTGTCTCAAAATTACTTTGTTTCCTCCTTTTATTTCTTAGTCATAATATACATAGCATTTTCATTTCTCCCTTTCAAAATATTCATGCATTATTTCCCCTTCTTTTTGTCACTTATACTGAGTAGTGACATTCAATTTTGGATTCAGGATTATACCAAATTTATTTTTAAATGGGTGATGTGATCTTATGACAACAACCATTGTTTTATCCCAATTTCTCTTGAGTGTCTCAAGAACTTGTCTCTCTATCTCAAGTCTAGCTACAAGATCAACCATATTGTTAACTATAGACAATTTTTGACTTCATATGAGGTCCTTGGAAACCTGTAAATGTCTTTGTATCACCTCCAAAATGAGGTAATAACATTTTTTGAATAGACATGACCTATGATCTGATGTTTCATTCCTCATGCAATAATTCTAATTTCTTACCCTACAAAAATTTGAACTTTGAAAAATATATTGAACTGGAAGTGGGATCCATGTTCAAATCTTGACCGCTCTTCAATAGATTTGAATCAATCTTATCCATCTTCTCTCAAATTTATTTGGTAAATCTTGGGATATTATATATTTTAGCAAACAATGTATTTGCATTCTACACTAATTTCTCCAAATCAGTATCAAGAGTGGATAGTTGAACCTTCTTAAGTGTAATTTTGGTTGCAACTTTCTCCAACACTCTATTCTCAAACTTTCTTTCTAACCACTACATAAATTTTTCAAGCGTATCTATGTCAGGTTCATTAATTCTCTTAACTATCTTGATCAACTATTCTATGATGGGGGATTTTTCATCTAAGTTATCTACACAAATAATGTTAAGAAATATGTCTTTGATATCATATAATACCTATCTTTTTTTATGTTATTTTCTCATCTTCTCTTTCTTTGCCATCATGTCCAACAAGTCATTAAGTGTTCTCATTAGTTCAACACTTAATTTAGATGTGTCACAATTAGGAATCACAATCTTTTCATCAGTGGTAACTGGTTTAACCTTCACAAACATTGGACACTTCTTCATACTTTTCTTCAATTTCTTTCCTTTAGAATCAAGAGTGTTGGAACTCAACATAGTTTGTTGTTGTCCTTGTATAAGAACTTCTATATTTGGCCTTTATATCTCCTCTTTAGTCTCCTTAGCCTTTTGAGGCTGAACACCTTTCTTGATCTCCTCATGTTTATTCTCTTGTTGTTCAAATTCATTTTTCTTCTCCTTATCATCATCAATTTTGAGTTCACTGGTTGAACTCTATTGTCCTATCTCCTTTTCTCTCTCACTCAAAGGTCCTAAGGAAATTGGTCTTTCACCAATAGAAAACTGATTTGATGTGTCATGTTTACTATTTTCATCTTTCTAACCCTTTGTATTTACATTATCATTACCCTCTTTGGCATCATCCTTATGTTCTTGTGTTTGGGTGTTTACACCTTCATTAGTCGATCAACTCTGTTTCTCTGATTAACTAACATTGACATCACCTTGAATAACATCTAGACAAAGTGAAACAATAGGAATAGTAGAAATAACAAGAGTTGAATCTAATTTTTTTGTTCTTACTTGTGTATCAATTCTTGGGATAATCTTTTAGTTTTTCTATCATAGGTTTTGGATTCAACAAGATTTCATGAGCTGACTTTGATCATGATGGAGCTTTCATCTTTTTCTCTGGTGTATATTTGAAATTTTCCATCATATACATTATTGCTCCTTCAACCTTTTCCTCATCTATTCTATCCACTTTATCATACTTAATAAAATTGAATCCTGCCATACATGCACTCCCCCTAGTATTTTCACAAAATTCATCAATCTTTTTGGGTGGCTTATGCACTACAATTCTAAAGTGACTTGTGTTTGCTGACCCAATCTTTTCTTCATCATATTTTTGTAGTATCACCCTTCTCATCTTCCTCTTGGTTACTTTGCTTGGCTCTATCTCACTTGTAACATATTTCCTCTTTGTCAAGATTTTACCTTGAGGAGGCTTAGTCACCTTAGTAACTTATTTCTTAGGCCTGACTACTGCTACAATAGATGCCCTTATCCTTTGGCTTATAACTATTTGAGTTGTAGCGATAGGCATGGTGACCTTCTTCTTTCCTTTACTTTCATGTGGCTTAGTAGACACTATTTCTTTTCCTTTTCCTTCCACCTGTTCTTCTTCATTTCCTTCCTCTTCATCACTAGACATATCTTCACCTTTCCCCTCGATGATCTACAATGGTTTCTCATGTTTTTCTCCTTCTCCTGCTCTTTCCAAATTTTCTATCATGCTTTTTCTATTTGTATCTATCTTGGGAGTATTAATATTCACTCTGATCTTTACCTTGGTTGTCTTGTATCTACTGAATGGCTTGGCATCTTTGTCAATAGGTTCATCCCATAATCTATTAATTGTTGTAGTAGCTTCATCAATGTTAATCTCACACACTAATGGTCTTAACCATGAAATTTTTGGTATAACTACCTAAATGTATATTCTATCTGTGTCAACTAGATATAAAATATCAGCATAGTACTTATCCACTAAGGATTTGGGAATCCTTGACCTTTTCTTCATCTTCTGCTTGAATTCCTCAAAATATCTATCCATGAACTTTTCAAAGTTATCTCCCAATTGATTGATAAATTTATTGATTTGTTGTGTAAATGGATTCATCTTGCTCCATGTAACATCACCTATATTGGGAAAAGAATTTTAAACATAGAGGAAAATAAAAACAAGTAATGAGCCAAACTTACACATAATGTTCTTCTCCTTCTTGTTTCTCTCCATATTCTTGACCAACTACTTCAATTCTAAGTTGGAAAGATCGTAACCACGATCCTTCTTTACTATTTTCCATGAAATGCCTAGAACTATACAAGGAATATTGTCCAGTCTGCTAGACTGATAAAACTTACGTGCAATAACCCTAATTGTAAACTCAATCTTATATATTTAATGGGGAAAATATTTATTCCATGTTTTTTCCATTTTTCTGATGTATGTGTCTTAATAGCATTCTAGCTCTAGCATCGAATAGTTTTGACTTTATCTGTAATAAGATAGAAAGTGACACAATGAATGATCTTCCTAGTAATATTAATTGGTTCTCCTTCCTACCAAAACTTCATGTTGTGAACTCATCTTAGTACAAATTTAATCCACTCAATCTTGAAAATTGTAGGAAAGTTTAGGGCATGAGAAAGTCATTTCTTATCAATATGCTTATGTTTATCTTTTAGTATCTCATCTACACACAAATTCTTATATGCACTTCTCAATTAAAAATATCCAACCTCTCCAATCTTGCACATATAACATGATCACACATCATAGATCAAGATAACTCTTGGCAAGATCGAGGATAGGGCTCCAAAAAAATTTCCCTTAGTCATAACCTCAGTGTATGCCTTGAGTTTTGGTGGTTTAAACACTTCATTCCTAACTAATTCAACATTACTAACCTTTGATGCTTTTGATTCAATCTTCTTCTCTACAACTAATGAACTGGATGCCATAATGTTGCTTAGGGTTGGATCTCACAAAATTCTAATTCACTTGGCCACACCACAAATCTCACAAATCTACTTCCAATATCAACGACACACACTAAGGTCTTCTTAGAATTGCTTAATCATGCAAATAAATCTCTCAGGATCAATTCAGTCTTCAAGTCTCGAATGTAAAGTGACCAAAATGAATGAAAGAATTCTCTATATAGGTCAAAAATACAATATTAGGGCCTTATTAATGTTTCATACCTAGAGTAGGTGCATAAAAACTATTTTGGCCACTACAACAAAGATCAGCAGCAACACTTTTTAAATTTGAATTTGAACTCAGCCAAAACCATGACTCAGTAATCATTTAACAGTTTACTCAGTCGCTTAACACTAGTTAACCTTCAACACTGACGCTAGGTAATTACTAACTTTGTAACTCGGTATCCAAACATATTCACTTGGTTGATGCTCCAAATATGTCCTTATGCATCTAATATTACCCTAATTTAGAATTTGTATGCTTTCAATTTTAGGAACCAATGTATAATTTGACTATTTGAAATGTAGTTCCATACTTACCTATTCATCTTAGTTTGTGGTGCTGGAATCACTCGATCCATTGGATTGGGTGATCACGATTACCTCGTCTGAACTATTGCTTCCTTTAGATTTCTTCTTCTAGGTGTGATTCATCTAGTTTCTTACTTCTTCAATATCAAATTTTTCTTTTCCATTGTTCTCTTCATCATTATGTGTTAATGCTTGATTCCTACAATCTTTTCTTAGGTGACCGACATTTTGACAGTGAAAAGATACCATACCAAAGTTCTTCTAGTTTCTTGATCTTTCGCTCAAATTTTTTCTTACACAATTTGTTGTAATATGTCCATTCCTACCACATAACTAAAAAGTGAACCAAGTATTACAATTCCAATTTAGTTTATTACCTTGCCTAGTTACATTGACTTGACTTTTAGGTGTCCAATTGTATTTTGCATTAGATCTACAATTTTGTGGCTTGTGACCATAATTTTGACATGTACAGAAATAACCTTCAAATCTAGATGCAACTAGTGCCTTATTGATCTTTGATCTACGCTCATATGCTTGGCATCCATACTTGTAATTAAAGCAATAACCATCAAATTTAGGCTTAGGATTGGACTTATGAGTACTACTCCTACAAACACTTGTTATGACCTAGTTTTCCATAGAGATAACATGTAGGATTCTTGTTCTTTGGTCTCGCATTCCTTTGTTCTCCACACTTTGATAACTCTCCTTGCTTGGCAGATGATATGAACTCGGTATTAGCCTAATCCAATAGTATCATGAGGTCTTCTTTGTATTTATAATTTTTCATCAAGTTGTCTCATGACCTCTTTAGATTTCTTCATTCTTTCAATAACTTCTTTTTAAGCTCTCAATTCACTTTTTAATTGATCATTTTCTAGTCTTAGGTTTACAATCTCTTCCACCCTCCCAGCAATTTCATGATTGGTACTTAATAATTGATTGGCCATGTCAAATTGATTGTGTGCCAGCCTTTGTACTTTAGTGATCCTTTCATCAAGTCTTGTAGCCATTTTCCTCTTATCTTCATCAGTCATTTCCTTATCATCTTCATCCTTTCTCTTTTGTTCCATGACTCCACATAGTCTTGCTGAGTGCATTTCATGTTCTCTCTTTAGTGCTCTTACTTCTTCATTCAGATTATTGCTCTTTTCCAATAGATCTCTTATTATTGTATCAGATTCACTAGACCTTCTTTCATCACCTATGTCTTCAATTCCTTCTTCCTGGTATTTTGTGTCATTTTTTTGGATAGTCATCTCCTTCCTTCTTTTCATGCATTTCCTCACCTCCTCCTTTGTAGACTTAACTTGTACCAATACAATCTATAAATCAAGCTTCTAATTTTCAATCACCTTTTCTATTTTGTAGGCTTCCATCTCCAAGATATTTGACTCTTAAGTGGTTAGACTTCTTATTTAGAGAACTCAACTCTAATACCAAGTTTTGGAATTCTAATGGGAAAGTGAGATTATGAGAGGAGGGGTCAATTAGGATCTCTAAAAACTTTTACCACTTCAAACATAAATTATACTAAACATTTTCACCACATTAACATTGTGTATAATCAACCATACAATATAATAACATGTAATTGTTGGATACAATTGATTAATTGTGTATTGTCTTTGATGTTACATAAATGTCATATCATTATCAGTCAGTGTATGTCGATCTCACTCGAGCAATAAAGACAGTTTTCTATGTCTACCGAGAATTCCTATGTTTGCCTAGTTCAGAAGGCAATGTCTACCGAGTTCACTCGAGCATTAAAGAATAATCTATAGAAGATGAGTGTTAACTGAGCTCACTTAGTTAATGAAGAAAAGTTGGATGGAACTAGTGTTAACTGAGCTCACTCAGTTGTCAAAGGATCTTTGCAAGTTTGCAGTGTTAACTAAGCTTTTGTTGGTTAACATAAGAAATCATTTATGATTTAGTGTCTATTGAGCTGGATTGGCTAACGAAGGATTTTCTTGTTTTGGCATATTAAACTTAATTGATTTATCTATTGGTTCTAGCTGAATAAGATGATGAATATTAATTATTCTCAGTTGAATATGAGCTGACTTAACAATATGAAAGATATAAGTATAAGGTCAAGTTGTGGATTCAATGTAAGTAAGATGTTATGAATGAATTGAAGATTTAATGATGAAGAGAGGAAGAAAATTTGAAGGATAAGAAAAATATCCTTGTGGAATATTCGATTAGGAAGGATCAAGTACAAGCCAAAATAGAGATTTGTAATCAGCAATTTAGTTGCATTTAAATCAAGTCATCTCAATGTTACTCTCTAACCATTGTAGCAGTGATCTAAATCTCTTAACAGAGTTGGCTTAATAGCTATTTGTAAATCCTCTAACAAGGTGGTAGTTCTATTGAATTTTCTTAATACCCCTAACAAGGCCACTCCTAATAGGGTGATTAAATCCTTTAACAGGGTCACACCTAAAAGTATGTTTTGTAACCTTTAACAGGGTTGGCTCCTGACAGAGCTCACTTCAGAAGAGTGAAAACATTTAGTTAAAATTGGTGGTTTTTCCAAATTAGGTTTCCACATTAAATCCTAGTGTCAAATGTGTTCCTAATATTTTATTTTATGTGTTTGCAACTAAGTTAAAGTAAGGGTAATCACAAATAACATTTAAAGATTTTCATAATCAGTACTTATCAATTTACAACATTTTATGTGTGTTTACTGAGCATTTGCAATTTTTAGTTTTTAGACTTTATTTGGTACTGACATCTAAGGGGTTTAGGATTTATTTTAGTAGTAACTGATTCACCCCTCCCCTTTCAGTTACTCCTCTTATATTTCCAATAGTAATATCGACAAATCTAACATCTACTAGATTGAATAAAACACATAAAAAAAAATCAACACTTGACATAAGATCTAGTAATACTGAAAACCTCCAATGTGAAGGTAAAACCATGGTGGGGATGGCACCCACATTAAATTCACTATTACAATAACAAAGTGCATGTTAGGGATATGATTTTGATCACTTCCCATGATCTACCCTATGAGGGACCTACTCTACTAAAAGCATATAAGACTATAAAGTCTACCTTTACAAAAGGATTTAAACTTCACAATTAATTAAGTACTATGTTAGGAGATTTACAATAGCCCTATTAGGACCACTCTATTAAGAGATTCTCTTCATACATTGATTAGAATGTAATAGTACCTTGATCCTTCAGTTTGCACTAATATGTTGATATCAAATCTTCTCTATCCAATAAATAATGACCTCACTATGACTAATCTATAATATCTCCTTGCTACACTGCTCAATCACCTTTACTCACTAATTCTCCTTCAGCTTTCCATACATGCATTCCTTCAACTCACAACAACATTCTTCTATCTTAAAACTTTTCTTTTACAGCCATTTTAAGAAAATTCTAGATAATAATAAACCATCCTCATTCATCTTTTTTGCAGCTTAACCTTTTCAATTTTCTAATTGGTTCTGCATATTGCATAGGGATTAGTGATACAAATTTATAGGAGTGATTACTTCCTTGATCTTTTTCTTGATCTTAGAAACATATTTCATGATTGGAAAAATGGTGTACATAATATAATGTATCATTACAGACTCATATACTCAAACTACATAACTCAACACATATAACCTTTGAAACTTGATCGTGCTTGTTTCTTCATGTTGATCCTTGGCATAGACTTTGCCCAGCTTAAACTATTTTCTCTTTGAATTTCTTAGCTCATGTAGCACTTGGCTTATATGATGTGTTTCCCTATGGATAGCTCAACAACCACTAAATGCTCTATGACTATATGCTACTCAGAACATATTGAACTTCTCCACTTCTCTTTGTAGCTTGGCCTTCATTGTGGCTTGGTCGTAGTGTTGACCGACCAACTTTCCCTTGTAAATGACTAAGTGTTTTTCACTAATAGGCAATAGTAAGATTGCCTTTAGGGTCAACAACTAGATATAAACATAATTGATTATAATTGGTAATGAGAATTAGATGTTATAGATACTAATAGGTCCTTGAATCATAGCCATACTTATCTAAATATATTCTAGCAACAATGAAAAGGTCATTTTTGCAATAAGTAAAGAATAATCAATCAATATATAATGTTCATCCCTTGCAATTGAAATTCTTCATTAAAATTTTGTGAAAAAAAATTGAATCTCAATGAGGGAACATATTGCATGATGTATGGGAACATATAGGGCCTTGATGCTCAATAAGATTGTAACCTATAGGGCCACCCTCCTACCAAAGATTTCTATATCTAAGAATCAATTTTTTAATACATCTAAAACCATTGGTTTTTTAATGGTACAACTATATTTTTGACAATAATTTTTTACAATGATGCTATAGTACTGACGACGTCCCCATCGGTATTGGTTGTTACCAATTGTATCAATTCTATTAGAATTCTAACATATGGTTATTATCTGCAATGAATACTTCCCCACCCATCATGATCCCCACCTATCACAATTTTTGATGAAATAACTATGTCACCTCCTAGTGTGAAAATTCTGACAGTCAACCGTCAAAATGCCATAGTTGGTCATCAAAAACTTGCCCCAAATGTACTAGTGTTGGAGTTAGATTAGTGATTTTTTAGACCATTTAGGCTTGATCCATTTTCTTGGCCTATGATTTTTTTGGGTGACTTAGTTAAAATCCCCTTTAAATTCTCTCATATTTGGCATTCTTTTTAGATGGAGATTCTCTTCACTCTTTGGAAGGATAGGAATGTTGTCCTCTATATTTACAACATTATTGATATAAATGTCTCTATGTATACTAAAGCTTACATATGTAATAATGTGTTGATGCAGATTTAGTTTTAGGCCAACGAAGTGGCCTTAGAGGTGCCTTACCTATAGGATTTACTGTAGCATTATAATAATGTCCCTTGTATAGTTTCAAGAGTGTTGTAAAAATCTATTTTTTCAATCATACTCTACCTCATAGGCCCCACTATATTTGTAACTCTTCTCCTTGTCAATCCTAGGACCTATGATCCCATCCTTTTTGTTGTTCTCCTGGTGGTGGGGCGATGGTTGTTAGCACCACTCTACTTATTTTGTTATATTATGGCTCTTTAACAATGTGATCCTAACTGCTAATGATCACTTTATTCCTATTGCTTCTCGATGGCTTGATAAAAAAGGAGATTATACTTAGCCTACTAACACCTATTCCAAGGGGTTTCAAGTATACTAAAGAAAAGCAACCTCTTCCATGCTTGACCTTTGACCCCATGTATGGGGTAAAGATAATCAGCAAGGTTCACCCTCAATCGGTACTTTTTTGTCTACCTAAGGTGATTGTCTTTGTACAATGCCTACATTTTTTAAATGTTTTTTGATTTTATATTCTTCTACAATGTGGTTATGTGAATCTTACATATGGATATTATACCCTCCCCCCTCCCCCCAAACCTTTTATTTTAACATACATTTTAATATTATAAATTAATAGAGAAGGCCCTCTCATCAAAATAATTAACAATTGAAGTATTTTATTTATAGATTTTTAGTATGTAAGGAGAGAGCTTGGGTGAGGTGTCACCTATGTAGCATCCACAAAAGACCCGCATAGGAGACACATGGGCTTGGACAATCCATGCAAATGTTTTTTTTTTTTCACACATGTGTGAGAAAGTTGAGATTTGATAGGTCATGAGTAATTTAAGGGTACTTGTGAGAGGGAGATTAAGAGTGTAAGTCAAAAAAGGCCAATTAGCACTTTTAGAAAGTATAAGAGGTGTGTAAGATCTCCTTATTTGGGGGAAATAGGGAAATGATTGGAAAGATCTTTCCTTCATAAATTTTCTCACATATGTGTGAGTGAATTTAATTAGTGCTTATAGGTTTGGATTCATAAAATTAGCCTAAATAACCTTAGTTAATTAGTAGGTAGGTCTATTATGATGAAAGAGATAGGTGTAGGGTAGGATCTAGGTTGAGATTAAGATGATTTTTAAAAATAAAAATTAATTAGGCTTAGCAAGAATTAATCACATCAGGGGATTAAATAAATAGAATTTATTTTAAAGTGAATTGTGGAGAAATGCATTAGATTTCAGGGGAAGACATTTTAAATTAGATATCAATTTATTAGGGAATTAGACATATTTAACTAAGTTTAGTTAGATGGGTAAATAAAAAAGATATAGTTAATCAATAATTATCTATAGTGATATAGGAAATATTAAATAAATTACTATAAGTGCAAAGGGGTGATTTTGGGTGTCTACAAATTCTTTGAGAGAAATAGTTTTGCATCGAGACCCATCAAAGTACAATTCCCCAAGGGTTATCAGTTTTGATTGGTAATGCATATTTGTCAAGAAATATAATATGATTAGGAGTTGAAGTAGATAAATATATTTAGAGAGATGATCTATCAAAGCTTGGCTCTTAATTTTTTTTTAAGAAATAAACTTTAAGTCAAAATCACTTAGGCTCATAACCCATTTACCTCAACATCTTGACAAGCCAATTTTGAAGATGTTTCAAAGCATCAATTTAATGATAACATTAAATTCATTATTGAGAAGATAATGTCTCATTTTTTGACATTGAATTCATTATTGAGAAGATAATGTCTAATTTTTTGACAAGCAAAAACTAATCAAGATAATTTATTTTGTTGTAGTTTATCATATATCATAATCCACTAATGCTTAACTTATCTAAGAGATATTTCACATTTTTCTATTGTTATTATATTGAGTTAATATGGCACCTAAGGCATTCAAAGAAGATAAAGTGTATATGATGAATGCTTTATCAAGTTGAGCAGGTTGTAAGATAGGAAGATTATCAAAATAGTATTCTAATTGTTTTTAAATGATTGTTTACACTCCTCATTCTAAGATAAAGTAGTATTTGTCTTTAAAAAGGAAGTGAAATTAATTGTACAATTTGCTAAATTAGAGACAAAGCTATGGATATCTTTCATTGTTCCTAATAAACTAAAAAGTTGTCAAATTAATTTGGGAGGTGACATACTAATTATAGCATCAATTTTCCTAGTATCCATCTCAATGCCTCTATTAGAAATGATAAATCTAAGAATGTTTCCACTATCAACACCAAAAGAACATTTTTGAGGATTCAAGTGCATGTTATATATTGATTCAAAAACTTTTCTAAGATTAGGTACATAATTCTTATGAGAAATGGACTTGATGAGAATGTCATCAATACGATCTCCAGTAATCTCATGAATACAATCATGAAAGATAAGTCTCATAGCATGTTGATATATAACACCCACATTTTTTAATCCAAAAGGCATAACATCCAAACAAAAGGTTCCCCAATAATTAGTAACAGTGATTTTTTATTTATCTTGATTAGGAATTAGTATTTGATTATAGATAGAAAAATCATCCATGAAGGACAATAACACATGTTTGGGGGGTGGGGAAGAATCATCTTTCAAAGAAGCTTAATTTAGGTCATGAAAATTAGTACACATCCTGATCTTATTGTCACCCTTAGATACAAATATAATATTTGAGATCCAAGGAGAATAATCGATGTGCGATATAAAGCCAAGGCCAATATTTTTTTCTATTTTAGGTTTCACAAGAAAAGTAATACTAGTATTCATCTTGCATATATTTTGTTTGACGAGATTGGCATTACGAGTAAGAATGATATTATCATTACAAGGTATATTAGAATAAAACTAAGAGAAAATATCAAGAAATTAAAGAAGAAGAAGATAAGTGAGTTCATTTTGTTCATCCTCATCAAAACATTATGTAATTTTTATCACTTTTCAAGGTCATTAGAACCCATTTTCTCATCAATGGTGTTGGTTTTTAAGAGACTACTTTCCTGTGAGACATCCATGGGAAAATGTGAATTAAGATGATATCTAGAGTTAATGTATTTCTCAAATTATGCTTCAATATTATATCAATAAGTCATTTATCAAAGTCTATGAGATGAGGATTCACTACTTTTAAGGGTCCTATAGAAATATTGTTGAAATAGAGTAACTAGTTGGGGTTTCTTGTAGGATTAAATCCTAATCAATAAGGATATTCACACGCTTAATTTTCTAAAGGTACTTTTATCCCTTGTTCAAATAAATTGCATCTATTTTCATTCAATCTATATTTTTCCAATAAATGATAACTAGGACCATAATAAGAAGCCATATGTGAACTTGTTATTAGAGATTCATAGGTCACTATACCATTATAATTAATCTTGATAGTTTCTATAGCTTCATTATTAAAAGTAGAAAGAAAGTTTTTACTTAATTTACTAGAAAAATAAGTTATGGTTACAGGTTCATTGTTAATTTCAATCTTTGGTTGCATAAGTTGAAGGTCTAAAACTTTGTACTCTTCAATATATGTTGATGAAAAATCTAAGGATCGCTAGTCATCATCCAACATTGAACTAGAAGAAGAAGAATATTCTACATGTTTAGGATCAATTTTAGGATGAGGGTCTTGTTTCTCTTCTAAAGACAAATGAGTATTTCTTGACTCGGTATTCAAACAACTATTTGTTATGGCATTCACATTAAGAGTGTACATCACATTGTTAGAGATGAAATTGATTTTTTTATGAAGAGTTAAAAAAATGATATGCATATTATGTAACCAAGGTCTACCAAAAAGGGGATTTTAATTAAGGGGTCCAAGCATCACATCAATATGAGTGTCTATAATAATTAGATCAATCTTAATAGGTAATCTAATTATACCCAAATATTTCCTTAGAATATTGTCAAAGCCAAAAATAGGAATATTATTTTGTTTAAGAGTTGTCATATCAACTTTTATTTCTCTCAACATGTCCATACTATAAACATTCAATCTATACCCATGACCAATTAGGCTCCTTCGAATAATATTACCATTGAAATGGACAAATACCATAAGGGTGTTGTATTCCATTTGGATTTATTTAGAAGAAAAATCATCTTAAGTGAAGAAAATTTGAGTAAGAACATGTGTGGTATGAATACATTTTAGGAAGGAATTGTTGTTGTCTTTATAAGGGGTGGAGCTAAAAAATTATTTAAAGATTTTTGCAAGAACTTATGATATATAGGTGAGGTTTGAAGAAGTTCCCATAAAGAAATCTTAGCAAGAGTGGCACACAAATTCTTGACCAAATCATGTGCTCATTTCCAAGATTGGGATATAAGTGTGGTGTTGGAGGAAGCACAAGTTGAGAAGGTCATAAAGAAGTAGGAATAACCATATTAGTATGTTTGACATTATTTCTTGTACAATAGGTATGAGGCCACCACATTGTAATCCTTAAAAAAATATAAAGGAATTAAGAGTTTTTCTTTGATAGTTATGATATGCTTGTTCAGAGTTTGAAAAGAATTTTAAGCATTGTGTTCTTTTATTGAAATCTCATGTGAATTGAAAGTTTGAGGGTTGGATTGTTAAGGATAACCCTTAAGAGTAATGATAGGTTTGTTAGGATCTTGAGAACAAATGCATCCTTTGATAGTTATCAAAGGTCTAGTATGCACAACTACTTTGGGTCTTTCAATGTTAAAAATAGAATTGCACTCAAAGGAGGCTAGGAAAGAAGTTTTTGGTAAAGGTTTGATTTGAAGAGATGTAGAGGAAGAATTAGTAGAGATGGAATTATGAGATACATCATATGTCACAATAAAATTTTCACTACTAGGCACCTCATGAGGGTTCTTAATTTCATGCCTACTAAAAGAATCATAAAAAATACTCATGAACAAACAAGTCATAGATGTTGGAAGAAAACTAAATGATAAATAAGATGCAATTATTTTTGTAATTTTCAAATATAAATGATATGTAAGGAAGTAAAAGAAAATAATTTTTTGAATATTTTCTCTTTCTATGATGCAACAAAAAATTATATCTAGCATAAAAAGATAGATGGAAAGAGTGAAAAGTAAATTTAATCAAGTTAAATGTTAAACTTTAATTATTTTTCAAACATATTTGAAATTCATGCAAGGTCTAACTAGTCAATATAAAAAGTATATGTTGAGTTGTCATTTTGCATGATGCTTAACATCAGGAATCCTTTCAAACTCCTCTCTTGAAAAGCTAATCTAGGATCAACTCCAAGGTTCTGGGTGATCTTGCGACCTACTGAAATCCACTCAGCTGAAGATAAATGTGTTTGTTCACAGAGATTCCTTTGTTGGTTCTGACCAATTTTGGATAAGATGTTCAATCTTATTGTTGTCTCAAAAAGTAACCAAAAATGACATATATTTTTGGTATTTTATGTTTTATGATGAATGCAATCTAACAATGCAACTACATGAATTCCTACTTTAACCAAGTGTTAGCAAAGAAAATAACAAAGATAAGGTAAAGAGAGGTGAAAAAAAATAACATGAAAGGGAAATTTCTAAAGGACATAAACCACGATAGCAACACATCTGCGAGTTAAATCAGTGAAAAGATCGGGTAGGAAACCAATGAAAATAGGAGCAGCACTTCCTTAAATCCACTAATGTAATCGTCGATGGGAATTTAGTAAAAATAGAAAGACTTTTCACTTCTCATTGAATCACAAGGCCATAGAAAGTGTGCTCATGCAAGACAAGAAGCTATGTAGGAACAATAGGGTGATCTCTTTTCCATCTTGGTACGTCAGTAGAATTCATCAACACATAGTAAACACCATAACTAAAAGATCACACAATAAAATCAACACAACAAAACCATTGGCTCCATTATTATTCATAAACAAAAATTCAAAAAAATAACACACTCCAGCAAGAATAACTACACTTAGAATGAGAGCACCAATAGTATATATTATTGCATCAAAATAACATCCCAAAATACATATTACATTCCTAAATTTATAAGAAATCATCTCCGTAATTTGTGCTGAGAATAAAAGATCACTTAATGCAAATACGTGCTTCTAAACTAGTAAAACAAATCTAATTATATACAAACTGACTCTCTAAATGGTGCTATGTAGGACTCCACCCTTGGTTTTATCAATTAATGGGTGCATGAGCCTTTACATGTCTTTAAAAAAAAAATTAGATAAGAAGAAGGAAGCTGCAAGAAGATCTAAGAGTCACTGAAAGCTCTAAAAATGGAATCGTGGCCTTCTCTGAATGTTTCTGGGAGTTGATATGGCATCAAAATGAGTTTACAGTGCATGGAATGCTCTAAATTAGCAACTAGCAATTAACTGTGCATTGTTGCTTCTTCAAAATTGTTGGCACACCTCTATGAAAAGAGCACCTTACGCACCTTGGTGGCAAGTTCAAAAAATCCAAAAATTTCCCCAAGTGCCAAAATTGAATTTATAGTTTTTGGGTTTTCTTCCCCTTTATATCAGAGAAATGTTTGGATGTTTGCTCTTGAATTTCTCTATAATCACCATCACTTGGGTAGCATCTATAAAATCCAAAGTGTTATACTTATCTTTTACTATTTGTTAGGAATTGCTAACCTTCTTACAAATATTTGCAAAATCCTCAAGTTAAGTGTCTAGCTTTGATAGTGCATCTTCACTCATAAATGCTTGTTTGATAACTTATTTTGATGTAGCATCTTCAAAGGTTATTTGGAACTATTGGACAACTGATTACACTAGAATGAGTTTATTGTTTGTCTCATCTTCAAAAATATCAAGGTAGGCATCGTTGTAATGCTTCTCAGCTTCCAAAATCTACTCTTGTGTTTGATCTCTAAGCTTCTGTATACCCTTATGTAATGTCTCCATTACTTTATTAATAGCTTCTATCTTCTTAATCGAATCCTCTAACTAATCCAGTTCCTTAGTCAATTACACCTCCATAACTGTACGATACCTTTGACCCTTTATTGCTTGAAGTGCTTGGAGGCCCTTTCCCGAGGTATGTATCTCATCCAATAACCCAAAATCATGGTCCAATATAGACACCAACTTTTTTGTACTAGATTGAAAATGGTGTAATAGGTTCAAAATAGCCTGGATAATCTATACACCTTTATCCTCAAAATTGTCATGCCACTTCTAACATACACCCAAAAATGAATATATTTGTACACTCCCCTTATCTCTCCTTTCTAATACCACAATGAGAGTAATATTTGGATTATCAAGGTCAATAGGGCCCACTAATCCATGTTAATAGTCTTTCATAAGCTCATTTTGTCTTCTCAGCATTATCAACTCAGACTCATCTTCATCCATGTGTCTGAACACTTCATTTATACCCATAGTGATTAATACCTCGGTTTTATCCATTGTGGGTCTCCCCAGTAGGACCTCCCTAATTTGATAGTCTTTAGGGTTCAAGTCCTCAATGTCAACATGTGGAGGAGGGATGGAAATATGTGCAAGCAAGTCCTGATCTTGGTTCTTCATTATGAAGGCCAATGCTCATGCCTCACCCATACATGGCCCAAGCTTCTTGATGGATTTCACTAGCTCATTCATTCCCTCCTTTGCACTCAAGTCCAACTATCTTTTTTGTCAAACCATAACCTCCCTCTTCATCCAAGCTCATGTAGTGCCTATAGGAGACATGTATTTGGTTGAAGAGAACATTTGTATTTATATCCATTTTCCTTTATCACTCCTTTCTAGAGTCTTCTCCTTCTAAGAGAGATCTATATTGGGAGTCAATGTATCCATCGTCACCAAAGTCCTTGCCTTTAAATCTTGAGAATTCGATTGAGGTTCTTCAGGTATCAATCCCTCCTCTAATACTTCATCGTCTGGCATTTTTTGGGCTCTTCTTCATCCACTACTTTTTCTTCTTCATCAGTGACAGGAGGGAGAGAAGTGACTGAGCCTTTATCCAAGAATGAGAGATCTTGAAATGATGGTGGTGAATACCTATAGGCCCTTGTGGTAGAGGTGTCATTTGGTTCTAATCCTCTCCCAAGGGTTGATTTGTAGGTGTATCTCATATTTTATCTCCCACCATCTTGGTTCCTACTGACATAAAGTCAAAATCAAAAATGTCAAAGGCATTTGTTTCTTGCCCTTCTTTTTCTTCAATCCATTATTGTTGGTCATCTTCTAAAGTTGTAACCTAAGTAGGTTACCTAGGAATGGATGGAAGCATTATGGTCGAGCTTCTCCTCCTCCCTTCTATTGTATTCCTGGCTAAATGAGTCCTTTGAATCAAATGGAGATTATCCTCTTCGTCTTCATCTTCTTCTACATCTACCTCAAGGATGATCTCTGGAATTTGAGGGGTGGGAATGAATTTCTTCTATAACTTCCCTCTTTTTGTCTATTTCACTATAGGCTCAACCCTAGCCTTCATATTAATTGAAGGGGAGGCTTCTTCCTCTAGACCAGATGGTGGTGCTTCCAGTGCTTCTTCTTCTAGCTCCTATTCTTGTTCTTGTCCAAGTGGGGGCAATTGTTCAATATCTTGGGCTTGAGCTACCTCTTCATCTTGAGGCTCTTCAGTCTCAGGCTCAACTCACTTTTGGGACACTCTTTTCTTCTTATTCTTCCCTTTATCTACCCCAAAGTACTCAATATCCCTCTCATGTTGATGCACTATTTTTGACCTGACTAGGGATTGAGCAGGGAAAGTTGGTATTGTAACTTTTGCACCTTTACCCTTAATTGGGTGTGTTGTGGCTTGAAGGGTAACAACCTGTGGAACTGGGTCAAGGTTAAAAGGCTTCTTGATCAATTGTCTCGTCAACTGAATTATGTGCCTTGCCCTATGATTTATATCCACATTCTCATCTCTATCTATTTATGCATTCATGATCAACCTATCATAGATTTTTTCATGGTTGTACAATGGATCCAAGATATCTTGAGTGTCTTTCTAAACAACCTTGAGCGGGATATTTATTTTTAAGGCCTTTTCCACTAGATATAGAGTCGTCCTACAATAATCCCTTATTCAAATATCATACTGTAATGTCCCCATCTTTTTAGCATCTCAATGGAGTTCTTAGCCATGGCATTCTCCGAAAGCTAAGTGGAGAAATAAGGAGAAATTGATTAAATTAATTTCTTATAAAGTCATTAAATAAATTAAAATAAAAAGGTCACTTTATATTTAATTAATTTAATTAATTGAGAGTGCACTAATTATTGGAAGGGGGAAACTTCTAGTAATTTAATTTTCTAGAAGCACAATTAATTATTCACTAGTACATTAGGCCCCCATTTTCGACCAAAGGCCTATTTGGGTTGTTAAATTCTTTTTTTTTTTGAAAATATGGGCCCGATATGATCAAAATTTTGACCAAATTTTGACTATAGTAAAATTGTTTAAATTTCAACCTTCAAAACATAAGAAAAAAGGTCACGGTAGTGTTAATTTTGTTTTGGGGCGCACCGTGACTGCAATGGGTGAGAGTTTGGTGCAGGGTCAATAGGAGAGGAGAAAGGAGGTAAGAATCTGGTCTTTAGATATCATTCCAAGTTTTTTATCTATCAAAAAGTTGCAGAGGTGGATTCCAAAGCTATTCAATGCTTTTACATTTTCTCTTTCTCTTCTACTCATCACAATTTAAAAAACAGAGCCAATGTTAATTCTTTCATGTCACAAAGTTGTTTTATAGATGATGTTTAGGTTTAGGGCTAGCATATATTTAAGTGCAAGAATAAAGCTGTGGAAAATTTATATTTTTGATATAATGCACTATTCATTTTTTGTATTTCTTTTGCATGCAGGGAATCTCGAGATGTCTTGGTGTTGGAAAACTCTGGATCGGAAACAAAGAATGTAATATGCCATAGCTGCTCCCATTTGCTTTTTCACTCAAATTAGCAGTATTACCTCTGACAGAATTTGATCTAGACCCATTCACACAGGTTTGTGGCCATTTTACTGTAGATTTCTTTGCAAGACATTAAACAAGAACTCAATCTTTGGGAGGATTGATATATTGTAGAACATCTGTATCTGCATTCCTTTCCTCTTCATTCCAGTAATTTATTTTCATCTTTCTGTATGGCTTGCATCCACAACATGACCTTGTTGAGTGAGGAGTCTTTTTCACTACTTTATTTAAAGAAGAAAGGAAGCTTAGCTTGCAAGTTTTCAAAAGAACTTCATTGTAGAGTTTAGAGCCCCAGCAATGTAAATACTATGAGGAAACTATACGAGATGCATTGTCATAAGTTATACAAGCTTTCCTAGTGCAATCTAGAAGTACCATTTTAAGGAACTGTTTCTCCAAAATAGAAAATTTAATGTAGTGATTCTAGTAGATGACGTGCAGATGGGTATGCTTGTGCGGGAGAAAAAAGAAGAAGAAAAGAAGCAATTTGCTTTATCATCTCTAGCTAAAGACACAGCTCATACTCTTGAAGTTGTGTTATATTCTCTCATAGATAGTCCTGCTATAAATAATTATTCATTTTTTCCCTCATGCTTGTGCTTTGAATTATTAGGAGTAGCATGTATCTTGTTGGTGTTTCAAACAGCTGAAACTATCAAGCAACAAAATGCTTAATATCACTGTGAAATGACTCACACAATCTAGGGATTAGCCAATTCCCAATATCAACTATATGAATGAATCACTATAACCCAACTTCAACAAAACCAAACATTGGTTTCCTACTCTTCTAGCTCTGCTAAACCAAGGTGGGTATACCTAGGGATAATTCTAATGCAACTGTGTATGAAATTATCTTAGTTTCATTCTGATTCTCATCTGTTACCTTCACATACATACACAACTCACTTGAATTCTTCAATGCTCTCAAACTTGTACACATCTCTTATCAGTAGATCTGGTGATAATTCTCCTAAAATTTACAAATATTCCTAGAAATAACAGCTACCTAAGACTCAAGAATTAGATATAAATGAGTTGAGACAAGCATTTATAATTATTGAATAGGATTGAAATAATTTTGATTTTATAAGATGACTTGATATGCAGTAGTAGAATTCATCCTTGTTTACTTCTAATTTATAGGACCAGTGCCTTATCCATTGGGCAAGAAACTTACTATTGGCAAGAGATCTAATTCAAATAATTTGCATAATAATTAATCAACTGCAATCACCCATCTCCATTCTTATGCAATATCCCTTTTATGAACTCATAAACCCTACTAATTTACTGAAGCATTTATATAATTGCTTGAATTGAAAGCAACAATAAAACCAGCATACAACCCATCCAGACTGCATTCAGCCAAATAAACCTTATTTAAATGACTTCAAAGTAAACAAACCCATAAACTGGAGATAGAAATTGATGACATAGATATAGTGTAAATACCCTGTTGTATTATCCTTTTCATATGACTAATACAATAACCAATAGAAAACCAATTGAATGCCCAGAATAGATTGTCATTTTTGTCATTTCAATTTGCTTATTAGAAAGTACAATGGAAGCAAACTCAAAACCCTTGCATACTATTGGACCGACTGTATATGTACTCTTCTTGAAAGAAAACAAAAAATTACACAAGTCTCGGACCATCACAATGCCTTGAAAACTCATTTATATAGATATGAGTTGCAACAAGCAAAGGGAAAATTTGATTGACAGGTGTCCAAGGAACAAAACATTATACAAAAGACAAAAAGGTCACAAGAATGCCAGGTGTATCAAATATTCTTTTAGGTAGGCTCATTCCTGTTACTATTGTACTTATCAACTTTTGATTTGTCTCTCATTATTTCAAATCCTTAGAATACGTGGTTGTCAAGCTAGCCAATGAGGGGTGATCTTGTGATGCCTTCATATCAGTTTGTTCCTGTGGGTTTTCACTGCTTTCACCTTGAGCAGGCACTATTTCCTTTTCACTTTCTTCTTCCTTCAATTCTGGAGTTGATGTGTCAATGAACTACACCTCATCTTCCTATTCCCTATCATTATCTAAACTGCCTTCCTCCAACTACTGGTTCGAAGAAATATCTGCCATCCATGTGTTAAACTATATGTCATCCGGCCAGCTAAACTGTAGGATATCATCTTGTTTCTTTAATATATAATCAGCGTCCTTTTCAAAACCAAAAAATTCTTGCCTCAAAGAATCAAAAAATAAGTGGACTTTAACCAATTCCTTTTTCATGGTGGCCCACCAGGCATGCCCCTTTTCATAAACAACTTTATTTATCCTTATGCAAAAAAGGTCATCCAGTTCTTTACTCCATTCATCCTTATTTTTCAAATGGTTCTTTCTATCCAAAGCACAAGGAAATAGATCAAATTTTTTATTCTTGTATTTATTCAAATAAGAAACAATTTTTAGTTGCAAAGCAACTCTCCTATTATCAAAATCTGTCAAATCATTAGCAATATCATATAAGTTTTCAATATGGTCATTTGAAGACCTTATAACTGAATAACATAAAAGGGTGATTTCTTTTTCCCTTTTTCCCCACTTGTTAACAACAGGCTTGAGGATTTCATCATGGGTTTTTAGTTGCTCCCATATACTTATTACTCTTGCTAACTGATCAAAAAACAAGGGCCATTCAATCTTATCTACCAAATACATTAGGGCCTTTCTAAGCTTACCCTCATATTGCGTATTTAACTCTACATGTAAAGCCCATAGCTTATTTTTTTCTTCTTCAAAATCCTCAACTGTATAATATTTTGGTCTTTGAGGTGTGTCTGGTGGTTCTACAAGGGGGGTGGATTTAAAAGGTTCCACTGGAGGACGAGGGTATGTTATTCTTGGCCTTGTGGACTTCCCCATTACCTTGTTTTCAAGTTCAATTCTCCTTTTTACCTCCCTATTATAGGCCTCAAGAAGTGTTTCATATTTACCCTGTAACTCAGACATGGCCTGTTCCTCCTTCTTTACAGTATCCAAAAGAAACTTGGAAGATTCCACATTCCAAGATGTTGCCTGCACATGTGAGGTATCAGCAACTTTTCTCACAATTAAGCTTCTCATCAAGCCAGAGTCATCTGACTACAATCATGTGGCTCTGGATCCTCTTCTCAATGACCAACTGACCAATGCAGCTTGATCTTCAATGAATGCAGTGCCTTGAAAGTTCTCTTTATTCTGGTCTTGCAAAGTCAATTTATTTGAAACAGAACTAAAAACTAAAGCATCAGCAATATCCCAATTTGGAAACAATAAAATGTTAGATACCTTGACCATTTCCCTCCCTTCCTCAGGGCTTATATTCTGCAATTCTTTTTTCATTTCTTCTTTAGTTTGGTGCTGAATGGAAGTTTCATCCATTTTTGGATGCTATGTTTTCATCTTTTTACATTTCTCGTCAAAAATGTTCATGTTTGCCCTCCATGCAAACTGCTAAAAAGCCCTAGATTTAACAAAACTGTCATCAGTCAAAAATTTAAGACTTGCCTACTCTAACACAAGGTCCAATTCCCTGCCACTATAATATGCTACAGTTAGATCCAAACTTGGGAG
This sequence comes from Cupressus sempervirens, assembly GCA_028749045.1. NCBI lineage: Eukaryota > Viridiplantae > Streptophyta > Pinopsida > Cupressales > Cupressaceae > Cupressus > Cupressus sempervirens. Next base: position 329,370,153 of record CM053789.1, read on the forward strand.
GGAAGGTTTTGGAGAGTTACCCTCATCTAATTCTGCTTGAGTAATAAAAATACCTCCCTGTGATCCCATCTATTCGATCTGTTCACCAGTGAGATGTTCTTCTCCAATCCTTAGAGGGGATTGAGTGGGTGAATATTCCTCAACTTGAGGCCTTTCTTCTATTATTACCTTCTGCCCCTTAGGACTAGGCTCATTAGGTCTCTCCTCTTGGGCTATACTAGTGGATCCTTTTATTTGTTTGCCCTTATCTATAAGAACCCTTTTATTCTGAATTATAGTATACCCAGGCCTCTTTTGTACAATTATTTTACCAGCTCCCACATTTGGGGTGAAAGCCAATTTCCTTATGACCTTTCTGGCCTTATCAGGATAGGAATCAATAAAAATTTGTTTCTTTTCATTCATGACTTCCATCATTTCAGGGAAGGTATTCATGAGTTTACTTATTTTGTCAGCCTCTGTAACAACATTATCTAAAGGATCATATTTATTATCAAAACAATGAATGAATTCTAAGACTTGGGAATAAACTCTCCACTTTTCCTTTTTAGTTTCCTACTCCTACAATGAGAATTCATTCCTTATAATGTCCTCTAGATAATAAAAATCGTGCTTGACGGGTCCCAACTTGATTCTATGCCTCAACATCTAGTTGAAAAATCCCTCAGAATCACAAAAATGGGGATGAGAGATAACCATCATATACTGCTCCAAAATTTTATGCAAAAAGAGCCATCCCCCTTTTGTAATCACAAACTAATGGGCCACTATGCAAGTAGGGAAAATTGACCCTAATTGCCTTTTCAACAAAAACATTTCTTCAACTCCCCCTAACTACCACAAAACTTCAGCCACTCCTACCTTCAAAGGTACTTGGTAAGGCAAAACATGAGGACTCCCTTTAAAACCATATATTTTGAAAACAGTAGAAATAGAGTAAGGGACGATATCTCCCCAATTATGTGAAACTTTCAAGTCATGGGGGTTATCCATAGGCCTAATGAGACTCATTAGTGCTTTAGGGATTCTGGGATTGTCACTCAATATAAGGCACCTCAACTTAGAAGCAAAATATCTATCAAATCTAATAAAACTAGCATTACTTGCATCCCAAGTCATATTTGCGCTCCACAACTGGACTGGCAATATTTCCCAATTCTCCTCTCTATTTAGTTCCATCTCATTACCAAAATATGTCACTCCTTTGAACAAAAACATATGCATTAATAGAGAGTAGTGACCAAAAGTTTTTTCCACCTTGCCCTTCGCAATCCCAACTAAACCAATGTGAATTTCTTCAGCCAAAAAGGAAGCAAAATCAAAAATAACATCTATAATGAACGAAGCAATTTGAACCATCATGTACATGAAACCAATGGGCATAAGTTCTTGCTCATCTTCACCAAAAACTCGGCATAAGGTCATGTATATCTCTACAGACTGGGAAGTAAAAAGACTCTTCTTAAAAGGCTCTCTAGAGGCTACAGTAATTACTCGCAAAGTTCCTATTGTATCAACATGTGCCCTTAATGCACCTCCCCTGATTACATCCTTCTTTGCTTTATATTCATTCTCTAATTCTAGCAGATTGATTTGCACACGGTAATCTGATAATGGTTCCAAGTGAAAAACATCTCTAATTTCTTCAGGAGTAATCGAGACCAGAGGCACACCATCCTTTCTTCTTACAACCCTAATGGCTTGGTCATAATTCTTAGCAATGGCTTCAAGCAAATCATAATCCATGAAAACACTTGGGACTACTAACTTTCCCAAATCAAAATTCAAGACATTAGCATGCAGGGCAAACAACTTCCCTTCTTAGAACCACTTTTTAAATAGGATAAGACCAGTTTGAGTAGTTATTGCATCTCTTACCCAATTCCCCTTGTCATACAAGCCATCCAAAATTTTAAGCCTAGGGTTTAAGGAAATCAATTTTTTAACTTGTGCAACCTCTATAGTAGACTTTGGGAGTAATTATAATATATCATCATGGACATTCCTATCCATATAGTTAATTTGCCCAGAAAATGGCTTCTTAGGAGGCATTATGACAGTATTGAGAGAATTGGAATGCCACAGAGGTTATAGTATGAGTACTTACTTGACTTGCTGAACTTATTCTTCTCTGAAGCTCTCTAATTAATCTCGAACAACTGAGGAATAGTTTTCATGTTCTTACCAAGCTTGACATGATGAAATCAATAGGCTCTTGTGCTCAAAAAATTTGCAATCTTTTTTTGTGTGGGACTGGAATTAATGAAAATCTCTTGTATTATACTCTATTTTTTCCACACGCAAAGCTTTCATTTATCATAAATGCATAAGACAAAAAAAAAAAAGTGTCGTCGCATTTTCTTTTTTAAACTTGCGTCGTTGATCCATGAAAAATCCTACGACCTAGGAATGACAACTAGGCTGACTTAGCTTTCTTCTTAACACATTGGCAGTCAAACCAATGAAATGCCTCCATCTGTACCTTTCCTTCAAGGTTAACCCTTCAAACTGGGCCCACGGACATGTGTCATCAACTCGCTAACTCGTTATACATAACTCTCAAGTACCTTTCCACAGCGAGCTAGCAATAACCATTGATCTTACTTTAATCATGTGGCAGATAATTGAAACAACCTTTAAGAATACAATAGTGGGTCCCTTGCTTGTTAACTCACTATACTTATTTATTGCACATCTCCTCATAGCGAGTTAATGAGCATCGTCGATCTAGATTTGATCTTGTGATCAACAATTTACTGCAACAGTGGTGGGCCACCACTTGCCAACTCATTATACATAACTTCCAAGCTGTTCTTCATAGTGAGCTAACGATGGCCTTTGATACTAACTCGATCTCATGATCAGAAATCTTTGTACTTTATACACAAGAAGTGGGTCCATGATACCGCTGTTGCTGAGCTGGCTCAACACGCTGGCACATATAAATATATATATAAATATATATATATATATATATATTTTTTTTTTTTTTTTTTTTTTATTTTTTTTAAATCTCTTGATGACATCACATGTCTTGGGCCTCGCCATGTTTATGACTTTCAGGTGGGTCACTATGTCGCTACCAGAAAATAAAACCAACAATCCGGCTAGCGACATAGCGAGCTCTGACGAATCAAAGTTTTCGGCCCAAAGATATTTTAACAGGATGCCACCATGTAATTTGATCTGCATAACTCAGCCTTATCACGTCACTCATTCAGGGCCCACCTTTGAGAATTTTTTAGTTACATTACCATTTTTTAAGCAATCCCTACATCACTACCGACATAAAAACCACAAATCCGGCTAGCGCTATGGCAAGTTTTGGTAAGCACTTAAAAACAACGTCCGAAAAAAGAAACTACAAAAGATAATAACCTATAGAAGGACAAAAGTGAAATGTGCACCATATCTTCCTCGAGATCCTCAAAATTACTTCTGACCTCATAAAGACACCGTCTTTGGAAAATTTGAGCATTCTCTATATCGCCACCGGCAAGTCGCAAATGTTTTTAGTTAGCGACTTGGTGAATTGCTGGATAAAATTAAACTCCAGTGACACCACTTGAAAATATTTCCACGTGCCTTTCTTCTTGAAACTAACTAGTCTGGGACATAGTACATGGTCAATAGATATGTAATAAGACCCTATGAAAGTCCTTTTTGATATGTTTGTAATCATTTTAGTTACATTTGAAAACATTAATTAACAAAAACCATATGTGTAGATATAAACATTAATCACAACATGTCTAATTTATTTGTAGGTATATTTTCCTGTGAAGAAAGACCATGCCTGAAAATATGAACCCAGAACAAAATAATGAGACAATGGTTGCATTGTGGGCTCAGTTTTGAAGAAAACCTGATAAATGTTATTGTCCTTGCAAAAAGTGTAAGGGCTTAAAGAATCGAAGAATTCTAATCACAATAGCCCAGAGTCATTGTAGGCAATATGATCATGTTGAAGGGTGCCACAATTTTTGTCCATTGTTGAATGTGGATTTCCTACTGGAGGAACATGGAGGTGTGAATATCCAAGCTGAGGATAACACTCCCATGGAAGAAGATGATAATGTGCCAGAGGACATGATTGAAGAAGATGGTATTGAGGCAAGTGATGAAGAGGCTCACAATGATGGTACTAGCGAATCTGATAATAATGATGAAGATAGTCTTGATATACCTTTACTTGAGAAGGCACATGAGCCCTTATATGAAGGCTCCCAAACAACTCTACTGTCGTCTATAGTGTTGTTGGTGAACTTAAAGGTTATGTATAGTATATCCAATGTAGCAATGTCACATATGCTAAGGTATGTCATTTTTGTCATCTTCAATGTTAGCACACAATTACTATTCATTATATTAACAATGCATATTTGTTGTTGTAGGTTGATTAGTGAGTTTTTGTTACCACCATCAAACATTTTTCCTCGTTCGTATCGAGAATTATCTAACATTATGGATCATATTGGAATGAAGTATCAAACAATACATGCATGTCCAAATGATCACATTCTATATCATAAACAACATGAATTTGTAATAGAATGCTCTGATTGTCATGTTAGTAGATATCGATCAGATCAAATAACAAAAAAAGTGCCTCACAAGGTTCTTCGATACATTCCCATTATTTCACATCTCAAACGGTTATTCAAGTGCACTAGCTTGGCACAATTTATGGATTACCATGCACACAATAGAGGTCAGGATGACATTATGTGAATGTCTGCCGATGGTTCTGCATTAAAAGAGATAGAAGAAACATGGTCACACTTTAAAGAAGAACCTCATAATCTGAAACTTTCATTGGCGGCAGACGGTGTCAATCCATATAGAGATATGAGATCTATTTACCCAGTATGGCCTATTTTTTTTTATTAACAATAACATTCCTCCTTGGATGTCCATAAAGAGGGAGCACATAATGTTGTCAATGATTGTGCCAGGTATTTTTTTATTTTATAGTTATCTAAATTAATTTATAAATAGTGCATGAAAATGGCTATAATAATTACGTAATGTTTATGTTCATTCAATTGCTAGGTAAATACCAAGTTAAAGATATGAACATGTATATTGAGCCCCTAATTGACGAGTTGTTGAAGTTATGGAATGGCATCACTATGTATGACATCTCTAGACCAATAAGACATCAAAAATTTCAATTTCATGCAATGCTTGTATGGACAATACATGATGCCCCTAGGCTAACTCATTTTTGCGGTGTGTTATATTGTTAAGATTACATATTTTTGGTATGTTATAGTGGTTACACATTACTATTGAATGCTTAAGTTGCACGTGATCATTGTACATGATCCAATTATACATGATCCTTTAGGTCTTTAGACAAAAGGAAATTTTGCATGTCCAGTTTGTGGTCCGAAGATGAAATGTCGTCATTTGAGAAGTTTAGGAAAGCAGGTGTTTGATGAGTTTAGACACTTTCTCCACCATAATCATAAGTATCGAATTGCCAAAAAACATCTTTTCAATGGGAAAGAAGAGGCATCATCAAGGCCACGAAGAATGACACCTCATTTATGGAAGTTGGAATACCGACTAAATCGTCGAGGTAATGTCCAATTGGTCATCCAAAGTTTACAATTTGTATTTCAATATTGTCTTATATTTACTAATGCTATAACTGATGCTCATGAAGGTCATCAAGGCATCAATGACCAACTTCCTAGAGGAATGAAAAGTTATCCTACTCAATTTAGTAGGTTACCATACTACAAGGATCTCCCAATTACGCATTTGTTTGATGCTATGCATATTGGAAAGAATGTAATAGAGACACTATGGAAAATATTGGATAGAAGGCATGATAGAGAACAAATTGCTAAAATTTGTACTGACATTCATGAATCTAATCATGCACTAAAAGCTTTCATTGAATCAAATAGGAATGGAGACCGCATAAATACAAGTGCCCTTCCTTGGTTATTAACGGAGCAGCAAAGTGATGCATTAAAAGAAGTCATAAAAAAAAAAAAAAAAATTCCAACATGATTTGCTGCAAATATAAGCACTCTTCTATCAAAGAAAGGTGATTTTGGGCCAAGGTTGAAGACACATGATTTGCATACCTTCCTCAAGGTAAGTCATGTTTTCTATTTACAATATATTTGTAAGATTGAATGTAGCACCAGTTGCATTATTTAATAATATATTAAAATTATCATTTTTTAATGATTGCAATTTGTCCTACCTCTATCCCTTCCACAACAGTTTGACAACAGTATTAAACAAGCTATATATGATCTTGGAAAATACATGAGGTTAGAAGAGAGTTTTTTCTTAGATTTGTAGATTTTTATTTGAAATCTATTGTATAATTTTATTTGAAATCTCCTCTATGTGTTTTTGTGTGTTGAATCTCTTTTAGGTGGTTATCATCTAAAGAAATTGATTAAAAAGATATAAAATATTGGAAGAGAAAAATTCCACAGCTTATGTGTGAAATGCAAAAATGTTTACCTCCAACATTTTTCAATGCTCAAGAACACTACCTCATACATCAAGTTAAGGAGATTGAATTGTGTGGACCTGTACAAGCTAGATCAATGTGGATGGTTGAGAGGCACTTGAAATTTATGAAGCTCTTGGTTTGACAAAGAGCACGTTCTGAGGGTTCTATGATAGAGAGATATATGATATACCAGACCATGGTGTATATCAGTGAATATCTTCCAAAGTTTGCAGCAAGTATCCATGTAGATCGCATTTGGGATCCCAACTGTAATGACAAATTCAAAGGGGAGTACCTGATGGGAAAAGGTAGATTGAGGAGGGTGACAGGTAATTATAAGTTTTTTTTTGTAATTTAACAATTCTTATCCATCATCAATATATATAAGTTGTTTCTAACTAGTGTAATTGTCTTCTTTATAGTTGGTCACGAGTGGGATGCACTACACTTGTACATTGCAAACAATCTTGATTGGATGACAGTGTGGATTGAACAGTCTCAAGAAAATGGTCGCTCATTAACATGGGATGGTGCTGCATCATTGGTTAAAGAAGCTCGTCGTAATGGAGATCTCAATGTTACGCCAATGGTACTTGATCTAATATATGGCTTAAGAGATACAAAAGTATGCATAAGATTACTAATCATGAGACATAAGTTTAATATCAACTCATAGATCAATGAGAAGATTCTTGACATGTTTGAATAATTTTAGGTCAAACACCACAAAGCTATGTACTACCATGGCTATAAATTTCGCACAAAAAAGTTAGATGAAACGAAGAAAACTTGTGATTCAGAGATAAGTGTTGTCTTCGCGATCACTAATATTTCATCTAGAACTGACATACATCCTCAACAATCTGAAAATTGATACTATGGCATTTTGGATGATATACTTGAGTGCGACTTTGATTCATTCAAAATAGTTCTATTTGTTGTCAAATGGTTTAGGTTACGACTGAATCGAAATGATCCCGATAGGACTATTATTGAACACAACAGTGGATTTACTATGATTAATACAAGGTCATTTGAGCTAGTTGGAGATGAGCCCTATGTTCTTCCAAGTCAATGCGAGCAAGTGTTTTACTTTGGTGTTCCAAACAAACCAGGTTGGTCATTTTTTGTTAGACATGACCCAAGAGGAAGGCCAGTAAAGTATAATGTGATCGAAGAAGAAGATATTGAAGAAGCACAAGAGGAAGTAAATGATTATCAGGAACGACAGTTACCCAGTGATGAAGAAGAAGAAGATGGTGATGATTTTGGTCATGCTAACAATAATGGCGATAATGATGATGATGATGCTGATGACGATCATGATCATGGTGATGAAGATGGTGATGATCATGGCGATGATGGTCATGATGATGATATTGATCAAGAGGATGATGATGGTGATGAAGATGGTGGTGGTGACGACGACGATCAAAGTGACAAGTTTGATGATGATGATGATGACATGGATGAAGATCATGATGATCAATGAAATCTTCATATATGATCAATGTCAACTATGATAGGGTCTTGTATGACCAAATATTTCTTTCCAAACGATATGTGCACATATAAACATTAAGTAGAACATGTCAAATATTTTTTTAGATATAAACATTAGTTACACTAAATTTTTAACTTAAGACAAATGATTTACATATACAATCTACTTTGTTATTAATATTTTTTTTGGTAAGTCTATTACTTTAATTTCACTGCTGATTTCTAAGACTTACTAATTTTTTTCACAGGGCGATATGGATGCACCATCTCAGACACCTTCAATAGAGGTAAACATTAATTATTGTAAATTTTAATGTTAATATAGGAAAAAATGTCCTATTATTATGTTATTTTCTTTATGGATTTGGAGTTATTTTGATGAAATTATACGAATATTTGATGTCACAAATGATAGGAAAAAGCTACAATGATCTCTAATCAAATGCAATCTAAAATACGGGCATCATATCTACATGACATTGGCCTTAGTACTGACCCTGTATTCATCACCCAACAAATTATGCAAAGATACACTGATGAGCTTGTTAAAATTATCATCAAGGGTGATAGAAGTGAGGAGAAAGAGGCACTGAGAATAGAATTGGACCACAGAATCCAATCTTTGAAAGTAAGCAATAATAAAAGTTCAATAGATATTAATCTTTTATAGTATCTTATAGATCATGATCTCTAATTTTATGTGTTCTTGTATAGACACATGTGCCAGTTACGAGGTCACATGGTGAACATGGTCAAGATTGTTGTGCAGTACCTTCATGTAAGTAACACTTTGTTTGTTTTGATCAACATTATAACACTTACCTTTTTTTTCGTGGATGTTTCTCGCTAGTATCCCATTTGATATTTATCCATTGCAAATGTCTTTGCTAACAATATTCTATTCTTCAGCTCATGATGAAGTGCAGGCTCCTCCTTCAGTTGGTGGTCCACTATTGTTTGTTGCATTGTCGGCAACAAGGACCATGCAAACATCATCGTCTATGCCTAGTAGAACTGGTAAAACCTTATTTTGCTATATTTTGCAATGTGTTATATTTTGTAATGTCTTTCTACAAGTTGATGAACAACGAAGTAGCATATTAGTGCTTAAATGATGTCTACAGAAGCTTGCATACACACAAACACATGCATACACACACCACACATACATACATACATACATATATATATAGCCACACATAGAGAGACATGGAAATAGGTAGGGAGGTAGACCAACAGAGAGTAGTATTAAAATTGTCATTTAATTGTATGATGTTTTAGTTCATAGAGTACAGAGAGTAGTAGTACTGAAGCTGATCCATTTCCTGGAGCAATTCGTGTGATTAGTATTGGTTCGTATGGAGGGACATTGTTGCTGAATAAGAAAACTATGTTTCCATTAAGAGAACGAAAGCTTCCAGGTGCTTTAAAATTGATATTATTTAAAGTGTAAATTTAGTTTACTATTACATTACTCATTTTGGACTGATAAATCTTTTATGTTTTTGTAGGTAATAATGCTTTCTTTGAACATCTTTTTCATATGACATTGAGACTATTTGGACCCACCATACGTAAAAAGTACATAGTTTCATATCATTGCTACATAATTTTTGTTTTCTTCTATTTATTGTAATATATTAAAGTTATTAATCTAACAATCTATTTGTTTTTAAAAAGGTGGAATTTACAAGCTATGGAATTAAAAAATCAGCTGATTGCATCCATTGAGGAGAAATTTGGGAAAAACATTTTTGACACTGGCCTACTTCTGAAAAGAGCAGCAAAGCATATAAAGACTGTGAGGGATCCATATAGAAGGGCTCTTAAGGATAACCCAAAGTATGACCGTCCTCCTATGATTCCACTGATGGAGTGGAATGAAATAATAGAAGATGCAAAGGAGAAAAGGCTATGTGAAGATAGAGATAATGAAGCAGCACAGGGCAAAAAGAGGTATGTCATTATAGTATTAAGTACATTGTAATCATGCACTAATGATTGATAGTTTTAAATATATAATCTAAGATGTTTGAAATTGTTCATAGATTACAAGATACATCCGTGGCTACAAAAGTGAGAATAGAAAAGGTTGGCCAACACAAACTTGGCTCTAGTGGCTATATGAATCAGCAGTCTCCACTTGTAAGTAGAGCAATGAATTTTGTATTTTTTTTTTAATATAATGTTGCAAACAGTTTTGTTTAATGAAACCATACATGGAAAATTGATGTTATCAAGCAAAAAATATAGGGCACAAATTTCAATGTGGAGGTCACAGATGAAGATAGAAAAATTGCCTTGAAGGAAGGCTATAAAGTTGTGGTTGCACACCTACGTGAAGAATCTGTAAGCCTTGCCCAAGAATCCAATGCACCAAATGATATCTCACAAGTAAATTGGTCAGATGAAAAGTAAATTAAATTAAATAGTTGAGAAGATTCTTTTTTGGTATTAGTTTTAAATGTAAATTGACTACATAACAATGTGCATAACATTTTATTGTAGCCTTCATATCCTACCACAGAACCTGCTCCTGACGAAGGCCATGATGTGCATTATAGTGGTGGAGATATTAATTTTCTATTGGAAATTAATAATGCAATTATGAATACAATTTTACATCTTCAATTGGAATTTGACAGGTATCCTTTTTTTGAATATTTGAGAGCATGTTGAACATCATGCTGAAGGAGTGGACCATGTTCCAAGTGTTCAACATGTTGACATGGTGGCAGATCAAAATGTCAATGTAGATGATGTGGCATTGTCAGGTAAGAAAATTGCATTTTATGTTGTACTCGTACTTAATTACAAACTTGTAATAGTTAGAAAAAGAAAAAGAGTATGCCAATTTATCGCATTCACTTGTTCTTGCAACAGAGCCCCCTTTAGTGTAGCAACCTCCTGCTCCTCCAAAAAGAAGGAGCCATTTTAATTTGACATTATACATGCTAGAAGAGGAGGAGAATGAAGCAGATATGGATGCTCCTATGAGCACTTTTCTTAAGAGAGCTCAAAAAAACAAAAAAAAGAAATGATGTTTTAAAAATCTTCTTTGATAAACCTTGTTGGATAATGAAAGAACTTTGTTTTAAGTAATTTTGTATGAATGATGCTTATTAATAGCTATTTTTAGTTTATGTTAATGAATATTGTTATGTGTTAATTAAGTTTTGATTAGTATTGTGTATTAATGAATTTTATATCATATTAATGAATGTTATATGATTGTATTGATTGAATGTTATAGTTCATAAATGGATGAATGAATGAATGAAGTATGTAATTAAATGATAATGGGTACTTTAGATTGGTGTTAGGGGGAGGGGGGTGAGGCCAAATGAGCTTTCACCTTCACATGGTTGGCCTTGTTAAGTAGAGAATATTATAGTATTCTTGAAACCAAGTGAAGCTCAAATCTGTTAAGTCTTCAAACACACATCCCAATTCTCTTTAACGAGACTGAAGTTTTTTCTCTTGTAATAGTCTCATTGCAGTCATCTTTTGGTTCTTTGAACATATAGTTCTTGCTTAGTTTAAATCCCAATTATTAGATATTTGTCCACATTAGAGTTAGTTTGGCATAGAAACCTGCATATTTTATTATATATATTTAGTCAATTGAAAGCAATGTAGAAAGCATTCACACAGTTGATGTCTAACAAAAGAAGACAAGATGCATATACTATTTAGCACGAAAATCCTCATAGGTGAATTATGTGTGTATGTACACACACACACATATATGTATGTATGTATATAACTTCAAACAAATGTGTAGACTCAATTAGCAAGAGACACCAACCTCAAATCCTACAATGCAGAAGGAACTGACCTTTGAAATGCAAAGTGTTTATAATGTAGGTAGATTTTCCTTAGATCTCCTTTGAGGTCTTCAACAAATCTACCTTGTACTTATGAATAATCCACCAAGATTTGAAATAGTGTTTTTCAATAAATGCTCTAAACTTGGAATATACCTTCATAAAATTCTGCCTTAGATCTGCTCATCATATTCAAAATAAGCCTTCACATGTCTGTTCACTTAGGTCTGATTTAGGTCTTCCACAAATTTGGCTTATAATTATGCTCTTGAATCTCTTAAAATATTCTTTGTATTCAAATGATATTTAATAAATTGATTGATACAAATTTCCTCATACTTGAATCCAAATATCATTATCATTGTCAAACATAACACAAACATAAAATCATTTTGGTTATTTGCTTGTTATACAAGTTAGTCTTATCTTTTTTGTTTTCACAAGTCATGCATTTATGCATCTTTGGGATATCCACAAGCTATTAGAGATGTTTGGATGGTTCGTGTCCTTTTTTTTTGTGTTGTTTGTAGGGTTTTTGCCATGAAGTCTAAGGACAGACATGTTGGATGTTTGTGATAGACATGTCCACCTATAAGAAAAGTATCAAATGTAGAAAAAATGCAAAGAAAAGCTTGTAAGGGTTTTAGATGTCTTTAGGCCTAGTACAGCTTGTAAGGGTTTTAGATGTCTTTGGAAGGGTTAGTGAAGTTATAAAACCTTTGAAATGGTTAGTGAAATATATTAAAGGCATATATGATTGTAAGTTGTCAAAGTTGACACTTTGTGTCAACTTAGACAACAAATTTCAATTTATAACTAACTAGTAACAGTTAGATAGTTAGACAGCAATGGTTGTTTACTGTTGTTTGGTTATTTAGAAGGGATTTGTCAAGTGTTTGGGGGAGAAGTAGATTTGGGGTGGTGAGACAAGGCATTGTGAAAAAAATTTAATCTATAAAATAATATTGTTCTCTGCAATTCAGTCTCTGTCCCATGGAACAGTGAGTTCCTATGAATTATCAAATGCATTTTGACTAATATTTAATGTGAGAACATTTTATTATTTTTGTTATCTTGTCCACGCATTCTTTTAATTTTTATTGTGGGTTGAGTAAGAAATAATAGACTAGTGCATTCAAACTAGTGACTAGTTAGGCACAGTCAATTGTACTTATTCTGGAGTTTCCAATGTAGATTCTCTCCTACCACCTATAGTCACTATTATTGGTGGGAGACAATGAGGTTGTGATAATTTATTTGTACTATATTAACCAAATGCAGGAGAGTGGGAAAACTTGGTGTAAGTGTAGTGTTGGATGGTAATTGCTGATGGAGGTTTAGCCTGGATTAGACACCAGTCTAATAGACAATAGATCATTTCCTGTTTGAAGATGTTTGGGGGGTGAATCCTTCATGTTTGGGGGGTGTCTCTATTACCAAAAATGAGACAGTAGAACACTACTAGTGTTATGATGGGAAAAATATGTCTTTCATTGTGATAGACTATTTCTAAGTCATTTGTGTTGTTTCTTGCTATTGTCAAGCAGTCTTTGTTTTCCTTGAGACCATGAACAAAATTATCTACCATTTTTGCTAATGATAAAATTTTGACTTGAACAATGATAAATTTTATTATTAATCATTATAGTGGAACAACTTTTGACTTGTTCAAAAAATTTAGTCGAAGGTATTGGAATTGATAGTGAACTCCAAGCTCCTAGAAATCACCTGCAACCAAAATGCATGTTACATCTGTGTCTGAGAGAGAATATGATCCAAAAAGCATGCCTACTTTGGTGATTTGGCTATTATTGCAGCACTACAAAGTGTCTTATAGTGTTTCTCATTTTCTTAAATAATAGGCAATTAGTTCATGATTTCATCATATCTTATAGTGGAACAACTCCAAGAATCTTGGGTAAATTGCTTGCTATAAGACTTTCTTGTATAGGACACTCAATAATGTGGGCTAAGTGGTGGGCACAAAGAGGAATAAGAAAGGATCTCTACAAGTGCACGGTGCAGTAGAATTCAAAAATGAAATTGAAGTGCTCTCATATATTCATTATAAGAATCTAGTCAAGCAAATTTTCCTTCATCTCCATTCATGATGGAACTTACAATGATGCATATCCACAATAATCTATAACTTCCAGCAAACAAGTTAAACCTGAAGATAAGCTGTTTGAAGACTTGGTTGACTTCACCCAGTAAAAGCAAAAGTTTTTAAAAATTAGAGGTTGTTCTCTGGGATGGTTTGTACTACATATCTTCAAGTAGCTTGCTACAAGTGATGGTTTAGGTGTAGCATCAGTTTTATTGAAGCCACTGTATAGTCTTTTGTTAAATTGAGGTTTAGTATTCATTATGTGTTATATTATTCCTAGTGCACTGCAATTTAATTTATTTCTTGTTACTTTTTTTTCTGATATGAAATTCCTTTTGAAGATTTGTATATTGAAACAAACTTATGTTCTTACCTAGAACGTAAATGATTTTAGTAATAGTACCAAAAGATCCATATATATATATATATATATATATATTGCAATGTATTGTTGAAGCTTGTTCTATTTCAAATCTCAAGTAGTGTGTATATATATATTGCAATGTATTGTTGAAGCTTGTTCTATTTCAAATCTCAAGTAGTGTGTGAGATGTTGGTGTTTCAAACTGCTAAAACTATCAAGCAACAAAATGCTTAATATCGCAGTGAAGTGACTCACACAATCTAGGGATTAGCCAATTCCCAATATCAACTATATGAATGAATCACTATAACTGAACTTCAACAAAACCAAATGATGGTTTCCTACTCGTTTGGCTCTACTAAACAAAGGCGAGTATACCTAGGGATAATTCTAATGCAACTGTGTATGAAATTATCTTAGTTTCATTCTGATTCTCATCTGTTACCCTCACATTGTAATGGACACCCTTGGATGTCCCAAAAACTAAACCAAATTGCTAAAAGGAATTATGTCAAACAGTTTGCATTCAACTTCTTAAAACCCCTTATAACTCTGGAAATCAAACGTTTATTTGTTTGTTGTGTTTCGTGCATGGAATTGGTATCATACAACATAAACAAGAAAGAAACTACAATAATATGCAAAGTGGAAATGAACTGCTACTAATAAAATGTTATTTTCAGAATTCATAAAACCAAATACATGGCAGATTTATCAACTCACTAATTACTTCAGCAATATTGTCATAATACTCCAGCCCATGCTTACAAACTTGCTGCTACAATACTTTGTCCTCCAATCAGTCCACTACCTTCATAATACCATTCCCTCCAAGCAGCATAAGCGTCGGACAAGTAGTGAAGAAGATATGAGAAAAATATCAAATCTGCCTGTAGTCGGAAATGCAACTAAACTGCCTGATAATGAAGCCAATAAGAAAGAATTCTAAAGGCCAAACCCCAAGGGAATGACATCTAGAATGTTACAAGAGAGGATAGACGTCCTCAAATGCCAAGAACAAAGCTGCAACTCACACACCAATTTCTTCTCATCTTCAACCTGTCTAATGAAGCTACAAATGCTTCCTTTTATTCTATTCCCACGGGTCCGCTCAACTCATATGGGCAATGTGGGGTAAAGATGTGTAATATAAAACATATATTAAAATACCCCTTATGTCTCCCTTGGGTGCACATCACCATAAAATAAATATTAAAGTAACACTTTAATATTTTACAATTAAATTAGACGTTACTTTAATAAAACTTCAGGCATTAAAATGTATTAGCAATCAGACTCCGAATAATGCGAGTGATAGCTCATCAGAAAGCTCTCACCGAGGAGTATCGAATCCAATCACCAAAATTGACCTGCACTGTGTCCTATCGACTTACTAAAAATAGTAAGTATGCCTGAAACTGAGTAAATCAACTTTGTTTTGGCCCAAACTAGAAATGACTAGGCCAAAACACTCCAAGATCCCATTAAACCCTTCGTTAGCCCTCGGGACCATGTAGAACAAGGCTAACGCACACACACTTGGTCAACTGCTAAAATGGGGACATTACACACATACATACACAACTCACTTCAATTCTTCAATACTCTCAAACTTATACACATCCCTTATTAGTAGATCTAGTCATAATTCTCCTAAAATTTACAAATATTCCTGGAAATAGCAGCTACCTAAGACTCAGGAATTAGATATAAATGAGTTGAGACCAGCATTTATAATTCTTGAGCAGGATTGAAAATAATTTTGATTTTGTAAGATGATTTGATATGCAGCAACAGAATTCATCCTTGTTTACTTCTGATTTATAGGACCAGTGCCTTATCCATTGGGCAAGAAATTGACTATTGGCGGGAGATCTAATTCAAATAACTCGTATAAGAATTAATCAACTGCAATCACCTATCTCCATTCTTATGCAATATCCCTTTTATGAACTCATAAACCCTATTGATTTACTGAAGCATTTATATAATTGCTTGAATTAAAAGCAACAATAAAACCAGCATACAACCCATCCAGACTGCATTCAGCCAAATAAACCTTATTTAAATGACTTCAAAGTAAACAAACCCATAAAATGGAGACAGAAATTGATGACACAGATATAGTGTAAATACCTCTTTGTATTATCCTTTTCATATGACTAATACAATAACCAATAGAAAACCAATTAAATGCCCAGAATAGATTGCCATTTCTATCATTTCAATTTGCTTATCAGAAAGTACAATGGAAGCAAACTCAAAACCTTTGCATACTATTGGACTGACTGAATATGTACTCTTCTTGAAAGAAAAAAAAAATTGCGTAAGTCTCAGACCATCACAATCCTTGAAAACTCATTTATATAGCACGAGTTGCAACAAGCAAAGGGCAATTGTGATCTTACAAGTGTCCAAGGAAAAAAGCATCATACAAAAGACAAAAACAATCACAAGAGAATGCCAAGTGTATCAAATATTCCTTTAGGTAGACCCGTTCCAGTTTCTATTATGAATCATCAACTTCTGATTTGTCTCTCATTATTTTGACTCCTCAGAATACGTGGCTACCAAGTTGGCCAAAGAAGGATGATCTTGTGATACCTCCAAATCGGTTTTCTCCTACAGGTTCTCACTACTTTCACCCTGAGTAGGCATTATTACCTTTTCCCATTCTTCTTTTTTCAGTTCTAGTGCTGAGGTGTCAATAACCTGCACCTCACCTTCTTGTTTCTCATCATCATTTGAATTGTCCTCCTCTAACTACTTTTCCAAGAGAAGATCTGCCATCCAAGTGTCAAATTGTATATCATCTAGTCAGCTGAACTGTAGGATATCATTTTGCTTTTTTAAAATATAACTAGCCTCCTTTTCAAAACCAACAAATTATTGCTTCAAAGAATCAAAAAATAATTGAACTTTAACCAATTCCTCTATCATGGTGGCCCACCAGACATGCCCCTTTTCATTAATAACTTTATTTATCCTTGTGCAGAAAAGGTCATCCAATTCTTTACTCCACTCTTCCTTATTTTTCAATTTCTTCTTTCTATCCAAGGCACAAGTAAATAGATCAAATTTTTTATTCTTGTACTTATTCAAATAAGAAACAATTTTCAATTGCAGAGCAACTCTCCTATTATCAAAATCTGACAGGTCATTAGCAATATCATACAATTTTTCAACATGGTCATTGGAAGACTTTATAATTGAATAACATAGAAGGGTGATTTCCTTTTCCCTTCTTCCCCATTTATTAACAATAGGCTTGAGGGTATCATCATGAGTTTTCAATTCCTCCCATATATCTATTACTTTTACCAACTGATCAAAGAATAAGGGCCACTCAATTTTGTCCACTAAATACATTACAGCCTTTCTAAGCTTATCCTCATACTACGTATTTAACTCTACATGTAAGGCCCATAGTTTGCTCTTCTCTTCTTCAAAGTCCTCGGCTATATAATATTCAGGCCTTTGAGGTGTGTTTGATATCTCTACAAGGGGGGTGGATTTAAAAGGTTCCACTGGAGGATGGGGGTATGTTATTCTTGGCCTTGTGGATTTCCCCATTACCTTGTTTTCAAGTTCAATTCTCATTTTTACCTCCCAATTATAGGCCTTAAGAAGTGTTTCATATTTATTCTATAACTCAGACATAACCTATTCCTCCTTCTTAGCAATGGCCAACAGAAACTTAGAAGAATCCACATTCCAATATGCTACCTGTACATGTGAAGTGTCGGCAACCCTTCTTACAAGTATATTTCCCATCAACCCAAACTCATCTGATGGTGATGGTGTGGCTCTAGATCCCTTTCCCAATGACCAGCTAACCAATGCAGCTTGATCTTCAATGAATGAAGTGCCTTGGAAGTATCTTCTATTTGGGTCTTGCAACTCCAATCTACTTGAAATAGAATTAAAAATTAATGCATCTGCAATATCCCAATTGGTCAATAATAAAATGTTAGATGCCTTTATCATTTTCCTCCCATCCTCAGGGCTTATATTCTGTAATTCCTTCATCATTTCTTCTTTAATTTGGTTTTGCATGGAAGTTTCATCCATTTTTGGATGCTCTATTTTCATCTTTTTACATTTCTCCTCGAAAATGTTCATGTTTGTCCTCCATGCAAACTACTGAAAAGCCCTTGATTTCACAAAATTGTCATCAGTCAAAAATTGATGACTTGCCTACTCTAATACAGGGTCCAACTCCCTGCCTCTATAATCAGCTATTATTAGATCCAAACTTGGGAGAGGAAGTTCTAGAGGGTTACCCTCATCTAATTCTACTTGAGTAATAAAAATATCTCCCTGTGATCCCACTTGTTCAACCTATTCACCAGTGAGCTACTCTTCTCCAATCCTCAAAGGGGACTAGGTGGGTGAATATTCCTCATCTTGAGGCCTTTCTTCTATCATTACCTTTTGCCTCTTAGGACTAGGCTCTTCAGGTCTCTCCTCTTGGGCTATACTGGTAGATCTTATTATTTTTTTGCCCTTGTCTATAGGAACCCTTTTATTCTGAATTATAGTATACTCGGGCCTCTTTTGTACAATTATTTTATCAGTTCTCACATTTGGAGTGAAAGCCAACCTCCTCATGACCTCTCTAGCCTTATTAGGATATGAATCAATAAAAATTTGTTTCTTTTCATTCATGACTTCCATTATTTCAGGGAAGGTATTCATAAGCTTACTTATTTTGTCAGCCTCTGTAATAGCATTATCCAAAGGATCATATTTATTATCAAAACAATGAATGAATTCTAAGACCCAGGAATAAACTCTCCATTTTTCCTTTTTAGTTTCCTACTCCTGCAATGAGAATTCATTCCTTATAATATCCTTTGGATAATAAGAATCATGCTTGACCGGTCCCAACTTGATTCTATGCCTCAACATCTGATTGAAAAATCCCTCAAAATCACAAAAACGGGGATGAGAGACAGCCATCATATACTGCTCCAAAATTTTATGCAAAAAGATCCATCCCCCTTTTGTAATCACAAACTGATGGGCCACTGTGCAGGTAGGGAAAATTGACCCTAATTTCCTTTTCAACAAAAACATTTCTTCCACTCCCCCTAACTGCCATAAAACTTCAGCCATTCACTCCTTCAAAGGAACTTGGTAAGGCAAAACATGAGGGTTCCCCTTGAAACCATAGATTCTAAAAATAGTAAAAATAGGGTAGGGGATGATATCTCCCCAATTATGTGAAACTTTCAAGTCATAGGGGTTATCCATAGGCCTAATGAGACTCATTAGTACCCTAAGGATTCTAGGATTGTCACTCAATATCAGGCATCTCAATTTAGTAGCAAAATATCTATCAAATCTAATAAAACTAGCATTACTTGCATCCCAGGTCATATCTGCACTCCACAACTGGACTGGAAATATTTCCCCATTCTCCTCTTTGTTTATTTCCATCTCATTACCAAAATATGTCACTCCTTTGAACAAAAACATATGCATTAATAGAGAGTAGTGACCAAAAAAAATTTCCACCTCGCCCTTCTCAATCCCAACTAAACCAATGTGAATTTCTTTAGCAAAAAAGGAAGTAAAATCAAAAATAACATCTACACCAAAGGAAGCAATCTGAACCATCATGTACATGAAACCAATGGGCATAAATTCTTGTTTATCTTCACCAAAAACTCAGCATAAGGCCTTGTATATCTCTACAGCCTGGGAAGTGAAAAGGCTCTTCTTAAAAGGCTCTCTAGAGGCTGCAGTAATTATTGGAAAAGTTCCTATTGTACCAATATGTTCCCTTAGTGCACCTCCTCTAATTCTAGTAGATTGATTTGCACACAGTAATCTGATAATGGTTCCAGGAGAAAAACCTCTCTAATTTCTTCAGGAGTAATTGAGACCAGAGGCACACCATCCTTTATTCTCACAACCCTAATGGCTTGGTTATAATTCTTAGCAATGGCTTCAAGCAAATCATAATCCATGAAAACACTTGGGACTACTAACTTTCCCAAATCAAAATTCAAGACATTAGCATGCGAGGCAAACAACTTTCTTTCCAAAAATCACTTTTTAAACAAGATAAGGCCAGTTTGAGTAGTTGTTGCATCCCTAACCCAGTTCCCCTTGTCATACAGGCCATTAGCAATTTTAAGCCTAGGGTTTAAGGAAATTAACTTTTTAACTTGTGCAGGCTCTACAGTAGATTCTTGGAGTAATTCTAATAAATCATCGTGGATATTCCTATCCATATAATTAATTTGCCCAGAGAATGGTTTCTTAGGAGGCATTTTGACAATATTGAGAGAATTGGAATGCCACAGAGGTTATAATATGAGTTCTTACTTGACTTGCTGAACTTTTTCTTCTCTAAACTTCTAAAATTTCTCTCGAATGACAAAAGAATAGTTTCACGTCTTTACCAGGCTTAACAAGACACAATCAATCAGGCTCTTGTGCTTAGAAAATTTGCAATCTTTGTTCGTGTGGGACTGGAATTAATGAAAATCTCTGTGTTATACTCTGTTTCTCCCACACGCGAAGCTTTCACTTATCATAAATGCATCAAACAAAAAAATAGAGTGGCATTGCACTTTATTTTTTGAACTTTTGCCGTTGATCCTTGAAAAATCCTACGATCTGGGAATGACAACTAAGCTGACTCAACTTTCTTCTTAACACGTTGGCAGTCAAGCCAATAAAACACCTCCACCTGTACCTTTCCTTCAAGGCTAGCACTTCAAACTAGGCCCATGGATGACTACGGACACGTGTCATCAACTCGCTAACTCGTTATACATAATTCTTGAGCACCTTTCCACAGCGAGCTAGTGATGATCACTGATCTTACTTTAATCATGTGGTACACAATTGAAACAACCTTTAAGAACACGATGGTGGGTCCATTGCTCGTTAACTCGCTATACCTAATTTTTGCACATCTCTTTATAGTGATTCAATGAGCATCATTGATCTAGACTTGATCTTGTGGATAGCAATTTTACTTCAACAGTGGTGGGCCACACTCGCTAACTTGCTATACTTAACTTATGAGCTCTTCTTCATAGCGAGTCAACGCCACCCTTTGATCCTGGCTCAATCTCACGATCAAAAATCTTCGTACCTAGTACACAGGAAGTGGGGCCATGATATTGCTATCATTGAGCTGGCTCAACACACTAGCACATATATATATATATATACATATATATATATATATATATATATATATATGTATATATATATATATATACATATATATATATGTATATATATATATATACATTTATATATATATACATATATATACATATATATATATGTATATATATATGTATATATATATATACATATACATATATATATATATATATGTATATATGTATATATATATGTATATATATATATTATAATCTCTACATGACATCACATGTCTTGGGCCTCACCGTGTCTGTGACTTTTAGGTGGGTCACTATATCGCTACCGGCATAAAAACCAACAATTCAGCTAGCGATATGGTGAGTTTCGACGAATCAAAATCTTCCTGCTCAAAGATGCTCAATGGGATGCCACCATGTAACTCGATCTGCACAACTCAGCCTTATCATGTCACTCATTTGGGGTCCACCTTTGAGGATTTTCAGTTACATTACCATTTTTTGAGCAATTGCTACATCGCTACCGGCATAGATACCAACAAACCTGGCTAGCGATATGGTGAGTTCCGATAACCATTTTAAAAACAACGCCCAGAAAAAGAAACTACAAAAGACATTAACCTGCAGAGGGACAAAAGTAAAACGTGCACCATATCTTCATCGGGATCCTCCAAAATTACTTCTTACCTCAAAAGGATGCCATCTTTGGAAAATTCAAGCATTCACTATATTGCCACCAGCAAATCACAAGTATTTCCCGTTAGCGGCTTGGTGAATCGCCAAATAAATTTGAACTCCGATGACACCACTTGCAAGTTTTTTCCCACATGCATTCCTTCTTGAAACTAATAGGTTTGGGACGTATCACATGGTAATAAGATCATCTCATGAACACATTTTGTGGCATCAAATTCCACTTTTCAGTATCACAGATAATTTTTCGTTGATCGCTATCTCGCTATGCATAACATATGAGCATCTTGCCATAGCGAGTATGCGACAATCGTGGATTCAAATCAGATCCGACAGTACGACTAAAACCCTTTTTCATAAGACTCAACCATGACGTCCAAACAGGCGGGAGAAGAATATCCATTCTTTGCCCCTTTTTTCAAAAAGAATTCGCGCTAGGGTAAATTTTAAAAGCTAAACCTAGGGTTTTTCACAGACTTTCAAAGGTATCAAAATACACTAGACAAAAACCTAAAACCCTATGACTTACCAGAGGATTCTCATCTAATTTTTTTTATGATTCAAAGAAAATGCGATACGCAAAAAATCAGACCAACATGAGCATTATCTTTTCTTATCATAGTATTTGTGGGAAGTAATTGCCTGTGTGGCCTTCCACTATTCTCTAGTTCACAATTTGATTGTGGCATTTTGTTCGAAGCAAAGCTTTATAATTACAAATCTAGGATATTTTAATAGATCATTTACGTGTGTGATGGGATAAAACCCATTTTGGTGCCCTAAAATAAGATAACTATATATAGAAACTCAATCATTGAGACATTTGTATGGACTTGAGCTATCTTGATCTAGGTTGAGATCTGTTTCTATGCATTTGCTGTAACTATTTATGGGCTTTAATTTGCAATGTGAGATGCTTATTTTTTTGGTAGGTAATTTAAATAGGAAGCATTTTCTACCGCTAATGTTTGAGTGTTTGTTTTATAAATGATATCTAAGTTTATTATTATCAATATGAATGAAATCTTATAATAGGAGAATATTATCAATATGCATGAAATCTTTAAGATCATACAAGATTTGCTTTCATCTAGAGTTGCATAGGTGTTGAAACTCCTTTATTATATACAGGTTGTTGCTGGAACTAACTGTTTGAAAACATCATAATGTGGGTTATTTTCATATTGCAACACTATTAGCCAATTAGAAAAGATGTAGATTTGAAATCGGTTTTAGTTTTTTTTCATCCTAAATTAAAATAAATCTACATTATTAATAGTCATTTTTTGTGTTTTAGGTGCAATTTATCAGATAACCTCCTTTATGATATGTCTTTTGAGTTAGTCCTTTGCTCAAACAATAAATTAAAAGATCATTTTATTGTAGGGCCCTGAAGTCAGAAGTGGAGATCTACCACAGCCTATCATGCTCACAAAGGGCCAAGAGTTTACTTTCACAATCAAAAGATGAGTGGGCTCTGAAGACTGTGTAAGTGTGAATTATGATGATTTTGTGAATGATGTGGAGAAAGGAGATACACTACTTGTTGATGGTATGTTCTCTTGTGTTGGCTTGAAAATTCATTTATTAGCTGAAAAGAGAAGAGTTACTAATGTTATTCGCAACATTTTCATAGCTTTCTATTTCTTATCATTATTTGATTTTCTCTAGGGGGGATGATGTCACTACAAGTGAAGTCAAAAATATCAGATTCTATAATTTGTGAAGTAATCAATGGAGGAGAGCTTAA
The DNA here is from genome assembly GCA_028749045.1 of Cupressus sempervirens. Taxonomy (NCBI): domain Eukaryota; kingdom Viridiplantae; phylum Streptophyta; class Pinopsida; order Cupressales; family Cupressaceae; genus Cupressus; species Cupressus sempervirens. Next base: position 329,394,029 of record CM053789.1, read on the forward strand.
ATCACGATGACACTTAAATGTGCATGGAAAAAGTGATATCTTGCCTTCCATTACAGGTTAAGACCATTTTATCAACTCTCAGGCATGCATAGCAAATTAGATTTTTGTTGCTTATTGACATGTACATCTCAATCTGCTTCTTTCTTAGGGACTTTGATTTCATTGTGATTTCCCTTTTTTGTACCTAATATTGATTGATTGAAGTTAACTAGAATATAATTGAATGATATGTTTATCAATCTTGAAATATGTGTAATATTTGTATTTTGTTGTTACTTGTATATGTGATGAGTTGTTTTGACCAACACAGCATCTAAGACAGCTTAATTTGGTATTTGATAAAATTTATTTCTTGCCTTTTTTTTTCGCAGATAAAGATTGGGATGATATTAAATTTGGAGTTGAGAATGGCATAGACTATTATGTTGTTTCCTTTGTTAAAGATGCTAACGTGGTGCATGAGTTGAAAGATTACCTTAAAAGTAAACCTTTGAAGCAAAGTTTTAACTTTTTAGTGTAATATAATCCTTTGCATATAGTATTGGGCTTGATATAGCATGTTCCCTTAATTTATATTTTAAATCAGAATTTAAAATGTGCTAAAATATCAATGCATTTGTATTTGTAATTATGTGAAGGTTGTGGTGTGGATATCCATGTGACTGTGAAGATTGAAAGTGTTGATTCAATACCAAATCTTCATTCAATTCTTTTTGCATCAGATCGGGTAAGTACAATCTCCCTAGATCAGAGGTTTTAGTTGGATAAGTTGTTACTTTATGATTGGTGATATTGCTTTGAATGGGGTTAATAAATTATATGAAGTCATGCTTGTCAAGCATTAAATAGAAAGTTAAATGTACATGCTACTTTGTTTACTATTTAGTCATGCATGTATTTGTTTGGATGTTGGTGCTTTTCCATTGTTGGTTTTTGATGTTTTTGTACGGCTTTGATGTAAAATACAAAATATAAAAGCTTTACTTGTGAATATGTTATAATCTTCTTTAAATTGTTGGCAAGGACTATGAGTTTCAGTAAAGATGTTTTTAAATCAATTTTTTTGATTGTCTATCATTCAGTGAAGTTAACTAGAATGAGACCATCATTTAGTTGCCTGAATGATTCCTAGCTATTGAGTTTTCAAATTGTAGTTTCCTCATAGAGCTCAAGATGGTTCTGTCAAGAAATGAGAGAGCAGAACTTAAACGTGGACAGTAATATCTAAATTGATACTTTGAAAGGAGGGATAGATATTTTCTTTATGCTATAATTTTCACATGAAATAAATTAATGTGATTTTTTTCCTGTGTGAGTAAAATCTGTGAGGCCATATAGCCTTTGGAGATTTTTCTAAATGCGACATAAGTTGGTTAAAATGGCATAACTCTCAACTATGAAAATCTTGACATCTTCCTCATTCTGAGACTGTTTTCCTCTAATGGGCATTTTTATGTCATCACAACTTCTCATAATTGATTGTACTAGGGACATTCCCATGCAAGACTTGTTGGTATCTTATGCTTATGAAATTTTAGTGTATGTATTTAAACATGGCATTCTTTTCAGATTCTATTGTCGTAATTCATAAATTTGACATTAGTTCAATCTCATAAATTATGCCTTTGTTATCTTTGTCCTCTCCATCTTTTAGCTTCACAACAAAGGTCTTAGAAGTTGTGAACTGTCAAGAAACATTTTTTTGCAAGAGGAAATGTGCTTTTCCAATTCCTAACAGAGATGTTGTGGCATGCAAGGGCTATGGGTATTTTTGTGCAACTGTCATACCATGCATGGGAAAGGATCTTCTATTTGCCATAATTTTTGTCAGTGTTGCCTTGAGAAGAATTTAGGGATAGCTTTAGGTTCATTCTAGCTCTGATTCCATCTTGTCACCTTTTGTTTGGGTATGAGATGCCAGATTTTGAATACATAGGATACAAGCTAGGTTTTAAAAGCTAAGAAACATTGTCTTACAAGTTAGATTTCAACAGCTAAGAAACAATAATCTTATTGTTTTGTTAATTTTTACCTTCTTTTGAACTTGGTATCCAAGATTTTTTTTTTTGCCTCTCGTAAACACCACTTAACAGTATTTGGCTAGTCTTTAGCATATCTCACACACCCAAATATTCAATTGGCTCAATTGAGGTTGAAAGATACCACCTAGAGGACTGACCAAGATAGTCTCCCAAACAACAACACCCTTGTCTTTTGTCCCTATTCAAGTAAATATTTAGCTTTCCAAATGTCCAGAGTCCATATAGTAGTTTATATGTTAATCTAATTAAACTGTGAATGATCATGCATCCCTTAGTATTCAGGGCTCCACTATTTGTCCAGACACCAGTGTCAGAGTGTAGAATTATCGTAGAGTAGTGTTTCTACAAAATAGTTTGTGTTCTCGGTTTGTAGGAACTCCATTCTTTAGTACATGTGTCAAGTTTTTTGATTTACAGAGGGAAGGGCACCATTGTTTAATGCAAGTGTCCATTTTTTATGGCCATACAAGGTTGGAGCACCCAGATATTATGCAAGCAACCTGTAGTGGTTATTATAAGTTGTGTGTCTTTGTCCTAGTCTTTGTCCTGCAGAAGCATTCATCTTGAATGCTAGTGCTCCATTTGATTCTCCAGAATAAAAAATTTCTTGGATCCTTTTTCCTGTGTTTCTATTCCCTTTTCTTCTATCTGCTACTACCTACAATATACAGTTGTATAAGCTTACAGTTTTATGAAAGTACTTCGTTGGAGGTTTTTTTATATTTATATGCTAGTGGTCCCTTGGACATTATTGAATGTTTTCTTTCATTTAGTTTATTTATGACAAGCATTTACACACTGCTTGCATGCAAATGGTCATAGCCACCTTCATTTTTAGCCACACTCATTCAAGTTATGCATGTATTGATTTTTTTATGGTATTTGTATGTTGTTTAGGATTCTAACAGTTGTCTCTTCCTTCCTCTTCTTTAGGCTATGGTAGCTCAAGGTGATCTTGGAGCAGAGCTTCCTATCGAGGAAGTTCCTTTACTCCTGGTAATTTTATAGAGTTTTTTATCATCAGTTAAAATGTTACACATATCAATGAAATTCATTTCTTGAATTTTGTGTTTGCAACCATTCTTATTGAATTCCTTGTTTACTACCCAATATTAGGCTAATATTTCAAATCACACTGGATATGATGCAGTCTTCCATGCTGACACAAGCAGTGTTAACTTGGAAGAGCTATCTATGCTTCCCTTATCACAAGGTGCACCTTCTTCTGCCATGGAAGTCCAACTAGATGCTCTTGGGCTTGGAATTCAATTAAGCTTCTTGACATTATTCATCTTACTTTTTAATTATTTGCAAGCCAAAAAAGCAAAGATGGAGGCCAGTTTCAAAATGCCCTCTAATTTGTCATCTTGCTTGGTTTTTTAAGAACTTTTTTATCCTTCATTGTACTTATAATGCAATTTCCTAAATAGAATTTATTTTTCACTTGCTTGATTCGATAGAAGAGAAAAATTGGGTCAAGAAGAATAGAATTTAGTGTTAAATTGTTAATTTAGCCAGCTGAAGAGAACTACAGATTACTTAGCAATCAGATTTGGAAGCCTATCATTGGATCCATGATGTAACCTGCAAGAGTGAATGGCAGATTTAGCATTTAGACTTTGATCTATCTTTTTAATTTATTTTTTATAATTTCTAAAATGAAAACTATTTTTATCTATTTAGTATGTAAAGTTTTGATATTTTTTCGCAGCAAGTTAAATTATGATGCTTCTAGAACTAGAATTTAATTGTGTAGTTTTTTAGTTAAATTTGTTGGTCTATTTTTTATAAGTAATCAGTGATAAGAACCCACTTAACTGATCCATAATAACTTCTCCATTTATTGCCTTCCTCTTTATTTGTCTTTTTATTGCATCCATCTACTACCATCATTCTCATGAGAGAGATTCTTGTATACAGCTACTCATGAGAAATGAGTTCATAAATTCAACTAAAAAGTCATAGATTTTTATATACTGCTGATCATTTATTCATGTAAATGAATCAATAGATTGGATTCAAAAATTATATAATTGAATCCTAATTATTGTCTTATAGTTAGAATATAGTTATACATAAGTAGAAAACATGAGGCCATAGTAAATTGGTACATATGAAACTGAGTTTAACTATGAAAAGCTTTGTGATGCACAATTTGTTTGTTAAATTAATATGTACTGAGAATTGTTCTTTTTATTTCTTACTAGGCCAGTCTTTGCTTGAGAGCAGTAGGGGAGGTGGAGGAAAAGCTCATGGAGAACATCAATAAGCTAAAGGCAGAAATGGTGAAATTGGAGGAAGCAAGACACATGGCTAGACTAAGAGATTATAGAAACAGATGTGTGAGGATGAAGATTGTATACTATGATGCCTTCAAAGAAGTGATTTTCAAGGAAGAAAAAGAGAAGCTAGATTTTCATGCCAACCTTAGCAGGCTTAACCTTGTTTCCTTTTATGATAAGTTAGAAGATATGGTGGAAACCCATGATCGAATGGGGATTATGAGTCAGACCAATGGGGATAAATATGATGGGCAATGGCTTGATGGGTTGAAGCATGGCCATGGAGTCTATAGATGGGTAGATGGGAGTTGTTATATGGGGACCTGGAGTAAGGGGCTCAAAGATGGGAAAGGTACATTTTATCCTGCATGTGGCAATCAGACTAGGCTATGCCACCTTTTGGAATCCTCGCCTTCCAATGTGGATCAACATGACAATCTCTCTATTGATGAGCAATCTTTTTGGAAGGAGAGAAGCTCTTCTATGTCTGATTTGAGGTTTATTTGAATACTTCTTATGCCCCTAGCTCCAAAACAACATCCTCAAAAACCCTTGAATCTAGAATAGTAAGAACCTTTTCCTTTGATGGGATAAGAAGCTCAAGTAGTGAGGAATTTAATGATAATAACGAGGGTGTCAGAACTTGTGAACCCAAAAATTTTCCTGTGTAATCTTTTGTCAAGAGAGAATATGTTCAAGGAGTTTTGATTAATGAGGTATCCAGAATAAATTTGCCTTCCAAGGCTGTGAAAAGAGGGCATAAATGGCAGCCAAATGAAAGTAAGAGATCGGGTGAAATTATCTATAAAGGGCACAAAAATTATGACTTAATGCTCAATCTACGATTGGGAATCAAGTTCGCATATTTATTTGCATATTCATGCATATGACTAGGGACTTGCTCAATATTTTACATTTATATGGATATGCCTTGTAATGTTTATTGATTTTGCTAACAAGAAATTCAGAGTCAGACTAACAAGAGAATGAAAAATGTATATGTGTAATATTTGAATGATGAAAATAATATGATTTTAAAATGTGTATTTATTTTTAGTCAATTTCTTGTTATTGAAGAAGACTGTATTGAAATATACTGTTGAGTTTGTGTGTTTGTCCCTAGACATATTGGATTCGCAAAATTTTGAATTTTCCACACTTGGTTTTGGGTGTACAAGAGATTTACATTTTAAACACCATGCATACTAATTTAGTCTCATCTATGCAATTTTTGCAATTAGTCGAAGAAAGTGGGAGTTATTGTTCTTAGTTTGTTTGGCAATTTTTGTCAGCATCCTTGGAAATTGATGCATCTTTGTATCTTAAGATGCTAGCTGTAACTAAACGAGTCCTTTAAGCTATACATTTAGGTGTGGTAGCCAAATAATTCTAGTTGTAAGGTACACAAATTCTATATTGTGGGATTCCTCAGTTTGCCTTAATGTTCCACAGGGTTTCAGCATCCTATTTTTTTTCTTTTCTTCATTGTTTACTAGTGTGACCATTTTACAGGTACTTCTTCCTATGTTGCCAAATTACTATAATCATGTTCATACTTATGAAAGCACATTGATCATTAAATTTTTTGGTCTACATAGTATCAAAGCAGTAAGAGGACAAAAGGTATTTTCTATACCTTCTTACTCTGTTTTCCATTAATCGTTGACATAATATGTCAATTTTTGGTAACTAGACGTTATTTTCAAAATTACACATGGTGAGTGGGCTTAAAGTGGCAACTTGGTGGGGCAAGTTGGGGAGTTGACTTAGCGAGGCCACTTAGAGATGCGACATGGCGAGCTAACTTGGTGAGCAAGCTCGATGAGCGGACCTAAAGACTAACCTTGATGAGGCACTTTGGTGTGGTGACTTGATGACCAAACTCAAAGAGTCAACTTGGCAAGCATACTTGCACTAGTACATTTGGGTTCAATTTTCAACCTTTATTGGTCAAATTTTTGACCCAATTTTCAACCAAATTTTGACCAAATTCGACCAACCCATTGGTGAAAAAAAAATTTCTTGAAATTTTGACCAACTCACTGGTACATGATTTTTCTCAATTGTATAACTAATTATATATTCTTCATATTAGTTATTTTCGATGTTTTTGTAGCATTCTATAAAACAGTTTACATGTCTTGCCTATGATACGACATTTTACATGCATCCTACTCTCTCTCATTTGCCTAATGATGGATTACGCAGAGTGATCTCAAACCATGATGCTAAAAAACACACAATCAAATCTAAAATGAACTTGCACTACAAATGGATTGTGGAAATATGATATTGGTAAAATTGCACGCATGTCTACGAGGACAATCACAACTTAAACATATATTTGTCTTGGTAGACATGCATGTAAAATTAACAATATCAGATTTCCATAATCCATTTATAGTGTAAGTTCATTTTGGATTTGATTGTGTGTGTTTTTTAGAATCATGGTTTCAGATCACTTTGTGTAATCCATCATCAGCCGGATGAGAGAGTGTAGGATGCATGTAAAATGTCGTATCATAGGCAAGACATGTTAACTATTTTATAGAATGCCTGAAAAAAAAATTACACCTTCTTGTTGGTGGAAATTTCCACCTTCATTGGTCGAAATTTCCACCAACGCTTGGGTTTTTTTGACCTTTGTTGGTGGAAATTTCCACCAACGCTTAAATTTTTTTCGACCTTTGTTGGTGGAAATTTCCACCAACACCTAATTTTTTTTCTACCTTTGTTGGTCAAAACTTCCACCTTCATTGGTCGACATTTCCACCAACACTTAAATTTTTTTCTACCTTTATTGGTCAAAATTTCCACCAACGCCTCAAATTTTTTCAACCTTTGTTGGTCAAAATTTCCACCAATGCCTAAAATTTTTTCTGCCTTTATTGATCAAAATTTCCACCAACGTGCAAATTTTTTTCTACCTTTGCTGGTCAAAATTTTGACCAATTCTTGCATGACCTTAGACAATGGCTTGTTGGGTTTTCGACCAATAGATTGGTTGAAATTTTGACCAACTAGTGAGTTGGTCAAAATTTCAACCAAAAAAATATCGACCAATGGGTTGGTCAAATTTGGTCAAAAATTGGGTCAAAAATTGACCAATAAAGGTCAAAAATTGAACCCAAATGTACTAGTGATTGTATTGCAAGAGAAAAGCTTCTAGCAAGTGCATTAATTATTGGAAGGGTAAAACTTCTAGTAATTTAATTCCCTAAAAGCACATTAATTATTGGAAAGGGAGAAACTTCTAGAGAATGCAATTATTAAATATTTTATTTCCTTCTAGAAGGGTGAAGGAAAAGTATAAATAGAGGTGAGAACTTCATTGTTTATCATCTGATTATTGTGAATTGCATTTGATACTAAGTTGGGAGAAGAAACTAAGGTTTCTGATTTCAGTCAGCCATTGGAGAATGTCAACTCTTCAGTGGTGCAACCATTTGAAGTGGTGAAATATCCATTGAATTTGGTATTCAAGAGAGCTTCAATTCAGGAGTTCTATTTGTGCTTAAATTGGAGAATAGATTTTGGCTGCTACAGTATGCATGCATGATGTCACACTGCAGTATCTATGTTTGATTTGTTTCCATTCTTGGGCATCACTATTATTAGGTTCCTCTTGTAACTATTAGTAGTTATTATTGTACTTCATAAGCATATGATTTTGCTATGATATTTCAAAATCAAATTTTGGCATTACTATAGCCATTATTGTATGTCAATTATTTTGCATTTCATATCTAGTTTTCATGTATTATTACATTGGTATTAGAGCTTGCTTAAAAAGTGTTGACAAAATGTTGAACAACTGAACTAGAGTAGATTTTGGTGTTTGAAGAAGTTATAACCTATTGGGTTATTACATTTGTATAAAAGCTAAATCCTGCCACCTGAGGGTTTAGCAATCACATGCAGCCACCTGGGGTTGGCTCTCACAGATTTTCTACTCACAGGAAAGCTTTATTTTATAGGGAACAAGATTTTTATAGGTAGCTAGACAACATGGGTGATAGGAAAGAGCATAGCCCACCAAAAGACAATAGGAATGAGGATCAGGAAACAAGGGAATTTTACAAAGTAATGGTGATAGGAAAAGAATGGATGGCTCAGGCTTTGCAGATGCTCACCACCATGGTTGAGCACATGAATCCACAAGATGGATGGAATCAGGAATAAGAAGATAATAGGAGTGTAGTAGGATCACCTAGAGCTCATAGAACTCTTTCTAGAATAGTAGACAGGCCCACATGTCCTACCTTTGTTAGAGAAGAACCAGTATAGAAACTAGCAGAGGAAGTTGAGGATGAGACATTTGTAGATATCCTTATGGTTATAAATGATGAATGGGAATTATTAGCACCATAGGTTTAGGAGAGGATGACCTTTGAACACTTTTTAAATCAAAGAAGAGAACATTTCAAGTCACTCAAATAGCATAGGAGGCCCAGGGGTCAAAATAGTGAGCTGAAGAGGGCTACATGCAAGCTTATGATGCCTACATTTGATGGGAGTGGTAAGATGACAGTTCAAGCTTGGATTCATAAGCTTGACACATTTTTGGCACTAAGGCCAATGACAAAGATTGAAGCTATCAATTACACCACTTTTCATTTGGAGGGAGTAGCACATTATTGGTGGTACCATGGTATGGTAACACTTCAGCATAATCAAGTGACAGAGTACCAAGACTTTTTGGATAGGTTGGTTGAAAGATTTGACAAGAAATATCCAGAGGTTTATTTTTGGGAATTAGTACAACTAAAAGAAATAAGCAACTTGGAGTATTTCATAGGTGAATTTCAATGGTTGGCAGTTATGGTGCCAAACATTTTAGAGTGTAGATTGATAGTTCTTTTCATTGAAGGCCTATCTGAACCAATGAGAGGTTGGATAAAAGCATTGGATCCCATTTCTTTACAGGAAGCTATGAAAAAGGCAAGAAGTATGGAACATGCAATCCCAACAAACAAATTTCAGTCGAAAGGAGCATCTTCTAGTAAGGATAACAAACTATTTTACAAAAAACTAGAGAGGATTGATTTCAAAAATGATTCTAAATACAAAACTCCAGCACCTTTTGACAAGGAAACATTAAATGATTTGAGAAAGAAAAAATTATGTTTCTATTGTAAGGGACCCAATGATGCAAACCATGACTATCCTTTTAGACAAAAGGGCAAAGCTAACAAAGTTATGTGGGCATACTATGAGGAATTAGAATCAAATAATGTAGACCGGCAATCTAATATAGAGGAAATAGATAGTGAAAAAAAGGAAGACAAGGCTGAAAACTTGTCTAAAATGGAGTTCAAGAATGGGGAAGGAGATGAGCACCTTAGAGAAGGTCATCTCACTAGTATTAAGCAAGAAGGATCATTTCAAATGAGAGGATTACTTGCTGGACTGCAAGTTATAACTTTGGTTGATACCGATGCTACTCATAATTTCATTGATGCTAGGTTGGTAGAAAGGCATGGCATAAAAATAGAAGATTTTGGGGGAATTAGAGTGAGGGTAGCTAATGGTTATGTCCTCAGTTGTGATCGTAAGATCACTGGACTCCCATTGGAAGTTAATAGCTATGCCTTTAAGGCATATTTCTATGGTGTGCCTATGGGAGATATAGATATAGTCCTTGGAATGAGTTGGTTGCACGATATCGGTGAGTTCACTCTTAATCTCAAGGAGATGGAGATGAGGTTTAAAGTAAATAGGAAGACAAAGATTCTTAAGGCATTCAGGAATAGTGATTTCAATATGGTCTCTTTCTAGAGGATGGCTAGATTGATTTGACATGATCAGATGGAGTGGGTAGCAGAGTGTATATCAATGCCATCACAGGAGGGGCAACAAAAGACCAAATATCCTCTTGATATTTAGAATCTTAGAGTTAAACACTCTAAGATGTTCAGTGACATTCCACTAGGTAGACCACCAGACAGTGGTATTGAGCACATCATTGAGTTAGAGGAGGGGGCTAAGCCCATCATGATTACACCTTATAGGCATTCGAAGAGGTTGAAGGATGAAATTGAAAAAACTATAACGGAGTTACTTGCTATGGGCCAAATTAGACCAAGTAACTCTCCTTTTGCTTCTTCAATGGTGTTGGTGAAAAAGAAGGATGGTACATTAAGTATGTGCATTGATTACAAGGTGCTTAATAGGAAGACAATTAAAAATAGGTACCCCATTCCCAGGATTGATGAGTTGATAGATGAGCTTCATGGAGCTTGCTTCTTCTCAAAAATAGATTTGAGATCAGGTTATCACCAGATTAGAGTTAGAGAGTAAGACATCGAGAAGACAGCCTTTAGATGTCATTTTGGTCATTTTGAGTTTGTAGTTATGCCATTTGGGATAACTAACGCACCTGCTACTTTTTAGGAAACAATGAATAGGGTTTTCCATCCTCAGTTGAGGGAATTTGTACTTGTCTTCTTCGATGATATATTGGTGTATAGTTGATCTTGGAAGGATCACTTGGTTCATCTTGACACGGTGTTGGATATATTGGGCAGAGAGTCCTTGTATGTAAAGGAGTCAAAATGCAATTTGGGCATGACAGAGTTGTTGTATTTGGGTCACATCATTAGTGAAAAAGGCATATGCATGGATCCTAAAAAATATTCATGTCATTGTGGAGTGGCCTTCACCGATGAACCTTACACAGTTGAGGGGCTTTCTTGGATCATGTGGTTTCTACAGGAAGTTTGTGGATGGATATTCCAAGCATGCAGGACCCTTAACAGATTTGATGAGAAAGGGAGCTTTCTTGTGGACTCCTTAGGCACAAGAGTGTTTTGAGAAATTTAAGGAGTTGATGACTTCCTGTCTAGTGTTAGCATTACCAAATTTTAGAAAACCTTTTGAGCTACACTGTGATGCTTCTGGAGAGGGCATTAGAGTAGTGCTTATACAAGAGAAGCACCATATTTCTTATGAGATTAGGAAATTAAGAGGGCCAAAGCGGAGCTCCAGTATATATGATAAGGAGATGTTAGCCATTATGCATGTTTTGGCTAAATTCAGGCAATATTTGGTAGGTAGCAAATTTTGTATCAAAACTGGCCATAATAGCTTAAAACACTTTTTGGGGCAGCAAGATCTCAATGATAGGCAAAAAAAGTGGGTGAACAAGTTACAGTCCTATGACTTTGATATTACATATTTTAAAGGGACATAGAATGTAGTTGCTAATGCTTTATCACATAGGCCTCATTTGAGCTTATTGACAGATATATCAGAGGATTGGAGACACTTGATCCTTATAGAGAATGAAAAGGATGCATGGACCATCAAATTCATAGATGGAACTATTCAGGACAATAGATACACCCTTGTGAATGAGCTCATCATTTACAAAGGGTGAATATTTTTGGTTCTAGGCTCAATAATGAGGAGGATGGTTCTGAAATTTTTTCATGATTCACCTATGGCAAGACATCCTAGTTTATACAAGACATACCAATATATTAGAGAGTGCTCAAAGAAAAAGTACTTTAGGATATTACGGAGTGTCCCACCTACCAGCAAAATAAGCAGGAACACTCCTATCCAAGCAGTTTACTTCAGCCACTTCCAATTCTTGATAGGAAGTAAGAATGTTTATCTATGGACTTCATCATAGGACTACCTAGAGCCCAAGGCAGGGACTACATATATGTGGTTGTGGATTTCCTTATGAAGTTTGAACACTTCTTTCTGATCACTTTTATATACATTGCTACATAGGTGGCAGAGTTGTTCTTCAAGGAGATATTTAGACTACATGGCTTACCTTGGAGCATTGTGAGTGACAAAGAAGATAGGTTTATGAATCATTTTTGGCAAGAGCTATTTAGGTTGTGTGTGAGGTGATAGAGCTCACTCTGAGTACTAGCTACCACCATCAAACAGATGGTCAGACAGAGATAGTGAATAAATGGGTGGAGAGATATCTTAGAAATTATATAGCAGGATAAAAAGAAGGCATGGGTAAAGTGGATTAATCTATGTGAGTATTGCTACACTACCACTTATCACATGTCTATTCAAATGTCACCCTTTATGGCCTAGTATGGGTATGAGGCACCTAATTTTATGGATCTTCTTTTGAGTGATAATAGAGTGCCCAGTGTAGGTGATTTGTTACAGGAGAGTCAAGACATTTTTAAGACTCTCAAGGATAATATAAACAAGGCATAGAATCAACAGAAGCAGTATACAGAAGCAGTATATAGACCAGAAGAGGACAAAGCAAACTTTTGAGGTTTATGATATGGCATATCTTATGTTGCAACCTTACTGTCAATCCACTCTCAAGAAGAGTGGTACCAAGAAACTTAAACCATGATACTATGGTCCATTCAAGATTATTAGGAAAGTGGGAGAGGTGGCTTATGAGTTAGATTTGCCAGCAGACAACAAGGTGCACAACATTTTTCATGTGTCACGCCTCAAGAAGGTGCTAGGACATCATATTGTTCCTTCTACAATGCTCCCACCTTTGTATGATGAGAGAAAATTGATATTGGTGCCAGAGGCTATCATTGATTTCAGGGAAAGGAACTTGAGGCGGCGCACTATAAGGGATTATTTGGTGAAATGGAAGGACCTGCCAGTAGAGGATGTGACATGGGAAAATGAGGAGATTTTGTAGCATTCAAACTTGAAGTTGCTTGAGGAAAAGAAATTTTAGGGAGGGCAGACTATAATGTCCCCATCTTTTTAGCATCAGTGGAGTGCTTAACCTTGACATTCTCTGAAGGCTAAGTGGAGAAATAAGGAGAAATTGATTAAATTAATTTCTTATAAAGTCATTAAATAACTTAAAATAAAAAGGTGGCTTTATATTTAATTAATTTAATTAATTGAGAGTGCATTAATTATTGGAAGGGGGAAACTTCTAGTAATTTAATTTTCTAGAAGCACAATGAATTATTGTATTGCAAGAGAGAAGCTTCGAGCGAGTGCATTAATTATTGTAAGGGGGAAACTTCTAGTAATTTAATTTCCTAAAAGCACATTAATTATTGGAAATGGAGAAACTTCTAGAGAATGCAATTATTAAATATTTTATTTCCTTCTAGAAGGGTGAAGGAAAAGTATAAATAGAGGTAAGAGCTTCATTGTTTATCATCCAATTATTGTGAATTGCATTTGATACTAAGTTGGGAGAAGAAACTAAGGTTTTTGATTTTAGTCAGCCATGGAGAACATCAACTCTTTAGTGTTGTAACCATTTGAGCTGGTGAAATATCCATTGAATTTTCTATTCAGGAGAACTTCAATTCAGGAGTTCTATTTGTGCTTAAATTGGAGAATATATTTTGGTTGCTATAGTACGCATACACAATGTCATGCTACAGTATCTATGTTTGATTCATTTTTGTTCTTGGGCATCACTATTATTAGGTTCCTCTTGTAACTATTAGTAGTTATCATTGTACTTCATAAGCATATGATTTTTCTATGATAATTTAAAATCAAATTTTAGCATTACTATAGTCATTATTGTATGTCAATTTTTTTGCATTTCATATCTAGTTTCCATGTATTATTACATTGGTATCAGAGCTTGCTTGAAAAGTGTTGACGAAATGTCAAACAACTGAACTAGAGTAGATTTTGGTATTTGAAGAAGTTATAACCTATTGGGGTTATTACACATACTCATCTATTGCATCCATCCAATGGTATTCTATAGCATCTTCGTGCACAAACTGCTTCCCTGCCAAATGTTGAACTATGCCAATATTATCAAAATAAGGGTGAGTGGAATTGTAATCTTCCAAGGTATATTGGTTCCACTCTGAATCAAAGTTCAAAATATCTTGTTTCTACTTAACCTAAAATACACCTATATAATGGGCCATACCTGTGTCTTCTTATGTTATTTTCTCACTTTGTCATATGCAGATGTGAGTTGTCTGGCAATCTCCAATAAGATGAGCATATCCAATGGATAACTTGGGTGTTTTTTAAGATTCACCATAGTACCAACAACCCTTAGGTAAGTGAATGTTTTGAAATGGATGTAGTAGGCATCGATCTCTACGATCCTGGTTGCTACCTCTACTGACATTTTTTTAGCATAATCACCCTTTATAAATCAGATGATTGCAAATATAAAAGAATCACTCACTATTTGGTACTCCTTGCTCTGATCTAAGAGCTTCTTCTTTATCAATTGAGGATATACCACATAGGGCCAAGCATTTGCATCTTGCATGCTTCCCTTCTTATACAGTCTTGGGTAGTCACTTGTCCTTGCCGCTAATAAGTATATCGAATATGATGTCATATAAAACTTGGGGTTGTCTTTAACTCCTACCAACTATTCATATAGGTTTTCACTCAGTATTGTAGCCCAATCATTTGGCATTTTGGCTATTTTGATGCTCTCTTTGAAATGGATCATCCAAATACGAAGATGCCCAGTTGCCTATAGACCCATAACTCTGCTCAAAAGTACAATGGAATATCCAATGTCATCCTTCATATATCCCCTATTCATGTCTACCTTTTTGGCTCTACATCCTACTAGTGTTCTATCAATAAAAAATGATGATTATATGATCTTTATGGCCTTCTTGTCATTCTCCATATACCATCTTTTTGCTCGATCATAAGTTATCTTTACATACTTATCAGCTCTAGGGAGATGGAACACTTTCTCAATATTCCTAGGTCTAAGGTCAAGGACTATCTCCCCTATGACACTTTTAACAACTCTTTCTTTCGACACATAGGTTTCTACCAATGTGATGAAGGGTGCTCCTCTTAATAGCATAAACACATAACAGAAACAAAGAAACAACAACAAATGTGAGAATAAAATATGGACTTCTTATTTGCGCCGCAAATACAAAATTATAGAATTCACAAGTACAAAATGCTAACCCACATGGGTGCCTTCATTACAATAATCTACAAGACTAAGTTGTGAACTACACCTACAGCTATCTTAGACAATGTTCAAACCTTTCTTAAATAGGCAATCTTATGTCACCTAGGAAGGTTCTAGATGCTCAAACTAAATACCTAGGGCCGACAGACCCTAACAATATATATAGAGTCAGCTAAATACATTTTTGACAAATTGTTTTAGATATTTCAGTAGCCCAACTTCAGAAGGCCATAACTCTCAAATTGTTTCTCTGATTGGCTATTATAACCACTTTTTAGAAATGAAAGCTCCTAATTTTTAGGCATGAACCATCAAGTTTTCAGACCTCATCTGACTTCTTAATGCCTCCAACGGTGAGCCTGAAGATTTTTCTATAAATGTTTCCACCGAAAATCTGCAATAACTTCTCTGATGCTTAAGCTAGAGCAATGAGATTTTTATGGTAGGTTTATAATTCCAAAATGAACCTTCACGTAGAAAATGAGAATATTCTGAGCTCATATGAGAAACTTACTAAAAATAGAGAGTTCCCATAAATAGTAACCACCCTATCTACTAGCTCTTATTAAAATAGAAAAGACTGAAAATAAAATATTTTTGGGTGAACCAAGATTTATCTTACACCCAATATTCTCCTGCATCAGACACCCAGGGTAATTTGAAAACTGACTCCATCGTGTCTCAGGTGTTTAGAGGAAAACCAAGACGGTTAACCTCCTCCCTTGCTGGCCATGATGAATCCTCCACTGGCCTCTCTTTCCATTTGACTAGATATTCCTCATAAGTTGTATTCATTGTACTTTTTCCAACATGACTGTCAAGTATCTCCTCAATCTCCTTTGTAGCCAAACTAGCTGCTAGAATACTCCACTACGCTTCTGCAACTTCATCTCCATCACCTCCTTTATAATACTCTGTCAAATTTAAAATATTAAATATTGGTGAAATATTCAATTCAACAAGCAACTCCACTTCATAAGAATTTCTAGAATAATGTCTTTTCTCTATCTTGTATGTTCCAAACTTCTTCATCTTCAACTTATTATATGTACCCATTAGAAAACACTCTTTTCTCAAATGAACCATGACTTCATCTCCAATCTAAAATTCCTTATACCTCCTTTTCACATTTTCCTTAGCTCTATATTGTGTATTTATCTTTATGATGTGTTTTCTCACCTTGTCATGGATGTTTTTCAAATACTTAGCAAATTCTTCTACTTCAACATTACTTATCTCTCCTTTATCCAACTACTTCAATTTAGAATCATTTCTAAGACTACTCCCATATACAATCTGGAATGGTGATTTACCAGTACTCCTATTCATAGAATTATTATATGCAAATTTTTCATGCGGTAAAATCAAATCCCATCCTTTTGCCTTGTCTCCAACCAAACATCTCAACAAGTTTCCCAAACTATGATTTGCAACTTTTGTTTGTCCATCAGTCTGTGGATGATGTGATGAACTAAACTTCAACTCTATCTTTAATTTCTTCCACAATGTACACCAAAAATACCCAAAAAAATTGGTATCTTGATCTAAAACTATAATCTTTGGAAGACCATGTAGTCTCACCACTTCTCTAGAAAAAAAATATGCTACATGAACAACATCACTAGTCTTCTTGCAATGAATAAAATGTGTCATCTTTGAAAACCTTTCAACCACCACAAAATAAAATCATGTCCTCACTACATCCTCAGTAATCCAAGAATAAAATCCATGCTAACATCCTCCCAAGGTTTCTCTGGTATAGGTAATGGCTGATACAACCCTGTATTCTACTTCACTCCTTTCACCATTTGACATACTTTGCAACTTTGTACAAATTTCTTCACATCTTTCTACAACTCTGGCCAGTACTAATTCTCAATAATCAAAGCTATGGTTTTATCTCTATCAAAATGTCCAGCCAATCCTCCACTATGCTTCTCCTTGATGAGATTCTCTCTCATTGAACTTATAGGAATGCACAACTGGCTTCCTTTGAACAACATACTATCCTAGGTCATGAAATCTAACCACTTTGTCATGTCAAGTGTAGTACGTTATGTACAAACCTTCCACACTTCACCAAAATCAGGATCATTTAGATACAAAGTACTGAGTTCCTTGAATCCAACCACCTCTATCTGCATTTTTTTTAGCAAAATTTGTCTCCTACTAAGAGCATCTGCAACTCTGTTAGACTTCCCACTCCTATGTTTCAAAATAGATGTATAACTCTGCAAAAACTCAACCCACTTCAAATGTCAATGGTTCAATTTTCCTTAACTATTTAAATATTGCAAAGCTTGATGAGCAGTATACAAAACAAACTCCTTAGGAAGAAGATAGTGTCTCCACTTCTTCAATGCTTGAACTATAGCATAAAATTCCTAATCATAAAAAGAATATTTTATTTTTTCATCATTCAACTTCTCACTAAAGTAAGCAACAGGTCTACCTTCTTGACTTATAAAAGCTCCTATTGTAGTACCACTAGCATCATAGTCTACTTGAAACACCTTGTTAAAATCAAGAAGTGCTAAAATAGGTTTCTTAGTAACTCTATAATTCAATAGATTAAAACTATTATATCCACTTAAATTCTTTGTTATCCCCTCTCATTGTTTCAGTCAAAGGTCTATAAATACTACTAAAACCTCTTATGAATTTTTCTGTAAAAACTAGCCATTCCACCAAAATATCTTACCTTGGTCACACTCCTTGGAGTAGGTCATTCAAGGATAGCCTTTACTTTCTCTAGGTCCATTTTCAAACCTTCTGCTGAAACTACAAATCCCAAGTACACCAACTCCTTCTTTACAAAACTGCACTTCTTCAAGTTTATTAGCAACTTTTCTTCCCTCAACTTGTCAAACATCTTGTGAATATGGATCAAATGCTCCTCCAATGTCTTACAAAAGATCAAAATATCATCTAGGTAAGCAATAACAAACTTACCCAAAAACTCCTTCAATACCTCATTCATGAACCTCATGAATGTGCTCAGTGCATTGGTTAGCCCAAAAGGCATGACTAACCACTTGTACAATCCTTTTTTTGTCTTGAAAGTTGTCTTCCACTCATCACCTTCTCTGATACGAATCTGATGGTATCTGCTCTTTAGATCTATCTTTGTGAAATACTCAACTCCACTCAAATAGTCCATAATATCATCTATCCTTGGCAATAGAAATCTATACTTGATTGTGATCTTGTTGATAGCAGGAGAATCTATACACATCCTCCACTCACCATTCTTCTTTGGTGCTAATATGGCTGGTACAACACATGGACTCAAACTCTCTCAAATCAACCCCTTTTGCAACAACTCATGAACATGTCTATTCAACTCTTCACTTTCTATTGGTGTCATTCTATGCACTACCTTGTTTAGAAAACTGGCTCCTGGAACCAAATCTATCTAGTGACTAATCTTCCTCATTAGGTGCAATCCATTAGATACATTATCTAATACAATATCAAAAAACTCTCTCAACATATCTGCAACTTCTATAGGTACGTCCTCTATTTCTTCTTTACTATCTTTTGGAATTATAGAAAAACATGCATGCTCACACTTCATACCTTTGAGAAACTCTTTTCCATCAACAAAACATATTTTGGCAGCACTACATACCTTTTCTTCTTTCTCCTTCAATGACTTTAACTTGTGTTTCACTCCATCCTTGGTCAAAGCGTAGCTATTTGCTCACCCATTGTGTACAGCATGTCTGTCAAACTGCCATACACTACCCAAGAATATATGACATATGTCCCTAAGTATGATATCACATAGTACCTCATCCTAGAAACTTCCAATCTTGAACTTCACAGAGCACTGCTTATTGACCATGACCTTGTGTTCATCTTGCACCCAAGCAATATGGTATGGACGCGAGTGTTTTTATCTCTTCAAATTCAAATTTGTGATCATCATTTCTAACACCATATTGTCAGTGCTTCCATGATCAATGATCACATCACCACATTTATCTTCACATCTACACTTGGTGTAAAACAAGCTCCTTCTTTGATTAGGTTCATTCTCACCACTCAACAGGACACTTCTGTTAACTAGGACTTCTCCTCTTTCAACATCTTCAGAATGTGATGATTTGGCATCTTTATCAACATGTGCAACTCTAGTCTAACCTTTTTTTCTTTGATTTGTCCTTCCTTGGTGATGGGAACATTCAAATGCTCTATGCCCTTCTTCTCCATAGTGAAAATATTTTCCACAGAAGCCTCCTCTTCTAGATCCTTTTCCTCTGCCTCTTCCTCTTTGATCTCTATTGTTATGATCATGGAAATGATTGAAATTGTTTCTCCTTTGGTTATGACTGCTACTTCCAGCCTCATCCTTGTTCTTCTGGTCATCACTACAGCCTACCTAAGATCGTTTGCTAGATCTGCACCACGGCCTCTTCCAATATTCTTGTTGTCAAACTTCTTGTTCAATTTTTCTTCAACTCTTAGGGAAAACTGGTATGCCTCCTTAATATTGTTCATTCAAACCAAACTCAGCTTGTCCTGAATGCTTGGCCTTAACCCATGAAGATAATAGGCTACTTTCTCCTTATCAGCTTCTACATGGCCAGTTCTAATGAGAACTCGGTAGAACTCTTCGATATACTCTTGAACAGATTTTCCCTCTTTCTTCAACCCTTGCATTTTCTTCAACAGATCAAGCTCATAATCCACAGGAATGAATTATCACTTCATTTTAGCTACCATCCATTCCCATCTGGTGATTTTTTCCTTTTCCTTTGTATTTTGCTCCAACTGAACCTCCTACCACCAAATCTTTGCATGCCCCTTCAGTTTTTCCTTAGAAAACTTGACCCTATCAGGATCATCAATATATTCATACTCAAAGTGCTCCTCCAGTTCATTGATCCAATCAATTAGCTCCTTTGGGTTAAGATTTCCAAAAAATGTGGGAACCTCAAACTTAGGTCTTTTTCCAATCTTGGAGATGGCCCTAAAAAGCCTCTCCTCCTTTGGGTTTAGAATTGCCTCTTCTTTGGCATTTTCTTCTACTTTATCCTCATCATTGCTTTTATCTCTTACAGGAAGATTTATTCCTCTATGCATTTGTTCTTCCAATGCTTGCATTTGTCTTTGGAGGGCTAGGAAACCCTCAGGTGTAACATCTACAACCCTTTTGCCATGCTCATTTTGTGGAGGCATTTTCATGCTTCCGTTGAAACCCTAGTACAAACTACCTCACAATTGGTGATCTATCTACACACTCAGCCAAAAACATAGTTCTAGTGTGAACTACCTCATAGTTGACGATCTATCCACACACTCAAGAACTCTAGCTCTGATACTACTTGATGAAGGGTGCTCCCCTTAATAACATTAACACATAATAGAAACAAAGAAATAATAGAAAATGTGAGAACAAAATGTGGACTTCTTATTTGTGTCACAAATGCAAAATTACAGAATTCACAAGTACAAAATGCTAACCCACATGGGCACCTTCATTATAGTAATCTGCAAGACTAAGTTGTGAACTATACCCAGAGAAGTCCTAAACAATGTTCGGGCATTTCTTAAATAAGCAATTTTATGTCATCTCGAAAGGTTCTAGATACTCAAACTTAATACCTAGGGCTGACAAACACTAACAATACATATAGAGTCAGCTAAATACATTTTTGACAAATTATTTTAGATATTTTAGTAGCCCAACTTTGGAAGGCCATAACTCTCGAACTGTTGCTCTAATTGACTATTATAACCACATTTTAGAAATGCCAGCTCCTGACCTATAGGCTTTAATTGGCTCAAGTGCCCTTCCATCGAGTTTTCGGACCTCATCCGGGCACTCTAAGGCCTCCAATGGTGAGCCTAAACATTTTTCTGCAAATTTTTTCACTAAAAATCTGCAATAACTTTTCTAATACTTAAGCTAGAGCAATGAGATTTTTATGGTAGGTTTATAATTCCAAAATAAACCTTCATGTAGAAAATGAGAACATTTCGAGCTCGTATGAGAAACTTACTAAAAATAGAAAGTTCCCATAAATAGTAACCATCCTCTCTACTAACTCTTATTAAAATAGAAAAGACTAAAAATAAATTATTTTTGGGTGATGCAAGATTTGTCTTACACCCACAATGCTCCTACATCACAATGCCATGATAAGTTCTTAGGATTGCACTGATGTAGGATGAGATGTTGCATTGACCAACCTCAATCGAATAAGTGTAGAGACCATTGTGGACCTCTCTTTAGGCTTATTGTAGAGTACAAAGAATGCATTCTATTCTATGTGTCCCAACTCAGTATCTCTGATCTTTGAATGTCCATCTTGAAAACGAGATTTCTTTGGTGCACCTTGAAACTTGAAAACAACGGGTTTTGGAGCAATCTTCTTTGCAAGTGAAGATGATGAGGATGTCATTTTATCTTTACAAAATAGAAAATCATTAGTCTAGAAAACTGAAAACCAAACCCTAAAAAACCCCTAATTTCCAAAAAGACAAAGCCAAAACACCAAAACCTTGAAAAAACACTTAAAATCCCCCTTTCAAGCCTTGGAATGCAAAATAATGCACCTTGACAGGTATGCTAGGTGCACTTAGAAGACATTCTAAAAGTGTTTTGTCACAATTGTGCACATGCGCACCTTGGTGAGGTGTGCACATGTGCAAGTGCATATGTGGGAGGGGGGAACTTAGTGTTCAAAAATGGTGCACAGATGCACACCTTGACAAGGTGTGCACACCATTATCTTAAGTGTCTTGTCTTAGTGTAAAAGGTGTGCATGTGTGCACCTTAGGGAGGTATGCACATGCACACCTTTTCCTTGCCAATTTTGTTAAGTTCTTTAGTTTTTTAAGAGTTTTGTGGTTTTTAATTGTAAGAAAATGCATTAGGGCAAAATTCACGCAAGACCAGGAACTCAAACATAAGCACAACAGTAGACCAAATAGAGTATGATCAGAATGACGATATATTAATTCAATATTGATTGAAAGTACACTAGAGTGCCTATATATAAAGGCCTCTAGAAAGCTTCTAGAATGCATAGAAGTTAGCAACATGATAAGTCATACAACCAAGCACATGTCCACCGGATATGGGTTATCCTCCATTAAGCACAAGAGTAAGTGAGATGATGAGAGGATAAGCCTACAATGGTGTAGCATGCAAAATAATGTTGTAGACAACATGTGCTAAAATAGGAGTGCAAATAATTGTGTTGTCTACATGACAACTCAGTTAATGATGCAAATTCCAATGTTGTAGACATCATGTGTTGAATTAGAGTTGCTTATTCCAGTGTTCTCAACATGACAACTCATGAGAGTACATAAACTCCTAAGTGTCTCACCAAATAAATAATAAAATAATGCATTAACCTAAGTAAACTTAAGTAAAGTGTAAATAGTAAATACTTATTTACACCAACACCCCTTCTTAAGTGCAACTTAGGGGAATTCCCTTAAGGTTATGAAAACTAGGATGAAATGCATAATGGGTCTCAGCTACTAAGCCATGTTAGGTATCCATATGCATAATGAAATTTAATCTCTCATAAAGCAGAGAAAGAAGGAAAACCTCATGGGAAAAACCCTCCCTCGAAAAAGAGAGACGAAAAAACTAGATGCATGGATGGATGGAGTAATCAAGACCCCCCCCCCCCCTCCCCACCGATTATGATATACATCAACTATATACAATAGAGAGATGTGAGAAGAACACTATCCCAAAAAAGGAAAAGGTCTCCCCCATAAGAGAGAAGAAGAAGAGAGACAAGGTAGTCTCCCCCCCCCAACAAATAAAGAGTGTCAATCAATGATAGCTACTCCGATGTAGAAGTTGATCTAGGAATGTTGAATAGTGTTCCTCCCCTTTCGAAGAAACAATACCATAGGTACAAATGAGATGCTTCCGCTATGTGTGGAAGGAATCCCAATGATTATTGATGCCTCTAAAACTTGTTCAACTTTCCCTGTGAAGGATGAATGTAGAACCTATCCCAAAGAATATATTGTCTCCTCAATAGATAAAGAGACCTCCTACAACTACTCTACATAAGTATCCATAATCACACCAACCTGTGAAGATCGATCATGTAGAGAATGGACATAAGAGTCAGAGTGAGCCCTCCCAACAACTGAAGAAGGATGATCTCCATCAAAGAGAAGATGTATATCATCAATGATGTCCCCCAAATCTGCTATGTGTGACTCTACAAACAAACTTGAAAGATTTGCTATGTAGTCATCCGCTGTTAGTAGAGCTAGAAGACTAGTTGTACCCTATTGTGCTAGACCTATCACTGTGGCTACATATGCATGTGGAATGTGTTGATGTCATGACCTCTCACTACAACTGTTGATAGAACCCCACGCATCTGAATCTATTGAAGCACTATCTCTGGTGTCACTATCCGTTTCCACAATGTATGAAGTGCAAAGAGGATTAGAGGATAAGCTAGGTGAACTTTCCTCAAAGTGTACATCCTTCTCCACAAAAATATCATGAGTCTCACGATCCATAAGTCTATATGCCTTCACATCGTCTTCATATCTGATGAAAGTACAAGGCCTAGGTGGTGGTGCCTTTCATCCCCTGGAAGATATGTTTGCCCATGCTGGACAACCAAAGACTTTGAAGTGTGTCACAACTGGTTTTCTGCCACATTATGCCTCAAAAGGAGTCTTTCCATCTAAGGCAAGATGAGGAGACCTATTAAGTATGTGATTGGCACTACCGATTACTTTGACTTCAAGTGACGGATCTAGAGACTTGGCTTGTATCATGCAACTTGCCATGGAATTAAGAGTTTGTATCCTCAAAGCTGCAACATCTGTCTTGTGTAGACTAAATGTTGGTGAATTTTGAAGATCAATACCCTCAAGTTTGCAAAATTCTTTAAGTCTTTTGTTCACATATTTTCTTTCATTGTCCATTCGAAGAACTTTGATGGATTTCCTCGATTTATGTTCAACATGAGCCTTGAAGGCTAGAAACTTATCCAACACTTCATTCTTGTGATGAAGAAAGTAGATCCAAGTGTAGCATGAAAAGTCATCAATGAAAGTGAGTATGTAGGGACCCTAGCTAACTGATGTCACTGCAAAAGAACATGCTAGTACCATGTGAACCAACTGAAGAACAACTGGTGCTCTTAAAGACTTCCCTTTATGTAACTTCTCCTCTAGATGCATGTTCATTGAACCTATTGAACATTCACCAATGGAAAAGTTGATTATAGGTAGACCTTTGACCATTTTTTTTGAGCAAAGTTGCTAAAGATAACAAAAGGCAAGATGACCATACCGCTCTTGCCATAATTGGATGTGTGAATTGGATTGAGTCAACAAGGCTTGTGAAGGAGACTTGGGCACAAAGTGGGAGAAAGAATAGAACCTTTTTTCATTATTAACTTTTCCCATTACAACCACTAAATCATCTTTTAGATTGCACACTATTACTGAGTCAAGAAGGAACTCGACTTTATGACCATCTCCAAGGTGAGTGATTTGGTAAATTGAGAGGAGATTGGAACTTAGGTTTGGAACATAGAGAACATCTTTGAACTCCCCATTTTCCCTCTTCACATTTACTTTCCCTTCAACTTCCATTTTTGTATCATCTCCCACAAAGATGTGTGATACCTTAAACTTCTTCAATGAAGAAAATTTCCCTTTTGAATAACCCATATGATATGAGGCACCTGACTCAAGAATCCATTCCGTTGAAAAATTTGAATTTGCCATGAGTGCTTGTCCTTTGCCCTTTGAATCTGAAGAAGATCCTTTCTCCTTATAAGCATTAGGCAATGGAACATTATGTTTCTTCATGATAGTCATCAACTCATCAATCTTTTTATGATAACACTCATGTTCTTCATGACCCAATTTCTTGCAATAAGCACTTTTTTTCTTGTCCTTATTATTGTCTCCCTTCTTATTTGAATTTGAGGAAGACTTGCCTTGTTGATTTGATTGTGGTGTTGTCTTTTATGCATCCTCTTATTTATTATTCTTCCACTTCTTATTCTTACACTTTCCTTTATTTGAAGATTGACCAGCTAAATTTTGAGAACTCTCATTATTTTCTACCAATGCCTTAGACTTTGGCGAATTGAGAATCCCCGTTGATTTCAACTTCTTTTCTTCTTTATCCAACAGTTCAGCATGATGATCAAAAGATACTTTCTGATAGGAAGACCCTAATGTAGTCTTTAAGGTGTTATAAATAGAAATAAATGTGGAGTACTTAGATGGTAGCTTATTATGAATGAGATAGATTAACATGTCATCTTTAATAGGACTCCCACAATCATCTAGTTTCGTTCTTAATTCATTCACCTTTATGATAAAATCCTGTATGGAATCAAAAGCATTTGAATCTAAGGAGATAAGCTCATCTTCAATTTTGAAAACATCTTCCTCAGACACTTTACCATATAGGTTTTGGAGGGTTTCCCAAGATTCCTTAGATGTACGAGACTTTTGAATCTGATATATGATATTGTCTTCAACCCCCAAACAAATATCACCTAGGGCTTTCCTATTCATTATTTTCCAATCAGTGATTTCACTAGCAGATACTTGATGACTTGTTGGTTTAGGAAGGGTAGCATCTACATATTGAGAAACTCCTTTATGCATTAAATGACACCACATTTTAATGGACCATGTAGCATAGTTATGTGGAGTTAATTTTGGAAACTTAAAATTTCCCACGATGTAGAAAATGAAAGAAAAAATAGCAAAAAAAGAGGAACACAACACCAAGAACACCCCCCTTTTCACTCAATCAAGAAACCCCCCCAAAAAAAGATGCTTTTGGTACTTTATATGTAGTGCGATTACAATGGCCACTTGCCAATTTTGGCCTTAGTGGACTTCTGATTTTGCCTTTTTCCAACTTCCTTATGGAGTTCAAAACTGAAACATTACAATGTATCTCAGATATACAACAATTCTGAAGATATATCAAAGTATTACAATGCAGAAAAGGACCTAATTTTGAAAGTGACACTTTTGTCCACACAACCCTATAATATTATTGTAGATTTGGAAAGTAGACAAAAAATCACATACTTTCAAAAAAATAGAACTTATTTTCATGTCCAGATGAGCTTGTATGGAGCAATTGAAGTTGCAAAATGTAGGATTGGATAGGTACAGTCACCAAAACATGCAATTTCTGAAAAATCTAGACACCAAAACTAGAAAAGAACTGTACCACTAAAAAGTTTAGGAAATTCTTCCCAAAATCAAAAAAAATTGCACCTGATTTGGAGTCTAGATGGCTGAGGTATAGCCTCCCAATGTTGGACAAAAAAATCAAAATACAATCTAGAGAGGGGTTGGATCAGCAAAAGACGGGGTTAAATTTGACAGTCATCTGATCATCGCAGCAGTTCAAACTTGCCTCTAGATGATGATCAGATAGCTATCAAATTTAGGCTCGTGAACTAATGGCGTCAACATACCTGGGCCCTATGATGATGTTAGCGTGATGTCATGATGATGTCATCATAGTACAAAATTGTATAGATTGTACATAATCATCAGACATGGCAGGGTATGAACTAGCTGACTGGGCTTGTTGACTCAGTGTATGGCTTTGGCTGATATGTGCAATGCTTGTGTGGCTATCCACGTAGGCAGCTGATGGGCGTCCACCATTGCAGAGAGCAGATTGACACGTGTCCTGGGGGCAAGCAAAGCTATTGACTGTCTCCGCTGATGGAGCAGGATTAGTGGCTGTTGTGTATCCGCTGCAGGTTCTAGTAGAGCAATCCACGTGGTAGTATAAACCTTCACCGTGTGTCACTATTGGAAGCGATGGCCGAAATTTAATTTCATTGTCGGAAACAGTATTAGTGAACGCCAAAAAATTGTCTGGGACAAAAAAATTGAACAGAAATTGGAAATGTTAATGTCAATTTTTAACAGTGCTACCATCGGTTGTTTAAACACTAGAAAGTAGATTTTCGGGCCGCGAGGTTTCTTAGTTTAATCCCACATTTGTGGGTAAGTGCAACTAGCACTTATTTAAAAAGAAAGTGGTTGAAATTGTTAATAACAAAGGCCACTAGGAATGGGGCCTTGGTTGCCGATGTGCATTCGCTGAGTTATGCCAGAATATACTGTTGTATTTGGATTGTGCAATTCAAAATTTATATAGTCTGATGCTATGATTAATAGAGAAGCCAGTGCATAATGAACTAGAATATTCCCTAAAATAAATACAAATTTTCCTCCTTGCAGGGCCAAGGTGTGATTGCCTAGTTCTGCAAAAAAAAATCTCTGCAAGCCCGACTAGGCGAAAAATATTCTGAAAATAGAAATTTGAAAAATCATGCAAAGAATTAATTAAATTTAGATATGAAAATAGATTAATAGATCAATTAAATGACCATACCCAAGTTGCAAATTAGTGCCTTTGAGTGCTGATTTGCAAAAAAAATTGCCTCACGGTCGACTTTGGCCTAGCATAGGCAAATTTATAGCCAATTTTCACCGAATTGATGTTTTGAACGTAATGGTGAGGCCCGTTCTGGCTCTAGATTTTCCCAATTTTTGCATATTCTTTGGATTCAAGTCAAGGTGCTGAAGCAACTATGGTCTCGAACAACTATGTGAAGAGAATCTCCCTAATCTATGATACCATGTAAGAATTTGCATTAGGGAAAAATTCACTCAAGACTAAGGAACTCAAACACAAGCACAACAGTAGACCAAATAGAGTATGATCAGAATGACGATATATTCATTCAATATTGATTGAAAGTACATTAGGAGTGCTTATATATAAAGGCCTTTGGAAAGCTTCTAGAATGCATAGAAGTTAGCAACATGATAAGTCATACAACCAGGCACATGTCCACCAGATATGGGTTATCCTCCATTAAGCATAAAAGTAAGTGTGATGATGAGAGGATAAGCCTACAATGGTGTAGTAAGCAAACTAATGTTGTAGACAACATGTGCTAAAATGGGAGTGTGAATAACTGTGTTGTCTACATGACAACTCAGTTAATGATGTAAATTCTAGTGTTGTAGACACCATGTGTTGAATTAGAGTTTCTTACTCCAGTGTTGTCAACATGACAACTCATGAGAGTATGCAAACTCCTAAGTGTCTGACCAAATAAATAATAAAATAATGCTATATAATAAAATAATGCATTAACCTACATAAACTAAAGTAAAGTGTAAATAGAAAATACTTATTTACACCAACATTAATGAAAAAAGGTGTGCATGTGCGCACCTTTTATTTCTTAGGTTGTGTATTGTGTGTGTAGATTTAGGTGCACCTTAATAAGTTTGGATGTGTGGTCTTCTGGGGCGTGGAGAAAATAATGAGGAGAGGGGAGGGGGTCCTAGATTTTTATAGGCCTGGGGTAATGCGCACCCTTTGGAGGTGCGCACCTGTGTAGGTGTGTATCTCCAAAGGGAGATAGAAGTGCACTTGCGCATCTAGCGCACTTGCGTACCTATGGTAGGTTTGCATGTGCGCTAGGTGCGCCGGTGCGCACTTTAGCATAAAACTCACTCTTTTCTTCAATTTTGCTCTATTTTGACACCTGGGTTTTCTCTGTTAGAGGAAAAAGGTTGGATCCATATTCCTGGTGAAGTTCCAAAATGACCTAGGCCCTAGACTAGGGATCTGGGAGTCAAAAAAAATACTAGGGGGTCCCATTTTGAAACCACAACAGTATATAAAGCAAGAAATGTTTGGGTTCACCACCATGTATATGGTGGAGTGGTGATTAGTGATAGACTTACACTTTATGCATACATTAAATCAAGAAACCCTTCCCTATAAGGTAGACACAACAAATACAACCTAGTGAGATAGGTTACAAGAACGAGACATAGATCTTGTAGTGTTTAATTTCATATTTTGATTGCTAAATTAAATATGGAGTGATATGTAAGTTAGGTCTATAAAAGTAGATGCAAGAGAAGGAAGTAGGAATGTGTGCACCTACAAATGAGGGAAGAAGAAGTTGATTTTTTGACTTTTAGGATCTCAAAATGGTCTAATTTTCAAATCCAAGAGACTATAACCTACAGGTCTACAAATTGATACTTTTTGTTCTATTCTAGAAAAAAGGTTAGAAAATATATTTGACCTATACTCAAGTATAGGTCAATAGCTTCATCTATACCTAATATAGTCAAAATCGTAATCATAATGATGGATCTGGATAGGTGTTTTGGTTAGCTCCTAGGATATGTCTAGCTATGTTACTCCAAAATCTACAAATATAGAAAATGGTTGTATGTGTTAAGATAGGTAGGAATTTTCCTTACTCAACCCCCCATTTTGGTAATTTCCACCTCTACAGATATTCATTAGGAAATGTATAAAATGTGATGTACGTATAGAATGGAAATGAGCTAGTATGTCAAAGTAAGTACTTAGATCTATTCCTATACATGAATAGAGTAAAACTAAGATAGAATATAAATATAAATAATTTTTATTTGAATTATATAAATATGTTAATGTAATTATGAAGTACCAAATAATAGATCTAAAAATAACAAGGAAATCATACTAAGACCCCAAGGGAAAAAGAACACATAGACATCTTCACAATCTTTTTGAAACTCCATAGTTTGGAAAATGATATCTTGAATGCTTGATTTGATATTTTTATATTCTTTATTGGAATTCTTGAATGAATTATTCATTTTTCAACCATCTCTTAAATAGATAACATCAAATTAGGGCTTCCACCTTGAAATTGCTTTGGTAATAAAATTGGGGTGTCCAGCTTGCATCTAATTTCATTCTCAAATTAGGTTTTTTTTATAGTGATTTTTAGGGTCAAAATTAAGTAGTCATCCACATATTTAAAAATCCTTTTAATTCAATGGAATAGGTCTGACCCGAAGTGGAAGCAAAGTCCTAGGGTATAGGTCACAAAGGTCTTTTTAAGTCCTTGAAATTTGAGCCATAGGAGATCCAGTGGTATAAGGTTTAGATTTATAGTTAATTTTTATGATTGGTTTGAATTTTGAGGTGAAATAAGGCCTAGTAGGGAAATTAAATTTGTGATTGAAGGAAAAATATAGGAGGATGCATAGAGATTAGATCCTACCTTGATTTTTGCACAAGTTAAAGAGGAAAAATATAGGAGGATGCATACATATTAAATCCTAGCTCAATTTTTGCACAAATTAAAAAGCAAAAGTGATTTATTTGAATTAGGTGTACATTAAATGTCATTGTAAAGTGTGAAAATTGCAAATGCACAATGCAAATACACAAATAAGGATGCTAAACAACCATTAAATTGTAGAGCACACAAGTGCTTACAATTTAAAAATATACCATTAATATAATTGTCAACATTCCTTACTCCTTGTTTTCTTATTCACTCTTGAATTTATTAACAAAGATAAATTCATGTTCTTTATTTCCATTATACCATAATTCCTCATCATCTCAATCATGTTCTTTTAACTTCCCAATAACATTAGCAATACTTTATTTTCTTTATGGAGGCATCTTAGCTTTAACGTAATTTTTCCTTAAGCAAACAAATTGTCCATAATCACCCTTGCAATTTTCTCCCAAGTCATGCATCATTGTCAATATTTTTTTAGATTGTCTTAGTTTAATAATTTGTTTTCTTGAAAAATCTTCACTATTCGCAAGGACTCAAAACTTGGCTATAAAAAATATTTGTCTAGCCATGTAGCATGGCAAACTTTATTAATTTTTAGAAAAAATTATAATATGATATTCATCTATTCAAATTTGAGAAAAAATTATGCTCAAATTAGAATGAGATTCTAAAATATTGCACCATAATCATTCACTTACAAATCTAGGTGTGACTATGTGTGAATTATAGAATTCAAATAAAACTACAATATGGTATTGAAGTTGATCTATCCACTAACCTAAATTTATTTAAATGATTGCAAGAAGTGCTTATATATTATCTTCTATCTTTAAAAATAATATAAATTGGACATGAGAAGGTATTGACTTTAATGCCATGATGTATAACATGTGAATACAACCTTCTAGACTGAATGTGCTAATGATAGATCAATGAAACTCTATATAGTTCACGTCATAGTCTCATAAGTCCATTCAATATCGAAACATGATTATTTGACTATGAACTTGGAAAAGTATCACAAGCCACAAATACTAAAATTGCATGTTATTATGTTCTATTATTCATAGGTCAAAAACCAATTATTAGTGATCAAAATCTCTTGGAATCAAATGTGATATTATAGGGTCAATGAAAATACATATTCAAGGATGAAATGCAGTAGATTTTGTGATGCATAGGTGACTAAAATGTTGTTATTGGAAGTCTACATATAAGCAAGCAAAGTTAAAGATATTTTTGGGGGGATGCAAGATGTCTCTTATACCCTTGCAACATGATTTGACATTACATTTGTATGCACCTCAAAGTGGATGCAAAAATGTAAAGTTTTAAAATGTATATGTATTCCATTTCATTTATTTCTATGCACATTTTAAGGGGGCTTCTCAAATAAATAAACAAGTTGATGAATCACATAATCATGTGTAAAGTTATCACTTGCTTTGCCATTTCCTTATTCATCTTTTCATACGCTTAGTAGTTGTCCCCTTTTCCATGTTCATTCATATTTATGTATTTACGATGTCTACTCATTCGTTACTCATGCTCACAATTAGTTTTAGGCTCATACTATCCACTAAAATTTAAACTTCTTGTTCTAGGACTATTTCATGCCCATTTCAAATTCAAATTTGATTGACTTTTTCTCCTTTTACTCATCCTACTTATGACCAACTAACAAGATGGATGATATCTTGCATTATTCTCGTATTTAAATGCATTCATTTTAACTATCAAGAGATTAGGAAATAGAAGCAAGAGTCTAAAATACAATCCTAAATTGTGAGCCTCTCATCTAGAAGGTCTTGGGTTCGAGTCTACTTGAGTTTCACATAATAATAATTAATCTCAACAAATATTGATAAAATAATAATAAATAATCTAGGCTTCGACCCATCAC
The DNA here is from genome assembly GCA_028749045.1 of Cupressus sempervirens. Taxonomy (NCBI): domain Eukaryota; kingdom Viridiplantae; phylum Streptophyta; class Pinopsida; order Cupressales; family Cupressaceae; genus Cupressus; species Cupressus sempervirens. The sequence goes on from CM053789.1 coordinate 329,426,278, forward strand.
CTATTAAAAAAAAGGAAATTATGAAATCAAGTAATTTGAATATTATTCAAATACACTTCAATTAGTTCTTTAAAAGGAATCTAGTATAACACAAGTAGCATAAGAGCATGTCTATGAAGGTAGAGGTTTTTTTTTTTTTTTTTTTCATTTTGCTCAATTTGGAGTGGTCAATCAAAGTGAAGTATCATCACAACTCTATTCTAAGACAACCTAACAAATATATTTATCAATACTATAAAACCATATAGACATGATATTGAAGAATTTGAGACACGAAATATTTTAAAAACTGCACAAATTGAATTTGAAAATACAAGACAAGTTGATAACCACGAATATATTCCTTAATAAAGTCAATAACAATTCCAAGTAACCACTAATCTAATAAGAACCATTTTTAGTCTTAAGCGTTACTAGATTCATATGCACTTATCAATGATCAAACTAAATCTTTTTATTATTTCAATTTTACATTTCACTAATTTTCAAAACCCATTATTTTTTATATATTATCATCATATTAATTAATATAAATTAATTATATTTTATATGTAAACATTTGATTAAATTGATCTAAAGGAATCCCGAAACAAAATTTACCTACACAACTACATATACCAAACATATTATAGTTCTACCATTCAAAGCAAATCTAAAGAAAACAACAACAATAATGATGATAATCAAATGGTCATCTTAATGTCACACTCTCACGTGCTAAGATGCTCAACGTGGTAGTTGTCAGCTAGGTTGACATATTCCCTTTCATTCTCTCATGGAAAACCAAACGTTTTTTAAGTCTTATTTGGTCCTACGTGGATAAAGATTAAATTCCATTTTTTAATAGAAGGATACTTTTGTAAATACTATGTTGGATTTTATATTGCTTTATATATGAAAAAAGAGTAGGCGTTTTATCATATGTATCTTTAAAGTTTGAATTTAACGGATAATGGAACTATCATCTATGCAAGCAAACAAGCAAGTCCAAAAGTATGCATATCAAGATTCTGGTACTAGAGGTTAACGTTCACAAATTTTAAAGGCATATTCCTCCCCTACTGTATTCTCAAACGTATATTCTAGAAAAGGCACTCCGTTCTTACTGTTGAATGTACAGTTTGGACAAAGTCCCTTTGAAATAATTCCCCACTCTTTTCACTTGGCATATATTCTTACATCAGCAATTTGACTAGTTGGTGGTGATATAAAAGAGATTAGGACTCGGTCCTATGCCACTTGCTAAAGTGTTGGTGAGATTTATATTGTTTATCAAAGTATGGATAACGTTTGTTAGTTTTATTAGTTTTTAGTACGATTTGATCTTAATATTTATAATGTGAATTGTATATTTGTTATTAAGTTATTAAAAAAAAAATAGTTGTCAATTAATTTGTTTAAGTGGATATTTTTGGGGTGAGAGCTAAGTTGATAGTTTATAATATTTTTCTTTATTGTTAGAAATAACAAAATAAGACTTTGTTTTTACTATGATCTTATATTCTAAAAATATAATATATCTTTAATTATTATTATTTTAGTATTATAATTTATTATAATTTATTATAATATATTAGTATAATATGATATATATTCAATAGAAAATATATATCAATAATTATATCTATCACTCAAATAAAAATTAAGATTAAATTAATCATAATCATAATTATTTATATAATTATAGCAAAAATACATTTTTATTATAGACAACTATAGCTATATAATATTGTAGTTAATTAAAATATTTTATATACTCTTTTAAAATTATTTTAAAAATTAATCTAAAAATTACTTTTATTTTGTATCATTGAGTTCGATGTAGAAAAATAAAAGTTCTTTTTTATATTTAGTTATGGAGGTAGGGCATCTTTGTAAAAAAATTATATTTAAAGCATTTTATTATTTAGCTTCCATTTATATAATTTGAATTGCATAATTGTTGAATTTTTTTATTAGTCTTGCCTATATAGGCGTAGACTTATGTTTTTGCCTCATTTTCTACTATTAGTTTGCATGCAATCCAAAAATATTAAATTACAATTGTAATCTTTGCACATTTTTTTTTGTTTAATTTTTAATTTATAAAAGGTTGTTTCTTTTTTCTAATTGACTTATCATATTTTTGCTAGTGGTTTTATTATTTTTCTTTTCAAAAAATTCAAAATATTGTCTCGCGAATCAAAAAATTAAAAGTCATAAAGAATTGTAATGTAATGTATGTTAATTTTTGTCCAAGATATAATTGTGTTGCCTCCATTCTAAAAATATTAAATTACATTCGTAATGTTTGAAGACATTTTTTTTAATTTTAATTTTTTAAAGATTATTTCTTTTTCCTAACTGACTTAGCATATTTTTGCTAATAATTTTTTAATTTTTCTTTTCAAAAAATTCAAAATATGTTTCCTCCCACCAATTTTAAAAAGCTAAAGAAGTTTCTATTGTAAACATCCAAATTAATCATGTATTTAAAATTATAACATTATGAAATAGTAAATTTTATATTATTATATCAAACTCAATAACATTATAAAATTAATTTTAAAATATTATATCAAATTTAATAAGGGCTTGATGAAATCTAATCCAGACAATAGAGGTGGGAAAAATGTAATTAATCAAAAGACTTGGGTTGTCTTCTAGGCATAGTCCAAGAGGCTGGATAATTATTGTTCATAAGTAGTCTTGTTGAAATACAAAAAATTTACTTCATAATTTTATGAGAATTCAATATCTCTCACAAAATAATTTATAATTGGTTTGTTTTTCTAAAGACAAAAGTTCCAGTCAAAAATTTGTTGGGTTTGAATTATTGTTGCACATAAAGTACAAACCAAAACAATGATTAAGTACTTACAAATTCAATTTTGTTTTCATACTATCATGTCTATCATTTTGTTGATTGGGATTATAAAAAAATGAAATTTGAAACAGTCATGTATGCAATAAGTTTACTTTTGTTTCAAATTGGTTAATGGCATCGAGAACAAACCAACTCTAGTTTGAAAGTTTGACTAGGAATAGATGTTTCAAGAAATAGTTTGCATTGACTTGTATTGTATTCTGCATAGAAGCCAATTCAAGAATTGGGAAAATGCAAGATTGTCCATATAATTACATAGAATTGATTTCTAAATAAATTTTGTATTATCCTAGTTGAATTAAATAGACTCATAAATGTATGGGCATTTATTTAAGTTTGGTTAGGAATGAATTTGGATGGAGTATATCATCAGACTTGAAAGATACCATTGGTTACATGGTTGGAGTTCCTTGGCTAGACAGGTATTGGTTATTACCTGGCACTTGTCTTCCTTGATATTGTTGAGCATTTGGATCTGATTTATGTTTTAAAAGTTATTGGGTGTAAAATAAGTTTGAAGAGAGATCAATTTCAAGAATCATTAGTTGTTTCTAGTTGTATTTGACTTGCAATGAGTTAGGATGGCTGAGTGGGACAAACTTGCATGAGCTTATATTTAAAAGACACCAAATTCATGATTTGGTTAATCAAAAGTCATATGACAATATTGAAAATGAAATTAGATCTGTTATAAGAATGTATAAGAGCTTTGTTGATTTTAGAGTAAAGTAGAGTGAGTATTATAAAGTGAAGCGAGAGAATATACAGATTTAGGATTGTCTAATACACCTTTGCATCATAATGAAAAATATTAATATTATAGGAGGTCTTAATATATAATATAGTTTATTATGAATATTAACTATTTATTATTATCATTTATAAAATTTGTATCTCTGTTTTAATTTTAATTCTTTTTAATTAGGCGGGACTCAAGTTGTATCATAGCTCTTGTTTATTATAAATTTCCTAGAATTAAATTTATTTGTAATTATGGAGTGAAATTATTTGAGATCTTCTAGATTAATAATTTTATTTTCTATTTAGACATATCAAACCAAGACATTAGATTTACTTTATCATTTATAATAGTAATATTAAATTAGCATCCACTTTCAAAAGGAAAATTTGTTAATTTATATTGTAAATTTAGTTATTTTAATATGTATAATTAAATATTAATTCATCGTTAAATTTACATATTGAGTAGGTAGAACATCTTTATAGATTTTGTATATATTGGACTATTAATATTTATATAATTCAAATATGTAGAAAAAAGGATAAGTTACAATTATTGTAATTTGATAAATTGTAATTATTAATGATATAAAAATTGAAGATATTTAAGTTTTAAGTTCTTTTTCATTTATTAAATTTAAAGACTACAAATTTTTTAAGTACTTTAAATCCTCCTTGAGATTGTCTATTTAATGAATTATTATTTTCAATTTAAAAAAAGAGGTTTCCAAATACAAGGATGCTTAATGACTTCTACCTTTGGCACAATTACTATATTGTGAATTAAAAGTGAAAATAAACAATGATAGTTTCATATGAGGAATGATACTTTGTTGTTGACAAAGTCAACACAACTCTTCATCTTCTATATGATGAATCAAAGAGCATTTAAGACCTTGCATAAATTAAATTATGAGTATTTTTCTCATGTGCAAGGGTTGATTTTTTATATTGATTAATTAACTAAGTTAATATAATTCTTCATCTTTTATATATAGTAGATTTTGTATCATTTTATTAATATATATTTTTAATATGCAGGGGGTTGGTTTTTTATATTATTTGATTGCCATACACTATTATTTTTGAAATATTAAGCAACCAAAACAAGGGGGTGGTCCTTACAGAAACACACTGGCCAACTACCAGCAGATTACCAATCACACAAAATCACCCCTAACATAGCTTAACACACCAAAAATAACATATGAAAGAGCATAATAACTACTAGGTGCCCTACTAAGATAACATGTAATTGTACTGCTTAAAAGTAAAGAGTTTTCAAACAAAGGCAACAATGCCTTAAAACTAACCAAGTCCAAGATCCACCAAAAAAACCAAAACCACATAACCAGAAAGGAGCAATGCACTAATTACGCTTTTCATCAGCCTTCCCTTTGAGAAGGACATTCGCCCAGTCCTCTGCTAGGAACCTGAACAACAACTTGGAGTCCTCATGATTAAGGTCCTCATCCTGGCTATCCTTCAACAAATGTAGGGTAGTGGTCCCTACATGGGTCACCTTGATGGTGAACTTTGACAAGAGATCAAATCTTTCCTTCATGACCTGCATTTTCTCCCTTAGCTCCTTTACCCCCAAATTTAGAGACTCCACAGTTTCCTCCAAATTGCCACTTGACTTTCCCTTCTCCATGTCCATGTTGTTAACCTACAAAATTGGAGAGTCATAAATAAATTTTTCTTTAGGAAACACCCTAGCTAGGGAGGACACTATCTGAGGAGAGGGGGTCTTATCCACTGTCTCCAGGAACTGATCATGCATGAGGTCCACCGTACCCACCATGAGTGACTCAGAGACGTGAGTCATCTCCTTACTATCATTTTCCTCCCCTCCTAAACCCGACATAGGGGAATCTGAAATGTCCACCTCCCTATCCATATCATCCTCCTTTTCCACCCTAAAATCTGACATCTTCTATGTCATCCTTTGCTCGTTGTGGGGCGCGAGGCGGGGGGGGCATTTCATCATAATCCTCCTCCTCCTCCTCCTATGAGGTAGTGGTTCTCAGTTTCCTTTTAGCATTCATTTTTTTCATTCTCCCATACCTTCTTCTACCCCCTTTGACCTCCTCTTCTGAATCCACAGGTCCTTCTCCTTCCCTTTCTCCAAATTTACCCTTTTCCTAGGTGGGGTCTTCTTCCTCTCCTTAGGGGACTCGCTAGGAGAGGGTTGGGGGCCCTACGACCAGTAATTCTTAGAGGGACATGATGAGGGCGAGGGTTATGAAGAGTAGTGATATCAACTTCAACAATTCTAGGAGGTAATAGGTCCAAATGAAAATGGTAAAGGTGGAACATCAAACCCTGGTGAAGGATAGTGCAATTAACACCCTTTTTCATTTTTTCCTTAACATCTGAAACAATATCAACTAACTCATGTAATAAAAAGAACGGAATGGAAAGGCTACCATGATGTCTGAAAGGTTTAGGAGGGGAAAATGATAATAATAGCACACTCCATACCTCCCTTCAAGAGTGAGATACTTCATCAACACCAGACACACCTTGTTCTAGGGCTCCAAAAGCTTTTTCATTATAAACCCTCCATGGTGGCATATGGGTTCTTCTCGCTCCTGAAAGAAGTAGTTCAAACTAGCCTCATCCACAACCCTAGTCACTTTCTACCATTTCCTACCCTTCATCACAAGGCTCGTCACCATAGCGATAACTTCCTCAGAAACTTGAAACATGATATTGTTCAATGTCACCCTTCTATCCTCCTAGGAATTCACAACTTGAAGTGAACAACTCTCATCATAACCATTCATCACCTCCATGAACGAGACCAATCACCCTCCTTTAACATGTAACAGGTAAGTGATTTTTGAGCACTGTCCTCAATCATTGAAGGTTAAATTTGCAACAGGTCTCCCCCCATATCAATATCCTTCACCACACTTCTTGCACCCTTCAGAATTCTAGGCCAAGAGCGAATTTTGAAATGACAGTCACACATATGCAAAAAAAGAAGTTGCACGAAATAATACCCATAAATGCCTTTAATGTCATGAATACCCATGTCATTTCTCAATCTTATTACCAAGTGCCAACTGCCACTTCCCCTATTCCACTATGTCTCATAATCAACGAGAAGTCAATTCCATTTGAAATTTGAATTATTACTCGACATCGAATATGAAAACATAATAAGGAAAATCGTAAAAAAAAAATGCTTGAATCGTACTTCAATTTTCGTTCCCTCTTGAACCTCATGTCTTTATTATTGGAAGTACCCTTTCCATAACTTCTTGCCATTTGTCTACAGTGACTCGACCCCATCAGTCGACTTAATACTGAGTTATCACCATAATCAAAATATACATTCCACGCATACCCTATCATGAGTGATTGTCTTTATTCATCAAAGGTATTACCAAGTTTGGTAATGCCCCAATTTCCCTCCAACAACGTAATCCATGCATTCTCGAAATCATCGTCGTCATTGCATCTGCCACTACATTCCCCTCCCAGTAAATATGTTGCAGGTCGTATCGCTTTAGGAAAGTTAATAAATGCCACATTTCTTCAATCACCCTTGTGATTGCCCAACCTGATTTCATATTACCTTTCATCATGTCTATGATAACCTTTGAGTCTCCTTCAATAATCACATTCTCTCATCCCACTCCAATTATCAGTTCTCAGCCCCAAAGGAGAGTCATGGCCTCCACAATTTTATTCGATGCCTTTCATAAATTATCATCATAGGCCAACAACATTCTACCATTGCTATCTCTTACCATACCCCTCCCGTTGACCCCTCCCCTCTTGCAACTCCATCAAAGTTAAGTTTAACCCAGCTTTCCTTTGGGGGCACCATCTCATCCTTTCTCTTGCTAGCTACTTAGAATTATCAACTTCCATGAAACCTTTCTCAGGATTCCAATTTTTAGAAATCCTCTGTTCACCTAGCGTGGGGAGTGATGACAGTTTTCGCCACTTGCAATTCTATATGTTATCCACTATCAACTTGACAATTAATTTAGTTACAATCTCCTCACTTCTTTATTCATTTATAAAGACCCTATTATTTCTCTTCTTCCAAATACCTCTGCAAACATGGGGGGATCACGTTCCACATTTGGATGAGGAGAGAATGGTGGAATGGGCTCTACCAATTTCCAGCAAATTATTCAATACCCCTATAAAAAACCCACTCAATCTCTAGCTTTTGGATAATCCTTCCCCAAATATTTTTTGAAAAGCTACAATCTAGGAAAAGGCAAGGGATGCTTTCTTCCTCCTCTTTACAGATATAGCATCTATTAGGTAATTTGAAGCCCTTTTTTCCAAAGTTATCAATTGTTAGAATCTTCCCATGCATGGTGACCCACCAAAAGATGTTGATGTTCAGAATTAGTTGACTAAGCTAGATCTTCTGACAATAATTAGGCATCATATCCTTCTCAAGTATCATCCTATAAGCTAAATCAATTGAGAATTCCCTGATGAAGTTACCTTCCATATGAAAGTATCCTCCTAAGCCACCCTTGGAATTCTGAATTCTTTAAGCAACTCTTCAAGATCCTCCACCAGGCTCCCTTCATTCACATATCTCAGAGGCAATTGTATCTTCCTCCACCTCCTGTTAGGCCCAATGTAATCCATTACCTTATTTCTCATCATCAACTAGATGTAATATTTAAGGACACCAAATTTTGAATGGACCAACAGTTTACCATCCAACCAAGCATCCTCCCAAAATTAAATTTGGCTACCCTCTCCCACCAGCCATCTCACACCTTCCTTAAGTAGACCTCTATTTTTTATGCTATTAACCCACATCCTGGACCCTATAGGAAGATCATTTTCCTAGATACAGTAGACATATTTCATGTTCCCTAGGTACTTTTCTTTGAGGATCTTACACTAACTAGACTCATCCTTCACCAATTAATGTCTGACCTTAGTAAGGAGGGCACTATTTAGGTCAACAATCTTCTTGATTCCTCATCCTCCTTTACTCTTAGGTTTACACATAGTATACCAACTCACTAGGTTCAAGTGATTCTTTCCTCCCCCCCTCCCCGACCATAGGAAGTTTCTTTGGATTCTATCTAGTTTCTCTGCCATAGCCTAAGTGATTTTGAATAGGGAGAGGAAGTAAACAAGGATACCCTGAAGGGAGGATGCTAGAAATTGGAGCTTCCCTGCACTACTCAAGAGTTTACCCTTCCACCCAAACAACTTCTTTGGCATCTTTTCAAGAATAGTATTCCAAAATTGATTACTTACCTCTCTAACAATCAACGGGAGCCCCATATAAGTATCAAGAAGGAAGCCAATATTGCATCCCAGGATATTAAGAACCCTCCTTTAGATATCAGGATCTGTATTGAAGAAGAACACCTTGCTTTTATCTAGATTAATTTTTTGGCTAGCATTCACTGCATAGATCTCCAAGACATGTTTTGAGGCTCTAGCTTCAAACACCAAAGAATCTCCACTTAAGAATGTATCATCCATGAATTATTGGATAAACTCCATTGGAGGGAGGTGGTCAGTTTAATACCTTTGATCTCTTCCCATCACTTTAGCAACCATGATGAATAGATAAGGAGAAATAGGACCCCCCTACCTAAGACCCCTTGCCACATTGAAGTTCCCCCATGGAAAACCATTCACCAACACCGAGTAGTTCATAGTCTCAACCATCATCCTAATAATCTTAATAACTCCCTAGTTGAAGCCAATCTTCTCCATGACTTCATACATGAAGGACTATCTGATCCTATCATAAGATTTTGAAATATCTAGCTTGAAAGCCATACTCAGATTACCACTCTTATCCATCGAGGGAAGCATTTCATGAGCAGTAATAGTAGCATCCAGGATCTGGTAACCTGGGACAAACCCATTACAAGATTTACCAATGAATTTATGAAGTAGAGGCTTTAGGTAGTTCACCAAGATCTTAGAGAAGATCTTATAGATTGTATTACATAAACTAATAGGTCTAAAGTCAGTGAGAGCCACCAAGTCTTTAATTTTTGGGCTAAGAGCTATAAATGTTCGATTAATTCTTTTGAGCATCTTCCCAAACGTCTCTCCCAACTCTAACCACATCAACTTTTATTACCTCCTAAAAGTGTTGGAAGAAGGTTAGGGGGAAACCATCAAGACTTGGAGATTTATAGGCCTTCACAGAGAAAACAGCCCTATGTACTTCCTCATTTGTGACCTATTAAGTAAGATCAGCATTCTCCCCCATTGAGATCACATTACATATGGAGTCAATCAACCACTTTTTATCCTCCCTATTATATAGCCTATCCTCCTCCTTATAAGCATTTTGGAAGTATCTACTTGCCTAGTTACCAATCTCCTCCCTCTTTGTTAGTTTGTTGTTGTGGTCGTCCTTCACAAAGTCAATCATGTTTCTCCTTTTATGCTTAGAGGTAGACATATGGAAGAATGTTGTATTCTCATCCCCCAACTTCAACCATGAGATTCTCAATCTTTTCTTCCAGAACATATCCTCTCTATTCATAGCACCTTTCCACGTCCTCTTATAATTTCCCTCTTTAATAATCATATCTTCTTAGGCCAAACCAACCCCCATCACCTTTTGGAGATACTTCATCTTACCTTACACCTCCTTCTTGACCTTAAATATATCACCAAAGTATCTCTTGTTCCAAGGTCAAACTTTCCTTCTCACATTATCCAATTAAGCCAAGAGTCTGAACATTGCAATACCCTCGATATTTATATTCCACCACACCTCAACACATTTTCTAAATTTTGGGTGAGACTGCCACATTATTTCATATCTAAAAGGCTTTGGTCCCCCTTTCACCTCCTCTCTCCAATAAAAAATGATAGGGGCATGATCTGGGACCATCCTAGATAGTAACGTAAGAGAGGAAGAAGTTGTCCCATTCCAACTAGCTAGGACAAGGAGTCTATCAAGTTTGACTTGAATGAGGTCTTCCCCCTTTCTATTATTCGACCATGTAAACTTGACACCTCTAAGCTCCAAATCCATCAAATCATTTATATTTATAAACTTAGCCAAATCCTTCATACTATCAGTAAAATGAATTGCTCCTCCATACTTCTCCAAGGGGTACAATGGAGAATTGAAATTGCCCATACAAAAAGAGTTCCTAAAATGTGAAAGGAAGTCTGAAAACTCCTCCTAGAGTCAGTATCTTCCTTGTCTTGAGTTTGGGGCATACACATTAATGACATTCCAGATCTTCTCCTCCTTCTTATGCTCAGTAATAAGGTAGTACTTAGAACTATGAACAAATCTCCCTTTCCCAACACTGGGGTTCCAAAAGATGGCCACTCCTTCTAAAGCTCCCAAAGCTCCCTCTACTTCGCTATAACAATAACTAGTCCCCAACCAAATATAACCTACAATATTATCTAGATTAGCCAATGACATTCTAACTTCTTGAATCAGTATGATATCTACCCTTGCATTAGTTAGTTTTTATTCAAGCACAAACTACTTCTAAGGGCTATTCAACCCCCTCATATTCCATGATAGGACAATCATTTCCTACCCTTGGTCATAGCCTCCAGGGTTGGTTGCCTGCCCCTAACCACCTTCATTTCCATCTTCTTCATCCTTTTATTCTGCTTCATTGTCTTCCCCATGTCCAACTTCATCTCCTTCCCCACCTCAAGTTTCTTTGACACTCTAGTTTGTCTTCTCTGGGTTTTCCATATTCCTTCATCTACACCCAGTGGGGCAGTAGAGATCAATGTAGAATTTATTATCTGTCTTCTCTAGGTTTACCATATTCCTTCATCTACATCTAGTGGGGCAATAGAGACTGATGTAGAATTTATCATCGATTCCACTAGCTTGACTTCCAGTGGAGATTCCTTGCTCCAACTAAGCATATGGGCTACCTCTTTGTCTACCAAATCATTTCCCTTGTCTTCCTTAATCTCCTTGCACTTTCCCTCTAAATCCCTACAAACCTCCTCATTACTTTATTTCTCATGGGGGTTTTCAGATGATCCTCAATTTCTTGTAGGAAGGGAAAAGGATCTCTCCCATCAATGTCAACAATCTCACCTTCCTTCATTGTACTTGAAGATCCTCCCTCCTCCAAAGGCATCTCAATGAGCACATAGGGATCCTCTACCCATACCCCTTCCCCATGAGAATTAGTAAGAAACTTATTCACCTCCTCATTACCAATCTCTAGGACCTCTAGTGTTATAGATTCCTTTTTTACCCTCCCATCAACTTCCTCTTCCATCTTCTCATTAGATGGGTCCACTACTTCTTTCTCCCTCAATTTTCATCCTCCACTCCCAGAAGACTTACTATTCTTTTTATAGTCCATAAACAGATGTCCAAACATTGAGAAATTTTGATAGAACAACCCCACATTTTCATAAACTATAGGTTGAGTCTTCTTCCCCCATTTAGAACTCAACACGATGGACTCAGGTAGTGTAGCACCGATCACAACATTCACACTGAATCTCGCAAAACCATCTTAGACTTCTGAAGAGTAACCAAATCTGCAACAAAAAAGTGTCCAAAGGATTTCCCAATCGACTTGAGGACCCTTTCATCCCAAAAATCTAGGGGGAGGCTTGGGAGCCTAACCCTTACCAAAGCCAACATTTTCAACTCCTTCATTGGGTCCAAGGTTTGGTGTCATTAGCCACCATAGTACCATGACCCAACTAGAACCATTTCCATATCTTCTGCCACTATAAACTTGAACCAAAAGAGACCCCCAGGCATCGCCAAAACAACCACACTCCCTTTCACCTTCCACTTCTAACTCGCCCATTTTCTTACCATCTCAATCAATGAGTGGAAGGCCACAAAATGTCCCACCAAACATAGCCTTACGTTAGCTAAAACACTATCAACCAAGCTATTAGGGAAAAAAATCTTCAATCCATCATCTCCACAAATCTCCTTGGGGGCTTCCAGGGAGTTTTGAGTCACCTTTTCCCTTAGGACCATGTCCTTCCAACCTAGGGCCGCGAGGCACAAACTTGCCAAAGCTTTCCCTAGGAGATCCCTAAAGAATATATCTGACACAACAAGGTCCCCTCCTATAGAGAACTCAGGACCCACCACCTCTTAGATACTTCTAATTGAGGTCAAGACTAGTTGTAGGTTAGGGAAAATCCTAGGGATCTGGCCTGCCTGAGGGGGGCCACCCTAGCTCATTGAAATTCAAACACCAAAATAGAGGGAAAGTTGCAGTCTAGGACCATTCAAATGTTGTTTACTGTCATGGTCTTAAATTTTTTAACCCTTGGTTGTAAGCACTACAGGCAAGAAGCATCACTATTTAACCAAGGGTCAAAGTTAGCAACTCTCAATTTTAAGAACCACAATAGAGAGCAACCTTGTGGAGACTTGAACCTTGGTTGTAGGCACTACAAGCAAGAAGCCCCACCATTTCACCAAAGACACAAGCCTAAAAAAATTTAACCCTTGGTTGTAAGAACTACAGGCAAGAAGCCCCACTATTTCACCATTGTTCTTAAGTAGGGTCCTTGTTTTAATCAAAAGGCATATATATAACTCTATTTTTCTAATGATATGAGATGTCTTATTGTATTTGTCGTAGGCAATATATTATTGCAAACACTTCTACTTAACTATCCATTAATCTTTTTGATTTCATCCAATTAGATTTTAGTATTTCTATATTAATTTTTTATTTTAGGTTTTTCTAAGGTATAAATGCAAGATTTTTAATTTCTAAATTCAATAAAATTATTTTACTTTGAATTTATTGGCTCAATTATTTTGGGTCTTATAGGAGCAAATTTGAAGGAAGCACTACCTATATATGTTTGGATGAATGGATATATAAACATATGAAACTAAAATATATTTAATCAATTTTTAATTCAAATGAAAGTAAAAAAAATATTAATACAATAACACATTACAAATAAATTTTAAATGGTTTTAATTTTAAATAGTTTATATTTAAAAAACTATTCATAAAATATACTTTCAAACAAAATACAATAAAATTATTTTTAATGATAAAATATTTTCTATTAAAATAATTTAATTTTTAAAATATTTAAATATGAAATACTTTCACAAAATACAACCATAATTTTTAATCTTTATTATTAATTTTTACGTTTAATGAACTACTCTATTTAAATTTGAAATAGTTTTCAAAAAATACAACTAGAGTACTTTTAGTCTTTCTTTTTTATTGAAGAAAGCTAATAAATTACAAATAGAGAGAGCAATAGACAATAGGCTACAAAAAATGTTAAGGACTAACTCAATACTAGAAGACTATATTGGCCAGCTCGCAAACTAGTAAACCAAAATACAACCTAGGAACAATGCATAATAGCCAGCTTGTAGGCTAGAAAGACAAGTCACAAACAAGAGCAACACATGAGAACCAAGTCACAAACCTTAAACAACAACAATACATGAGGAACATTAGGGCTGCACTTGAAACTTAATTAGTTGTTGGAGCTATCTAGAACATTTCATCTCACTAGCATGGAGTTGTAGAAACTGATATTTAATTTCATCTAACTATCTTTGGTACTTGGCTTGATTCTGCTACTTAGTTTTCTTAGTCTTCAAATGAGAACAAAGAAAAACTAATTTATACAAGATATCTGAATAAAATAGAAGGGTATCTATTTCCTACTATAAACAATGGTCAGAAAATACTACTCGACATCTACTTTTCCAAATATGTAGCAAGATGCATTGTCTCATAGAGTCTGCAACCACATTCTTACAAAGACCAAGCCCAAGAATTGCCTCCCTCTAGCTTAAAACATGATAAAAGATGGAAGGAAAATGATGAAACATAATTATTCCATTTAATTTTAGCTCGAGGAAAACTCAAAAAATGTGTTTCAAATTTTCAAATCTATGACAAAAAAGACACAAGGTAGCTTGCAAAGACAAAAACCTCAATTTATCCCTGACAGGCAAATTTTGACGTAAAATATTCCAAGTTAAAATTTATGCATTTGCCTTAGCTTTAGATTTCTAGATTTGAGCTCAAATTACACCAATTCCTTTCAGTAAGCATGCAACCCCATTTATTGTTTAGATGTGGATTTAACCTCAAACATGGAAGAATGTGTAAATAGATTTTTTTAAGAGGAAAACAAGAATAGGGAAAACATCCCAGTCACTGCCAATCCTTGAAGACATTGCATTGTAGAGGTGTACACAACTTCATAATGAGCTCTATATGCACCAATGACTTGACAAAAATTTAAAAACGCTTTAATCTTGTTGTTTAAATTGAAATGATTCTTTGTAGCCTGCCAACTTGCCCAATCAAAGGAGTTCAAATCCTAGATATCATTGAAGTTGTCTGCCTCTTTCTTGAAAAGGTACATAGCATGCTTAGGAAAGTTGAATGCCAATGGCAATCCCTGATATTATATAAGTGTGTTCCACCAAATAGAGGAACTGACAAAGCTAAAACCATGTTGTAATGAGTTCCTTCTCCAATCCAAATAGTTGCAGACAATCCTCCAAGCCTTCCAAATGGATTTTCAAGGAAAGGAACCTTTGAGACAAAAGAATGGAGCAAGTAAGATCTTGTCCAACCATCCCACATTATGCCACTATTATTCCTATCAGCAAGAGGAAGCTTGTTTCTCACAAATATCTTCCAATGTTCATCTCTGAAAACAACTCTAACAATCCATTTAGAAGCTAAACAAACCCCTTGAGTCTTAGGGTCCAAAAGTCCCAGCACACCTCCATGCTTTGGTTGAATACAATGAAACCATGAAGATGACCTAAAACTAACCTTACCATCCCAATTGGTCCACAAAAAATGACGGATGATTTTTTTGAGGTCTTCATAACATTTTAAGAAGGCATCCAACAAGAAGAGTAATATACATGTGGTGCTAAAAAAATTATATTAATCACTTGAATTTTACTAGCTAATGAGAGATATCTATTACCCCAATTGAAAATTTTGTTCTTCAACTTTATGAGAAAACAATCCCACATATCATGCAGAGAAACCCCCAAACTAAAGAGAATGCCAAGATAGTGTGTAATCTACCCTTGCTTAATGAGTTTCCACTAATTAGGAATCCATGACGAAACTAGTTCAGGTTGGATCATCGGAAACTCGGCCTTATGATGAGCTAGTCAGGAACCTGAGACTGAGCAATACAATTCCAAGACCTCCATCACATTGTTAATTTCAGATTCAAAATTTTGGACAAATAATAGATTGTCATTAGCAAAATGTGAATTGATTAACACAGAGTTTTTAAAAATAGCAATGCCCTTAACTAGCCCCATGTGATTATATTTTTGCAAAAGATAACCTAGGGCAGAAACAACTAATACATAAAGAAAAGGACATAGAGGACAATTCTATCTTATCGAGTGATCCAAAGGAAATGGATTAGATAGAGAATTATTGACCCTTAATTGTGCATTTGCATTAGTGAATAACATTTGAACATGCTTAAAATTTTTAGGACCAAACCCCAACCATTTTAACATCTTCATAATGAAGCCCCATTGCATTCTATCATATGCTCTATAAAAGTCCAGCTTGACCACTAGGGCATCTTGTTTTGATTGCTAAACCCATTCACATGTCCCCCAAGCTAACATTAAATTATCCAATATGAATCTACCACCCAAAAAAATAGTTTGCTCAGGCCAAACTATCATCATGGCCATTGGTTTTATCCTATTAGCCAATGCTTTTAGAATAATTTTATAGGAAGTGTTTAGCAAAGTAATAGGATGCCAGCCAGATATGTAATCTTTATTTTTCCCTTTAGGGAGGAGTTTATTCAAACCTTTATTAATCAGTGGACCCAAGGAACCTTCATTGATAGCTTCCAAGTCAACCAAATAGAAGTCCTCCTTAATATGTAGCCATAAGGTTTGATAAAATTCAATTGATAAACCATCAATACCTGGGCTTTTATTAGGAGCCATAGAGAAAACAACATGTTCTAAATCTTCCATAGAGAGGTCTTAATCAATGTATCTATTATAATCCTCATCCACCTTCCACAGAATGACATCTTCGAGGATATCTTCTAAAACTAAATGGACATCCTACCAATTTTTATCCTCTCTAAAGAGATTCTCATAAAAACCCTGAAATAATTATTTGATTTCTTCTGGATTAGAATCTAGTTGTCCATCATCATCAAATATAAGGCCTATGAACTCCTTCCTATGTTTGTAGTTGAGGTACTAAAAAAAGTACTTGGAGCCTTTGTTACCTTCTTTATACCAATGCAATCTTGCTCTAATTTTAGCTTCTTGCCCTCTATAATTATCAAGATTACATAGTTTTGATTCAATACAAGCTATGGTAGATTGGATAACTATGTTGTTTGGGTTAGATGCCAATGGTTTTCTATTTAGCTCCAATTTCCCTTGTAAAGATTTTTCCTTCCTTCTACACTGCCATGCCAATATTCTACCAAATGAGCACAAAAATTTAGCACACTTAGAGATAACTAATTGCCACCATTCTCTATATCACTCCCCATCTCTCAGTTTACGAAAAGAGTTCCATAACCCCACAAATGCATCAACACAGGACGAGATTTCAGATGTGAAGTGTTAAGCTTAAAAGGCAGCTGAAGATTCAAAACTGTGGAATTATCTTTAGCAACCATACAAATGATAGGAAAGTGGTATGAAAGTGTAGTAGTGTAATCTGTCCTCACAAAACAACCACTAGCATCTTGTGTTACACGTAGGTGAGGAGAGATGTAAAATCTATCTAATCTGCTAAGTTTCTTTCAACCCCTAACCTGGAATTAGACCAAGTAAACCAATTTTATTGGTGACTTAGAGATTTTTTTATAAATAGGGTCTACAAAACCAATAGAATTGCAACAAAATAGCCATTTTTCAAATTCTTCATTGCTGATTTTAACATGATTAAACCAACTGCGATCTATATAATGTTCCACCATGTTAAAGTCCCCGCCAAAAACCCAATCTGCCTAAGGAAGATGATTAGACAATCATTCCCATAACATGCATCTATCTTTAGCACTATTAGGGGCATAAATTGAACAAAAACCAATAGGCTGATCATTGATGAAGGTTACTACCCACACACAGTTATGTGAGGGATCCTCCCCTTTATTGATGACAAACCTATTAACCCAAGAAGTGAGTCTAATGACTACTCCCCCCTACCTTCACTATGCGATGTATGGAAGAAAGTTCCCTCTCTCCAAATGTTGAATAATGAAGCAGCAAGACGAGGGCCACTAAGCTTAACCTCTTGCAAAAACACAATATCAAGTTTCCACTTGACAATGGTTTTTTGAACTTCAACTTTGCGGTGAGGGAGCAATAACCCTTTCACATTCCAAGATAGAATCATCCTCATTAGGCAAGGCATCAAAGCTATTTGTATGCACAATTGACTTATCCATGTTTCCATCCTCCTTGCAATTGCAAATGGGAGATCTTGATCTTGGTCTTGAAGTTTGAACAGAGGAATCATGTCTTTTTTAAGGGGAAGGGGACTTGTGCCTCTCTAAAGGACTTGAAAGAGATGTTTCTTTGTTCTTGACAAAAGGTCTAGTGGGAGATGATGATCGATTGCGAAAGGAAAAGGATCCCTTGTTTTGAGTCAAAAATGAGCGGGGAGGGTCTTTTCTTTTTTTGACCATCCTCCAACTATCCATCATAATGGCATATTTGTAGGTAGAAGTTGTAACATTGGCATTCATGTTTGAGGGGTCATTATTGAGTTGTTAAGACTGGGGGGCTATATTGGGCAACAACACAAGCTGAGAGGACTGAGACACTTGGGTTGGGCTAGGGCTAAATATGTTCAGTGAAAGACTAAGTTTTCTCTTATAGGTTCAGCAATCTTTAATCAGAGGTCCCTCTTTCCTATAGAAGAAGCGGGCATTAGGTTTATTTAAATAGACTACAAGCTGATAA
This sequence comes from Cupressus sempervirens, assembly GCA_028749045.1. Lineage (NCBI taxonomy): Eukaryota > Viridiplantae > Streptophyta > Pinopsida > Cupressales > Cupressaceae > Cupressus > Cupressus sempervirens. The sequence goes on from CM053789.1 coordinate 329,444,811, forward strand.
AATTCAAAGCCTGGCCCAACTAACTCAATACTCCTTGGCAAATGATTATTCAAATCTATCTCAACGTAGGCCCTAGGATGGACCCTTAGGTTGGAAAACTTATCAGAACTATTTTTACACCATATAACCCTCCCGAGTTGAGCAACTATGTTCTTCATAAAGGGTCTAAAAGCTAGATTTAGAAAGGGTAGCTCAATCCACATAGGATATTTCAATCTAGAGGGACCCTCAGCGTGGAAGTCAAGTGTCCAAGCCTATAAATTGCAAATATACCCACAAATAACCCAAGTACCATACTGTAGAATTGCTTGAGCAGCATCAACAAACTTAAATTTGCATGAAATGTATCCTTTACCCAACCCTTTCAGAGCCTCAATTTCCCACCCTTTGTTATATCCCAATTAAATTTGGCTCATTTATAGAAATCAATTTCAAAGGGGATGCCCTTCAAAAAAATAAGATTACAGATTTGTATTGACAATCTTCAATCGAATTGAGCACATCATCAGGAAGAACATATTCCAGGATTTTATTGTCATTGTTTGATTCCTCCATGGTCTTGTCTGCTTCTATAGGTCTTTTCTCCTCTTCTCCAATATTGACTTGGGACTCCTTTTTTTGCTTTCGTTACAGCCACATCTTTAAAAAATCTGCATGTCATTTTTGTCTACTGAGTCGCGGTTAGATAACTCCACACCACTCTTGCTTGTTGGACCAAAGTTTGCATTGACCCCTTGAACTGCTAAAGGGTTTAGCCCCTCTGTAGTATTCTCCACCGCCCTCTTAGCCTCAGCCTTAAGCCACATGGAGCTGTTGTCGTTTAGTATAAAAGATTCACTCATATAACCAACGAAAATGCTATTGGGTTCCTACAATTCATCTCTAGGGTTTTTTCGCCAGCTAATTAGTACTTTTAATCTTTATTGTTAATTTTTTAAAAATCTATAGTATAGGTACTAATTTACTTAATTAAACTATTATAATCTATGGCAAATACAAGCCACTATGTAGCACTTGTTAGTAATTGTCGATAGACTAAGTGCTATTGTGTTACTTTTTGAATAACGCTACTTAACTGGTGTTTAAAACTACATCTATCAACTAATTAAAAGCTCACACTCTTCTCATTTCCTATATAATTTATATTTTATATAATGAAATTGATAATTTTTTAAGCTTATAATATTAAAATTTACTTATTCGTCATTTGGCTAGCTTATTTAACTCTTATTGTCGAGAGTTTCAAGGTTCTTTTCATATTGCATATTTTTCGTAAATAAAAAATTGAATATTTTTATAAAGTTGTTTTCAAAGTTATTAAATTCTTTACTTTCATATTAGTATATAATATATTTTATAAATATATATAATGTAAATAAAAATATTATAAATATATATTATAATATAAGTTATATTTATTTTTATAAGTTAATACAAAATTCATAATATTTTTTCATTATCTTTCCAGAAATTAAATTTGTTAAATAAACTATATTCATAACTATACAATTATGAATTATTTTAAATTGTAACAATAAAATATTTTAAAAATATTTAAATTAAATTTAAAAATTATATTTGCATGTTAGATTCCTTATTATTATAGAGTAATTATATAATTATATATTAAATATAATTTTGTTAATAAAATATGATAATTTAATTAAATGAACATTAAACTTTATTTCAATTAATTACTAAATATGTAGTACTTATTATAACAAGTTAAAAAATGAATATACTATTATTTCTATTTTACTTTTAACTATAAGATAGGTACTTAGCCACTATGTGGCATTTGTCATAATTAGGTGAGTTGTAGAGTGTTCTTTTACATTGGCATGTTAACAAACATAACAATTTAAATGGGAAGTTCATTACTTCATTTTAATTGTTGGAGGTTCTTTTTTAAAACCATTTATATTTGGTTATGTGTGGAGGTCAATGTGGTTGTCTAGTCATGGGTTATGATTTTCCACCATTGGACTCTAAAATGACAAGGTTGGACATAGACACAGAAAAGTTCATAATGAATCATTTGTCTTAAGATAGAGCCAATGGCTTATATCTAGATATTCAATTTTAACTATTTCATGTTTAATGTAACAACTCACCATCCAATTGTCAATTCAATACTTGATACTTTTTGACATTTCTAATTAATTATATGACAATAGTAAAAAAATCTTAAACTAAAATTACAATCAAACCACTAATTTGTTATACATAATCCAATCCAATAATGTAAAAAACACATCAATTAATATGTAGCATTTTTATTCGATGTATATGTATCTTTGTCACAATTATATGCACAATACACATATTTTTATAAATAATAGTATCTACAACTGTTCACATCAAATCAAACCTCATATTTGTAAAAACTTCTACTTTTATTAATAAATTATCTACGTATAAGTAGAATGATTGTGTACTATATTTAGTTTTGTGTCATACTCCATATTCTTAATCCATACACCTACTCTTCTCATAGAAAACCATCGTTTTAACATTTGAGTTGATCACGTATTATCAACCAACCAGTGACTGGACCCAATGTCAACCTTAGTCTTTTGTGGCCTTGAGGCGTAATGAGTTAAGGTGGGTTAAACTCATCATCTACCTAGAAGATGTGACCAACCCTCTACAAACTCAACGACTTAAATTGGCCTGGATAAGGCGATGGATGACCTGTTAAAAAATACTTTTCAAAAACGGGATGCTGTGATGAATAACATTTTCGGTAGGTAGTTGTCAATAGGAATGTTCTTTTATGACGTCTGATGTTATCCCATAATCCTATTTATGACGTCTGATGTTATCCCATAAGCGACCGCCGAGGAAAATGTCAAAATATTTCCGCGTGAAGAAAGCCAGCGGGAAGGAAGCCGTAGGAAACGAGATTTTCCATATATGTTTGGGCTGTCTTTAAATTGATGGGAAATGTTTAGTTTGTGTTGGTTGTTATAGACTATTTTTTTGGGGGTTTTCTTAATTGAATTTTTAAAAAAATATTAAAGGAGAATGATGACATTTAGAATAGATTGCTTTAAAAAATGAATCAAGCTGTATTGTTAAGAGAGATGATTGTAAGTGATTCAATTTGATTTGAATTTTAAATGAGTGATATTGTTTAATATACTATAGAGTTGAAGAGATGTTAAATTCTCTAATTCTCATTCTTGTTCTTTCTTTCCTTTTTGTTTTGTGTTTCTTCTTCGTCATTTTATATATCTTGTTTAATATATTATAGAGTTGAATATCCTCCTTCTTCTTCTTCTTCTTCTTCTTTCTTTTGCGTCTTGTTTTGTGACTCCTTTTCTTCACTTCTCTTTTGCTTCTTGTTTGAGTTCTTATTGTTCACTTGCTTTTAATGGGTAATAAATATTTTGTATTTAAATCAATTGAATTGAATATAAGTTGTTTTTGTTGTTGTTGTTGTTGTTTTTTAACATTTCTAATGTCTATATGCTAAATTTTTAAGTTTTAAAATTATTAAAATAATTTTACGAAATAAATGATTCATAAAATATAAAACATATTAAATAATTTATAATGGTTAATACACTAGAATAAAACTACATCAAAAATAATTTTGAAGTATAAATATTTTTATATTAAACAAAATAATTTTAATTTTTTAAAATTATGTAAATGTAAAAATATGAATGAAATATTAATTAAATAATATTAAATTTTATTATTACAATTAATTCAATTTATCTCTTATAACTATTAATTTTTCGAAGATATAGTTATTAAATTTTTATTTGTAGTGTACTTTACTTAGTTAAACTATACAAAAAATACAAGTCACTATCTATGTGTCATTTGTTCTTCCACTTGATGTTCTCTTTCTACTCCTTTTTAATTCCATTTGTTGCAATTGGTTTCTGGATTTCATTGTGTTTGTTTTTTTATCATCAATGTTTGGAATCACAAAATGTGTTATGAAATGTGATGATAACAAAATAGGCACAAATCGAGAAATCAATTGCAATCTAACTTAATTTTATAATCTTGATTCTCTTAAAAACTCTTGCCCAAAGATGATATATATTAATTAATTTTGATTAATATTATTAAAACTTTACGTTATAGTAAATTTGTGATTCAAATAATTTTATTTATTTTCTAATCATTAACAAAAATAATTATTTAGATTCTCAAATTTGTAAAAAGTTTAATAATTTAACTTAATTTAGTAATATTATTAAATACAATATATAGAATAATAAAAAACACATTTTAAAATATAAATACCAATATAGAAAAGGATTTAAGAATTTAATTTTTTTTAATCTTTTCTTAAATCGCTTAAATTTAATATTTCAAATATAATTTAGTATTTTATTTTTTAATAAATTTGATATATTTAATATTTTAAAAATTAATAAATTAATACATTTTTATTATAAACAATAATGTTATTTAAAGTTTAAACAAATAATTTCGTTCAATAATATTATTAAATATAATATATAGAATGATAAAAACACATTTTAAAATAAAAATATCAATATAAAAAAGCAAACGATCTAAGAATGTAATTTTGTTTGAAAATATTTTTAAAATCTATTTTTAAAAATTCATTTTAGTTTAATATTTCAAATATAAGTTAACATTTTATTTTTATTAAATTTAATATATTTAATATTTAATTTTATTTGAAAATATATATACTTTTAAATCACTTAAATTAAATACCTTAAATATAAGTTAATATTTTATTGTTTAATCAATTTGATATCTTTAATATTTTAAAAATTAATAAATTAATATCTTTTTATATGTAAATAATAATAATATTTCAAGTTAAAATATTGTCTAGATCCTTAATGTTTGTTTCGTGGATATGTTAAAATCCTCAAAGTAACTTGTCATCACTGAATCAAAGTTATCACCTAGCAGCTTTATGAATTCTAAAATATGCACTGCAATATACCTGTTGGTCTTCCAAGCAACTATGCCAAAGGTAGGAAATGTGCTATGTGCATAGAAGAAAATGTGGACCAATAAAGAGCCAAATTTGCATGATGCACTCTTTTCTTTCCTTATGGCCTCCAACTTTTCTTATAGTTGTTGTAGTTGCAAGTCGGCAAGGTCATAAGTATGGTCCCTCTTTACTAACTTGTAGCCCAAATCAACAACCATACCAGAAACATTGTTCAGTTGGCTAGACTGAAAGAACTTGTGAGCAATCACTCTTACTACAAAGACAATTAAGAGATATGGGATTATGTCAATAGACATTCCTCTTGTGTTCCATATTGCACCTGTATTCTTCTCAATCACCTCCTTTGCATCACTACGCATGCTCCTAGGTCGATCAAGGGTAGGGTACCCTGATACTCGACTTATGGTGCTCTTTGTGAGCTTTATTGGTCCACCTTCCAACCAGATGTAGTTGTCATGTATGTGGCTCAAAACAATTCTAATCCATTTTGTCTTAAATATTTGAGGAAAATCTAGGGCACGGTTTAACCCTTTTTGTTCTACAATTTTTTATTCTTCCCTCAAGACTTTGTTATCACACAATTTATTGTATGCATCTCTTATCTCCATAGCACCTACTTCTTCTATATTTCCCATGTAGCAACACCTAACATCTTGAATCAGAAGAATTTTTGGTGGTATCATCGATAACACACCATACGGGTCTCCTTAATGTTATCTTAGGTATTTCTTGGAAAGATGGTTTTCTTAAATCATTACTAATCTATTGAACATTAAAAACCTCCTTTCCCTCTTTTCTAACATTCGCAAAGCTAGCTGACATATTGACTACTTAGGGTTTACGAAAAATCAAACAACATAACTCAGCAGTAGTTAAATACCTTTCAATATGATAAATTCTATCGAGTAACAGTCAAATCCACTCCATAAATGCTAGAATCTCCTTTTTCAATTTGCCTTTGTGCTCTTCATGCTCTGTTCAATCACTGATGAATGCAAATGAGTCAAAAATTGACTATATAACCCTTCATATTCGGCAATAAATACTCAGTGCTTACATAGTTGTAAGCTCGGCTATCATAGGACTTCCCACTCACTTCGCTTATACATGATTCCAGTATGCTTGACTAACATAGGGAGCTCATCCAATACTAATCACAATTCCATCACTTGACAATAATTGTGAAACATTCCATGCATGACAACAACATGGAACCTTAACAAAACTATAGATTTCTTCCAAGTTCTAACCAATACATTGTGTCTTAATTCCTGCATATATAATCTTTTTTTATCTTTGATTCTTGGAACTGATGTATAATATAATATTTGAAATATTAGTCCCATACATACCTCTTGATTTCCTAGTTGGGGGTGATGTGATCACGTGATTCATTGGATGAAGTAACCTTATTTGAACTTGATGTGTTGCAATCTTCCTTCTTCTTCCATGGCTTGTTCATCTGCATTTTGACCTTCTCGACATTGACCTTTTCTTTTCCTTTATTGTTTCCATTACTCGGTATTGGTGACCTGGTTGAATAATTTATGCTAACTTGACCAATCTTGAGACAACTAAAGCATGTAGTCTCACTCAACCATTTATTGTAGGTGCCTCTGAAATGTGTTCTAATGAAATTCTTAGGAACATGTCCACACTCTTGACAATAGTGACAACTATACCTTGTATTGTAATCCCAATCATAGGATTTTCCATTTTGTTGTACCTTTGTATGCTTCTTTGATCCATTTGGCATTAGATCTACATTCATATGCTTCATGTCCAAACTTCTAACAATTGTTGCAATATCCTTCAAATCTCTGAGTGCTCATGGTCTTGGTCTTGCATTCATGTGCTTGATGTCCTTGCTTGTTGCTCTTATGATAGTAACCCTTAAATTTCTACGTAGGGTTCTAATTTGCATTATTTCTCTTGGAAAAATTTGTTGTATGACCTATCTTTCCACAAAATGATAGGTGGGTTTGTAGTTCTTACCTTTTTTGTTTCTTTTTTCACCACTTTTAGATGATTCTCCTTCCTTAGTACTAGTGCACCCTAATCCAACGATATCATTTTTAGATCTAGGAGATCTCATCAGCTTCTCAAAGTATTTGATGGCTTCACTAGGTTTGTTGAAATTGTCAACAAATTATTTTTCTACTCTTAGTCCATTCCTCGATTGATCATTTTGTATTAGTTCATTCCTCGATTGATCATTTTATAACTTTAGGGTTTTCATCTCAATGTCCTTTCTATTCAATTCATGGTTTTCAATCATCAATTGATTCATTTTATCTAGTTGCATGTTGAAAAGCTTTTGCATAGTTGATGTCTTCTCTTCGAGTTTGTTGGTCAATGTTCTTTTTTCATCTTCAATCATGACTTTCTCTTCCTCAGCTTTCTTTTTCTATTCGGTCACCTCACATAGTAATATTGATTGGGCTTCTTGTTCTATCTTAAGATTTCTAATCTCTTCAGTTAGGACATTGCTCTTTTCCATTAGATCTGCAACTACTACATCAAACTCACTTAAAGTTTCCATTCTCAAACAATTCAGTAGTGTCTTCCTCTTGGTAATGAGTGTCATTTAGCTCAATAGTCAGTTCCTTTCTTCACTTCAATGAACATTGTAGTTCATCTCTTGCTTCATTGAGTTGGTGTAGGGCAAGTTGTACTGCAATCTTCTAGTTCTCAATAACCTTTCCCAACTTGTAGACTTCCATCTTGAAGATCTTTCCTCAAAGTTGTAAAGCCTTCCTTTCCTGAGAAGCAAGTTCTAATACTAATTGTTGGAAATAACAATGGGAAAGTAAACTCTTGGGGGGGTTGGGGGGTGAAGGATTTGAGCAATACAAATCCACAAAGCCTGACAAATACCTGTATGTAAAACCTATCATAGAGAAGAAAAAGACAAGAGGAGGCAAGGTTTGCTCTGAATATTATTCAAATGTATTCTCAGAAAAAGAAAAGATACAAGATAATTACAAAAGATCAATCCTTATACAAGGAGATCGAAACCTAAAAGGGTAACCTAAAAGGTAAAAGCTATTTAATAATTACTAATTAATTATTAAATAAAGATGCAAAAGGTGCATAAAGTAAAATCTTAAGAAGGGAGTAAAGTGCATTTAATAAATGAAATAAAATTAATGCTTTACTCTAATGCCTTCCCTTAAGATGAGCAACAATGTAGCTACAAGCAATGTAGAAAGAGCAAGGAAACTACAATGCAAACTTGGGTCCCAACAACAAGGCCTAATAAGGTACCCAATCACAACCAAATCTCCATGAAATGGAGAAATAGAGAAAACCTAATGGGAAAAACTCTACTCCAAAAAGAGATATCAGAAAAAGAAGGAAGGAAGAACTCATCACTAAGACCCCCCCAAGGACAACTTCCTTCACCCCAAATATACAACATAGTTGAAGATACCACAGGGATGAAAAAGGTTTAGTGAAGCTGTCTACAACCTGCTCAATAGTAAGAATGTACTCCAAGCTCAAGGCACCATCCTGAATGAGATGCCTAATGAAGTGCATGTGAAGCTCAATGTGCTTGGTCCATTGATGCTCAACTGGGTTGCATGAAATGTGTATAGCACTCTAATTGTCACACCACAAAAAGGTGGGACTATCAGGAGAAAATCCAAACTCTATCATCAACTATTGAAGCCACAAAACCTCCTAAGTAGCCAATATCGTTGCCCTGTATTCTACCTCTGTAGATGATAATGTGTGAGCATGTTGCTTCTTGCAAGACCATGTGATAGGACCAAAACCAAGACAAAATACAAAACCAGAAGTAGACTATGATCATCAATATCACCAGCCTAATCTGAATTTGTGAAACCAACAATGTGAGGATCCTCAGATGTGTAGTGAATGCCATAACATGTTATACCTCTAATATACCTCAAGATACATTTGGAAGCTTACCAATGACTCTCATGAGGATCATGGGAGAATCAAGAGACAAGTCTGATCACAAAGGAAATATTAGGACGTGTGTGTGTCAGTTACAACAAACTACCCACAAGATGTTTGTATATAGTGAAATCCATTGTAGGAGTACAGCAAGTTGTAGATAAAATAACACCCGACTAAAATGTGTGGGGGAAGGCTTGCAATCAAGCATGTTGAATCTTTGAAGCATATCAAGAGCATACTTCTGCTAGAGTATGGCTATCCCATATAAAGACTGAACAACCTGTAGGCCCAAAAAATAGTACAGAAATCCAAGATCTATCATCTCAAACTGCTCTCTCAATGCTTGTTAAACACCCTATATCATGGAGATTGAGCTTCTTGTGATGATGAGGTCATCAACATAAAGCATAAGTATTAATTAGTCATCCCCATGATGATGCATGTAAACTATAGGATTGGAATGACACCGAGTGAATTGTCCAGCAAGCAAGAAGGAATCCATCTTCTCATACCAAGCCCTAGGGGCCTGTTTGACACCATATAAAGACCTCTGAAGCTGGAATACCAATGAAGAGTCCTAAAAAAAACCATGAGGCTACTCCATATAGATCTCCTCATGAAGGTTTCCATGCAAAAAAACACTCTTCACATCCATCTGAAAAACTGTCCATCCCTGTGAAGCTATTAGAGAGAGTACAAGGAAAATAGAATTCATCTTGGTAATAGGGGTAAAGGTCTTGGAGTAATCAATACCCTCAACCTATAAAAAAACCTTTGCAACAAGACGTGCCTTGTACCTAATAGAACCATCTGCAACATACTTGATATGGTACACCCAACAACACCGGACCAACTTTCTTCCTTTCGAAAGAGGACAAAGATCCCATGTGTGGTTCTTCATCAAAGAAGAGTACTCCTCATCCATAGGCCTATCCCACTCTGAGTGTCCTATTGCCTATGAAAAACTTTGAGGATCATCTAAAATGACATGAATCAAAAGGCCACTACCTATAATCTGAGCACGAGTGTGAGAGGCATCTGTAGGATCACTTGCCAAAGGTCTAGCTGTATCAATAGTATACGAGCTCACTTTGGCACTCTCAAAACATCTGGTGGAGGTGGTGAATGGGGATCAATATCAAGATCTTGCTCAGAGGATGCATAATCCTATAGAGGAGTAAAGGAAGTATTGGGTAGTGAGGAAGAAGTTGGAGATGGAGGATCCATCGGAGGATAATGCTCATCAAACTGAACATCTCTCTGAAACAAGATATCTCTAGAATTTGGATCAAACAACCCATACACTTTCATATCCTCATAGTAGCCAACAAAAATGAGTGGTCAACTCTTCTTCTCCATGGCTTTCTACTAAGCATCTGGAATAAATGTCCAAGCCTCACTACCAAAAATGTGGAAAGTAGAAACATCAGGCTTGACATAAGTCCAAGCCTCCTCAAGAGTCAAGTGTCGCAATGCCTTGTGAGGGATTCAATTTTGAATATAGTTGGCACAACTGATAGCCTCAACCTAAAATGAAGAACTCATAGCTCAAGATTGTATCCTACAATTGGCCAATCTCCCATAATGTCCTATTCTTTCTCTTTGCAATCCCATTATGCTAAGGTGTATAGAGAATAGAGAACTGATGTTGTAAATCATGCTCAGTGCAAAGAGCTCTAAAAGATTGATTCACATATCCCCCCCATTGTCAATGTGTATATGCCTGATAGAAAGACCAAACTGCTTCTTCATAAATGTATTAAAGATTTGAAAGGAATCAAAGACATCAGATTTGTACTTTAGAAAGTACACCCATGTATGTCTAGAGAAGTCATCTATGAAGGTGAGCATATATCGAGCACCTGAAAAAGATGGAGCGAGAAATGACATAAGATCATTGTGTATCAAATCCAATGGTGCCTTCACATGTGTGGATCTACTTGTCGAAAAAGGATCTCTGTGATGTTTTCCAAGTGCACAACCTTGACACACATCGTCAGTACAACAGATCTGAGGTAACCCAATCACTAGCTCCTGTGTACTCATTTGTTGTAGATATTTGTAGTTGACATGGCCAAAATGCTCATTCCAAAGCTTTCTCACTATTTTTGCATGAGCAATGAGAGAAACACCTATAGAATAGAAGCTCTAAAAACCATCAAATTGATATAAGTGAGACTGAAGATCAACACTCCTTGTAGCAATAACTAAGTCAGGATCATGGAGGTCTCAAATAAACACATTATGTGGTGAGAAATCAATTATCTTTCCAAAGCTTGAATGACAAATCTAAAAGAAAGACAAGAGGTTTGTAGAAATGGCCAAAACAAAGAGAACATCCTGTAGTGAACTACCTTCTAAAGAGATAGTTCCTGAACCTATGACTAAAAGCTGAGAAGAATTGCCAACTACAATCTGTGTAGTAACACTCTGAGTAAGTGAGGTAACCAAATTAGGTGAGTGTGTCATATGATGGGAAGCTCTAGAATCAAGAATCCAAGAAGTTGTAGAAGATAATGCTCTTGTAGAAAGAGCATGTCCTTTCCCTATAGGTGGAGGTGGAAGCTTCAGAGAAGCAATACTGGAATGTTGCATGGGGTCCTCTAATGCCTCAAGATGTTTCCAACACCTAGAAATTGGATATCCTTGCTTGCCACAAAAATGCAAGGTTCACCTGTGTACTTCTTAGTCTTGAAGGAAGGCTCACCAGACTTAGAAGTATTACCCTTCTGAGAGGGCTTCCAAGCATTTGATTTGGGAGAAGGCTTAGAGGAACTCTCACTACCTGTTGAATCTAACTTATGCTTTGATTTCTACTTTGACTTTCCTATAGATGTTTGAGCTACCAATGCCTTCATCTTAGAACCAATCATAGTATCCAACTATGTAAGCTTTGACTACTCTCTAGTCAAGCAATCACAAAAGACCTCAAAAGTAGGCATAGAAAATCTATTCCCCAAAGCATCTTTGATGGAATAGAATGTGGAAGCAAATATCTAAAACTTCCCTTGAAGCTTAGAGAGAATCAGATAGATGCACTCAACATCAGTCTTCATCTTTCCACAACTCTGTAACATAGATCTCTATGGATTAAACTTCAACTAGAACTCATCAATAGTTAGAATGGAATATGCTACAAGTGAGGTAAGCTCTACCTCTACCTAAAGTTCTATGAACTCATTCATGGTACCAAACAAGCCATGAAGCTTGGTCCACATTGCTAGAAGACTATTGTACCCATCCAAATGAAACTGTAGACTATTTGATACCTATAAAGCAATCAATCTGATTGCCTCATCTATTTTTGTTTTGATGCTATATGATCTCATAAGACCTCTAAAAAATAGGCTGCACAACATCTAAACATGACCACAACCCTTTTGACCGGAGAAGTCGAGTCATCAAGGTCTTCCAAGTGTGGTAATTGTGAGGGGTTAGAAGTTCTAGAGAAGAAGTGGTCTCGGCCATTGTTTTGGAAAAGGTAATTTAAATATTTTTTGATATACCAATATAATAACATAAAATAATATAAAAATTCCCCCCCGCAATGCAATAAATTGAACCCCAGCTTACAAATAGATTGCGTAAATGAGAGAAGAGCAAAAAATCTTTAGATATGAATCACAAATACCTAGTATAAAGTACTGGTGAAATGACAGAGAATTTGGAAAGTGCTCAAGAAGATCTTTTCATGCTTTTTTTTAAAGGGAAAATAGAGCTATAACAAAGAAGGCATGCCCCTTAGAAGATAGAAGTCATCAACAAAATTCAAGCACTAGAACATATACAAAATTGGAAAAAAATCCCAAAAATTCATGCTCTATCATCTCCATTTTAGAACCATCTTTTTGGCACTTCTTTCAGATTAAAAAAATACCTTCATATGCTCGAGATATCATGAAAAAACCAATAGGGCCCTCGGAAGCAATACAAATTTATTAAAAAAATAATAATAATATATATATTTTTTAAAGTGCCTCTGGAGGAGTGGAGGTGGAGTGGTGGCTTGGCTATGCTCTAGGTGGTGGAGCCATAATGGCAGTGGTGGGAGGGAGGCGCCGTTGGCAGCGGTGGTTAGCTAAGCGTCGACGGTCACTGACAGTCGCTATGATCAGCGGGACTACTAGCAGTTACTGCTACTGCTAGTGGTCTCAGTGACCGCTGGTGGTTTTGCTAAACAGCTGTGGCATTTTTTTTGCATTTTTGTAATTTAAAAAAAAATAAAAATTGTGCCTTAGATTATGTGTAGAGGTCGTAGCACCCTACTATGCAAAAAAAATTGCCTCTCGGATCGACGTTGTCCAAAATAGACAAACTTTATATGGAAATAAGGGTTTCAACGCCTTCTAAATCCAACTATGACATCTGTTTGGCATCAAATTGATCCAAAAATCAATGACCCCCCTATTCACACATGAAAAACTCGAAAAACTCTAGATCTATTCTAACAAAACCTCATTCTCCTTTTTCTCCAAATACTAAACAAGCTACAACAGATCTAGCTCTAATACCATGAAGAATTTGAGTAATACAAATCCGCAAAGCCTAACGAATACCTACATGTAAAAATAAGTCATAAAGAAGAAAAAGGCAAGAGGTGGCAATCGTTTGCTCTGAAAATTATGCAAATGTATTCTCAAAAAAAGAAAAGATACAAGATAATTACAAAAGATCAATCCTTATACAAGGAGATCGAAACCCAAAAGGGTAACCTAAAAAGGTACAAAGGATAACCTAAAAGGAAAAATCTATTTAATAATTACTAATTAATTATTAAATAGAGATGCAAAAGGTGCATGAAGTAAAATCTTAAGAAGGGAGTAAAGCACATTTAATAAATGAAATTAAATTAACACTTTACTCTAACAGGGGGACGGGTGAATCAACACTTCAAAAATTCAACCATAAACCATTCACCACACATCCATCTCAAAATTCAGCATGCAAATTGAAATAGCTAATTGCACATGTTCATCCATAGGAAGAAACAAATAACACAATAAATTTGTTACCCAGAAACCCTCCAATGAGAAGGTAAAACTGGGGTGGGGATGATATCCACAAATCTTCACTAGTGCAGCTATAAAGTGTAGCCAATTATGGTTACAAGAAGTTTCACCATAAACTATGTTCTACCTATGAGGGGTCTACCCTGATAAAGGATTACAAAGACTGCTAGGTCTCACCCTGTTAAAGGATTTCAACACCTTGCTAAAAGTGTGCCTTGTTAGAGGACTTAAACTTACAATAAAGAAAGCACTCGATTAGGAGACTTGCAAAAGTCTGTTAAGACTACTCATTAGGATATTTTCTCTACATCACTTGTTAAAATGGTTTAGCACCATGATCCTTTGGTTAGCACTCTATTGCTAGATGTTAGATCTTCTTGATAGGGAGAATAGGGATGAACCAATCGCTGATTCATGCTTCTTGTCTGCCTCTGAGACTCAGGGTGTCTTGCTAGACCAGCACATGGACTTATAGGACCTTTTTCAAACAAATATCCCCCAATCCAAAACCCTACTCCACTATCTTGATCAATTTCCACTTCTTGTTGCCTGTCAGGCTCTCATACTGAATGAAGAGCATTCAAGATCTTTAACAAAATTGGGTCTTTTTAACCATTCTTCTCAACTACTTATGGGATCATGGAAGGATTCTCAACACCTTTCAATGTATTCCTTTGGCATTCTAAAACAACTTTTTATGTTTAAGTTTCCACCTGATTTCTCCTTTTTTTCTCTCAAAACAAGGCTACAAGGAAGAGCCCCAATTAGTCCTATTTCACCTACAAAATAGGGATTTTCTCACTTTTCTTCCACTAAAACTTCCAAGGTGTCTTCATGGACCTATTTTTATTTTATAAGAGCTTTGAGATTTTCTAAGTTTTAGGTCCTAGAATGGTTGTATGGTCCTTGTGTTGATTTTGAGGGTTTACAAGGTTAACTTATTGTTTGGTCTTTTAGGGTTCCTTGATGGATTGGCCACACCTATTCATACCACCCAAGGGGTCTCCTATCACTCCCCTAAAACTTCCATGTTCACTCCTCAGAAGAACTCCACAATCCCTGCAAGTAAACAAGCTTTGTTTCTATTTCTTCCCTAGTCGGACATGCTCTAGCTCACCTAAAGCAAGAGTTTAAGATTTCTTGCCAACATTTTAAAGGGCACTACTTTTTCAAAAATGTAGTACATTGAGTGTACTCACTATCACCAAGAGTTCATACAATTCCAATGGTGGGATAGTGAATTGCACCATTATTCCTACAAGTTGTTAAAAATAGAACAAATTGTCAAAAATGGAAAAAAATTTAAAACTATCAACCAAAAGAATTTGAAAAAAAATTTCCTCAAGAAAAAATGTTCTAATTAACCCTATCTATGATTAAATTAGGTACATCAACCAAGAAAAATGTTAGAAAACGTTAAAAACCCAGAAACTCAATCTTTTTGCCTTCAAAATGTCATGCTACAACACTTGTCCATACAAAATGACAATCACCACCTACATTTTAGGGTTTGGTAAATCTTTATACCTCCTCCTAGGTATTTCCCCTTCTTCCTTAGGGTTCTCATTGGCCTCTTTCAAGTGTTTTAAAAGGAAATCAACATTTTTTGCAAAAATTGCAAAATTGCCACATAGCAACTTTTCCAATTTTGCTTGCTTGTTATTTTAAACACTCCTAAATTTCCATTTAGGCTATCCCTTAGCAATTACATGATAAGGACCCTTCCCCAAGCTAGTGACTCATCCCTTAGGTTACCCATTACCCTACGGTAAGGTATATCTTTCCTTTTATGCCATTTATGACTCTTCCTAGGACATTTTAACTTTCTACACCCTAACTATCACACCTAGGTCCAATGACTCTTGTTCCTACTTAAAAAATATCTCTTGGATCATAACACAAAAAAAAATGAAAAGTTGAGGGCCCTATGTTTCAAGGTTCCCTTGCAACATACTCCCCACCAAAGAAGCTAAGTCCCCTTTAGAGACAAAAGGAGGAGATCTATTCCTTTAAGCTTGAAAAGATTTTTAGAAATCCATCTAGCCTCTGAGTCTATTTTACCATGCCATTTGACAAGGTTCTCTTTGTATGTTCCATGTTTAGTCTTTGTATGAATTTGAGAATCCAAAATTCTCTCTACTTGAAGCTTTGTCTTAGGAGGTAAAGCTGTTGTTTGGGCCTTCTTTTGAGCTTCCTCTGCATGTTGATCCACTTCAATAAGAGGGCCTTTGTACTTGACCAGGTCTGCTACACTAAAAATGGGAGAAATAGCTAGATACTCTGGCAACTAAACCTTGTAAGCATTATGCCCATACTTGGCCAATATTGGACATGGGCTAATTCTTCTCATTTGCAACTCTGTAGAGGTTCCCTTGTCCATTCTTACTTTGTTTAGGTGAACCATGACCAAGTCCCCTACACCAAACAAGACTTCTCTCTTCTTGAGGTCATCTTTATCCTTTATCTTCTTGGTGCTATCAATGAGGGACTATTTTACTTGTTCATGTGCCACTTCCTTCATAGATTGATTGAAATCTTCAACATAACCACTGTTAGGTACTTGTCCATCTAGGTTTCTCAACTCACATACACCCCTAGGATGTATCCCATACACAATCTCAAAGGAACTCTTGCTCATAGTTCTATTAATGCTATCATTATAACCAGACTTTTCTTGATGAAGGACCAAATCCCATGTCAAACCATACTCCTTGGTTAAGCATCTTAGCAAGTTGCCAAGTGTCTTGTTGACCACTTTAGTCTAACCATCAGTTTGAGGATGGTAGGTTGAACTAAAAGAGAGATTGGCACCTAGCCTTTGCCATAAGGATCTCCAAAAATGTCCCATAAATTTGCTATCTCTATCAGATACAATATTAGTTGGCAAACCATGAATTCTCACAACTTCCTTGAAAAACAAGTAGGCAATATGACTTGCATCATGAGTGACCTTGCATGGAATAAAATGACTCATTTTGCTAAATCTGTCCATTGCTACATAGATGCTATCAAAACCACTCTTTTTTCTAGGAAAACCAACCACAAAATCCATACTTACACATTCCCATGGTTTGCTTGGTATTGGAAGAGGCTGATAAAGTCCTGCATTTGTAGAAGTCCCCTTTGATCTTTGACATATGATGCATTGCTCAACATAAACTCTGACATCTAGCCACATTTTAGGCCAATAGTAGTACCTTTGGACCAACTCCAAGGTCTTATTCAAGCCAAAATAGCCACTCAACCTTCCATTGTGTTTTTCCTGAATAAGGTTTTCCCTCATGGAACCTTTTGGCACACATAGTTTCCCACCTTTGAAGAGTAATCCATTCTACAATGTATAGTCTGCAAACTCACCATGAAATTGATTTAGGTGCTCTTGACACACATTGTATTCTACTACAAAATCTTCATCAGTTTGGTAGAGTTCTTTGAAATTATCCAACCCTATGCTTTGTACTTGGATCTCTTAGAAAGTTATCAGCCTCCTACTCAAAGCATTAGCTACCTTATTGAGCTGCCCCTTATTGTGCTTTATGGTGAAGGTATAGGACTGTAAATACTCCACCCACTTGACATGTCTATGGCTTAGCTTGTTTTGAGAGTTAAGAAAACTCAAAGCTTGGTTATCAATGAACACTACAAACTCCTTGGGCAAGAGATAATGCCTCCACTTCTCGAGGGATTGAACAAGTGCATAGAGTCCCAAATCATAGGAAAAGTACTTTTGTTTTTTTGAATTTAGCTTTTCACTAAAGAAAGCCATTATTCTATTGCTTTGGCTTAAGACTCCTCCCACTGCTATATTACTTACATCACATTCTACAACAAAAGGTTCACTAAAAGTAGGCAACTTAAGAATAGGCTAAGTAGCTACCTCCTTCTTTAATGTTTCAAATCCCTTGTTTGCTACTGGTGTCTACATAAACTTGGTCTTTATTCCACCTTTGATAGTATCCATCATGGGAGCACATATCCCACTGAAGTTCCTATTGATCTTGTGTGCTGGAAAAATGTGCAAATTACTGGAAGCCTAAGGAATCAAGCTAGTTTAAAAGAAATTCACAAAAGCAACCAACAAACCAAAATTTCAACCACCTCTAATACTCAACAAGGGAAGCTATGTGTAGCCATTGTTGGTGTATCTCTAATGGAGGGTATGTTTGGTATGCTCTCACAAACACAACAAATAAGTAAATCCCTTGTGTGAAAGTGCAAATGTGAGTGTGAGTGCAAAGTGAATGCGCAATATGATCCTAGACTATATGAAAAGAAGAATACTTTCAAGATATGACTATGGAGGAAGTCACACTCAAAGGTATTCTATGATGCAATGAACATGAAATTATGAAAACTATCTAGAGATGCAAGCTATAACTAAAATGAAAAACTAAAACTAGAATGTAAACTAAATATGAAAGATGCAAGCTATAACTAGAATGAAAACTAAAACTAGAATGTAAACTAAATAT
Source organism: Cupressus sempervirens (assembly GCA_028749045.1). Classification (NCBI taxonomy): domain Eukaryota; kingdom Viridiplantae; phylum Streptophyta; class Pinopsida; order Cupressales; family Cupressaceae; genus Cupressus; species Cupressus sempervirens. The sequence goes on from CM053789.1 coordinate 329,463,179, forward strand.
GCAGGCACAACAAAAACTTAAGATGCAATACAAAATGTAAATCTTACCAACTATCAAATCACTAAGATGCAGCCTATGAACTCCATATGGAAATGTACCTATAATGCAAGCTCTCAATGTGGTGATTCTAGACTCAAAGCGACGACATATCAATGCAATCTAATAATCCTCTATATGCAACGCTTGAGACAAGGCTTCTATTTAAAGACTCTCAGGAAACATCTAGAGGGTGTCTAGAAGATAAGGATAAGGATAAGGATTAACAATTAAGCACCTTATCTCCTTATCTCCTTATCTCATATCCTTGGTTAGGAGGATAAAATGATGAGGTGGAACATGTGTGTAGAAAGTTCTCAAGTTGTAGACACCATGTGCTTAAAAAGAAATGCAAATCCTTATGATGATAACTCATAAGAGTACACGTACTCTTAGGCTTATAGATTAGGATAAAAATTAAATTAAATGAAATTTAATTTAATTTAGGTCTAGAAGAAATTAATTAGGATATGGAAGATTTAAATAAATAAAATTTATTTAAAAAAGGGAATAAATGGAGAATCATGTGTTAAATTAAATTTAACACATTAAGGCTAGGAAGTATTTAAATTAAATTTAAATACTTAGGCAAAAAATGAACCTATTTAATTAAAATAATTTTAATTAAATAAGTAGAAGAATGTGACCATTATTAATTTAAATTAATAAAGTCATTCGGGACAATTTTTAGTGTCTACAGATCTTTCTATAGTACTGAGCTAGGCCATGGAAACTCCTCACTTCACTAGCATTTTTAGGAGTTAGCCAACTCAATATTGGTGCAACTTTATCTTCATCCATTTTTCAGATCTCCTTGTGAAAGAACAAAGCCTAAATAGACTAATTCTTGCCTCATGAAATCACACTTATCTAGATTGATGGTTAAGTGTTCTTCTTTCAATTTAGATAACACAATTCTAATATGCTCTAATTTTTCCTCTTTACTCATGTTGAAAATTAGTATATCATCTAAGTAAACTACCACAAACTTACCTATGAATTCTTTCAACACCTCATTCATGAGCCTTATGAATGTACTTGGAGCATTGGAGAGGCCAAATGGCATAACTAGCCATCATAGAGTCCTTCAGTGGTTTTAAAGGTTGTCTTCCACTCATCTCCCTCTTTTATCCTAATCTGATGATAACCACTCTTAAGGTCTATTTTGGTGTAGTACTTAGCCCCTCCTAAGCAATCCATCAAGTCTTCAATCCTAGGTATGGGAAACCTATATCGGATTGTGATCTTGTTTATGGCTCTGGAATCTATGCATAATCTACATGTTCCTCCTTTCTTAGGTGCCAAAATAGTAGGTACAACACATGGACTGACGCTTTTTCTTATCAGCCCTTGATCCATCAACTCTTGTACTTGCTTTGCAACTTCTCTATTTTTCTCAAGAGTTAGCTTGTAAGGTGCTTTGTTTGGAAGAGATGCTCCTAGAACCAAGTCTATTTGATGGCTGATTGCTTTTTTAGGTGGTAGTATTGTTGGTGTTCCATTTGATATAATGTCTTTGAAGTCATCTAAAATCTTCTACACTTCATGAGGTATTGCCTCCTTAGCTTCTCTTTCTTCCTTGGGTTTCACCACAATAGCTTAACCCACTCCCTCTTCTTTTTCAAGAGTCTTCATGAACTCTTTCCCTTTCAATATTAGCACATTAGGTCCACTTCATTGGTTATCAAATTGAAGTAATGACTAAATTTTATAACTTACCCCATCCTTCTTGAATGTATATGATTTGAGCTCACTATTATGAATGGCTTTCCTATCAAACTACCATGGTCTACCTAGTAATAGGTGACAAGCATCCATGGGAAAAAAATCACATTAAATCTTTTCTTTGTAGCCTCCTATGGTGAACTCAACCCATGCTTGCTCATTCACCAAAACATGTTGCTCCTTGTTTAGCCATGTGACCTTGTAGGGAGTGTTCTAAGGTATTTTTGGAATCTTGAGTTTAGCTATGGCTTCCTCTCAAATGATGTTATCAGTAGACCCTAAGTCTATGATAACTTTGCATACATTTCCCATAATCTTGCATCTCACCCTAAAGAGTGATCTTCTTTGCTTTGGCTCTCCTTTGACTGGTTCTTTAATCAGGATCCTCTTTATCATCAAGTTCTCCCACTATCAGAATCCAACTAAATGTTAGGTGACTTCACACTTGAAGCATCTTCATGGATGCAGGCTATCTTCTTTTCTCCTTGTGATGATGATCCCTTTTAGGGCACCTATAGGCAGGGTGCCCAAGTTGCTAACAATGGTAACACTTCATTGTAGCAAAGTAGGATGGTCCCCTTCCTCCTAGTGATCTACCTCGGCCTCTACCTCTACTTGAACCACCTCTTTGACTAGTTTCTCCACTTTGGTTAGTTAGCTTGGACTCACTTTGGGATCTTCCTTCATTGCTCCTACCTCCATAGCTTTCTCTTTGTCCTTTGCCATCTCTACCTCTTCCTTTATTCTTTGAGGTGTCATCTTGCTTTCTTTTTCCTTTCTTTTCCACATTTAAAGCCATCTGAAAGCATTGGTGGACTATTTTAGTAGTGACAAGGCTCATGTCTTCTTGGATAGACCACTTGAGTCCATTCAAATATCTTGCCAATCTGATGTTTTCATCTTCTACCACCTTGGATCTTAAGCATAGCTTTTGAAACTCTTCAGTATAAGAGTGCACATCCATATCTTTTTGCCTCGGCTTTTGTCTCCTTCTATGCAACTATATTTCATAATCTTCAGGAATGTAATCTTGTCTTATTTTAGCCATCATTTCCTTCCAAGTAGTAATGGGACTTTTCCCTTCTTTTTCCCTCTCTATTTGAACAAACTTCCAGTGAGTTAGAGCAATACCTCTTAACCTAGATTTTTTAACCTTGAATTTTTGAGCATCAAAGACACCATCACATTCAAAATGGTTCTCCATTAATTCAATCCATTCCATTATGAGGTATGGATCCATCTTGCCACTGAATAGTGGAATGCCTTCCAAGGCTTTACTATTTATTACCTTTAATACCTTCAAGAAAGGCTCTTCTGGTATAACAAGGTCTGGTGTTGGAGTTTCTTCTTCAAAATCAATCTCTTTCTCTTTGGCTTCCTTCTCTTCTTTCTTCTCTATCTTGTCCTTGACTTTATCTATTGTGTCTTGGACCTTGCTCAACAATTGTTCAAGTTTTGCCAATCTTTCTCTCAAAGACCTATTGTCTTCCTCTTGCACTTCTACTTTCTTCTCCTATTCTTCCACCTTCTTGGCCAATTTAGCATTGATCATCATTTTTCTAGAACCACTGGATTCAGTAGGTGATAGCATTCACCTTTCTTTGCACTTTCTTTTCCCATACCTTTTGTGAGCTCTGATACCACTTGATAGGGAGAGTAGGGATGAACCAATCACTGATTCATGCTTCTTGTTTGCCTTTGAGACTTAGGGTGTCTTGCTAGACCACCACATTTACTTAGAGGAATTTTTTCAAACAAATCGCCCCCAATCTAAAACCCCACTCCACTATCTTGATCAATTTCCACTTCTTGCTG